>JARQOC010000009.1:110485908-111085908 GCA_033576535.1 Allobates femoralis | reverse complement strand
GGGTATACGGGGGCTCAGTGGTTAGCAGACTATACAGCGGCTCAGTGATTGGCAGAGTATACGGAGGCTCAGTGGCTCCTAGACTGCCTCAGGGCAGAGTGCAGTGTTCAGGGGCAGAGTGGAGTGGTCAGAGGCAGAGTGCAATGGTCAGGGGCAGAGTGCAGTGGTCAGGGGCAGAGTGCAGTGGTCAGGGGCAGAGTGCAGTGGTCAGGCGCAGAGTGCAGTGGTCAGGGGCAGAGTGCAGTGGTCAGGGGCAGAGTGCAGTGGTCAGGGGCAGAGTGTATTGGTCAGGGGCAGAGTGTATTGGTCAGGGGCAGAGTGCAGTGGTCGGGGTAGAGTGCAGTAGTCAGGGGCAGAGTGCAGTGGTCAGGGGCCCGATGCAATTGCATCGGGAGCACGGTGAAATTGATTGTGTGTATACAGATGGGTCAGTGGGTAGCAGAGTAAACAGGGGGCTCTGTGGGTAGCAGAGTATACAGGCAGGTCTGTGGGTAGCAGAGTATAAAGACGGCTCTGAGGGTAGCAGATTATACAGGCAGCTCTGTGGGTAGCAAAGTATACAAGTGGCTCTGTGGGTAGCAAAGTATACAGGCGGCTCTGTGGGTAGCAGAGTATACAGGCGGCTCTGTGGGTAGCAGAGTATACAGGCGGCTCTGTGGGTAGCAAAGTATACAGGCGGCTCTGTGGGTAGCAGAGTATACAGGCGGCTCTGTGGGTAGCAGAGTATACATGCGGGTCTGTGGGTAGCAGATTATACAGGCGGGTCTGTGGGTAGCAGAGTATACAGAAGGCTCTGTGGGTAGCAGAGTATACAGGCGGCTCTGTGGGTAGCAGAGTATACCGGCGGCTCTGTGGGTAGCAGGGGTCGAGGGTGAGGAGAGGTCCGGCTGTAGGGGTGAGGAGAGGTGTGGATGGAGGGGTGAGGAGAGGTCCGGCTGGAGGGGTGAGGAGAGGTTCGGCTGGAGGGGTGAGGAGAGATCCGGCTGGAGGGGTGAGGAGAGGTCCGGCTGGAGGGGTGAGGAGAGCGGAGGCTGGAGAGGTGAGGAGAGAGGAGGCTGGATCGGCGACATCACCGCTCGGCACACCTCTCCTCCTCCAGGCTGCACACCTCTCTCCCTCCCTCCAGGCTGCACACCAGCTGGCTCCGTATCCCCAGGGCCACTTGGCCTCCTGCTCACCGTCCGCCACAGGGCTGACCCCCGGAGCCTTGGCCCAGTCCAGGAGCGGAGGCCGGTCAGTGCGGCTGGCATTCCGCTGAGAGCCATCAGCCGCCGGAAGTGAGGGGGAGGAGCCTGCACCTGTGAAACCGGCCGGAGCGAGCGCGGGACACCCGGGAGACGATCAGCATTAGCCGGTCATCTCCCGAAGTGATGTGTGGCGGCCGGGAGACGACCGGCTGGTGCCGGTCGTCTCCCGACCGTATATGTGTTTTGGGCATTGTAGGGTCGGCCGTAAGCGTGGCGGGGCTGCCTGAGTCCCGCTCTGCTTAGGGCCGCCATGTTGGTCCACCCTGGACGGGTGTAGTGCTGTGCTGACGTCACGTAACCTATGACAAAGTGACGGAAGTGCTGGCCAAAGTGACGGAAGTGAGCCTTTGGGTTTTATATATTAGATTAGATAACACCATCCTGTGATCTCCCAGAATGTGCCTACCGTGCTGCGTGACAGTCAGGGTGAAACATAAATTCTATATGCAGTTCAGGAGCATCGAGCCCATGGAGCCAACAGAAGCAGTGACCGCCTGTACATGCATCCCTCCCCCTTACACTATATAGCACCTAGACAGTGTATACATCATTTATCTGTGACATGTTGTTACCTTTTTTGGCAATGGCTATTGAAAGGATGCACTTTTTATTTGGACGATCTATAACAAAGGATACTGCATGGCATTGTATGTCTGGACACTGGATGGTATTACACATATGAGCATTATATGGAATTATACATGTGGACACTATATGGCATTATATGTCTGAGCACTGTAAGGCATAGTGTGTATGGACACTATATGGCATTATAGATCTGAGCACTGTAAGGCATAGTGTGTATGGACACTATATGGCATTATGCGTCTGAGCACTGTAAGGCATAGTGTGTATGGACACTATATGGCATTATACAATTGAGCACTGTAAGGCATAGTGTGTATGCACACTATATGGCATTATACGTCAGAGCACTGTAAGGCATAGTGTGTATGGACACTATATTGCAATATGCAGTACATAAAACCTTGTCCATAAAACGTGTTAGTACTCTGCAGTAAAAAAGTTTAAAATGCAAGTGCAGTAAAAAATATAAATAACAGGGTACTTGGTCCATACGCTTTTTGCGCATAAAATGTACTTCAAGCTGCTTCACCTCATCACGGTGTACCTATATCAAAGCAGTCCTATCTGTTGTATTAAAAACCTGATCAAGTAATGTGTATCAAGTGAACAGGGTCCAAACAGGTCCTGTGTCCGATATGGACTGAGGTTGAAAGCAGTCTTTTGTGTGCAGAGCCCAAGGTGAGGGGCGGGGAACTCACATCTCTTGCTAGGCAAGAGGCTAATTTACAGAAAACTGATGAACCCTGCACACAAAGAACGTGTCTGTGTGAACACGCTCACGATGCCAAACAATCTAATACAAAAAACCTTGTCCATAAACGTGTTTGTACTCTGCAGTAAAAAAGTTTAAAATGCAAGTGCAGTATAAAATATATAAATAACAGGGTAGTTGGTCTATACGTTTTTAGCGCATAAAATGTACTTCAAGCTGCTTCTATATAGCATTATATGTCTGAGCACTGTAAGGCATAGTGTGTATGGACACTATATGGCATTATCCGTCTGAGCACTGAAAGGCATAGTGTGTATGGACACTATATGGCATTATGCGTCTGAGCACTGTAAGGCATAGTGTGTATGGACACTATATGGCATTATACGTCTGAGCACTGTAAGGCATAGTGTGTAGGGACACTATATGTCATTATATGTCTGAGCACTGTAAGGCATTGTGTGTATGGACACTATATGGCATTATACGTCTGACCAGTAAAAGCAAGTGTTAAAAATAAAAAATCTGTATCCTCACCTTTCAAGCGATTCCCTCGATGCCTCCAGCAAGCTCCGGTGTGACTACTGGACCTGTCGTGACGTCACATCCGGGTCACATGACCGTTTACTGCGGTAACTGTGGTCATGTGACCCGGATGTGACGTCACAACAGGTCCTGTAGTCACACCGGAGCTTGCTGGAGGCATCGAGGGACTCGCTGGAAAGGTGAGGATACAGATTTTTTATTTTTAACACTTGCTTTTACTAAATTTCACTTCTGCAATGTATGAATATACATTGCAGAAGTGAAGTGGGGGCCAGGAGGAGCGGGGGGGCGCATGGAGCGCGGGCAGGGCAGCAGGACCAGGGGGGAGCGCGGGCAGGGCAGGAGGAGCAGGGGGGCTTAGAGGTGAGCCGATTCGCGCGCCGAGCGGCTCATTTGCATACGCTGCGCTCATTGGCCGTCGCATCTGCTAGCGACCAATGATCGCTTGCCCACAATTTCCATGACAGACACAGAACATTAGGAGATTATATAGTAGATTCTGTTGTTTTAATCTATGGCATGTTTTATTTGATTTTAGAATCTTCCTCAAACTTTAAAGAAGAGTGAAGAATCTACGAAAGAAAAGATTTTTGGGACTCTTTGTCTCTAAAGATGACTATGTACAAGTAATTTATTTTTAAATATTTTTTATTTTTTATATTTTATATTTTATATTTTTTATTTTTCATTTTCTTATTTATTCATTTTTGTTACAATTTTATTTATACTTTTCAATTTTTTTACATTATTAATATTTTATTTATTCTCTTTAGATTATTTTTCTAAATTTTATTTCAGAATACACAATTTTTGATATGCACAATTTTTTACATACTTTCTGTGCACATTTTTTTGGAGTACCATGGCCAGTTTTTCACATAGTCATCTCATATACACCAAATGTGATATATGGTAGGTAAACTTGGTGACACATTTTTTTCAATATATTTTTTCTATATTTTTCTATATATTTTTTTACTTTCCCTACTGGGATATATTTTTTCAAGGAAAACTAACCCTCATAACATTAATCTACTATATACCGTATATACTCGTGTATAACCCGACCCGTGTATAAGCCGACCCCCCTACTTTTGCCCCCAAAACCTGGGAAAACCTATTGACTCGTGTATAAGCCGAGGGTGGACCCCAGCACAGGTGTACAGCCCCCAGCAGTGTGGTATACAGGCCCCCCAATGGTAGTATACAGCAGCCTCCCCAGTGGCATATACAGGCTCCAGTAGTATATACAGCAACCCCAGTGGTATACAGCAGCCTCCCCAGTGGTATATACAGACCCCACCAGTATATACAGCAGCCCCAGTGGTATATACAGCAGCCCCAGTGGTATATACAGCAGCCCCAGTGGTATATACAGCAGCCCCAGTGGTATACAGGCCTCAGCAGTATATACAGCAGCCCCCAGGGGTTATACAGCACCCCTCAGGGGTTATACAGCACCCCCCAGGGGTTATACAGCAGCCCCCAGGGGTTATACAGTGGCCCCCAGGGGGTACCCAGCGGCCCCCTGGGGGTACCAACAGCCCCCTGGGGGTACCCAGCAGCCCCCTGGGGGTACCAACAGCCCCCTGGGGGTACCCAGCAGCCCCTGGGGGTACCAACAGCCCCCTGGGGGTACCCAACAGCCCCCTGGGGGTACCAACAGCCCCCAGGGGGTACCCAACAGCCCCCTGGGGGTACCCAACAGCCCCCTGGGGGTACCAACAGCCCCCTGGGGGTACCCAGCGGCCCCCTGGGGGTACCAACAGCCCCCTGGGGGTACCCAGCAGCCCCCAGGGGGTACCCAACAGCCCCCTGGGGGTACCAACAGCCCCCTGGGGGTACCAACAGCCCCCTGGGGGTACCCAACAGCCTCCTGGGGGTACCAACAGCCCCCTGGGGGTACCCAGCAGCCCCCTGGGGGTACCAACAGCCCCCTGGGGGTACCCAGCAGCCCCCAGGGGGTACCCAGCAGCCCCAAAATGCTGGCACTCGCCCCCCTTATGCAGCCCCCCCTGCTGCTTCTCTTACCATCCCGGTGTTCTGATCAGCGCCGCTCCTCGGTGCTGCTTCTTCATCCTCCCGTCCTCGCTGAATCCGGGATCTCCGGCCGTCGCGCGATGACGTCATATGCCTGCGACGGCCGGAGATCCCGGGATCCTGCCCCACTGGCTCCATCCTGCCTGCTCGCTCCATCCTGCCCTGCTCCCACCACCCTGCCCCCCCCGCCACCATCCTGCTCCTCCAGCTCCATCTTGCCTCGCTCGCTCCATCCTGCCCCGCTCGCTCCATCCTGCCCCCCCGCCACCATCCTGCCCCGCTCGCTCCATCCTGCCCCGCTTGCTCCATCCTGCTCCGCTCGCTCCACCCTGCCCCCCTGCCACCATCTTGCCCTGCTCGCTCCATCCTGCCCCGCTTGCTCCATCCTGCACCACCATCCTGCCCCCCACCACCATCCTGCCCCGCTCTCTCCATCCTGCCCCGCTCGCTCCATCCTGCCCTACTCGCTTCATCCTGCCCCCCGTCACCATCCTGTCCCCCCACCACCATCCTGCCCCGCTCGCTCCATCCTGTCCCGCTCGCTCCATCCTGCCCCCCCGCCGCCTCCATACTGCCCCCCCGCCGCCTCCATCCTGCTTTTCTGGCTCTATCCTGCTCCTCCGGCTCTATCCTTCCCCGCTCGCTCCATTCTGCCCCTCCATGCCACCATCCTGCCCCCCGCCACCATCTTGACCCGCCGGCTCCATTCTGCCCCACTTGCCACCATCCTGCCCTGCCAGCTCCATCCTGCCCGCTGGCTCCATCCTGCCACCCCGCCGCCTCCATCCTGCCCCCCCCTGCCGCCTCCATCCTGCTTTTCTGGCTCTATCCTGCTATTCCGGCTCTATCCTTCCCTGCTCGCTCCATCCTGCCCCCCCCGCCACCATCCTGCCCCCCCGCCACCATCTTGACCCTCCGGCTCCATCCTGCCCCACTCGCCACCATCCTGCCCCACCAGCTCCATCCTGCCCCTCCGGCTCCATCCTGCCCCCCACTCCATCCTACCCTGCTCGCTCCATCCTGCCCCGCTTGCTCCATCCTGCCCCTCGACACAATCCTGCCCCCCTTTCCCCCTCAGCTGATCGGTTTCCCAGGCAACGACAGGTCCTAAAGGCCTGTAGAACCTAGAAGACGGAGGTGGAGCTAGCCGGCGGACTGGTGAGTATCCTCACTGAGGATTTTTTTATTTTTACTTTTACTGTGGAGGACCGGGGGCCAGGAGGAGCGGGGGGCCGCGGGGAGCGGAGTATCCCCATATACCATAGTGCTGCTATACATGTACTATAATGTACTGCCATGTACCATAGCGCTGCTATACATGTACTGTAATGTACCACCATATACCATAGCGCTGCTATACATGTACTGTAATGTACCGCCCTATACTATAGTGCTGCTATAAATGTACTGTAATGTACCGCCATATACCATAGCGCTGCTATACATGTACTGTAATGTACCGCAATATAATATAGTGCTGCTATACATGTACTGTAATGTACCGTCATATACCATAGCGCTGTTATACATGTAATGCAATATACCACCATATACCATAGCTTTGCTATACATGGTTCACTCACGTTGACTGAGCAAGTTCTGTCAGTCACAGTATGTCAACTACATACATATTCTAGAATACCCGATGTGTTAGAATCGGGCCACCATCTAGTAACATATATAAAGATACATTTTTCAATCTTTAAAACAATACAATAATACATATTGATATCCAAGTATATATCAAATGGGAAGGTAGGGAAGACAAAAACAAGGGAAAGAAAATAAATTATATACAATTATATACAATGACATGGCAATTAAGAACCACAAATTAAATCAACTAAATATTACAGTAAATAAAAAAATGAAACTATCCAGAGCAAAATCAATATCTTGAAAATACTACAAATGACTATCTAAGTCTAAAGACAGTGAGGAAGCATATCTTTCATACCATGCTGACCACTTTTCCACATATTTCCCCGGTTACAACTTCTGAGAGCAAACAAATATTCGAATGTATTATGGACAGAAAGTTTATCCATTGGAACCTCCACACAAGGAGGATCTATCTTCTTCCAATGTGAAGCTATCAAAGTTTTTGCTAATAGCAAAATATGTAAAGTTAAAAACTTAGGTCTTGGAAAGTCCTGTAAACCCAACAGAGTAAGGTTAGATTCATATCCAAAATGACATTAGTATTCAAAACAAGATTAATCAAAGATTGGACTTCCAACCAGAACGGTTTCAATTTGGTACCAAACCAAAAAATATGTTTGATTGTGCCAACTTCACCACATGCTCTCCAACAGAGACTGTTAAGCTTTGGGTCCATGAAATGCAATTTGCTAGGGGAGTGACACCATTTTGTATACATTTTATACTGAGTTTCTAAAAGGGAAACACATGGCATATTAGAATATAAACATGGAAAAATTTTGGAAAAATACTCACTTAAAGTTTGAGGAGTCAACTTTGTGTCTTTAGACCACGTACCGTATATACTCGTGTACAAGCCGACCCGTGTATAAGCCGACCCCCCTACTTTTGCCCCCAAAAATTGGGAAAACCTATTGACAAGCCTAGGGTGGACAATGCAGCAGCTACCGGTACTGAAAAATTTAAAAAATGAAAATAGATACGAATAAAATGTTGAACTTTTATTTTAAATAGAAACAGTAAACTACCAATGCAGCAGACCACCGTCCTGTTATAAAGCCCCCTATCACTGGTATATAGCCCACCATCCCTGTATATAGCAGCCATCACTGGTATATAGTGGCCATAACTAGTATACAGTTGCCACCATCACTGGTATACAGGCCCCTCATCAGTGGTATACATGCCCATCAGTGGTATGCATGCCCATCAGTGGTATAAAGGCCCAGCAGTGGTATAAAGGCCCAGCAGTGGTATAAAGGCCCAGCAGTGGTAATACAGCCCCAGCAGTGGTAATACAGCCCCAGCAGGGGTAATACAGCCCCAGCAGTGGTAATACAGCCCCAGCAGTGGTAATACAGCCCCAGCAGTGGTAATACTGAACCAGCAGTGGTAATACAGCCCCAGCAGGGGTAATACAGCCCCAGCAGAGGTAATACAGCCCCAGCAGGGGTAATACAGCCCCAGCAGGGGTAATACAGCCCCAGCAGGGGTAATCTCACCCCCTCGGTCTGCAGGCACCCGAGATCTCCAGCTGCTCCATCTGCGTGCCCCGCGGCTTCTAATACCGGCGTCCTTCCCGCACTTCTTGTTTGATTGCGATCATGTGACCGCGGTCACATGATCACATTCAAACAGGAAGAGCAGGGAGGATGCCGGTATTAGAAGCCGCGGGGCACGCAGACGGAGCAGCTGGAGGACCCGGGTGCAGACCGAGGGGGTGAGATGGATCACTGCGGGGGGGCCTCTGTATACATGGGGGGGGGGCGGGGAGACAGCGGGGGGGGCTATACTGTGCAGGGGAGCAGCAATGTACTATGCGCTGCTCCCCATGCATAATTAATGAGCGGCACCACGTGATGTGCCGCTCATTCTGTAGCCTCCCCCCGCCTCCTCCTGCCTCCTGCAGTGCCCGGACACAGCCCCCACCACACCACACTGTATATGACTCGTGTATAAGCCGAGGGGGGGACTTTTCAGCCCAATTTTTGGGCTGAAAAAGTCGGCTTATACACGAATATATACGGTATTTAAAAAATTATGGATATCAAAAGTGATATCCTCATTAAAGGTTTGATAGATGTTTCTAGTTGTCCAGATAGACTCATTATGAGCATATCTGAGAAGATCACTAACATTACTGGCCAATAAAAACATTGTTATCCTCCACTAGTAAATCTGAAATAGAATGGCAAGTATTGCTATCCGAGGCAGACAAACCAAACTGTACACATAGAGTTGAAAATGATTTAAGGTTACCATCAACCAAAATATCAGAGAGGAAATTAATTCCTTTTTCACGCCAAAATGTAAGTTTTATCTTAGGGAAAATAGCACTAAATATATCTATTGGCAACCAAGTTGGAACCACCCATTTTGAAAAGAGACATGGAAGTGTGTGAAAGAATCCTCCAAGCTATGATAGTAGATTTAATAGTGTCAGATGGTGGAAGACGTTTTTTATTATTAAGCAAGTAAGAAGCAATATAAGTATCAGGGGAAAGGCCAGTCATGTACAATCTTTCCAAGCCAACCCACGCAAGGCAATCTTGAGAATCCCACCATCTGCTACTCCCTTTAACCAAATTGGCTAGATAATAAGATGTCAAATTGGGCAATCCTAATTCCCCCCTTACTTTGTGTTTCATCAATGTTGTTCTAGAAACTCTCGGAGACTTCCCATTCCAAACAAATCTTGACAATTGATTCTGGAGCTTTTCTAAATGCTTTTTCAATATACAAAGTGGGATAGATCTGAACATCTATTATATAATTGCCGTAACTGACTTCCGTCGGAGCGGCGCTGCTTCCGGTGGCTTGGTTAGCGAGTCCGAGCTGCTTCTCCTCGACTCTCCCCGTGGCCGCGTAGCGAGTCGTTGCAGCCTCGCGAAGCAATGCCCGCGAAGCGGGCATTGCGAGTCGCTGACACCCACCACTAACCAAGCCACAGAAGCCCATACTACTGTAGTGTACACCGCTATAGTATACTACAGTCCCATGCCCATAAACGCCATGGGACTGTAGTATACCATCGCGCTGTACACCGCTATAGTATACTACAGTCCCATGCCCATAAACGCCATGGGACTGTAGTATACCATCGCGCTCTACACTACAGCCCCCTGCCGCTCTAACACACTACCCCGCTGCTGCTGTAGTGTACACCGCTATAGTATACTACAGTCCCATGCCCATAAGCGCCATGGGACTGTAGTATACCATCGCGCTGTACACTACAGCCCCCTGCCGCTCTAACACACTACCCCGCCGCTGCTCCCCTACACCCTAAGCCCCGACCCGCCGCACCTATGCCCCTACCCCGCCGCACCTATGCCCCTACCCTGACGCTGACACCCACCACTAACCAAGCCACAGAAGCCCATACTACTGTAGTGTACACCGCTATAGTATACTACAGTCCCATGCCCATAAACGCCATGGGACTGTAGTATACCATCGCGCTGTACACCGCTATAGTATACTACAGTCCCATGCCCATAAAAGCCATGGGACTGTAGTATACCATCGCGCTCTACACTACAGCCCCCTGCCGCTCTAACACACTACCCCGCTGCTGCTGTACATGGGACTGTAGTATACCATCGCGCTGTACACCGCTATAGTATACTACAGTCCCATGCCCATAAACGCCATGGGACTGTAGTATACCATCGCGCTCTACACTACAGCCCCCTGCCGCTCTAACACACTACCCCGCTGCTGCTGTAGTGTACACCGCTATAGTATACTACAGTCCCATGCCCATAAACGCCATGGGACTGTAGTATACCATCGCGCTCTACACTACAGCCCCCTGCCGCTCTAACACACTACCCCGCTGCTGCTGTAGTGTACACCGCTATAGTATACTACAGTCCCATGCCCATAAGCGCCATGGGACTGTAGTATACCATCGCGCTGTACACTACAGCCCCCTGCCGCTCTAACACACTACCCCGCCGCTGCTCCCCTACACCCTAAGCCCCGACCCGCCGCACCTATGCCCCTACCCCGCCGCACCTATGCCCCTACCCTGACGCTGACACCCACCACTAACCAAGCCACAGAAGCCCATACTACTGTAGTGTACACCGCTATAGTATACTACAGTCCCATGCCCATAAACGCCATGGGACTGTAGTATACCATCGCGCTGTACACCGCTATAGTATACTACAGTCCCATGCCCATAAACGCCATGGGACTGTAGTATACCATCGCGCTCTACACTACAGCCCCCTGCCGCTCTAACACACTACCCCGCTGCTGCTGTACATGGGACTGTAGTATACCATCGCGCTGTACACCGCTATAGTATACTACAGTCCCATGCCCATAAACGCCATGGGACTGTAGTATACCATCGCGCTCTACACTACAGCCCCCTGCCGCTCTAACACACTACCCCGCTGCTGCTGTAGTGTACACCACTATAGTATACTACAGTCCCATGCCCATAAGCGCCATGGGACTGTAGTATACCATCGCGCTGTACACTACAGCCCCCTGTCGCTCTAACACACTACCCCGCCGCTGCTCCCCTACACCCTAAGCCCCGACCCGCCGCACCTATGCCCCTACCCCGCCGCACCTATGCCCCTACCCCGTAAGCCCCGTCGCACCTAACCCCCTACCCTCTAAGCCCCGCCGCCTCCTAAGCTCCCGCCGCTGTCGCTAACACCGCCGCACCCCTACACCCTAAGCCCCGACCCGCCGCATCTATGCCCGCCGCTGTCGCTAACACCGCCGCGCCCCTACACCCTAAGCCCCGACCCGCCGCACCTATGCCCGCCGCTGTCGCTAACACCGCCGCACCCCTACACCCTAAGCCCCGACCCGCCGCACCTATGCCCGCCGCTGTCGCTAACACCGCCGCACCCCTACACCCTAAGCCCCGACCCGCCGCACCTATGCCCGCCGCTGTCGCTAACACCGCCGCACCCCTACACCCTAAGCATCTATGCCCGCCGCTGTCGCTAACACCGCCGCACCCCTACACCCTAAGCCCCGACCCGCCGCACCTATGCCCGCCGCTGTCGCTAACACCGCCGCACCCCTACACCCTAAGCCCCGACCCGCCGCACCTATGCCCGCCGCTGTCGCTAACACCGCCGCACCCCTACACCCTAAGCCCCGACCGCCCGCACCTATGCCCGCCGCTGTCGCTAACACCGCCCCGCCGCCTCCTAACCTCCCGCCGCTGTCGCTAACACCGCCGCACCCCTACACCCTAAGCCCCGACCCGCCGCACCTATGCCCGCCGCTGTCGCTAACACCGCCGCACCCCTACACCCTAAGCCCCGCAGCAGTCCCAACCACCTAATCCCCAACCCGCAGCATCCTAAGCCCCTGCCGATACCCCCTAAGCCCCGCCGTCTACCCCCTAAGCCACCGCCACCCCTAAGCCCCTACCCCCTAAGCCCCCTAGCAACCCCCTAAGTCCGCCGCCCCAAGCCCCGTAGCATCCTAGGCCCCCGCCGATACCCCCTAAGCCATGCCGCCTACCCCCTAAGGCACCGCCGCCCTAAGCCCCTACCCCCTATGCCCCGTAGCATCCTAGGCCCCCGCCGATACCCCTAAGCCATGCCGCCTACCCCTAAGGCACCGCCGCCCATAAGCCCCTACCCCCTAAGCCCTGTAGCATCCTAGGCCCCCGCCGAAACCCCCTAAGCCCCGCCGCCTATCCCCTAAGGCACCGCCGCCCCTAAGCTCCCGCCGCTGTCCCCTGCCCCTCTCGCTAAAGCCCTACACCGTAAGCCCCCGCAGTCCCCTAACCTAACGCCGCTGTCACCTAAGGCCCTACACCTGAAGCCCCCGCCGTGCCCTAGCTAACGTCCCCGTCGATCACTTACATGCCTTCAAGTCATCTGATCGTCCGTCCGATCCACAAGTCCTCCGTCCGGCCAGCCGTCCTCTTCCTCCGGCCCCGGGGGTCTTCTCTCTTCTTTCCGCCATCTCCGCCTCTTCGTCCGGCCCCGGGGATCTTCTGTCTTCTTTTCGCAAACTTCCACCTCCGACGTCCTCTTCCTTCTCATTAAGATAGAATGGACGAAAAATCCCCCATTCTACCTCAATGAGATCTGAGGCCCTCTTCTGATTGGTCGCTGTATACTGCCCTCAGCCAATCAGAAGAGCCCCTCAGACTAAGACGCAGTTCTCATTCAGGTCCGCCTTTTTTTTTCCCCATTGACATACATTAGCGGTGTGTCGGCGATTTTATGGCCGGCCTCCTGGTTCTATTTGTCGGCCCTAAAATCGCGGACACACCGCTAATGCATCTCTATGGGCAGTCAGCCCGATTTCGGATTGGACGCTGACCAATCAGAATTCGATCTCACTGCCCATACAGATGCATTAGCGGTGTGTCCGCGATTTTAGGGCCGACAAATAGATCCAGGTGGCCGGCCATAAAATCGCCGACACACCGGTAATGTATGTCAATGGGGAAAAAAAAAGGCGGACCTGAATGAGAACTGTGTCTCAGTCTGACTTAAAAAAATAAATAAATTAAATAATTAAAAAAATAATTTAAAAATAATTTAAAAATAATAAAAAAATCTTTAAATAATGATAAATAATTAAATAAAAATAATAATAAAAAAATAAAAAAAGGCGGACCTGAATGAGAACTGTGTCTCAGTCTGACTTAAAAAAATAAATACATTAAATAATAAAAAAAATTTTTAAAAATAATTAAAAAATAATAAAAAAAAAAAATAATAATGAAAAAAATTTTATAAAAATTTGAATAACAAAAACAATTATTAAAAAAAAAAAAATAAATAATAAAAAAATAAATAAAAAATAATTAAAAAATTATAAAAAAATTATAAAAATAAAAAAACATAATAATGAAAAAAAATTTATAAAAATTTTAATAATAAAAAAAATTATTAAAAATAAATTCAAAAATAATAATAATAAAAAAAAAATTTAAAAATAATAAAAAAAAAAACAAAAAAATTAATAAAAAATAATTATGAAAAAAAAAAAAAAATTAAAAACACACACAGTCGTTGCTAATACGGTATTTATTGCCGCGAATCGCTGATTGACACTTTCCGGCCCCGTCGAATGATGGCTCTGAGCCAAGTCGTCTGGCCGGAAATAGAACCAGCGGCTCGGCCATAAAATCGCCTCCTTTGTCTATCTATCTCCATAGGAAGGCGCCGTCCAATCACAATCGCCGCGCCTTTTTTGAAAATACATAGCGACCAATCACATTCATGGCGCCAGCTTTCTGAAGTTGCCGCCCTCCAATCAGATAAGCTCGCTTATTTATAGCGCGAACTTTGAATCTTCAACCTCTTTGAATCCTCTTTGTGGGAGAACGAGAACCTATCGCTGGACTATCTGTTGGATTATATTTCTGCCGAGAAATCCATCCTTCGTGAGGGTCTTTCGAGGACAACGAGAAGCTACCGCTGGACCGTCTGTTCGACAACATTTGAGCCGAGATATCCATCCTTCATGCGGGACGTCGGGAAGCAAGCGCCGGATCGGAGTCTACCATTCATCAGCTAAGATATCCTTTGGACAATCTACCTTTTCACATCAGAGCCTATATTCCTGATGCTGACTTTTATTTTCACCTCTTTTTTACTATCTTTATTTTTCACCACTTTTACTATTTTGCGCCATGCAGCGCCAATCGCCGCTGCATGGAGAGTGCGCCACAGTTCGGACACTTCGCCGCTGCAAGCGCCGACTTCTGCGCTACAAGCGCAAACTTCGGCGCTTCTAGCGGCCTCCGCGGTCTATGAGACCGCTGTGTCCGAACATGCATTCAGGCGACGACCGTACAACTCGCCGCTCTAAGATGGCCGACGCGAAATCTTCATTCATAAAATGCCGCTAGACTTCAGCCGCCGTGTGATTGGCCAGCGGAATCTTCATATACATGGCGCCGTCAATCCGGTTGGTCGGCGCTATTGTGTGAAGATGCCGCTGTCCTATCACAACTCAGCGGGGCGGAGCTATAGACTTCCACTCTCCCGAACGCCGTGTCCGAAAATCGCACCAGGGGCTCGGCAAGGAAAGTTCCGTGCATTTTCAAAATTGCCGCCGCGATTCTCATTGGATGTCGACTTCCCATAGACATCCATTGAGAAATGAGGCGCGATTCTGATTGGTTGTTGTTTATGGCGCTTTGATTCCGATTGGTCAGCGCACAGCGGGGACTTCGAAACTTTTCTTGCCGAGCGCCTGGTACGATTTTCGGATATGCCGTTCGGCCGGCTGGAAGTTTGTAGCTCCGCCCCGCTGAGTTGTGATTGGACAGCGGCATCTTCACACAATAGCGCCGACCAACCGGATTCACGGCGCCATTTTTATGAAGTTTTCACTGCCCAATCACATCGCGGCTGGCGTCTGCCGGCTTTTTATGAATGAACTTTTCGCGTCGGCCATCTTAGAGCGGGAAATTTGAATTGGTGAACAATGAAAAAGTGAAAAAGCTGTTTTCACAGTACAATCTCACATCAGAGTATATATTCCTAATGCCTATGCTTATATTAACCCTTTGTTTTTACAAATTACATATCAGCTACATTTATGCATACTGCCCTCTTCTTTTCATACTTTATTAACCCCTTCTATTCTATTTCTGCTCCATTTGCTATCTGACTATGTGCAGTACTAAGGCCATTTTAATATTAACCCCTTCTATTCTATTACTGCCACACTGCCTATCTCACTATCTGCTCTACTACGGCCATTTTAATATTAACCCTTTCTATTCTATTAGTGCTACACTGCCTATCTCACTATATGCTGTACTGCGGCCTTTTTTATATTAACCCTTTCTATTCTATTAGTGCTACACTGCCTATCTCACTATATGCTGTACTACGGCCATTTTAATATTAACCCTTTCTATTCTATTACTCCTACACTGCCTATCTCACTATATGCTCTACTACGGCCTTTTTTATATTAACCCCTTCTATTCTATTAGTGCTACACTGCCTATATCACTATCTGCTGTACTACGGCCATTTTAATATTAACCCTTTCTATTCTATTAGTCCTACACTGCCTATCTCACTATGTGCTGTACTACGGCCATTTTAATATTAACCCTTTCTATTCTATTAGTACTACACTGCCTATCTCACTATCTGCTGTACTACGGCATTTTTTATATTAACCCTTTCTATTCTATTAGTGCCACACTGCCTATCTCACTATCTGCTGTACTACGGCCATTTTAATATTAACCCCTTCTATTCTATTAGTGCTACACTGCCTATCTCACTATATGCTGTACTACGGCCTTTTTTATATTAACCCTTTCTATTCTATTAGTGCTACACTGCCTATCTCACTATATGCTGTACTACGGCCATTTTAATATTAACCCTTTCTATTCTATTACTCCTACACTGCCTATCTCACTATATGCTCTACTACGGCCTTTTTTATATTAACCCCTTCTATTCTATTAGTGCTACACTGCCTATATCACTATCTGCTGTACTACGGCCATTTTAATATTAACCCTTTCTATTCTATTAGTCCTACACTGCGTATCTCACTATGTGCTGTACTACGGCCATTTTAATATTAACCCTTTCTATTCTATTAGTACTACACTGCCTATCTCACTATCTGCTGTACTACGGAATTTTTTATATTAACCCTTTCTATTCTATTAGTCCTACACTGCCTATCTCACTATCTGCTGTACTACGGCCATTTTAATATTAACCCCTTCTATTCTATTAGTGCTACACTGCCTATCTCACTATATGCTGTACTACGGCCTTTTTTATATTAACCCTTTCTATTCTATTAGTGCTACACTGCCTATCTCACTATATGCTGTACTACGGCCATTTTAATATTAACCCTTTCTATTCTATTACTCCTACACTGCCTATCTCACTATATGCTCTACTACGGCCTTTTTTATATTAACCCCTTCTATTCTATTAGTGCTACACTGCCTATATCACTATCTGCTGTACTACGGCCATTTTAATATTAACCCTTTCTATTCTATTAGTCCTACACTGCGTATCTCACTATGTGCTGTACTACGGCCATTTTAATATTAACCCTTTCTATTCTATTAGTCCTACACTGCCTATCTCACTATCTGCTGTACTACGGCATTTTTTATATTAACCCTTTCTATTCTATTAGTGCCACACTGCCTATCTCACTATCTGCTGTACTACGGCCATTTTAATATTAACCCCTTCTATTCTATTAGTGCTACACTGCCTATCTCACTATCTGCTGTACTACGGCATTTTTTATATTAACCCTTTCTATTCTATTAGTGCCACACTGCCTATCTCACTATCTGCTGTACTACGGCCATTTTAATATTAACCCCTTCTATTCTATTAGTGCTACACTGCCTATCTCACTATCTGCTGTACTACGGCCATTTTAATATTAACCCTTTCTATTCTATTAGTGCTACACTGCCTATCTCACTATCTGCTGTACTACGGCCAATGTAATATTAACCCTTTCTATTCTATTAGTGCTACACTGCCTATCTCACTATCTGCTGTACTACGGCCTTTTTTATATTAACCCCTTCTATTCTATTAGTGCCACACTGCCTATCTCACTATCTGCTGTACTAAGGACATTTTTACATTAACCTCTTCTATGCCTTTTCTATTTTAGTTGCACCATGACTATTTTATAGGGTTTAAACTCATACATTAACCCCTTCTATTCTGTTTGCTATTCAATAACTCTGTCACTATGTGCTGGACATCTGTGATTTTACAACTTCACCACACATGGCCAGAAAAAAACCCATCTGCTGCGATTGCCGATTAAACCTTGCACTTGCGGCGCTGTTGCGGGAATACCCATACAAACTATAGGAACACTTGCGGCAGGTGCGCCAAGTTCATTTTTTTTTTGTAGCAACACTTGACGCAACTGCTAAATCGCAGTGGCCGCAAGTCCCCTTATGGTTTCTATAGGGATTACCGCTACCGCACTGCAACTGCAATGTTAATGTGGCTATCGCAGCAGATGCATTTTTTTCACTGCATCTACCGCAATTTTATCTAAAGAGCTGATGTGAAAGGGCTCTAAGGCAATTTGTACATTAACCCGTTCTATTCTATTTCTGCCCCCCTTGCTATCTCAGTATGTGGTCCACTAAGGCTATTTATACATTATCCTCTTCTATGCCATTTGCCATTTTGTTTTCCGACACTATGTTTTATAGGGTTCGAAATGCTACTTTAACCCCCTACTTTCAGTTTGCTATTCACTAACTGTGTTACTAGGTGCTGTACTCAGGACATTTGCAATTTAAACTCTTCTATACTATTTGAAATTTATTTTAACATCCACACTCTTTTATAGGATGTAAGTGCTACATTAACGTCTTCTATTGTTTGGCCTATTCACTGCCTATGTCACTATGTGGTCTACTACTGGCATTTCATTACTAAATACTTTAATACTATTTTTATTTTTATTACGGTAATCGTCCAGTATTTTTTATGCGTGCCAATGCTATATTAACTACTTACAGGCTCTTTGACTTTTTTTTTTGGAGTTAGGAGTCAGTCATCACACGGTTACGAGTACATTAACCCATTATATGTCAATTTTTAATATTTTTCATAGTAATGACTCTGTTGCACTACTACCTGTCTTATATTTAACAGTTTGGTGGTAATGCTCCCTGCCCTGTTCACATCAGCGGTTATTTGAAATTGCACTAGATGTCCTGACAGAATCGCATCCGCTTGCTTTGCTGCATTGCCACCGCATAACTGCTGCACTTGCAGTGTCGTTCCGCTAATCCCCATAGTACGTATAGGGGAACTTGCCACAGCTCCTGCCACCATAAAAAGCGTGGTCACCCATCGTTTTTTTTTCCATACAGCACCTGCTACAAGTGCAAAATCCAAATTGCTGCACCTGCTGCAAATAAATAGATACTGACTATTATGCCGATTATAATGAGTATGGGGATTCACGTAAACGCTTGCAAGTCCTGCAGTTATGCTGTGGCTATGCGCCACATGCGGCAGATGCTGTTTTTCCAACGGTTATGATGCTATTTGAAATTAATGCTCATGTCAAAGTCTCTGTCATCCCAGTAGGATATTCACTACTTTTACATACCTAATATTTTACACTCTATTTCTGACTGGGTCCCCTTTCACACGTCCATTGTATATGCACATTTACATACTTTTATAACATGGGCTAAGATTTAAATTTTAAACGCGATTTCTCCATACCCGTCACCAGGGCTGTAGTTGCGTAACGTTACACTACATCACCGCATTTACGTTACTTTTTACATTGACCTGACTCTTTCAATATCTCATACGCAAGTTGCCTTATTTCTTTTTTCACCCTGCTTTGTCACATTCTGCCATTTCATACTTCACGTTAAGGCCGCTGTTTCCCCTATTCCACCAACAAAAATAAAAACCACTACTTTTTCATTTTTTCAACACCTTATGAAACAACAACCTTGCTGGTGGTTATGCAGAAATTGATGTCATCCTGCTTCTATTAACGCTTTTATTACAATGTTGAAAATTTGCTTTGATACCGCGTATCGGAAAGGGTCCTTACATTCATTTGTTTTGCCTTCACGGCAGTTTTTAAGGAATTTTAACACACTCATTGCCATTCAATACTCCATACAGTTAACATCATTACATCTTTGTTTGTTACTTTAAATAAGTCTATCATTTCATTATAACAGGTTTTGGAAAACCATACTTTAGTTTTATTGTTTTTGTCTGTTTACACAGTTAGTATTCATTGTTTCCTTAACTAACACACTCTAGCTCATTTTGCATTGGATTCACTGACTATTCTTACTAAGATGAGCTCTCCAACACAAAATATCACTCTTGCCAAGGAGGCTGCATCTACACCGAAGAAGAAGCGTGCAGAGAAAACTTTGGAAGAGAGACGCCGTCGGTTAGATCAAGATAAGGCTGCTAAAGCTAAACGCATTGCAGAGGAGAGTTTGGAAGAGAAACGTGTTCGTTTAGATCTGCGTAAGGCTGCTAAGGTGAAACGTACTGCAAAGGAGACTTCAGAAGAGAGGCGTCTTCGCTTAGATAGTGATAAGGCTGCTAAGGCAAAACGCCTTGCTGAAGAGACCTTAGAAAGGAGACGTATTCGCTTAGATCGTGTTAAGGCTGCTCACGCCAAACGTATTGCAAATGAGACTTCTGCAGAGAGACGTATTCGGTTAGATAGGGCTAAGGCTGCTAAACTCAAACGGTTTGGTAAACTCTCTTCTCCACTGAGACGTTTTTCGTTGGATGCTGCAAAGACCGCTTTACATACACGTATTTCGGAAGTGTCTTCTGAAAAAACAAGCCAACGAATAGAAACAAAAGCCATGACTGCGCGTTCTACATGCAAACAAACAAAAATTCCAGTCACTGAAGAACCGTCTGACACAGATGCTACTCCAGCCTCTTCGTGTACTGACATTTTACCAAGTGAACTGCCTTTAACACCTCCCATTACCTCTATGGAAATCAAAAAAGGAAAGGTTCGCAAGGTGTCTGTGCGTATGCGCAAAAAGGGTGTGGAGGAGAGTTCTGAAGAAAGACAACTTCCCTTGGAAAAGGAAAAGGCTGCTTTGAAAACACCGGTTTCAATAAAGTCTTTAGAAGGAAGGACAGAACGATTAGGCAAAAAATCAATGCCTCTGCCTCAACGATGCAAACAGAAAAAGTTAATGCCTGTAGGAGATCCGTCTGATCCTCAGACTGCTGCCACCTCTTCATCTGATCCTCAGACTGCTGCCACCTCTTCGTCTGATCCTCAGATTGCTGCCACCTCTTTGTCTGATGCTCAGACTGCTGCCACCTCTTTGTCTGATGCTCAGACTGCTGCCACCTCTTTGTCTGATGCTCAGACTGCTGCCACCTCTTTGTCTGATGCTCAGACTGCTGACAACTCTTCTTCTACTATCTTGACTACAACTGAACAGCCTTTACCGCATCGCAAGGCCACATCAAAACGAAAACACTGTGCTGAGGAGACGCCATACAGCAAACAGTGTAAAATTTTGAGGCTTAAAAGGAAAAGACAGATGCGTCAAGATACAGATTCTCCTACGTCTAGACAAGTCCACTTGGCCAATTTGGCTACATTACGTCGTGAAGAACGCCAAACTTCTTCTTCCACTTCTATATTGCAAGAGGCAGAACGGAATATATATTCCACTTCTTCATTTATTGAATGTTTGGAATCTACATCCCTTCCACGTCTCATTTATGTAGGATTACATAATAAACTTCTACGTTTATTCTATTCACCTCTCATACATCAAATGGGATTTATTGATCAGGATCATGTTATTGTAGAACATTTCTGTGGTTTCATGAATGTAATATGTGAACATTGTGAGGCTCGACATTTTACTGCTGAACGACCATCAGATCAACAGTTTACTCTTTGTTGCCACAAGGGAAAAGTAAAGGTACCATTACCTCAATACCCGCACGTGTTCCAACGCCTTCTGAAAGGAGAGAGTGAGTACAGTCAAAATTTGATGGAGAATATAAGGAGCATTAATAGTTCTTTTGCTTTTGCCTCCATGGGTGCCCATGTTTCTCTACCTCCTGGACATGGCCCATACTGCTTCCGTATTCATGGGCAAATTTATCATCGCACTGGAACACTCCATCCTGCTCAAGATCAATCTCCAGCATATGCTCAATTGTACATTTTAGATACTGCAAGCGCTGTACAACAACGTATACAGTCTCCAGAAAATGTGAAATGTAATCCTACTTTAATGAGTATCATTGCTCTTCAATTGGATAATATTAATCCCTTTGTTTCGGCCTACAAAATGCTACGTCACGTTGAATTAGAAGAAGAACAGAAGGCAAGAGAACATGGCACCGTCATGCCAAATATTATCATGGCTATTAAACAAGACAGAGGCCAAGACCCTAGACGCTATAACAATCCTACTGACAATGAAGTTGCTGTGGTCTTTGAAAATGCTGATGGAGAGCCACCATTCAATAGAGACATTTTAATTCATTTGAAACCTGATCCAAATAACCCCTTGGCCCCCAAAACACAGCAAGTCAGTATTCTACACAGCAATTTAGATGCATTACTCTATCCTTTATTTTTCCCTCATGGAGAACAAGGCTGGCATGAGGGACTCAAGCATCAAGGCAAAAGTCAACGCCGGGTTACACAGCTCCAGTATTACTGCTATTTGCTGTCTGTACGGAATCAGTTCAATCCTGTCCTGAATGGTGGCAAACTAACACAGCAGTACTTAGTGGATGCGTATGTGAAAATCGAGGCTAATCGCTTAAATTTTATC
Organism: Allobates femoralis; assembly: GCA_033576535.1. Taxonomy (NCBI): domain Eukaryota; kingdom Metazoa; phylum Chordata; class Amphibia; order Anura; family Aromobatidae; genus Allobates; species Allobates femoralis. The sequence continues at coordinate 111,063,794 of JARQOC010000009.1, read as the reverse complement.
CGTCATCATCAAAAGGATTTAAAAGTGGAGGATTATTGCGTACTCCAGGAACATCTCTTGAAACAATCTGTTGAGAAAGGTATTCCCATTGGCAAGACAGTGATTTTACCATCTTCCTTTGAAGGCAGTCCCAGAAACATGCAGCAACGCTATCAGGATGCCATGGCTATTGTGACTATATTTGGACGACCGGATCTTTTTGTAACCATGACCTGTAATCCTAAATGGAGGGAGATTACAAACAATTTAGAGCCATGGCAGCGTGTGGAACATAGACCTGATTTAGTCGCCCGTGTCTTCAGAATTAAACTGGAAGCCCTATTAAAAGAAATTAACACTGGATTATTTGGCAAAGTTTGTGCAATGGTGCATGTGATTGAATTCCAAAAGCGTGGCCTACCACACGCTCACATTTTGATCATTCTGGATAGCAAATCCAAACTAAGAACTGAGGTTGAAGTGGATAATATAGTTTGGGCTGAAATCCCTGATCCAGAAGAATACCCTCTGCTCCATGATATTGTGATGCAACACATGATTCATGGACCCTGTGGACAACACAACCCCAATTCTCCATGTATGGATCTTGGCAAGTGTAAGAAAGGTTTTCCTAAAGATTTCCAACCAAGAACACTCATAGCTAAGGATGCATACCCTACTTATCAAAGAAAGGAAGGATCATCCTTTCAAATCCGTTCAAAGATGATTGATAATTCTTGGGTTGTTCCCTATAATCCTTACCTACTATTAACATACAAGTGTCATATTAATGTTGAGGTATGTGCTTCCATTCAAAGTGTAAAATACCTATTCAAATATGTCTACAAAGGACATGATAAAGCCAATCTTGAAATTTGCCAAACCAATATCCACCATGATGAAACACATCAATTCATGGATTCAAGATACGTGAGTGCACCGGAGGCAGCTTGGCGAATATTTGCTTACCCGATGCATAGACAATCTCACTCCATTATTCGCCTGGCCGTACATCTCCCACATTCTCAACCACTTTATTTTCATGAGGATGACTCTGTTGATGACATCAGTTACACAATGCACAGAAAATCTACTCTTATGGGCTACTTTGAGCTGAATGAGAGTGACCCGCATGCTCATGATTACTTCTACCGCCAAATTCCAGAGCACTATGTTTGGAAAGAAGGTGCATGGGAAATTAGAAAGCGAGGAGGTTCTTCAGTGATTGGAAGAATGTATACTGTCAGTATGAAAGATCAAGAACGGTACTATTTGAGGTTGTTGTTACTGCATGTCAAAGGAGCAACAAGTTTTGACAACATTAAGACTGTTAATGAAGTGACATACCCAACTTTCAAAGAGGCAGCATTAGCTCTTGGATTGCTCTTCGATGACACTGTTTGGAGAAATACTTTATTGGATGCCTGTGTTCTCAACATGCCTGCACAGCTTCGTGATATGTTTGCATATATATGTATTTTTGGTCCTCCAGCTCATCCGTTGGAGTTGTGGAAAGAATTTAAACAAGACTTTATTCAAGACTACTGCCATGCATATCACTCCAACACTGAGGAGTGTGAGAATTGTGAAGGATATGCTATGACTGATGTCCAAACTATTCTAAAATTTCATGGCAAAACTTTTACTGATTTTAATCTACCACGACCAAAAAGAAAGCCATACATCGCTCCACTATACAACAAGGATGATGAGTTAAGAAGAGCTCAGCAAATGAAAGCTACTTTAAATGACCAACAACTTTTGGCCTATGATGCGATCAATCAAGCTTTACACGATAGAAGTGGACAACCTAAGTGCTTTTTCATTGACGGTCCAGGTGGCAGTGGCAAAACATATCTGTATGATTTATTAATTCATGAACTAAGAGGAGAAGGCGAAATTGTCTCACCTGCAGCCAGCACAGGGATTGCAGCTAACTTACTGCAAGGAGGAAGAACCATCCATTCGCTTTACGGAATACCAATTCCAATCAATGAAACTTCCGTTTCAAGGATTAAAAATGATACAGATGCTGCACAACATTTGAAAAGTACAAAACTTTTCATTATTGACGAGTCCACTCTGTTATCTAAATATGCATTGCATGTGATAGATCAACTTTTACGGGATGTCATGACAACAGATATTTCCAAGAAAAATACAACACCTTTTGGAGGAAAAGTCATTGTTCTAGGAGGAGACTTTCGACAGTGTCTGCCTATCATCCTACATGGTACAAGAACTGACATTATAGAGAGTTGTATTAAATACTCACGACAATGGCAGCTTTTCACTCAATTGCCACTCTTCAACAATATGCGCTCCATTGATCCTGAATATAGCCATTGGTTACTTCAACTGGGAAATGGTGAATTGTGCAATGATTTCAACCTTGGAGATGATATCATTGAAATCCCACAAGACATGATCTGCACTGGCTCAATTATACTTGCTATATTTGGTGAAAACATTGTCATTGATGTAGATAACAATGAAAGCATTCAGATTGCTGCATCACATGCCATTCTTTGCCCTAAAAATGACCATGTGGATATGGTGAACTCTAAGGTCATGGATTGCATTGCTGGTGAATACACTGAATACATTAGTGATGATTCCATTGATCCTGATGAGACTGAAGATCCAGATCAATATCCAGTGGAATTTTTAAATTCACTCACACCAACGGAATGCCTTCTCATCGCCTCAAATTAAAAATCGGTACCATTGTCATGCTTTTGCGCAACTTTAACAGCAGAAAAGGTCTTTGCAATGGGACTCGCTTGATTGTCATTGCTTTGTTTGACAATCTGATTCAAGCAAAAGTCATTACTGGGTCTGCAGAAGGAAATGTGGTGTTTATTCCAAGGATTGATTTATCTCCATCAGAGACTGGATTACCTTTCAAGTTAAGACGTCGACAATTTCCCATGAAGCCTGCTTTTGCCATGACCATCAACAAATCCCAAGGCCAAACACTGGAGAAAGTAGGGATTTTTTTGCCAGAACCTGTTTTTGGACATGGACAGTTATATGTGGCTTTTTCACGAGTGAAAAGGCGATGTAATGTTAAGGTGAAAGTGCTGGATACACCCATTCAAGGAAAGTTGGTGCCTAATTCTGAAAAAGTCTTTACTAAAAATATTGTCTATAAGAATATTTTATCTTAAATTCTTTAGATATATATTACATTTACATACATGATGGATATAACAATGAAAGCATTCACATTGCTGCATCACATGACAATCTTTGTCCTAAAAATGTCCATGTGGAAATGGTGAACTCTCAGGTTATGGATTGCATTGCTGGTGAATACACTGAGTACATTAGTGATGATTCCATTCAGACTGAAGATTCAGACCAATATCCAGTGGAATTTTTAAATTCACTCACACCAATGGAAATGCCTTATCATCGCCTCAAATTACACATTGGTACTATTGTCATGCTTTTGCACACCTTTAACAGCATAAAAGGTCTTTGCAATGGGAATCGCTTTATTGTGATCACTTTGTTTGACAATCTCATTCAAGCAAAAGTCAGTTCTGGGTCTGCAGAAGGAAATGTGGTGTTTACTTCAAGGATTGATTTATCTCCATCATAGACTGCTTTACCTTTTAAGTTAAGACATCGACAATTTACCGTAAAGTCTACTTTTCCCATGACCATTAACAAATCCCAAGGCCATACACTGGAGAAAGTAGGGATTTTTTGCCCAACAACCCATTTTTGGACATGGACAGTTATATGTGGCTTTTTCACGACTGAAAAGAAGATGTATTGTTAAGGTGAAAGTACTGCATACACCCATTCAAGGAAAGTTGCTGCCTCATTCAGAAAAAGTCTTTACAAAAAATATTGTCTATAAGAATATTTTATTTTAAATTCTTTACATATATATTACATTTACATACATGATGGATATAACAATGAAAGCATTCACATTGTTGCATCACATGACAATCTTTGTCCTAAAAATGTCCATGTGGAAATGGTGAACTCTCAGGTTATGGATTGCATTGCTGGTGAATACACTAAGTATATTAGTGATGATTCCATTCAGACTGAAGATTCAGACCATTATCCAGTGGAATTTTTAAATTCACTCACACCAATGGGAATGCCTTATCATCGCCTCAAATTACACATTGGTACTATTGTCATGCTTTTGCACACCTTTAACAGCATAAAAGGTCTTTGCAATGGGAATCGCTTCATTGTGATCACTTTGTTTGACAATCTCATTCAAGCAAAAGTCAGTTCTGGGTCTGCAGAAGGAAATGTGGTGTTTACTTCAAGGATTGATTTATCTCCATCATAGACTGCTTTACCTTTTAAGTTAAGACATCGACAATTTACCGTAAAGTCTACTTTTCCCATGACCATCAACAAATCCCAAGGCCATACACTGGAGAAAGTAGGGATTTTTTGCCCAACAACCCATTTTTGGACATGGACAGTTATATGTGGCTTTTTCACGACTGAAAAGAAGATGTATTGTTAAGGTGAAAGTACTGCATACACCCATTCAAGGAAAGTTGCTGCCTCATTCAGAAAAAGTCTTTACAAAAAATATTGTCTATAAGAATATTTTATTTTAAATTCTTTAGATATATCTATCATGTATGTAAATGTAATAGATAACAATGAAAGCATTCACATTGCTGCATCACATGACAATCTTTGTCCTAAAAATGTCCATGTGGAAATGGTGAACTCTCAGGTTATGGATTGCATTGCTGGTGAATACACTGAGTACATTAGTGATGATTCCATTCAGACTGAAGATTCAGACCAATATCCAGTGGAATTTTTAAATTCACTCACACCAATGGGAATGCCTTATCATCGCCTCAAATTACACATTGGTACCATTGTCATGCTTTTGCACACCTTTAACAGCATAAAAGGTCTTTGCAATGGGAATCGCTTCATTGTCATCACTTTGTTTGACAATCTCATTCAAGCAAAAGTCATTACTGGGTCTGCAGAAGGAAATGTGGTGTTTATTCCAAGGATTTATTTATCTCCATCAGAAACTGCCTCACCTTTCAAGTTAAGACGTCAACAATTTCCCGTGAAGTCTACTTTTTCCATGACCATCAACAAATCCTAAGGCCATACACTGAAGAAAGTAGGGATTTTTTTGTCACAAACAGTTTTTGGACATGGACAGTTATATGTGGATTTTTCACGAGTAAAAACACGATGCAATGTTAAGGTGAAAGTGTTGCATACACCCATTCAAGTCAAATTGCTGCCCAGTAGTGAAATACTCTTTACTACAAATATTCTCTCTAATATTTTATTTTAAATTCTTTAGATACATGTTAGATTTACATACATACTTACTTTCTAATTAAATACAAATATTACAATAAATTAGTTTAGCCATAGATGTATAGCAATAGAAAAAAATATATATATATTATTTGTTATACAAAAAGATATTAAAATTAGTTATTATATATACAATAGTTATTTAACAAATATAGTCATTAGTGTTCATTTTCAATAACAATATAGTATATAGAAATATTTTAGTTTAAATTCTTTATATGCATATTACATTTAGATACATAATTATTTTGTAATTAAACAAAAATATTCCCATAAAATAGTTTAGCCATAGATGTATAGTACTAAAAAAAAAAAAAACAATTACTTTACCATAGATGTATAGGAATTGACCAAAAAAATTATAAAAAAATAGTTTACAAATAGATGTATAGCAATAGAAATAATCAAAAATACCAAACAAATTACTTTAGTTTTAGATAGACATTATAATTACCGTATATACTCGCGTATAAGCCGAGTTTTTCAGCCCAAAAATTGGGCTGAAAAGTACCCCCCTCGGCTTATACGCGAGTCAGTGCGGGGGCTGCTGTATACAGCGGTATACAGCAGCCCCCGCATCCCCAGTAATGCAGGGCCCCCCCCTCATGCTCCGGTCACCTGTAAAGCAAGTTATACTTATCAGTGCCCGCTGCCGTCCGCGCCCGCCGCTGCCGACATGCGATCCTCCATCTTCATTCATCTTCTTCCTGCTCTGTGCGCGTCGCAGGCAGTGACGTCATTACCGGCGACGCACACAGGAAACAGGAAGAAGATGCATGAAGACGGAGGATCGGGATGTCGGCAGCGGCGGGCGCGGACGGCAGCGGGCACTGATAAGTATAACTTGCTTTACAGGAGACCGGAGCATGAGGGGGGGGCCCTGCATTACTGAGGCTGCCTGTATACTACCACTGGGACTGCTGTATATAGGGGCCCTGCATTACTGGGGCTGCAATACCACTGGGGCTGCTGTATATAGGGGCTGCTGTATACACCACTGGGGCTGCAATACCACTGGGGCTGTTGTATATAGGGGCTGCAATACCACTGGGGCTGCAATACCACTGGGGCTGCTGTATATAGGGGCTGCAATACCACTGGGGTTGCTGTATATAGGGGCCCTGCATTACTGGGGCTGCAATACCACTGGGGCTGCTGTATATAGGGGCTGCAATACCACTGGGGCTGCAATACCACTGGGGCTGCTGTATATAGGGGCTGCAATACCACTGGGGCTGCTGTATATAGGGGCTGCTGTATACACCACTGGGGCTGCAATACCACTGGGGCTGCTGTATATAGGGGCTGCAATACCACTGGGGCTGCTGTATATAGGGGCTGCAATACCACTGGGGCTGCAATACCACTGGGGCTGCTGTATATAGGGGCTGCAATACCACTGGGGCTGCTGTATATAGGGGCTGCTGTATACACCACTGGGGCTGCAATACCACTGGGGCTGCTGTATATAGGGGCTGCAATACCACTGGGCTGCTGTATATAGGGGCTGCAATACCACTGGGGCTGCAATACCACTGGGGCTGCTGTATATTGGGGCTGCTGTATACACCTCTGGGGCTGCATATACCTCTGGTGCTGCATATACCTCTGGGGCTGCTGTATACTACCACTGGGGCTGCTGCTGTATACTACCACTGGGGAGGCTGCTGTATACTACCACTGGGGAGGCTGCTGTATACCTCACTGCTGGGGGTTGTATACCTGTGCTGGAGTCCACCCTCGGCTTATACGCGAGTCAATAGATTTTCCCAGGTTTTGGGGGCAAAAGTAGGGGGGTCGGCTTATACACGGGTCGGCTTATACACGAGTATATACGGTAGTTATTAAATATTAAATAGGTCTTTAAGAAATATAGTCTTTAGTTTCACTTTTCACTAAAAATATAGTGTATAAAAATATTTTACTTTCAATTATTTACATACATATTCTATTTAGATACATACTTTCTAATTAAACACAAATATTACAATAATTTAATTTAGCTATAGATGTAGAAGAATAGAAATAGACAAAAATACCACAAATATTACTTTCGTTATAAAGATATTATAAATAGGTTTTAGATATAAAATAGTTATTTAAAATATATAGTACTTACTTTTTTAGCTTTTGAACTTTCTTTTTAAATTTCATAGTATATGTATATAAACACACATTTTATAGTAGATTGTAGATGTGTATCATCTAAATGCTTGCATTTAGTGATAAGAACCTGAAGCTTCAGCAGGATAGCTGCTGCGAGATTTCATTTTCTTTTTACACAGGGTGAGGTTTTTGTGAACAGCTAAGGCTGCCTTCAGATTTGCAGATGCATCTGCAGCGTTTTGAAAATGCATCTGTAAGCATCTGCATGCAGAAGGTAGACCCTATCTTTATAATGGGACGCACGGTGTCTGCAGATGCTTGCAGGCAGCTGTGCACACACATTTACTCCTATATGTGATCTGTGCGCAGGCGGATGCCTGAATACAAATCACACACTCCCACCATCACCAGGGATGCAACATGTCGTGTCCCTGGTGCGGAGTAGAGTCTGTGATCTGTACCCAAGCATCTGCCTGCGCAGAGATCACATATAGGAGTGAATGGGTGTGCTCAACTGTCTGGAAGCATCTGCAGACACTGTGCGTCCCATTATAAAGATAGGGTTTACTGTCTGCATGCAGATGCATCTGCAAAATGCTGCAGATGCATCTGCAAGTCTGAATGCAGCATTAGAGACGGGTGGGACAGCTGTTCACACACATCTCTATCTTGAAGTGTGTTCTGTACATATAAATACATACATACATATAGGTACATATTTAGACACATAGGTACATATTTAGACACATAGGGAAAGAATAGACATTTTCTTTTTAAATCTGACTTATTCTGCTATTTGTGGAATTTATAGTGTGAACACATCAATTTTGACACTTGCTGTCTAATGGTGACCTACAGCACTCTTACTGTAAGTTGCATGAAATGTTAATGGAATTTGTGCTTTACTTGCAGTAGTTGCGGCACATGTGCTTTCAACAGTTTCAACTGCCAAAATCACAGTTAGCTCTGATTTTTAGTGGTTGCATTTAGTCAACCTGTTAAAGCTGTGCTTGCCGTATTTACTGCAAGCTAATTGCAAGTTCCATATACATTACATGTTACTTGCTGAAAGTGAGCTGTAGGTAGGTCCTTTGGTGACAAGTGCAGAAATTGTATTTGGTTATTCTACACCTTCTGCAAATAGCCAAAAAATATCTGCTTTAAAAGGAGTCTAACTATTAATTATTAGGGGTAGAGTAGAGTAGGTCCCACCAGTTGTAAGGCTACCTTCCCGTGGTTGGTGGGGAAACATGTACTGGCTTAATCATAGATTATTAATATTCATATATAAATTGAATATACGTAATCTGTACAAAACATCAGTGCCAGTATCTGTACGAAAAGCCTTGCCTTAGAATCATGACATGTACTACACTGAAATGTACCATACAAACATTGGTAGTTGATAGATAGATATCATGTCTTATGTGCATTATTGTCAAATTTGAATGAATAATGTATATATGCATGCTACACTCCCGATTCTTTACAATTGGGCCGCCATCTATCATGGAATAATTGGATTATTAGTTAAAAATCTAATTTAATAAACTATACACCAGTTCTAGAATCCCGATGCAATCGCATCGGGCTCACAGCTAGTATATAATATTTTGGGTAAAAATACCATCTTGTAGGCCACTACACGGCCTAACCAGGATATTTCAATTTTGCTCAAATAGGACAAATCTGAGGAAATTTTTTTTATAAATTTCTGACATATTTCTGTTGACAATGTCTTTTAAGGGTTTAGTCACCAGTATACCTAAATATGGAAACCCTTTGTCAACTCAAGAAAGCTTAAACTCCTTCTTTAATATCTCCATCAGATTCTTATCTATATTATAAGAGAGTACTTTAGTCTTACTAAAATTCAATTTATAATAGGACGTATCAGAAATTTTTTAAATAATATCCATAACAGAACGTAAAGAAGTAAGGGGATCAGTAATCAAAATCGGGAGGTCATCCGCAAAAAGTGAGGTTTTATGTTGTTGCTCATTCAAGGACACTTCCTTAACAAGTGGATCAGATGATATTTTTTTCAATTAGATGTTCCAGGAACAAGTTAAACAAAATGGGGGAAAGGGGAAGTCTCGGTCTAGTACCATTCGATAAATTAAAGGAGAGCGACAAATAACTATTAAGGTACCTTTACACGCCGCAACCACGGATGGGAATCCTGACGGCGATATGTCGCCCTGGAACTATCGCCGTCAAATTGCCTCCCAGTTGCGGCGTGTAATTGGGGAATTTGGCAGAGATAAATCGCCTCGCCCCGGTCACCTGATTCCTGAGCAGTGCTCTGAAATCAGGCGACTGGGGCGAGGAGATTTATTGCCACCAAGTTCCCCAATTACATGCCGCAACTGGGAGGCAATTTGATGGCGATAGTTCCAGGGCGACATATCGCCTTCAGGATTCCCAGCCGAGGTTGCGGCGTGTAAAGGTATCTTAAGTCAACACTCTTGCAGAGGGGGCCAAGTATAGGGATCTAATACAATTATAAATATTTCCTTGAAAGCCAAATTTTTAGAGAGATTTAAACAAAAAAAAAACAGTTCACCCTATCAAACGCCTTTTCAGCGTCTATAGATATGGCTAAAATTGGAGCTCCCATCCTCTCCATGGAAGAAACAATGTTCAACACCCTCCTAGTAGCATCCGATGTCCCTCTTTTTGTTATGAACCCCATTTGATCCGAATGGATTAAAGTTTGAATAACCCTGGACAATCTGTTTGCAAGTACTTTGGAAAAAAAATGTAATACCAGAATTTAACAAAGAAATTTAAATATAACTTGTTACAATACTCGGATCACTGCCCTCTTTGGGTATTACAGAAATGACAGCCTCCTGCATCTCGGATGGTAGCAAGGAAGTCACAGAAGAAGAATTCAACATCCTAACCAAATAAGGAGTCAAAAGACGATTAAAAACTTTAAAATATTTGTTAGGCAGACCATCTGGACCAGGAGCTTTCCCATTCTTTAACCCCTTCATGACCCAGCCTATTTTGACCCTAAAGACCTTAGCATTTTTGTCAATTCTGACCAGTGTCCCTTTGTAAGGTAAAAACTCTGGAACTCTTCAACGGATCTTAGCAATTCTGAGATTGTTTTTCGTAACATATTGGGCTTCATGTTAGTATTAAATTTAGGTTGATAATTTTTGCGTTTATTTGTGAAAAAATAAAAAATTTGGCAAAAATTTAAAAATGCTGCACTTTTCAAATTTTGAATTTTTATTCTGCTAAACCAGGGAGTTATGTGACACAAAATAGTTAATAAATAACAATTCCCACATGTCTACTTTACATCAGCACAATTTTGGAAAAAAAACATTTTTCGGTAGGAAGTTATAAGGGTTCAAAGTTCAGCGATTTCTCATTTTTCCAGCAAAATTTACAAAACCATTTTTTTTAGCCACATCAGTCCCCCACAAGTGACCCCATTTTGGAAACTAGACCCCCCAGGGAACTTATCTAGATGGGTGGTGAGCATTTTTAACCCCAGGTGCTTCACAAATCGATCCGTAAAAATGAATAAGTACTTTTGTTTTCACAATAATTTTCTTTTAGCCTAAAGGTTTTCATTTTCCCATGGGCAAAAGGATAAAATGGATCCTAAAATTTGTTGGGCAATTTCTCCTGAGTACACCGATACCTCATATGTGGTCATAAACCACTGTTTGGGTGCACAGCAGGGTTCAGAAGGGAAGGAGCGCAATTTGACTTTTGGAGATAATTTTCCATTCAAAAAGTGAAATGGCGCTCCTTCACTTCTGAGTAGAGATGAGCTACCACCCTAATGTTCAAATTCGATTCGATTCATCGAATTTGAGATTTGTTCGTTGAATGTTCGACGAACAACGCGAACCCCATTGAAATCAATGGCAGTCTACAGAAAACAAACAGAAAACACCTTCAAAGGGCTCCAAAAGCTGCCAAACTACTCAGAATGGACAACAGACACCACAAAAGTGACAACAATTAAATCACCGTACAAAAAGTCACTGGCTAAGTGGCATAAGTTTTCTACATTAAGTAAAAAGAGGTGGAAGAGTAAAAGGAGAATGAGACACAGGTATGGGCATGTCACACCCTTCTTAAATCATGTAAAACATAGCAAGAGGATTCCAACAAGAATCCTTACTCCTTTCAAAGGGTCACACCTACAGCAAAATGGCATCAATTCTCCCAGACCCAAAATTGCTGAATGGCCCAGCTTGCATGCATGGCACAGGGTCTGGAACAGGACCTGGCCTAGCATTTCAAGGTTAAGCCTTGCTCAGCAACTAAACATTTTGTGGAGTATTACAATACAAACTACAGAGGTAGGTCAGTGACCTGAATAGGCATAGTGGGCCGGATCCCCTCGGAGCTCATGCAAGCGCTCCTGTCAATGTTATGCCCCGCCACACACAGGTGGGACCACAATTAGTTTTGTGGAATTCTATAGAAAAACAGAGAGATACATCAGAGACCTGTTTAGGCCTAGAAGGCCACATGAAGTCAAAGCTTGTGCAAGCGTTCCCATAAAAGTCATGTCCTGCCACACACAGGTGGGACCACAATTAGTTTTGTGAAATACTATAGAAAAAACAGAGAGATACGTCAGAGACCTGTTTAGGCCTAGAAGGCCACATGAAGTCAAAGCTCGTGCAAGCGTTCCCACAAAAGTCATGCCCCACCACACAGGTGGGACCACAATTACTTTTGTGGAGTACTACATGAATTCACAGAGAGGTAGGTCAGAGACCTGTGTTTGTGCCTAGTAGGCCGGATAAAGTGAAAGCTTGTGCAAGCATTCCCATAAAAGTCATGCCCGGCCACACACAGGTGGGACCACAATTAGTTTTGTGGAATACTATAGAATAAACAGAGAGATACGTCAGAGACCTGTTTGTGCCTAGTAGGCCGGATAAAGTCAAAGGGAACCTGTCACTGAATATTAGAGATGATCCACCACCCTAGGGTTCGAATTCGATTCAGTTTGTCGAATTGGGCGTGTGTTTGTCGAATGTTCATCGAATGTTTGTCGAATATCATTGAAAACAATGGCAGGAAAAAACAAACACATACAAACACATAGAAAACACATAGAAAACAACTTCTAAGGTGTCTAAAAGGTGACAAACTTCTCAGACGATATAACAAACACATGGAAAAGTGACACGTACATATAAAAACGCAAAAAGAAAAGAGATGGACAAGTAAAACGAGGAGGAGACACAGATATAGGCATGTCATGCCCTTCGAATATCCGTTTTTACTCTAGTATTTGTAAGGCATCATGCAGACGATGAGTATTGCTTAATTTTTACTTTGGTTTCTGTAAGGCCACGTTCAGACAATGAGCATTGCTTGATTTTTACTTCAGTATCTGTAAAGACACGTTCAGACGATGAGTATTTTGAGATGTTTTTCCTCTCTATCTGTAAGGCCTCATGCAGACGATGAGCGTTGTGTCACATTTAGGGGACTACAAGAAGAGTCTCCCTTTTTTCTAAACATTTGGGCACAGACACCACTTGAGTGGCATCAATTGCACCACAGTTGCAAACTTTAAATGGTTACTTTCAGGCAAAATTCCACAAGGCTTTAGTTTCCCCAGGATGACACAGGGGTAGAAAAGTCCTTGCGGATCCATGCCTTGTTCATCTTTATGAATGTTAGTCTGTCCACATTCTGGGTGGACAGACGCGTGCGCCTTTCTGTCAGCACACCACCAGCATCGCTGAAGACACGTTCTGAGAGAACGCTGGCTGCGGGGCATGACAAGATCTCCAAGGTGTGAGTGGCAAGCTTAGGCCAAATTTCTAGTTTAGAAGCCCAAAATGAGCAAGGCTCCAGTTCCCCAGTCATTGCATTGATGTTAAGTTGGAGATACCCGTGTACCATCCGCTCCAGGCGTTGACTATGTGTCAGACTTCTCGTGTCTTCAGGCCTTGAAAATGATGGTCTGAAAAAATCTTGAAACAAGGCCACAAAATTGCTGGTACCAGCACCAGATACGGTGTTACTGGTACAGTGTGAGTGATAATGACGCGACAGTCCCACGGTTGACAAGTTGAACCTGTGAGATTCACTCTGTCTACTACTACCACTGGTGGTTTGTGGAAAAGCCAATCTGAGATTATGTATCAGCTTCTGCTGATAGTCTTGCATGCGTGAGTCCCTTTGTATGGCAGGAATTATTTCAGCAAATTTGCTCTTGTACTGGGGATCTAATAGTGTGGCAACCCAGTAGTCTGCATTACTCCTAATTCGCACAATCCGAGGGTCATGTTGCAGGTAGTGCAGCAAGAAGGCACTCATGTGTCTTGCGCACCCAGGAGGACCAAGTCCTTGTTGGGTTGGTGGTGGGGAGGTGAGAATGATAATTCCTTCCTCTGCCCTCTCCCCCTAACCTCGCACAACAGAAATATCATCAAGGTCTCCCTCATCTGCTGACTCTTCAATGCCCATCGCCAGTTCATCCTCCATTTCTTCCTGGGCTCCTGCACCTTCCTGAAGAGGTTGATTGCTAACATGAGCCCTCATGAATGCCTCTCCACCACCCTCCCATGCCTGCCATCTTGGTGCTGCCGACTGTGAGGATATTGCAGATGTTGTCATCCCTTCCGCATAGGACTTCTCCTATACTTCCTCAACCTCCTCTTGTACCACCACCTGACTCCGAATATTGTTTAGAGTGTGCTCCAGCATGTAGATGACTGGAATAGTCATGCTGATAATGGCATTGTCAGCACTAAACATCTTCATCGCCATCTCAAAACTGTGCAGAAGGGTGCATAGGTCCTTGATCTGAGACCACTCCTGCAGCGTGATCTGACCCACCTCTGGATCTCGTTGGCCCAGGCTATACGTCATAACGTATTGCACCAGGGCTCGGTGGTGCTGCCACAGTCGCTGCAACATGTGCAGAGTAGAATTCCAGCTTGTCGACACATCGCATTTTAGCCGGTGAACGGGCAAGCCGAAAGACTCCTGGAGTGAAGCGAGTCGTTGAGCTGCGGGATGCGAACACCGGAAGTGAGCACACAGCGACCGTGCCCTCTGCAGAAGCCCATCTAGGCCAGGATAGTATGTCAAAAATAGCTGGACAACCAGATTCAATACATGGGTGATATTGCCCCGGCGAAGGGCTGCACCCAGGTTTGCAGCATTGTCGCACATGGCCTTCCCTGGCTGCAGGTTGAGTGGAGACAACTATTGCTGAAACTCGGTCGCCAGAGCTGACCACAACTCCTCAGCTGTGTGACTCACATTCCCTAGGCATTTCAAGGTAAAGACCGCCTGATGGCATTGAGCCCTGCTGCCAGCATAGTGAGGAGGTGTGCAGGATTCCTTCTGTGCAGTTACAACACGGGTGGCATTACCAGACAGGCTTTGGGCGGAGGTGGAGGACCGAGACGAGGTTGAGGAGGCAGAAATAGTGGAGGAACTTCTACCTACAGAGGATGGACGCACAACTTGTGGGGATGGCAAGACTTGGACAGCAGACCCTTCTCCAGCTCTCACCATGGTTAACCAATGCCCAGTCAGCGTCATGTAACGCCCCTGTCCATGCTTACTGGTCCAAGTATCTGTGGTGAAATGCACCCTGTCACACACAGAGTTTCTCAAGGAAGCGGTGATGTTGTCTGCGACATGCTGGTGTAGCGCAGGCACACCTTTCTTGGAGAACTAGTGGCGACTGGGCATCTGGTACTGGGGCACTGCGACGGACATAAGGTCTCACCAGATGACTGGAGGGTTTGTGATGTAGAAGTTGAGGTGGAGGAGAGGTCACTTGATGGAGCCTTTGAGATCCATTCAAACATCTGCTGTTTTAGTGCCTCACTTCCAAGTGGTATCGATGGTCATGTCCGTAAGAAAGGGATCATAGCCGATTGGCCACAGAAAGAAGTAGACATCTTAGGCTAGGGTCACACATAAGTCCTTGGTCCGTTTTTGGCTTCATTTTTGGCATTTATTTTTCTAAGTCCAAAAACTGATAGAAAAACGGATTGGATGTAATAAACACCCTGTCCGTTTTTTTCTGCACCCAAAAACATTGCTAGGAACCTTTTTTACCCAAAAACGTTGCTAGCAACGTTTTTGGCATCAGTTAAAAAATGCATGCGTTTTTTTAACATGGGGCCCTATGGGAAACGCATGCGTTAATGCATGGCACATATAGGCACCTGCGTTAACACATGCGTTAACGCATATCCGTTTTTAATGAAAAAAAATGAAAAAATGACTAAGTCTAAAAAACGTCCAGGGGTGTAGGAGGCTCAAAAACCACCCAAAAAAAACGGATTGGTCATGGAAATCACTTCCAAAAACGGATTTCTATGTGTGACCCCAGCCTAACTTTGGTTGGAAGATTGTCTTTTTTCAGCAGGTGTTAATGTAGCTTTAGCATCTACCCCACAGACACAAACTTTCTTTCCCTTTACACTACGCCTACTCCCATTTCCACCAGCAGCAGGCCTTTTGCCACTCATTTTGTATGTGAAAAAATTGGGAGCAGTACAGTTTTACAAAAAAAAGGTGAATGTCAATCAAGCAGAGGTGACTGAACCAACACTGCTACTAGGCCCAAAGTGAGACCTGCGCAAGGTGCAGTTAAAAATTAGTAGGAAGTACACTGGCGGTGTAGTAGATTGTATTACAAGTGGCCTACACTAATAGTGTTTGGCATGCTGTGACTTGACCAGAAGTCAGATGTGGCCATGGTGCAGTTAAAAATTAGTAGGAAGTACACTGGCGGTGTAGTAGATTGTATTACAAGTGGCCTACACTAATAGTTTATGGCAAGCTGCGACTTGACCAGAAGTCAGATGTGGCCAAGGTGCAGCTGAAAATTAGTAGGAATCACACTGGCAGTGTAGTAGATTGTATTACAGGTGGCCTACACTAATAGTTTTTGTCACACTGCGACTTGACCAGAAGTCAGATGTGGACAAGGTGCAGTTAAAAATTAGTAGGAAGTACACTGGCGGTGTAGTAGATTGTATTACAACGTGGCCTACACTAATAGTTTTTGTCACGCTGCGACTTGACCAGAAGTCAGATGTGGACAAGGTGCAGTTAAAAATTAGTAGGAAGTACAGTGGCGGTGTAGTAGATTGTATTACAACGTGGCCTACACTAATAGTTTTTGTCACGCTGTGACTTGACCAGAAGTCAGATGTGGCCAAAGTGCAGCTAAAAATTAGTAGGAAGTACACTGGCGGTGTAGTAGATTGGATTACAAGTGGCCAACACTAATAGTTTGTGCCACGCTGCGACTTGACCAGAAGTCAGATGCGGCCATGGTGCAGTTAAAAATTAGTTAGGAACTACACTGGCAGTGTAGCTTTTCACAAGTGGGCTACACTACTGTGTAAATCACACTGCTACTAGTCCGAACAAATTCCAAACACACCAAACACACCTGCCTGGAAAAAACTAATAGGGACTGATCTAGCGTAGCCCAAAGGGCTATAATTAAAACTAGTCCCTGCTTCTATGGAGTAGATCTGAAAAAGGGCTGTTACATACCTAGTCCCTAGTCCCTACTCTTATGATGCAGTTCTTACAAGAGCTGATTCTGCTAATATTTGCACCCTCCCCCCAGCCCCTAGTCCCTAAACCTATCTATCTATGTATTAGCTCTGTAGCTGAATGGGATAGTAGAATTATGAGTTTTGACTGTATGGCGATCACAGCAGCAGTGGTGCCGTCTGACACATAGCTACAGCAATGAGCAAATGGTGGCGATGAAGAAAATGGCTGGGTCTTATAGGGCAAGGACATGTGACATACACAGCCAATGATGCCGGACCTTGCTTGTGCAAAACACGCCCTTTACTGTGTTTCACTGTGATTTGCTCAAAGCCTGCACTTCTCTATTCTACATGCGGTCTGGTGGGAAAAAAAAAAGCTCCATCACTTCAGCAGCACTGATCTGGACCCCGCCCCCCGCACACTATACATTGAAATTGGGTATTAAGGTTGAAGATCAGTATTAGTGTGAAAAGCCAGGTATGCTTTTGGTGACCAAAGCGTTATCGAACATTACCTCGAACTGCCGAATTTGAAGCTAATTGTTCTAATTCGATGAATGACTCGAACATCGCCCAAAACAGGTCGAATTTGAGATTGGGAACATTTCGAATCAAACATTGCTCATCTCTACTTCTGAGCCCTGCTGTGCGCCCAAACAGTGGTTTATGACCACATATGAGGTATCGGTGTACTCAGGAGAAATTGCCCAACAAGGATCCATTTGATCCTGTTGCCCATGTAAAAATGAAAGAATTGAGGTTAAAAGAACATTTTTGTTGGAAAAATTAAAATGTTCATTTTTTCCTTCCACGTTGCTTTAGTTCCTGTGAAGCACCTGAATGGTTAATAATCTTCTTGAATGTAGTTTTGAGTAGCTTGAGGTGTGCAGTTTTTGGAATGGTGTCACTTTTGGGTGTTTTCTTTCATGTACACCCCTCGAAGGGACTTCAAATGTGATGTGGTCACTAAAAAAAATGGGTTTGTAAATTTTGCAGGAAAATTGAAAAATTGCTGATGAACTTTGAACCCTTATAACTTCCTACCAAAAATTTTTTTCTTTCCAAAATTGTGCTGATGTAAAGTAGACATTTGGAAATGTTATTTATTAACTATTTTGTGTCACATAACTCTCTGGTTTAGCAGAATAAAAATTCATAATTTGAAAACTGCTAAATTTAAAAAAATTTTGCCAAATTTTTGATTTTTTCACAATTAATCGCAAAAATGATCGACCTAAATTTAATACTAACATGAAGCCCAATATGTCATGAAAAAACAATCTCAGAATCGCTAGGATCCGTTGAAGCGTTCCAGAGATATTACCTCATAAAGGGACACTGGTCAGAATTGACAAAAATGCCTCTGTCTTTAGGGTCAAAATAGGCTTGGTCATGAAGGGGTTAATGACCTTGTAGGGGGGCACACAGAGTAGAATCTCAATATTGGCAGATGACACTAAACTCTGCAGGGTAATCAATACAGAGGAGGACAATTTTATATTACAGGAGGATTTATGTAAACTAGAAGCTTGGGCTGATAAATGGCAAATGAGCTTTAATGGGGATAAATGTAAGGTCATGCACATGGGCAGAGGAAAC
The DNA here is from genome assembly GCA_033576535.1 of Allobates femoralis. Classification (NCBI taxonomy): domain Eukaryota; kingdom Metazoa; phylum Chordata; class Amphibia; order Anura; family Aromobatidae; genus Allobates; species Allobates femoralis. The sequence goes on along the minus strand of JARQOC010000009.1, from coordinate 111,045,228 downwards.
AAAAGGTATAATTATGTGCTTAATTGTAAAACCACTGTTTAGGTGCACGGCAGGGCTCAGAAGGTAAGGAGCGCAATTTGAATTTTGTAGCTAATTTTCCATTCAAAAAGTGAAATGGCGCTCCTTCCCTTCTGAGCCGTGCTGTGCGCCCAAACAGTGGTTTATGACCACATGTGAGGTATCGGTGTACTCAGGAGAAATTGCCCAACAAATTTTAGGATGCATTTTATCCTGTTCCCCGTGTGAAAATGAAAAACTTTAGGCTAAAAGAAAATTTTTGTGAAAACAAAAGTACTTTTTCATTTTTACGGATAATTTTGTGAAGCACCTGGGGGTTCAAAATGCTCACCACCCATCTAGATAAGTTCCCTGGGGGGTCTAGTTTCCAAAATGGGGTCACTTGTGGGGGAGCTCCAATGTTTAGGCACACAGGAGCTCTCCAAATGCGACATGGTGTCTGCTAACAATTTGAGCTAATTTTCCCTTCAAATAGTTAGCGGACACAATGTTGCGTTTGGAGAGTCCCTGTGTGCCTAAACATTGGAGCTCCCCCCCCACAAGTGACCCCATCTTGGAAACTAGACCCCCCAAGGAACTTATCTAGATTCATAGTGAGCACTTTGAACCCCAAGTGCTTCACAAATTGATCCGTAAATATGAAAAAGTACTTTTTTTTCCAAAAACTTTTTCTTTTTTCATTTCTATGCATTAATTTGTGAAGCACCTGGGGGTTCAAAGTGCTCACTATGCATCTAGATAAGTTCCTTGGGGGGTCTACTTTCCACAATGGGGTCACTTTTGGGGGAGCTCCAATGTTCGGGCACACAGGGAGGGACACTCCATACGCGACATGGTTTCCGCTAACAATTGGAGTTAATTTTCCATTGAAATTGTTAGCGGACACCATGTCGCGTATGGAGAATGCACGTGTCACCATCACAAGTTTCCTCGTTGTACCTGGCTGGCAACCAAAAATACAGCAAAGCACATTTTTTTATTTCTAGAACTAATTCTAGAAAAAAAAATGACGTGGGACTCCGCCATATTTTTGGTCCAGCCAGGTACAACTTGGCAGCTACGGACTGCAACCAACCCCTAGCTGCCTCGTTATACCTGGCTGGCAATCAAATACAGCAAGCCCATTTTTTTATTTCTAGAACTAATTCTGGAAAAAAAAAATGACGTTAGGCACCGCCATATTTTTGGCCCAGCCAGGTACAACTTGGCAGCAGGGGGCTGGAATCCTCAGCATGGAGAGGCCCAAGCGTTCTGGGCCCCCCATGCTGCGAATTGCAGCCCGCAGCCGCCCCAGAAAATGGCGCATTCATTGCAGCGCCATTTTCTGGCGCTGTACCCAGGCTCTTCCAGTTACCCTGGTGCCAGTGGAAAACTGGGTAATAAAGGGGTTAATGCCAATTTTTTTTTTGGCAGCAGGCACTAAGCACAAGATTCATAATGGCAGGCCAATGTTAGTCCCGGCCACTAGGAATCTCTAGCAAATAGTCAACAAATAGACTACACGGAGAAAAATATTTTTATTAAAAAAAAAAACACAAACAAAATTTGGACTCCATCTTTATTATAAAGATCCGACGTAGTCCACAATGAAGGTCCCACAACGCTCGATTGCCTCTGCTACATCCAGAGATTGCAGCAAGGGATCCATTGTCCTTTTCCTATAGTCTCTGGGGTCAGCGTTATGGTGCACTGTATGGCAATGATCTGTCATATAGTGCACCATGACTATGATCCCAGAGACTACAACAAGAGAACACTTGATCCCTTGTTGTACCCATCCATCCACCCATGCATCCATCCACCCATGCACCCATCCATCCATGCATGCACCTATCCATCCACGTATGCACCCATCCATCCATGCACACATGCACACATCCATTCACGCACGCACACATCCATGCATGCACGCACACATCTACACACGCAGACATCCAAGCACACACACATCCACACACGCACACATCCACGCATGCACACATCCATCCACACACGCACACATCCACGCACACATGCACGCACGCACACATCCACGCATGCAGACATCCAAGCATGCACACATCCATCCATGCAGGAACTCATGCATGCACATACACATCCATCCATGCATGCACACATCCATCCATGCAGAGACATCCAAGCACGCAGAGATATCCATGCACGCACACAACCACGCACGTACACATCCATGCATGCACACATCCATGCACGCAGATATCCACGCATGCACACATCCATCTATGCATGCACACATCCATGCACGCACACATCCATCCGTGCATGCACACATCTATGCATGCAGAGACATCCACACACGCAGAGACATCCACGCATACATCTTCACAAGTACACATCCACGCAGAGACATCCATGCCCTCACACATCCAAGCACGCACATATCCATGCATGCAGACATCCATCCATGCACGCACACATCCATGCATGCACACATCCATGCATGCACACATCAATCCATGCACACATCCATGCACACACCCATGCATGCACCCATCCATCCACCCATGCATGCACCTGTGCACCCATCCATCCACCCATGCATGCAACATGCACTCATCCATCCACCCATCCATGTAGCCATGCATGCACCTACGCATGCACTCATCCACCCATGCATGCACCCATCAATGCATGCACCCATCCATTTACTCATGCATGCACCCATCTATCCCCCCATGCACCCATCCACCATGCATGCACCCATGCATGCACCCATCCATCCACCCATGCATGCACCCATGCACCCATCCATCCACCCATGCATGCACCCATCCATCCACCCATACACCTGTTCACCCATACATGCACCCATGCACCCATCTACCCATGCATGCACTCATGCATGCACCCATCCATCCACCCATGCATGCACCCATCCATCTACCCATGCATCCACGCATGCACCCATCCATCCATTCATTCATACTTACCGCACTCACGATCCACCAGTGAGGAGGAGGAGCCTGGGAGAGGAGGAGGGGCCACACGGAGCAGAGAAGGCTGACCGGCAGGTGCACCGGTAGGTGCACCCGCCGGGAGAGGTGAGGGGGGGTGACAGGACAGGGGGTAGTGGGGATGAGCAGGGCAGGGATGAGCAGGGAGGGGGCTCAAGAAGCAGATGAGCGGGTGCACTGGCAGTGCAGCCCGCCAGGAGAGGTGAGAAACAGGCACACAGGGGGCTGGACAGGGGGGCACAGATGACCAGGGAGTGGGCTGATGAGGCTGACTGGTGGGTTCATCCGCTGGCAGATAGATTACAGTGGAGCGGCGGATGGGAGGCACGGGGGGCCCCTGATGAGCCCTGAAGCGGGAGGGGGACTGAGGGGGGGGGAGGGCACCCACCGATCCACCCCTCCAGATCTGATTGGAGAGCTCCAATTCGATCTGGAGGGGTGAATTCCTCTGATTCGCACTGATCAGCAGTTTCATTTTCAATTGCCAATCAGAGCGACTTTAGCCATGGGGCGCTAAGCCACCCCCTCCCCGGGCTAAAGTATAGGTCCTTGCAATCCTGAAGCTCTGGTGACTTGTCACTGGCCCTGCCCCAGAGCTGCAGGACCACAAAGAAGCCATGATGTTATAGAGACGTCATAGGTCGACTTTCATGACTTCTCTATAACATCATAGGTCGGGAAGGGGTTAATGAATTTTCCGAAAAATTTCGACGTGGGCTTCGCCATTTTGTACGCCAGCCAGGTACAGCAGGCAGGAACGGGTTGCTCCCAACCCCAGCTGCCTATTTGTACCTGGCTGGAAACAGAAATATAGCGAAGTCCTTTTCTTTTAATAATTCATAAATTTCATTAAATAATAAAAAAAAAAATATGTGGGGCTTCGCGCTATTTCTGTGTCCATCTAAGTACAACTTGACAGCTGGGGGCTGGAATCTGCAGCGCAGGGTGGCCCAAGCTTTTTCTGGTCCCCCCCTGCTGCAAATTGCAGTCCACAGCCACCCCATAAAATGGCGCTTTCATAGAAGCGCCAGCTTCTGGCGCTGTACAAAACTCAGGGCCCTGGTGCTTTGCTTCTCTGGGTAATAAAGGGGTTAGGGCCAGCTTTGTATTATCAGCTGGCCCTAAGCCCTAAGCCTTACTTCATGGGGTCACACCAATATTAGACATGACGGACATGAATTTCTATTAATGTGTTAAAAAAACACAACAGAGAGAAAAAAAGTTTTATTAGAAAAAACAAAACAAAACAACACTTAGAGACTCCATCTTTATTCAAAAAAATTATTTTCCGTCCAATGTAGTCCATTCCAGTTTTCTTCTTTAGCTCAGCTACATCTCTGGTAGAGAACCTCCACCAGAGATGTAGCTGAGCTGTGCGCTTGGTGGCTGTGGGAAAGTTCATGTGAGTTCATAATGTCAAGCATGAACTCACAAGAACCCTGGCAGCACCGCACGGCTACTTCAAATGAACAGCTGATCGGCATCAGCTAATACCTCATCTGTTCATTTGAAATAACCGGTGGGAAAGCCGGCAGTGAGAAGACTTCACCGCCGGCTTTCCTGTGCAGTGCTGCGCTCCCCGCTCCCTGATGCCCCTCTCCCCACCCCCGCTGCCTCTCTGCCTGATCCTATGTTAGGACTAGGCAGGGAGTGAAAAACCAGGGAGCGGGAAGGCGGCATCAGGGAGCAGGGAGCGCAGCACAGAACGGGAAAGCCGGTGGTGAAGTCTTCTCACCGCCGGTTTCCCCGCCTGGGTCCTTTGTTCCCTGCTCCCTTGTGTTGAGGATCAAGATGGGAGGCAGAGGATTGGGCTGAATGATTGTTTAAAAGTCGGCGGCTTTTTACCGCCAGCTTTTAAGCAATCATGCACCTATTTCAGCCATTGACATTACTCGCATTTCCCATTGACATACATTGTACTTGTTACTCCTAGTGAGTATTCACAAGGAAACTCGTGGAGTAACGAGTAGTCCGAGTACCGTACTATTCAGCTAGTACCGAATAGTAACGAGTATACTCGCTCATCCCTAGTCCTGGTTTGCCCAAGACTATTGAGGTCTGCTGGCACTTGGACAGGTGAATTATTTATAGAGAGGACTACGCTGATTTGATACACCTTGGCTTTTAGACTTATTTGTTATCAAAATAGTGTTCACTAAGTACACTATGTTATTTTCCTATTCCTTTAGTATGCATTTACTTATTTAATGCAAGGTATTTGTACATTAATTTTATCCAAGATTTTAACGTATTTAAAACATTTAAAACATGCATTGAGTAATAAATTACAGTTATGTGGAAAAATGGGTGTCATTAGCAGAGACATTACTCGCATTTCCCATTGACTTACATTGTACTTGTTACTCCTAGCGAGTATTCACAAGGAAACTCGCGGAGTAACGAGTAGACCGAGTATCGTACTATTTGGCAAGTACCGAATAGTAACGAATATACTGTACATGCTCATCCCTACTCCTGGTTTGCCCAAGACTATTGAGGCCTGCTATCACTTGGACAGGTGAATTATTTATAGACAAGACTACCCTGATTAGATACACCTTGGCTTTTAGGCTTTTTTGTTATCAAAATAGTGTTCACTAAGTACACTATGTTATTTTCCTATTCCTTTAGTATGTATTTACTTATTTAATGCAAGGTATTTGCACATTCATTTTATCCAAGATTTTAACTTATTTAAAACATTCAAAACTTGCATTGAGTAATAAATTACAGTTATGTGGAAAAATGGGTGTCATGAGCAACCCTAGTCCCTAGAGCATACCTGAGGAATATATGGCTATCAGGCCACTTTAGGCCCATTGGCAGTTCTTGTCTGACCTGCACACCAAGCAGCTCTTTGGCTATGTATCTATGGTGTCCTTTAATACATGTTCACTCTCCACACATCTTAATTTCATTCTCTGGATTCAGGTACTGATAATACAATGATGGGATAGGAAGCCACCAGATCCCTCTTCCACCATAAATCTATTGCATCCAAGATTGCAGCAGGCATGATGACATCACTATATCACAGCTATTGTGCCAAGCCTCTGTACACTGCACAGACTAGATTTTTTGCATTAGGGTAATGGGGTTATAGGTAAATAGTTTTATTTTTTTTTAATTGTCAGTACTTGTGGGAAAGTCTTGGGGTATTATACTGTATATGGGTTTTTTTAGGGACATATGGCATGAGGGGCTTTTTGGGGGCATGATTCTGTTTGGAGGGCTTTGTGGGGGCATCATACTCTGTGAGAGGGCTGTATGGGGATACTATTCTGGAGGGTTGTGTGGTGGTTATAATACTGCTTGAGGAGCTGAGTGGTGACTTTATAATGGTTGGGGGATGAACTGTATGGGGGAACATCACACAGTTTTAGGGGCTGATTGGGGACATCATACTATGTGTGGACATAATACTTAGTGGGGGCTTGGTATTGAAATCATGGTGTGTGGAAGGCTGTGGAAGGAAATCATACTGCATAGAGGATTGTGTGGGGACTTCATATAGCATGAATAGCTGTGTAGGGATATCAAACTGAATAGGGGGCTGTGGAGACATCATACTATGTTGAGGGCTGTGTGGGGACCTCATATTGTATGGAGATATAATTCTGTTTGAGGGGGAATTAAACTGCATTAGAGGCTGTACAGAACTGCTATATGTCATAGAATACCTTGTGGGGGCATCACCCTTCATAGGATCTGTGGGGGGACATCATATTGCAAGGGGAACAGTGTGGGGACATCACTGTGTCAGGAGCTTTGTAATTGCACCATAACTTTGTAAGGATCTATGTGTTTAAATAATTCTGAGAACAGTGTTGGGACATCATTCTGCGTGGCTGTGTACAGATCTCATAGTGCATGAGGGCTGGGTGGGGACGTCATACTATATGGGAGGACATCATACTGTTTGATGGAATGTGTGAGGATATAATACTGTGTGTGGGTCTTTGTGGTGACACCATAGTGTGTGGGAGGCTTGTGTGAAGACATTAGCCGGCAAGGGGGTGATGTATACATACATTCTACTGCATGGGGTTCAATGTGAGGACATCATACTGTATGAGGGGTTATGTGTGGACATAATACTGTATGGGGGTTGTGTGTACATCACTCTATTTGAGGGCTTGAGTGGGGACATCATATCCTGTGAGGACACATCATAATACAGTGAAGGAAATAATTATTTCATCCCTTGCTGATTTTGTAAATTTGCCCACTGACAAAGACATGAACAGTCTATAATTTTAAGTGTAGATTAATTTTAACAGTGAGAGATAGAATATCAAAAATAAAATCCAGAAAATCACATTGTCTAAATTATATAAACGTATTTGCATTTTGAAGAGAGAAATAAGTATGTGTTCCCTCTTGCAAACAAGACTAAATATTTTGTGGAAAAACGCTTGTTGGCAAGCATAGCAGTCAGACATTTTTTGCAGTTGATGATGAGGTTTGCGCACATATCAGGAGGAATTTTGGTCCAATCATCTTTGAAGATCATCTCTAAATTGTTAAGATTTTGTGGCTGTCGCTTGGCAACTCATAGCTTCAGCTCCCTCCATGTTTTCTATGGAATTAAGGTCTGGAGACTGGCTAGGCCACTCCATGACCTTAATGTTATTCTTTTTGAGCCACTCCTCTGTTGCTTTGGCTGTATGTCTTAGGTCATTGTTGTGTTGGAAGACCTACCCACGACACATTTTTTATGTCCTGGCAGAGGGAAGGAGGTTGTCACTCAGGATTTTATGATACATGACTCCATCCATTGTCCCATTGATGTGGTGGACTAGTCCTATGCCTTTAGCAGAGAAACACTCCCAAAATATAATATTTCCAGCACCATGCTTGACAGTGGGGATGGTGTTCTTTGGGTCAAAGGCAGCGTTTCTCTTCCTACAAACACAGCAAGTTGAGTTAATGCCAATGAGTTCAATTTTTTATCTCATCTGACCACAGCACCATATTTCAATCCCTCTGTGAATCATCAAGGTGTTCATGGCGAACTTCTTATGGGCTTGCAAATCTGCTTTCTTGAGCAGTGGGACTTTGCGGGCACTGCAGGATTTTAATCCATTACGGCGTAATATATTAAATAATGGCTTTCTTGGTGACAGTGGTCTCGGCTGCCTTGAGAACATTAACAAGTTGCCCCCGTGTAGTTTTAGGCTGATCTCTCACCTTCCTCATGATCCTGAAGACCTCACAAGGTGACATTTTGCATGAAGCCCTAGATCGATATCGATTGACACTCATTTTGTTTTTCTTCCATTTTGTTACTATTGCACCAACAGCTGTCTCCTTCTCACCCAGCGTCTTTCTTATGGTTTTGTAGCCCATTCCAGCCTTGTGCAGGTCTAGGATCCTATCCCTGTAATCCTTAGCTCTTTTGGTTTTGTCCATGTTGTAAAGGTTAGAGTCTGACTGACTGTGTAGACAGGAGTCTTGTTGATTTGACCATCCACAACAGTCACAGTCTCTCATATGTCCCTTAGGGAAAATGAATTGCTTACTCCTGTCCTAAAGTAATAGTCAACGTTACCTCATTTCAGTTACCCTTCCCTTGATACCCAGTATAAACCTCTCCCAAATGAAATTATTAATAGCACACCAGAAATGCTTATACCTGATGATTTCAGTGTAGTACAATACTGCAGTATTTATGGGAGATTTTAGCAGCGACAAGAATAAAAAAAAATCCAAATATATTGTGTAGTATAGTACACAATAGTATGTGATAAACAAATCATACCTGGTTTATGCACCAAATGTATATCGGAGCAAGCAATGCTTTCATAAGAATTCCTTATGTATCTTCATACATACTCATATAACATACTGTCAAGTCAGAATGATGAAATGTGCACATTTTTATCTTTTGTGAGCCCTCAGTTTATGCATTTTATTGTGCCACAGCACAGATGTACGGTAAATACGGTATATGATTTTAATAAATGGAGATTTAAACAAAAATTACATTTTTACTGCAAGAAAACTCCAGTTTTATATTAAACCCTCATATTGTGTATTTTTCTTATAGTGTTCATAATAATGTTTTCAACATTCAAATTGCAGCCAGAACAGAGAGGGAATAAATATGAACATGTAGGTGGTATAACATAAATGTGATACACAAGTACAAACGACAAACATGTATTTTTATATATAATATACTAGATGGTTGCCCGATTCTAACGCATCAGGTATTCTAGAATATGTATGTACCATAGTTTATTTCTGAAGATGTAAGAATAATGCAATGCGAAGCTGGGTATAAATCCCGCACCAATATCGCTGATTGGTCGCGGCCGCAGTTGTGTTGGTGTGCAGCAGTATTGGTGTGGCACCCCTGCGGGGGATTGCCACAGGATCCACCGGTGCAAGGAGGGAATTACACCTTGGTTCGCACAGCACACTACACCTTCCACCCCAGACCTGAAGAGGGAGCTCTACTGGCTGCCTTAAGCAAGTTCCCCTTTAAAACATCCAGGCCTGAGGGGAGGAGTTAGTGAGTCCCTGAAGTCAGTCTGAGTGAGAAGAGAGAGGAGACGGAGGAGCTGGTCGCTTGGAGAGATCCAGGCCCAGGACCAGGGACCACTGACCGCTGTGTGCACCCTAGGGAAAGAGTTGGAGGCAAGTGGAGAAAGCAGGGAACTAAGAAAGGGAACCGGTTACTACAGCCCATTAGTACACCCGGACACCGGAGTCCGATGCTGTAATCATTTATTGCTACAGAAAAAGCCCGGAGGACTCAGGAGAAGTTTACCCCCTGAGGAGAACAAGTAAGAGACGCTGAAACTGACCAAGCATAGGACCAGAGACCTTGGGAGAAACAGGGACCCCGCAGAAGGACCTCATTGTCAGTTTGCAGCAAAGGCTCAAGAGGGAAAAGAAGAAGTGGTGGGTTCAGGCTCAGGCAGGACTTACCCCAAACCACAGAGCACAGACACAGAGGTCTCATAACTTTCTAAGGTGGAAGTCCCAAGTTGCACCGGGGACCTGGTTAATAGTCTGGACTGTACCTGTTACCTTGTCACCAGTAAAAGGTACCGAAACGACAATCACTGTGTGTATGTGTGCCTGCCTAACCACCGCAATTCACCGCCCTGTCTGCAAAGACTCAACTACTACTCCCCTCATCCATTCCCGCTGCCCTGAGGAAAAGCTCCACCTGTGGGTAGCTGTACCACACTCTGCTGCACCCACCATCACCTCAGCGGCCGGCTGCAGCGCTGGTATACCCGTTACCAGGTACCATAAGTGGAGTCACGTTAATAATCCCCTTATCCCCCTCCATTCCCCGCCATTAAGGTTCCAGGGCACGGGATCAGGGATCGACAAGCCATGATCCCCCATCAAAGCCGCCATCAGCCTCAGTGCCCGAGTACCCCATACCCTGTTGACTGCCTTATTGTTGTGCAGCGGTGTCTGTGTGCAGCGGTGTCTGTGTGCAGCAGTGTCGGTGTGCAGCGGTGTTGGTGTGCACTGGTGTCGGTGTGCAACGGTGTCGGTGTGCAGCGGTGCCAGTGTGCAGCAATGGTGGTGTGCAGCGATGCCGAAGTGCTGCGGTGTCAGTGGGCAGTGGTGTTGGTGGGCAGCGGTGTAGGTGGGTAGCGGTGTCGGTGTGCAGCAGAGTTGGTGTGCAGCGCTGTGGGAGTTCAGTGGTGTTGGTGTGCAGCGGTGTCGGTGTGCATCAGAGTCGGTGTACAGCAGTGTTGGTGTTCAGTGATGTTGGTGTACAGCGGTGTTGGTGTACAGCGGTGTTGAGCAGGGGAGAGTGGATGCTGAGCGGGAGAGAGTGGGTGTTGAGCGGGGGTGAGTGAGTGCTGAAAGGGGTGAGTGAATGCTGAGAGGGGTGAGTGGGTGCTGAGCAGGTGAGTGGGTGCTGAGCGGGGGTGAGTGGGTGCTGAGATGGGTGACTGGGTGCTGAGAGGGGTGACTGGGTGCTGAGACGGGTGACTTGGTGCTGAGCGGGGATGAGTGGGTGCTGAGTGGGCGTGAGTGGGTGCTGAGCGGGTGACTGGGTGCTGAGACGGGTGAGTGGATGCTGAGAGGGGTGACTGGTTGCTGAGTGGGGGTGACTGGGTGCTGAGTGAGGATGACTGGGTGCTGAGACGGGTGACTTCGCGCTGAGCGGGGATGAGTGGGTCATGAGTGGGGGTGAGTGGGTGCTGAGCAGGTGACTGGGTGCTGAGTGGGGGTGAGTGGGTGCTGAGTGGGGGTGAGTGGTTGCTGAGTGCGGGTGAGTGGTTGCTGAGTGCGGGTGAGTGGGTGCTGAGACAGGGTAAGTGGGTGCTGAGTGAGGGTGAGTGGGTGCTGAGTGGGGGTGAATGGGTGCTGAGACGGGTTGAGTGGGTGCTGAGACGGGTGAGTGGGTGATGAGACGGGTGAGTGGGTGATGAGACAGTTGACGGTTGACTCGGTGCTGAGACAGGTGACTGGGTGCTGAGTGGGGGTGACTGGGTGCTGAGCGGGTGAGTTGGTGCTGAGACCAGTGACTGGGTGCTGAGTGGGGGTGACTGGGTGCTGAGTGGAGGGGAGTGGGTGCTGAGTGGGGGGGAGTGGGTGCTGAGCGGGGGGGAGTGGGTGCTGAGCGGGGGGAGTGGGTGCTGAGACGGGGTGAGTAGGTGCTGAGACAGGTGACTGGGTGCTGAGATGGGTGAGTGGGTGCTGAGTTGGGTGACTGGGTGCTGAGTGGGTGAGTGGGTGCTGAGAGGGGGTGAGTGGGTGCTGAGAGGGGGTGAGTGGGTGCTGAGTGGGGTGAGTAGATGCAGAAATGGGTGAGTGGATGCTGAGATGGGTGAGTGGATGTTGAGACGGGTGACTGGGTGCTGAGCAGAGGTGACTGGGTGCTGAGCGGGTGAGAGTGGGGTTCAGTGGGGACAGTATTGGTTCAGTGGGGGAAGTGTGGGTTCTGTGGGGGCAGTGTGGGGTGAGAGGGGTGAGCAGGGGTAGTTGGGGGTGAATAGCAGGATGGAGGAGGCTCCACTCACCCCGACATTGTTCCTCTTCCTCCTCTTTTCTTTCTTGCTGCATTGATATTCGGTAATGAAAGGCAGCGGACAGTGAAGTCAGCTTTCCCGCCCACTATGTGAGTGTAGCGCTGTCACGGTAATCCCGTGTTGCTGATGTGTCGCCTTCGCCAGGTTTTGAATGCGAGCGGCTGTTTTGCATATGCTACGCTCATTGACCGCCGCGTCTGCCGGCGACCAATGAGCACTGGCGTGCAATTTAGTTGACAGACAGACACATAATATACCCCCAAACACTACCCTCACTCATAATATACCCACCACTGCTCTGCCCCATTCATACTATCCCCCAACATAACGCCCCTCTGTAGCAAATACATGTCATCTTCAGCTCCTTTGTGCAGCCACTGACTCACCATTGCAACTGCCGCATCCTCACACGCGCCATCCCGTCTCAGCCTCTCAGTAGTGACTCCTTTTCTTCTATGCAGTCCACACTGTGGAGCGCAAAGGAAGAGGAAGTGAAGGGGCTCCTCTTCCATGTGTTCCACGCAGCGGAAGTGACGGCCTGGATGCGGGGGCAGAGCGGGGGCTGGCGGCCGGCCCCACAAATGAATGAGAGCACCGTATCTTACCGGAGTGATGCAGGCGACGTTGAGCCCCTCAGTCACGCAAGGGCTTCGGCATTTGCCCGGGTAGGCCAGGTGCTGATGCCGCCCTGCTCCACAGCTCCGCCATTTTCTGCCACCAAGCTCCAGGGAGTAGTGGGTGGGGCCATCTGCGGCTAATAGAAATGTAACAGAAATCCCGCGTTGTTGATTGGTCATGGCCGACATTGCACGGTGGCTCAAGTGGTTAGCACTGCAGCCCTTGCAGCACTGAGGCCCTGAGGTCCTGTGTTCAATTCCCACCAAAGTCAACCTCTGCAAGGAGTTTGTATGTTCTCTCCGTGTTTGCGTGGGTTTCCTCTGGTCACTCTGGTTTCCTCCCACATTGTAAAGACATACTGATAGGATGTTTAGATTGTGAGCCCCAATGGGGTCAGCATTACTGATGTATGTAAAGTACTATGAAATTAATAGTGCTATATAAATGAATAAATATTATATTATTATTATTATACTGTACATAAAAGAGTGACTTACCTAGTGACTTTAGAGATGGAAAATTACTAACTATGCTCCACTGGGAACCATCGATCTGTGATGTCCCAGGAACTGACCATCACTGTACAAGGTATGATAACACAATGTAACAATTTTTATTAATTTTTTGTTCCTGGGTACAAAGTGTGTTTTCCTAACCCGTTATGCCTAAAACAAATAGAAAATAGCTGTTCCACAAAAACTTTGCTTTTGTGATCAGGACAATGACATTGTCTCAGTATTGAATATGAATTGAGAATTTTCCCGAAAACAGACAAATTTCAAAATATCATTGACCTGATCACAGAAGCAAAGTTTTTGTGGAACAACAACTATTTTCTATTTGTTTTAGGCATAACGGGTTAGGAAAACACACATTTGTACCCAGGAACAAAAAAAAAATAAAAATTTGTTAACATAGTGTAATTTCCTTTTTTGACACAATAAATATGAAATTTTGGGGGCTGTGGTCATAAAATCAATATTTGAGCTGAACGTAGTTGTTTTTCCATAGTCTTTACACATAAGCAGTAGAGATGAGCGAGTACTAAAATGCTCGGGTGCTTGAAGCTTGGGCCAAGCATCCCAAGATACTCGTGTACTCGGGCCGAGCACCGAGCCCAATGTTATCCTATGGGAGACCCGAGTATTTTTCTGACATGACCCCCGGCAGCATGGAAAAACCCTAAAAATGTCACAAAAGTATCAAAACAGTGCTGAAATGATATGGGAACAGCATGGGGAAGACCCCTTTAAGCATTTCAGACCCCAAGGTCACTGATGTCAACAATGTTGTCAGACTATTACGCCACTTTTACGGACTGTCAAGAAAACGTTACAAAATGAAACCAAAACCAAAAAATATTAAGGGCTCATACCCACTTGTGAGACAGAGTTGGTGTATGTTAGTTTTTTGGATTATATGAAAGATTTTTGTAAAAAAAATTGTGTGGCACTTCCATGCCCCCGGGAAGAAACGTAAATGAAGGTCTCTTTAAATAATGTGCCCATTATACGGAAGTGGGTCTTTTGTAGTAATGCCCTAGGCAGGGAAGCCAAAATAGTGTGGCACTGTGATGCCCCTAGATAGAGACGTGCATGAGGGCCTCTTTAAATAATGTGCCCATTGTAAGGAAGTGTGTGTTTTGTAGTATTGCCTAGTCATTGAAGCCAAAAATTGGGAAGCACTTCAATGTCCCTGGATACAGACGTGCATGAGGGCCTCTTTAATTGATGTGCCCATTTTAAGCAAGTGGGTCTTTTGTAGGATTGCTCTAGGCAGGGAAGCCAAAAATTGGGAGGCACCAATATGCCACTGGATAGAGGCGTGCATGAGGGCATTTTCAAAAAATGTGCCCATTTTAAGCAAGTGGGTCTGTTGTAGAATTTCCCTAGGCACGGAAGCCAAAGGTTGGGAGGCAAAAAAGATGCCCCTGGATAGAGGTTTGCATCAGGGCCTTTTCAAAAAATGTGCCCATTTCAAGCAAGTGTGTCTTTTTTAGTATTGCCCTAGGCAGAAAAGCCAAAAATTGGGAGGCACCAATATGCCACTGGATAAAGGCGTGCATGAGGGCCTTTTAAAAAAATGTGCCCATTTTAAGCAAGAGGGTCTGTTGTTGTATTTCCCTAGGCAGGGAAGCCAAAGGTTTGGAGGCACCAAGATGCCCCTGGATAGAGGCGTGCATGAGGGCCTTTTCAAAAAATGTGCCCATTTTAAGCAAGTGTGTCTTTTGTAGTATTTCCCTTGGCAGGGAAGCCAAAGGTTTGGAGGCAACAAGATGCCCTGGATAGAGGTGTGTATGAGGGTCTTTTCAAAAAATGTGCCCATTGTAAGCAAGTGTGTCTGTTGTAGTATTTCCCTAGGCAGGGAAGCCAAAGGTTTGGAGGCACAAAGATGCCCTGGATAGAGGCGTGCATGAGGGCCTTTACAAAAAATGTGCCCATTGTAAGCAAGTGTGTCTTTTGTAGTATTTCCCTAGGCAGGGAAGCCAAAGGTTTGGTGGCACCAAGATGCCCCTTGATAGAGGCGTGCATGAGGGCCTTTTCAAAAAATGTGCCCATTGTAAGCAAGTGTGTCTGTTGTAGTATTTCCCTAGGCAGGGAGGCCAAAGGTTTGGAGTCACCAAGATGCCCCTGGATAGAGGCGTGCATGAGGGCCTTTAAAAAAAATGTGCCCATTGTAAGCAAGTGTGTCTTTTGTAGTATTTCCCTAGGCAGGGAAGCCAAAGGTTTGGAGGCACCAAGATGCCCCTGGATAGAGGCGTGCTTGAGGGCCTTTACAAAAAATGTGCCCATTGTAAGCAAGTGTGTCTGTTGTAGTATTTCCCTAGCCAGGGAAGCCAAAGGTTTGGAGGCACCAAGATGCCCCTGGATAGAGCCGTGCATGAGGGCCTTTACAAAAAATGTGCCCATTGTAAGCAAGTGTGTCTTTTGTAGTATTTCCCTAGGCAGCTAAGCCAAAGGTATGGAGGCACCAAGATGCCCCTGGATAGAGGCGTGCTTTGAAATAATGTGCCCATTTTAAGCAAGTGGGTCTTTTGTAGGATTGCCCTAGGAAGGGCTGCCAAAAATTGGAGAATTGCGATGCCCTTGGGAAGAAACATGGAGGAGAGCCTCTAAAAATTGTTCCCATTACAAAGGAGCGGGTCTCCTGTACTTGTAATGCCCATTCTGCAAGCATGGACTAAAACATTTACCCCTGGGGGTATACATGAAACCTATGCCTAACTTTTGAACAGTTAGGGTCATCATCATAAATATGATGTAAAAAAATTATGGTTTTGTGGCATCATGAACCCTGGTCACACTGATCATATGATGGTGGCGGATGAGGAGAAGGAGGATCAGTACAGCAAGTAGCCAAAGACATGAAGTGTGTACCAATGTGTGGGTGTGCGGAGGTGCATGGGAATCTACCGGCACAAAATTTAAATTCCGCTATCATTTGGTGGTGGTGTGGTGAAGTCAGGCCCAATCCAACCCTTGTTCATCTTGATGAAAGTCAGCCTATCAGCATTTTCAGTTGACAGGCGGGTGCGTTTATCTGTAATGATTCCACCTGCGGCACTAAAAACACGCTCTGACAAAACGCTAGCGGCAGGGCAGGCCAGGACTTCCAAGGCGTAGAGAACAAATTCCTGCCACATGTCCAGCTTGGATACCCAATAATCATAAGGCACAGAGGAGTCTAGGAGCACTTTAGTACAATCGGCAAGGTACTCCCTCAGCATCTTTGCAAATTTTGCATTCCTTGTGACATTACCCACACCTCAGGGCCTGTGGTCCGGGAGGTGCTGAGAAAAGTGTCCCAGATCTTCGAGAGTGTTCCCCTACCTCTACTGGATTGGACTTGTGCCTCTCTCTGCCGGACGCCTGGGTTGTCCACTGAATCTTGACCTCTGCCGCTAGCGTTTTCAGAAGGGAATTTTTTTAATAATTCCGCGACTATGGCCTTCTGGTACTGCAGCATTTTTGTAGACCTCTCCGCTTCGGGAATAAGAGAAATAAAGTTCTCTTTGTAGCGTGGGTCTAAAAGTGTCACCAACCAGTAATGAGTGTCCGCCAAGATCTTGATAACGCGAGGGTCACGACACAGGCAGCGTAACATAAAGTCAGCCATGTGCACCAGACTGTTAACAGGCAAGACTTCTGGGTTCTCACCAACAACATTACAGGCCATGCTAACCTCATCCTCCTCCTCTCCCCTGTCCTCTGGCCATCCACGCTCAACCGATGGTCTGACGGTTGTGCATGTATTACCGTCAATTCAGAATGAAAGTAGCTCCATTTCTTCATCCTCCTTCTCCTCGTCATAGTCCTCCAATGCACGTTGGGATGAGATGAGGCTGGGCTATGTGTAATCACCCAGTACGGATTCTTGCTGCAACTCATCCTGCTCCGCCTGCAATGCATCGTCTTTGATTTTGAGCAGAGAGCGTTTTAGAACACAGAGAAGCGGGATGGTGACGCTAATGATGGCGTTATCGCCGCTCACCATCTTGGTGGAGTCCTCAAAGTTTTGGAGGATGGTACATATGTAGGACATCCATGTCCACTCCTGAGGTCTTATGTGTGGAGTTTGAACCGTTATACCGACGGCCTAGTTGATGCTGGTACTCAACAACTGCCCACTGCTGCTCACAAATCCTGACCAACATGTGCAGTGTGGAATTCCAACGCGTGGGGACATCACACACCAGTCTGTGAGCCGGAAGCTGCAAACGCCGCTGAAAGCCGGCAAGGCTGGCAGAAGCAGTAGATGACTTTCTGAAATGGGCACACAGGCGGCGTACTTTGATGAGCAGATCAGACAGCTCCGGGTAGGATTTAATAAACCGCTGAACCACGAGGTTGAGCACATGGGCCACGCATGGAACATGTGTCAGCTCGCCTCGCCTCAGAGCCGCCACAAGGTTGCGGCCATTGTCACACACGACCATGCCTAGCTTTAGGTTCAGCGGTGTGAGCCAGTGATCTGCCTGCTGTGTCAGAGCTGTCCACAACTCTTCAGCATTGTGGGGTTTGTCACCTATGCATATTAGCTTCAGCACAGCCTGTTGCTGCTTAGCTGATGCAGTGCTGCAGTGCTTCCATCTTGGGACTGGTGTGGAGGGTGAAGTGGAGGAAGAGGAGGAGGCTGAGGAGCATGACATGCCAGAGCTGTACACTGTGGGTGAAACCCTGACTGAGTTAGGGCCTGCAATCCTTGGTGTCGGAAGGACGTGTTCCGTCCCAAGGTCAGACTGGGTCCCGGCTTCCAGAATATTAACCCAGTGTGCCGTCAGTGAGATGTACCTGCCCTGCCCGCAAGCACTTGTCCATGTGTCCGTGGTTAGGTGGACTTTGCCGGAAACTGCGTTGTTAAGGGCACGTATGATGTTTTGTGACACATGCTTATGTAATGCGGGGATGTCACAACGGGAAAAATAGTGGCGGCTGGGGACCGAGCCGCCGCCATCAGGTTGCGGAATGCTTCTGTCTCCACCAGACTAAAAGGCAACATTTCCAACGCAAGCAGTCGCGAAATGTGTGCATTTAGAACTGTGGCATGTGGGGCGTTGGCAGCGTATTTGCGCCTGCGTTCCAAAGATTGGGGTATGGATAACTGAACGCTGTGCTGGGACAAGGACTTGGCTGATGATGGTGCTACTTCTGCTTGTGCAAGTGCAGGTGAAGGACAGGAGGCATCTTCGCCTGCAGTATGGACAGGGGATTGGCTTGCATGCACAACAGTGGAAGTCGCAGCTGTGTCACCCGCAGACAATGCTCCTGTACTCTGCTGTAGATCCCACAAAGTTGGGTGCTTTGCTGCCATGTGCCTGATCATGCTGGTGGTGGTCAGGCTGCTAGTTTTGCTACCCCTGCTGATGCTGGCATGGCAGGTGTTACAAATGGCCTTTTTCGAATTATCTGCAGACACCTTAAAAATCAGCCAGATTCGGGAAGACCTAGCAGTTGTACTGGCAACATCACTCGTGTTGTTGTTCCGGGAAACAGTTGCCTGCCTTCTGCCTGCGGACACCACCCTGCTTCTTCCGGCCTGTTGTGATGCTACGCCTAACTCCCCCTGTGCACTGCTATCCTCGCTCTGCATGTCCTCCTGCTAGGTTGGGTCAGTTACTGGATCATCCACCACGTCGTCTTCCATTTCCGCACCCTGGTCCTCCTCCTGACTTTCTGGCAATAATGTCTCATCATCGTCCACATCTTGTTGAGACACGTTCCCACCGTTGCCTTCATGAGACCGTGGCTGCTCAAATATTTGGCATCGGTACATACGATCTCCTCATGACCCACTTCAAGTGGAGCTGGCGAGAGGCCAGAATCTACGAATGGATAAGTGAACAGCTCTTCAGAGTAGCCAAGTGTGGGATCAGTTATGTCTGGGACCGGGCACTCGGCATGGTGGGAGGAAGGAGTATCATGGTGTGGAATGTGCGGACCAGTCTTACGGCTACTGACACTTGACCGTGTGAAAGACAGGGTATTTGTGGTGGTGCCAAACTGACTAGAACCATTATCCGCTATCCAACTAATAACCTGTTGACACTGGTCTTCGTTTAATAGTGGTGTACTGCTGCGGTCCCCTATAAATAGGGACAAGAAGGTCGAGCGAGATGATGTGGGCGTTTGTCGTGGCGCAATTCTGCCTGCACCACCATCACGTCCAGTTCCTTGTGCCTTGCCACCGGCCTTGCGCATTTTCAATGTTGTGCTGCCTGTATACAGCTAAATGAAGGCGTCCAAAAGATGGATTTTAGCTGCACACTGAGATTACAGATTAGATCGGTTTAATCCCAGCGGCTGGAACGGTCAGACACAAACGCTGACGTGCATACCGTTTTTTGGCGTATACTACTTGGAGCTACAAGCCACTCCTGCCGCTCTAAGATGCTAAATGAATGCAGACAAGAGTTGGTTTTTAGCTGGACACTGAGATTAGAGATTAGAGTTTAAATCCCAGCAGGTGGACCGGTCTGACACAAACGCTGACGAGAATACCGAGTGCTTTGGTGTATCCTTTTTCTTTTCTTTTCAAAATTCTTTTTATTAAGAAAGAATGAACATTACATAGTATATTATCACATATGAAATACTTATAAAATACATGCCGTACGATCGTAGCCCAAAAAGAAATTAAAATAAGAAGACGTAGTTAAATGGGCTCTGCTATCAGATGGAACATATCTTCTGTTCTGACATTCTGGGCTAGTTTAATAAGCAATGAGTTAAGGTAATTGTTCCCAGTAACAAGTACGGACAATGTATAACGTTAACAACAGGAGAATAAACTAAGATAGAGGGGAGTTAGAGTATTCTTAGTGGAGGTAGGGGCAGTTGGGTATGGGGTGTGGGAGGAGGGGTAGTAAAGGGAGGGGAAGGATGGGCACAAGCAAGCGTGTATTACAGTGTACATAAAGTTGTTTATGTGTTCCGGATTGAAGTTCTATAGTTGATCCATGGTTGCCAGACATCCAAGAAGGCGGTTCGGGTATGTTTCACTAGAGATACCGTCTCAGCCACGTGGTAAAATGAGTGTACTTTGTCCTTTAGTTGCAATAGTGTTGGGAGACCAGTAGTTTTCCAGTGTGTCGGTATTAGTAGTTTAGCTGCATTGAGTATATGTTGGGCCAAATGAGATGCTTTTTGGTGATCTGGCCAGATCCAGAAGTTCAGTAAGGCTGTCTCTGGTTTTAATTTGAGATCTTTTCGTATTACATTGCTGATAAGGGTCTCGACTTGCTGCCAGAATACAGCGATGGCTGGACATTGCCACCAAATATGAAGATAGTTGCCAGGGCCCGCTCCACATCGCCAACACAGAGTGTTACCCTCCTCGCACCAGCCAGAGCTCCGTATTGGCGTGTGGTACCATCTTGTTATTATTTTAAATGTGTTTTCTTGTGCACGGACTCACTGGGACGGGCCATGGGATTGCTTATATATGTGAAGAATCTGGGTCGGTGTGAATTCGCAACCCAAGTCTCTCTCCCAATGTGAGACGTATGCTCTTTTTAGACCTTTGTCAGAGGTTACTAAAGCTTGATAGATGGTGGAATATATTTTCTTGGGTCTAGAGGCCTTGGCACAAAGTATTTCGTAGGTTGTTAAAGTTCTAGATAGGTTAGTATTTTTAATATGGCGTTTTAGGAGTGCGTGGATGGAGCTATAATGTAGAAAATTTAAAGACGATAAGCCTGGAATTTGATGCAGATCAGACAGTGGGAGAAGTGTTCCCTCCTGAATTAGTTGGTCTACAGAAATGTTGGAAAATTTTAGTTCCCCGTCTGACTGTCCTGGGTGTGGCAGTGAGTGAGCGAGAATGTCTGAGAGCTTAAGTAGGGGAGATAGAGGTGGGGCTAAAATGTTTATGGAATCTTGCCATGTTTTAAGTGTAATTTTAGTGTGGGAGTTTAATATACAATCGTCAGGGTTAAGGCGCATCTGGGCTAAGAAGAGGTATCTAAGAGAAACAGGGGCAAGCGTTTCCTCTATCTCAAGCCAGTGCTTATCTCTGGAGTTACGAATTATATCTACTGTTCTAGTTAGAATGGCCGCTTTATAGTATCGTCTGATGTCTGGCGCACCCATTCCTCCATCCTTCCTCGGGAGTGACAGTAGACGATAGGATATGTGCGGTTTCTTATTTTTCCAAATATACGTAGAAAAGAGGGAGTTCACTTTTTGAAGATAAGATGATGGTATTTTTATGGGTAACATCTGGAATAGGTAGGTGAATTTAGGCAAGATCAGACTTTTTATTATATTTTTCCTACCCATCCATGACAGATAGGAGTCTCTCCATCCCTTGATAAGGGTTGCTACAGAGTCGAGTAGGTGGGGAAAATTCAATCTGAACAATTCTGTGTCCGATCTGCCTATCTTCACTCCTAGGTAAGTAATATAGGACTTAGGCCAAGTAAACGGGTATAGTTTTTTCAGTTTTGTCAATGAGTGTGTGGGTATATGTAGGTCCAGAGCTTCGGACTTAGATATGTTAATCTTGAAACCAGACAGGCCGCCGTATGCCTCCATCAGAGTTACCAAGGCTGGAAGTCCCTTTAGTGGATTGGTCAAAAGGACTAGTAGGTCATCAGCGAAGGCTGCCGTTTTAAATTGTGATTTGTTTACTTTGATACCCTCTATATTTTGATTTCCCTGTATAGAAATCAGTAGTGGTTCTAGCGCCAGAATAAACAGCAGTGGAGACAACGGGCAGCCCTGCCTGGTTCCATTATGGATAGCAAACCTCTGCGTTAATGCATCATTGATCTTAATACGTGCAGTTGGGTCTTGGTACATTGCCATAATGGCTGTAACTATCATGGGTGGGAAGCCGAAGTGTAATAATGTTTCCTCTAGGTAAGCCCAGTCCACCCTGTCGAAGGCCTTTTCAGCATCTGTGCCCAACAATACTAGCGGCAGTTTATGAGCATTGGTATATTGGAGGAGGTGTAGGATTTTGTGAACATTATCTTTTCCCTCTCTCCCGCCCACGAAACCTGTTTGGTTTAATGATATCAAATCTGGCAAAAACTCGGCGATCCTTCTTGCAAACATACTAGCTAATAGTTTCAGATCTACATTTAGTAGTGATATCGGTCTGTAACTGCTACAGGAGGTCGGGTCTTTGCCTTCTTTGTGTATTAGGGAGATTTTTGCTTCTAACATTTGTTGTGGGAGTGGATGTCCCTCTAACGTGTCATTACATATCCTTAGGAGACGGGGCAGGAGGAGCGAAGCGAAGGTTTTGTAATATTGCGCCGAGAACCCATCTGGTCCAGGGGCTTTGCCTTTGGGGCACTTCGACAGGGCGGACTGGAGCTCACTCAGCGTGAAGGGCTTAGTTAGCTTATGTTGTTGAGATTGTGTTAGTGTAGGGAGGGTCAACTTCTGTAAAAAGGAGACAGTATCTAATTTTCTCTGAAGTTTAGTAGCTTCAGTGTCGCCTGGGCGTAAATTATACAACTGTTTGTAGTATTCTAAGAAGGCTGTCTCTATATGTGTGGGGTTCTGCGCTGTCACACCATGAGCATTCTTGATAGAATGTATTTGTGTGCGAGCTTGCCTTTTACGGAGCTGTGTGAGGAGGAATTTAGAGGCCTTATCTCCATGTACAAACATCCTATTCTTCCATGACGCGTACCATTTTGCAGAGCTGGCATTAATGATGTCTTTCAATTTTTGTCTCTTATCAATCAGAGATTCCAGAGTAGTCTGGTCTGTATGTTTTTTGTGTAGCATCTCTAGCTCAGCTATGTCGTCATATAAGCTCTGAACTTTCTGGTGTCTCTTTTTGTTGTAATAGGAAGCTATGGAGATAAGTTCACCTCTTAGTACTGTTTTATGTGCCTCCCAAAGAGTTTGGGGTGAAATCTCCTCTGTTTCATTTTGCTGGAAATATTGTTGAAGTTTTTTATTAAGTCGTGTTCGCACTTCGGGTAAGTCTAATAGTGATTCATTAATCTGCCAAGATCTAGCTCCTGTGTGTGATTTGGATATATTCATAGACAGTAATACGGTAGCGTGGTCTGAATACACGTTTGGGGTTATATTAGCATTGGACAATCTGGGTAGGAATGATCTTGGTACTAGAATGTAATCTATACGGTGATAGGACCTGTGAGGGTTGGAGTAGAAGGTGTAGTCTCTCACGGATGGGTTCAAGTATCTCCATGAGTCGATTAGCTGCATTGAATTGAGTGTAGTGTGCAGTCTCGACAAGTCTCTAGGAGAAAAAGCGCTTTTTTGCCTTGATGTGTCCAGCATTGGTTCCAATGCTATATTTAGATCTCCTCCGATCAAGAGTACACCCTCTCTGAATTGCTCTATCTTTTTTAGGGTTGAAGTTAACCATTTCATCAGTTTTTTATTAGGTGCATACAGGCTACAAAGGGTCATCAGCGAACCGTTTAAAAGTCCCTTCACGCAGATATATCGCCCTGTGGGTCTTTTAAAGATTCCCGTAGCTGAAATGAGACTCCTCTCTGCATAGCAATGGAGACTCCCCTCGAGCCTGACTGGGTGGATGTGGCATGGTACCATGTATCATAGCTTGATCTTTCAAAGTTCGGGATTTTGTCAGGTTTAAAGTGTGTCTCTTGGACAAATAATATTTCTGCCTTTTGTTTTTTGAGTCTGTGTAGTATAGGGTGCCTGGATCTCGGGGAGTTGAGTCCATGTACATTAATGGATGCAAAGGTTATTACCTTATTGGAGTCCGGCATGGCGATTATTTTCTTCTGGTGGGTCCAGTGTAGCGTACTTGCTTGTGCCTGGGATGTTAGGGGAAGGAAAGAGGGTAGTAGGGGGTAGGAGAAAGCGGGAGGTATCAGAAATCTCAGGGGGGGAGAAATAAAGAAACATTGGTTTTAGAAGCAAAGAATTAAGCTTAATAATTCTAGGTTCAATACTAAATACCACTGTTGTATGTGGCATTGGTAGCCAGCTTAGGGGGGGGTATATAGAGCTAGCTTGTCTAACATTGTCTAACAAAGTCTTGACAAACAAAAGAGAAAGAGAGAAAGGTGTGAACCAGGTCTTTCAGACCGCATCTTTCGACCCCAATTTAGAATCTCCGCACGACGGCAGATGGCTCTCAAAGGGGCGATAGTTAGAGTAAGACAACATAGGATATAATGGTTTTCATGTGGCATCTTCGGGTTCCTTAGGTGTAGGTGATTTTGTCGATTTTCTCTTCGTGCGTTGAGATTTCGGGGTCACCTGCTGCCAAGGCGTCTGACCCGGAAGAGGATGGAGCAGTGCCACCGAATGAAACGTCTCCAGATCCGGGAGGGTCTCAAGGGTTATGTCGAGAGCTGTGCAGGTGGTCTTCACATCTGCAGATGTTCTGATGGTGAGCCTCTTATCCCCCGCCGTAATGAGGACTCCGAAAGGGAATAGCCATCGGAAACGGTGACCTTGCTGTAGTACGGCATCTGTAAAGGGTTTCAGTAGTCTCCTCTTTTTCAGGGTGATCGCTGATAGGTCTTGGAAGAGTTGGATCCGTGCGCCGTCATAGACAATCTCCTTCTGTTCCCTTGCTTTGCGGAGAATCAAGTCTTTGACACGATAGTCCAAAAAACGGCACAGGACATTACGGGGTGCCTCTCCTTGTGTCGGTTTGGGGCGGAGGGCTCTATGGACTCGGATTAGCTCAATGTCTCGAGAATCGTCGTCAGTAAGCAAGCTCCTGAAGATCTCTAAGGCAGCGGCGCCCAAAGCCTCAAACGCCACAGATTCGGGTAGGCCCTTGATCCGAATATTGTTGCGGCGTTCGCGGTTTTCATGGTCCTCCAGGGTAGTATGGATTAGATGTAGTTGCTGCTCATGGACTTTAAGGCTATCGAGCATTTCATTGGACCGTTGTGACACCGCGTTTTGGGATGTTTCGAGTGCCTCAAGTCTGTGGCCCTGTGAAGCTATGTCTTGTTTTATTTCCGCCAGTTCCCGACCAATCGGCTCTAGGGCTTTAGCTAGTATACGTTTTATAAAGGAGCGGGTAACCATGGCATCTTTAGGCTGGGTCTCTCCCTCTGAGTCACTCTCTCCCTCTGTGTCAGAGTCATCCCCATAAGCCATATTTGCGTGTTTGGTTGGTTTTGTAAATTCTGTGACAGTGTTCTGTGCCTTCATAAAGTGGTCGACATCAGCCTGGGTAACTGATTTCACAGTCTTAGATGTACTTTTTGGTGGTTTAACACTTGACTTTCCCATATTGTGTCAGGGTAGTTCTGTTGATAGATTGCAGACAATTTTGGTATTCTGGCTCCCCCTGCTGGCTAAGTAATGTTTTAGGATGTCATATCTTATCAGTCAATATTTAGTAGAAGAGATCTAGAACTTATAGTTGGTAGATCCTACTGGTGTTAGAAGTATTACACCAGATGCAGTAAATAAAGAGCAGTGCAGTCCACTGAGGTGGAGGGATCGTGGATAGGATCAATGCACAGTCTCTCTATAGCCTCCAGTACGCACAGGGCACCAGGCTAGGGGCACATTTCTTCTCTCAATCTGTTACTAGCACAATTACAGTCAGTGCAGTGCCTTGATCTGCCCTTGACAGCCCTCGTTCCTGTATTAGTGTTTATTCAGGAGCCGCTGCTGTAAAGCAGCCCTTGCAGCCACTGTAATCTCAGCTCTCTGGGCTGGCTGCTGGTCTGCAGTGACACACTGATCCCCACAGTCCTTTGGGCCCCCGCCGCTCTCCCTGGGCCCCGCAGCGCCGGCTCCCCTACAGACCCCACCAGCCCACCGGTGTCACCGGGCGCTCACCTCGTTCCCGCGCTAGTTGTAGGCTGTTCTTGCGGGTCGCGCCGCCGGAGGGAGAGAGAGGATGGTGCGCGCTGTTCTCTCATTCAGCGCGTCCACTGAGAGCTTGGCTGTTCTCTCCGTCTGGCTCCCTGGGTGCGCGGGTGTTAGGCAGCGCTGGCTTCTCTCCCGGTCTGCACACAGCAGGTGTTCAAAGGGGTACCTTCAGGCTGGGCCTGTGATTAGGGGGTGTGATGGGGCCGCGCCAGGCCCAAGATGGAGGAGGATGGTGGCACATGCAAGGCCTTCTTCCAGGAGAGCCTCCAGATGCTCCTATCTTCTCCCAATCTCGTCTCTGGGTTCCTGAATGGAGCGGGTAGCTGTGTATGGGTGGCTGTGGGTATTTTGGAGTCTCACTGCTGAAGGATGGCTTGGATGCTGTAAGATGTTCTAGGAGCTCTGTGCAGTGCAGCCTCCCTGGTCAGCAGCCATCTTGGATCTCCCGTTTTGGTGTATCCTAATTTCCACTACAAGCCACTCCTGCTGCACAAAAATGGTAAATGAATGCAGACAAGAGTTGGTTTTTAGCTGGACACTGAGATTAGAGATTAGAGGTTAAATCCCAGCAGGTGGACCGGTCAGACACAAACGCTGACGAGAATACAGAGTGTTTTGGCGTATCCTAATTTCCACTACAACCCACTCCTGCCTATTAAGAGCTAAATTAATCCCTAAAAGCACTGTTCTGGGATGGATGAAATTTCCAGCCTGTCCACCAGCTCTAGATGTGGTGCAGGCTGGTATACTGGCACAACGAAGTTTGCCATATACCCTGTCTCCCTGTATACAGCTCTATTAGTCCTCAGAAGGACTGTTGTGGTAATTAGATTGGCAGCCCTGCACCTACACTAGCTGAAAGGCCACAAATCTGTCCCTCAATCAGCAGCACCTCTCCCTACACTGCCTGTCTGTGGAGCAGAGTGACAAGCACAGCGCAGTCAGGTCTTATAAAGACTTGATCACGCTGTGCGGCCAGCCAATCACTGTAAAGCCACAACCAACTGGGCTGTGGCTTTACAGTGGCTGTTAGCCAATCCCTGCATGCGGGCTGGCTCTGTAAAGAGCGCCACCATGCAGGGAGGTGGACCCCGAGCATAGCAAGAGTATCGCGAGATTAATCGGTACTCGCCGAGTACCCCGAGTACCGAAATATTCATGCGAGTACCGAGTAGTGACAAGCAGGGGCAGACTGGTCCAGGTGGCAGGGGGGCAAGTGCCCCCTGGGCTGGTGGTGCAGTCCACATCTAGGGCCGGCCCCCTACAGAAACGGGCGGCGCTTTGCGGCCGGCGCGGCGATACCGCGGCACATGGTGTCGGAGCCGGTAAGATGACAGCGCAAAACACCTGCTAGGAATACCCCCCACCCCCCCAGTCCTCACAAATTTCTACTGGCACCCGGGGCAAGGTGCCCCAGCCAGCCCCTGGTGACAAGCATACTTGCTCCTCCCTAATTAAGATTGAAATGGGAATACAGTAATGTACGTATGTTTTAGTGTGAAAATTGTGAATAGAACCCGGTAAATATAGTGTATAGTAGAGATAAGCGATGTTCGATTCTAAATGTTCGCCAATCTCAAATTCGACCTGTTTTGGGCGGTGTTCAAGTCATTAGTCGAATTAGAACAATTAGCTTCAAATTCGGCAGTTCGAGGTTATGTTCGATAATGCTTCGGGCACCAAAAGCATACCTGGCTTTTCACACTAATACTGATCTTCAATCCTAATATCCATTTTCAGTGTATAGTGTGCAGGGGGGGGTGGGGGCAGGGTTCAGATCAGTGCTGCTGAAGTGATGGAGCTCTTTTTTTTTTTTATCCAGACTGCATGTAGAGTGGGGCAGTGCAGGCTTTGAGCCCAGCACAGTGGAACACAGTAAAGGGCATGTTTTGCACAAGCAAGGTCCGGCATCATAGGCTGTGTATGTGTGGCACCCTGGTACCCTGGTTGGGGCACCACAGAACTCTTGGTACACAAATGGAATGTACACAGCAAGCAGAACTCACTAAATAAAACACCTTTTTACACCCCTTTTCACCGCAGGCCTCTAGGGGGAGCTCCACTGGTTACCTTAAGCCAGTTCCCCCTATAAATACGGGTCCTGGAGGGAGAAACAGTGGAGTGTGCAGTCACTTTAGAACTGTGAACAGCTAGGAGAGCTGACCTGGTACTGGAGTCACACTAGGCCCAGACCAGCACACCCGGGAAAGTGAGAGACCCTTTCAACTGGGGTCATAGGACAGGAGGCAAATACCTCACAGGGACAGAAGAGTTATCCTAACTCTCCCTAACAATCTGGTTACTGGATCCGAGCTGCAGGAGCACATCGCAGGCTGCAGAGAAACTAGCACCCCAACCAGGGAAGTCTAGCTCCCTGTAACACCTGAAGCACCACCAGATGAGAGCCCAGGGAAGGAGCAGTAACTACGCCTAACCGCTTTTATAGTGCCCTCAGTGCAGCAACCTCAGGTGAATCACGTCCCACCAGAACGTGCAACCCGGTCCGGCAGGATTCCACATCCACCAGACCTAACCAGAACCACGTATATCAGGAAGCATACACCACTGCTTGCTGTGGAAACTCCAGGAGTGTCGACTTCATCACTCAGTCGAGTGTACCTGTTGTCACCAGTAAAGGTACCAAAAGACTTTTTGTGTCCGTGCATTACTCCTGGGCTAACCCGTAGTAACTACTGAGCTGCCGTATTCCAGCTAGTGCAGCTCCTGGCCCCGGGGGCCCCCTGCTCATCCTGTGGGGAGCATCCCATCAAGCTGCCGCACAACCCCCGGAGGCCCAAGCAGCGCCGGTTCAATCACCGGAATCCCACAGGTGGTGTCACGACAAACAAGAATCATCCCAATCCTTTCATCCCCTTTGATCTGACCACCGGGCCCCACAGCCTCAGGCGCAGAACCGTGACAAGTGCTGCATCACCTGAGACATGAGCATCCAGCAATGGTGATTCAGAATTTGCCGATCATGAACAGGATACGAGCAGACCCGTTTCCCAACGGGTATTGTGTGCTATTTAATGACTGTGATTATTGAACTGTACATTTGAACCGCCATTGTTGCGCAGAAGGCGGGAAAAGAAGGGGCATTACTGTGCAAATGGCGCGAATATAGGCCCCGCCCCACGCTCTGACGAGTTCCCCCGAATTCAACAGGAACCGGAAACTCCTCACTCCTCACCGCGAGGCCGACAACTTCTGTTGAAATCGAAAGGACTGGCCGCACTTAACTAAGGGGAAGTGAGGATGAGTGACTCGGATTCCAGCGACGCCGTATCCCCGCAAGTAAACCAACCGGTTGCTCCACCGGGGCCACCAAACATACCCCCGGTTGGTCAGCTACCCATCGGCGGCATGCCGCAACAACCTGCTCCGATTATGCCAATATCTCTGCCGTACATCCCGAATGCGGCCTGGTTACCAAAGTACAGCGGTAAACCCGGTATCCTGGATATGTTCCGGAGGAAGATATGCCAAGTGCTGGATATGTACGCCATGACCGGTAAGCAGAGAGCTTCAGTTATAATGGGACAGTTAACAGATGCAGCAGAGCTGGAGACCCGAAACTAGTCTGTAGAAGCTCAGGAATCTGTGGAGCAGATATTTGCTAAATTAAACCGGGTTTTTGAACATCATACCGAAGCGGAGCTAAGACTGTTGTTTTGCCATTGCAAACAAGAGGCACAGGAGAGTGTCCTGGATTATGCACTGTGCTTACAGGAAGCACTGAGACTGTTAAAACAAGTCGACCCTGATGGTGTTAGGGATGAAAACAAAGCGTTAAGTGGACAATTTGATGTGGGACTTAGACTACCTGATGATAAGAAACAGGCACGCTGGTGGGCCCTGCAAAACCCTGACGCAGAGTTTGACACCTTAAGAGACTTAACAGTGCGGGGACAACAGTTCCCTACAGTGCCCGATCTAAACTCTCAGCCGCAGTATGCTAACACCCCTTCCGTGTCGGCAGCAGCATCTCCAATCCCCACGGTTCAGTCCAGCGCACAGACTATAACACCTGACCGGTTCGAGCAACTATGCGCCAATGTGCAGCAGCTGATGAAGTACATGGCCAAGCTCCGAGGTGAAAGAAGACCCAAGACAGAAGCAAGGTCATCGGACAAGATCCAGCTCGCTGACAGCCCCAACGACGTCCCGTGGATGAAGAAGAAGACACCGCCGCCGCGAGGAAAACCTACGGCTCACTACACCCTGATGGACAAAGCATCTGCCAGAAAGGCGACCAAGAAGGACGTACCTACCTCTCCAGTCCTTTAAACAAGCAACCCCTGGGCGAGAAGGGCCAACCCCAGGAGTAGACTGTCCAGGCCCAACCAACTGGGAGTACAAGTACGTGGGAGACCGTCCGTACTTGTCAATCATCATCGATGGCACCACTACCACAGCATTGATAGACACTGGATCCCAGGTGACAACCATCCCGGGTATCCTTTACAAACGGTTCTGGCCAGATGTTAAGCTGGAACCCCCACACCCTGATCTGAACATTGAAGCGACTAATGGTTTGCTAGTTACAGTAGAGGGACAATGGGAAGCTACAGTAAAGGTGAGGAGGGTGCAGCTGAAGAACCAGGGTATCATAGTGGTTCAGGACAAACCATACGAGCGGGACCCACACGTAATACTGGGTACTAATGTAAAGGTTAAATGTCTCGATGAAGTATTGTTCTTACTCCAACAGAGCGCTGATGCTGGTAAACCAAGAGAGAGGAGAGCTATCCAAAGAGAGATCCGAGCTCTGGTATATCAACAGCAGGTAAAAATGTCAAATGGTGAAATTGGCAGTGTACGGGTAACAGATCCCATTCCAATTGTGGTACTACCCAGAATTGAAATGATGATCTGGTGTCGAGCCGCCATAGGCCTCAGAGGGCAGGACTACCAAGCTGTAGTAGAACCTGTAAAGTCTGATAATAGTCCTACGCTCTTGACAGCCAGAGGGTTTGTCGACGTGAGAAAAGGGAGAGTCCCCGTACGCATATTAAATTATGGTGATGACGAAGTCAGACTGCCAAGATATTCTACTGTTGCAAAATTGTACCAGGTTGAAAACAATGCTATAATTGATGTCAAATCCTCTTCCCAAACAGTAACTGACGAACCCCCTCACTCCAAAGATCAGCTAGAGAAATGGTGTCAGGAGCTCAGTGTAGGAACTGACAACACACCCTCTCATCAGAAAAATGGAGTTTACCGGGTAGTTCGGGAGTACGAGCAAGTATTCAGCAAACACCCACTTGACTTTGGGAGGATTAAAGGGGTACAACACCACATCCCCACGGGCGACCATGCACCCATCAAAGAGAGGTACAGGCCTATACCACCCACACACTACCAAAAAGCAAAAGAGATGCTTTAGGACATGAAAAATGCAGGGGTCATTAGGGATAGCTGTAGTCCCTGGGCAGCACCACTGGTCCTGGTTAAAAAGAAAGATGGTAGTATGAGGATGTGCGTAGACTATAGGCAAATCAACAAAGTCACACACAAGGATGCATACCCGTTACCCCGCATAGAGGAGTCACTAGCTGCACTTAAGTCTGCCATCTACTTCTCCACATTAGATCTTACTAGTGGGTACTGGCAGGTCTCCGTTGCAGAGGAGGATCGTGAGAAGACAGCCTTCACAACACCTATGGGGCTCTGCGAGTTCAACAGTATGCCATTCGGGTTGTGCAATGCCCCAGGAACATTTCAGAGACTGATGGAGTGTTGTTTGGGTCACAAGAAGTTTGAGACTGCGCTGTTATACCTTGATGATGTCATTGTATACTCCCAGACCTATGAAGATCACCTGCAACACCTGAGTGAAGTGTTCGAGTCGCTGTCCAAGTACGGTATGAAGCTGAAGCCGTCCAAGTGTCACCTGCTGAAACCCAAGGTCCAATACCTAGGACACGTGGTTAGTGCCGAAGGCGTAGCACCTGACCCGGACAAGGTAACCGTCATCAAAGACTGGCCAGCGCCAACCACTCAGAAAGAGGTACGTCAATTCTTAGGACTGGTCGGGTACTACCGACGATTCATCAAAGGCTATACCAAGATAGCAGCACCCATGCAAGATCACTTTGTAGGTCAATCTAAAAACGGCAAGATCAGGGGACCCCCGTTCCGGTGGGGACCAGAACAGGAACAATCCTTCCAAAAGCTAAAAGATGCTTTAACTGGAGAAGAAATCCTAACCTACCCTGATTACAATCTCCCACTTTTACTGTACACTGACGCAAGCAATGAAGGCCTAGGAGCCGTCCTAGCTCAATGCCAGCAGGGAAAAGAAAAGGTGATCGCCTATGCCAGCAGAAAGCTCTGTCCCATGGAAAGGAACCCGGAGAACTACAGCTTGTTCAAACTGGAGTTCCTGGCCCTGGTCTGGGCAATCACAGAGCGTTTCAAGCATTACCTAGCATCCGCCCCGTTTACAGCTTTCACTGACAACAACCCTCTAACACACTTAGAGACTGCAAAGCTGGGAGCCCTAGAGCAGCGTTGGGTAGCAAGACTCTCAAACTATGACTTCACTGTAAAGTACCAGGCAGGTCACAAAAACAGCAACGCTGATGCCCTGTTCAGAATGCCTAACCTTCCTGAAGAAGGAGAAGACATATATGACCTGGAGGAGATAGAACTACCTGCTTTCCATTGTACGGGTACGGCAACGTGTCATCAGGCGAGTCAAAGACGTGAACCCTTTACCTCTCCATGACTAGACGGAGGTTCAAGCAAATGACCCCTACATCAGCTTGGTCAGAGAGCTGATAACTCAAGAGCACGCCAGTAGGGACTCTGATGCCTCGCCAAATGCCAAGCGCCAGTGGAAGGAAAAAGGGAAGTTATTTGTATACCAAGGGAAACTATGCCGAAGGTAGCTGAATCCCAGAGTGCAAGAACTCATCTGGCAGATTGTAATCCTAAAAACTGAAGTCCAAATGATCCTGGAAGCCTACCATGACGATGCAGGACACTTTGGATGTAAGAAGCTGGAGAGGCTACTGAAAGACCGTTTCTACTGAGTCGGTATGCGAGACTCAATTGACAAGTGGTATAAAAACTGTGGACCGTGTCATCTTCGAAGAAAAGACCACCTGACTCAGAAAGCTCCGTTACAACCAATTGTTACCAAGAATCCCCTTGAAATAGTTACTCTCGACCACGTAAAGTTAACACCAAGTCGCACTGGTTACACTTACGCACGCATAATAGTTGATCACTATTCAAGGTTCCTGGTGGTAGTTCCAGTTAAGGACTTAACTGCAGAAGTAGCGGCCAAGGCATTCCAGAGTCACTTTTGTCACCTCCATGGGTATCCAGACCAAGTCTTGACTGACCAAGGGCCAGCCTTCGAATCAGACCTGTTTCAAGAATTTTTAGGACTATATGGGTGTAAGAAGATCAGGACCACACCATATCATCCTCAAACAAACGGTTTATGTGAAAAAATGAACCTCATAGTGATTGACATGCTCAAAACCTTACCCCTCGAAGAGAGAAATCAATGGCCTGAAAAACCTCCAGACCTTGTGGATATCTACAACCACATACCTGTTAGTTCAACTAACTACACACCTGCTTACTTGATGCGAGAAAGACCAGGCAAATTACCAGTTGATTTAGAGATGGGAACTATTGAACCAACACCAGATTCTCTGGATGAAGATTGAATAAACCAACGCCAAGAACAGTACAAGAAGGTACAAGAGAGTGTTGAAAGAAACTTGAACATAAGCAGAAGCAAACAAGTACATGACTTTAACAAGCTCGCCTCAGCAGAACCTTTAGCAACAGGCGAACTACTGCTAAAAAGAAAGAGGAAAACCAACAAATTAGATGACAATTGGGAATCAGAACCCTACACAATTATGCCGTCACAATATGAGAACTCCAAAACTTGTGTAATAAGCAAAGACAAAGGGAATACCTTTACAACTGTATCAAGAGACCATTTGAAGAAGTGTCCAGAACAGTTAAAACCTCAAACAACCAGTTACCCTACAGTAACAATTGAAAAACCACAAGAAAATCTAGTCCATACATAAATTGGAGACTTACCAGCCGACTGGCCTCAATGCAATGGTGCATACATAATACCAGTTATTTCTTTCTACCAACCTGTAGAAAATCAAGAACCATTACCAAAACAACTAGTTCAAGAAGAACCAGTTCAAATGCAAGAGATGCAGCCTGTTATCTTGGAACCTGAGATTCCTGTAATCGGTGAACCTGCTAGTCTCACAGTAAGACAAAGAACTCCTAGACAATTACCTACACAACCACCTTTAACAGAGGATAGTCCAGTAGACAGATTACATACCTATGGAATTCCAGCAACACGTAGGAGCAACAGATCAACAACCAGTACGTACACTACAAACCCAGCTTTTGAAACACCCACACTACGCAGATCCACACGTAGTACATTAGGACAACCCCCAAGCAAATATGGAGAATGGGTTTAAAATGTAGTGGAACCATGTTACCTCTTAAACACTGTAAATAGTACCCGTGTTCAAAAACTGTAAAAAGTAGTGTACAGAAGGGTGGAGGAACTGGGCTCTGTCCCAAGTAAATTAAGTTGGGGACAGAAAGTGCCTGGGTAGAGTAAGAAGGTTAGACCCGGCCTCCTAAGCAGAGACACCCATAGGGAATGTATAAAGGTTAAATGTATACCCGTGTATGTGTTTAAGCCATCAGAGACTTTACTGCTGGACTTTACCCCTTTTTCCCGTCTTATAAACTTGGACAATTGTCACAGGACTTGTGTGGCCTAAAACATACTTTTTCAGCCTGCGGCAGATGGACTAGTGCCGTATGGACTGCTTTTCATATTTTTCCCTATTTTTCCCTTTTTCTTTTCAGTGATTTTTGTATTTTTCAATTTAAGACTTTGTAAATACCGGTTATTAAATGTTTATAAAATGTTTAGAGGTTAAGTTTAATGATGAGCGAATCCTAAACTATTCGGAATCGCTAGACTCCGACGAGTCTGAGTCCAGGACTCGCTACTCGTTGCGAGTCTAGCGATTCCAATGTTAATTAATGGGGAGGCGAGTATTGCAGCGATTCCTCTGCTGCCAGACCCTATAAGGGGTCTGGCAGCAGAGGAAAAACCTGCAAATCTCCATGTTATTCTTTTAAAGCCAGCGGTGGGGGGTGCACCTACTTACCGCTGCATCCGCCGGCGCCGGCTGCAGACTCGCTCCCCGAGTCTCTGCTGCTTTTTCCGGAGATTCCCGAACACTGACAGAAGCAGTGAATAAATTAACTTCCGTCACTGCTCAGGAATCTCCGGAGCAGAGCGAGTCTGGCTGACAGCAGAGTTCAGCTCAGGTCATAATGACCTGAGCTGAACCCTGACTGTTTAGTCAGTTCTCAGCTCTGCTACATCCCTGTCTGTCTAAGCACAGACAGGGATGTAGCAGAGCTGAGATTGTGTTTTGGACTACGTCGGACGGAAGAGGATTTTTTTAATTAAAGATGGAGTCCCTAATGGCTTTTTTTTTTATTTCTAATAAAAAAAATTTTCTCTGTGTGGTGTTTTTTTAAAACAATTTAATATAAATTCATGGCGGTCATGTCTAATATTGGCGTGACCGCCATAAATTTCGGGCTTAGGGCCAGCTGATAATACAAAGCTGGCCCTAACCTCTTTATCACCCAGTGAGCCACTTCATGAGGGCCACTGGAAGAGCGGGGTTCAGTGCCAGAGGATGGCGCTTCAATGAACGCGCCATCTTCTGGGGCGGCTGCGGGCTGCAATTTGCAGCGGGGGGTTCCCAGAAAGCTTGGGCCTCCCTGCGATGCGGATTCCAGCCCCCAGCTGCCTAGCTGTACCTGGCTAGACATAGAAATTGCGTGGAGCCCCACGCATTTTATTAGAAATAATAAAAAAAACATTAGGGACTCCATCTTTATTTTAAAAAATCCTCTTCCGTCCGACGTAGTCCAAAACGCGATGTCCTCTCTGCTACATCCCTGTGCATAGATATAGATGTCTATGCAGAGGGAGTGAGCAGACTGAGAACAATCTCAACTCTACTACATCTCTGTGTACAGACATTCATGTCTGTACACAGGGAGAGCAGGCAGGCTCTAGGACCCCGGAGCTGCGGCAGCCCGCAGGACCCGAGCCCAGCACAGAGCACACAGCCGGAAGACGGAAGAGAGGTAAGGAGAATTTCTTCCCCCTCCCTTCGCTCCCTGCTCGCTTCCTCCAGCCCAGTCCTAACTTAGGACTGGACTCGTTACTGTGCGAGTAACCCCTGTGATTACTCGCACAGTAACGAGTCGGGCGAATCCCTTACTACTCGGCGAGTACCGAGTAGTAACGAGTAGATTCGCCCATCCCTAGTTAAGTTGTAAAAGAAAACTTTTTGCTCAGTCCGGGAGAACTGAAGTTAACTAAGGGGGAATGTGGCACCCTGGCACCCTGGTTGGGGCACCACAGAACTCTTGGTACACAAATGGAATGTACACAGCAAGCAGAACTCACTAAATAAAACACCTTTTTACACCCCTTTTCACCGCAGGCCTCTAGGGGGAGCTCCACTGGTTACCTTAAGCCAGTTCCCCCTATAAATACGGGTCCTGGAGGGAGAAACAGTGGAGTGTGAAGTCACTTTAGAACTGTGAACAGCTAGAAGAGCTGACCTCGTACTGGAGCCACACTAGGCCCATACCAGCACACCCGGGAAAGTGAGAGACCCTTGCAACTGGGGTCATAGGACAGGAGGCAAATACCTCACAGGGACAGAAGAGTTATCCTAACTCTCCCTAACAATCCTGTTACTGGACCCAAGCTGCAGGAGCACATCGCAGGCTGCAGAGAAACCAGCACCCCAACCAGGGAAGTCTAGCTCCCTGTAACACCTGAAGCACCACCAGATGAGAGCCCAGGAAAGGAGCAGTAATTACCCGTAACCCCTTTTATAGTGCCCTCAGTGCAGCAACCACAGGTGAATCACGTCCCACCAGAACGTGCAAAGCGGTCTGGCAGGATTCAACATCCACCAGACCTAACCAGAACCGCGTATATCAGGAAGCCTACACCACTGCTTGCTGTGGAAACTCCAGGAGTGTCGACTTCATCACCCGGTCGAGTGTACCTGTTGTCACCAGTAAAGGTACCAAAGACTTTATGTGTCCGTGCATTACTCCTGGACTAACCCGTATTAACTACTGAGCTGCCATATTCCAGCTGGTGCAGCTCCAGGCCCCGGGGACCCCCTGCTCATCCTGTGGGGAGCATCCCATCAAGCTGCCGCACATCCCCCGGAGGCCCAAGCAGCGTCGGTGCAATCACCAGAATGCCACAGGTGGCGTGACGACAAACAAGAATTATCCCAATCCTTTCTTCCCCTTTGATCTGACCACCGGGCCCCACAGCCTCAGACGCGGAACCGTGACAAGTGCTGCATCGGTTGAGACGTGAGCATCCAGCAACGGTGAGTCATATGTCACATGTACTTGCGCTATAAGACCCGGCCATTTTCTTCATTGCAACCATTTGCTCATTGCTGTAGCTGTGTGTCAGACGGCACCGCTGCTGCTGTGGGCACCATACAGTCAAAACTCAGAATTCTACTATCCCATTCAGCTACAGAGCTAGTACATAGTTAGGCTGGCTTCAGACTTGTGGACCCTCCGCAGCGTCCTGCGGAGGGGATCCGCAAGCTGACCGCAGCCTTTATGTTTATAATGAGAACGCACGGTGCTGCGCAGGTCTGCGTATGACCGTGCGCTCCCATTCACTGCAATATGTCATTTGTACTAAGGCGGATCCCCTCGCACAAATCACACACAATCACACACTCTCGTCAGCACCAGGAACGCGACCATGTTGTGTTCCTGGTGCAGACGAAAGTGTGTGATTTGTGCGCAGGCATTCGCCTGCGTACAAATCACATATTGCAGTGTATGGGAGCGCACGGTCATGCGCAGACCTGCGCAGCACCGTGTGTACTCATTATAAACATAGGGGCTGCGGTCAGCTTGCGGATCCCCTCTGCAGGACGCTGCAGAGGGTCCGCAAGTCTGAAGCCAGCCTAAAGGTACCGTCACACGCGGCAATTTTGCAAGCAATTTCACTGGCAATTTGCTGGTTGCAGTGAAATCATGGATACATGGTTCTGTTTTGTTGCCGTGTAGAAATGGAACCATGTATCCATGATTTCACTGCAACCAGCAAATTGCCAGTGAAATTGCTTGCAAAATTGCCACGTGTGACGGTACCTTTAGATAGATAAGTTTAGGGACTAGGGCCTGGGGGGAGGGTGCAAATGTTAACAGAATCAGCTCTTGTAAGAGCGTCATCATAGGAGTAGGGAGTAGGGACTAGGTCTGTAACAGCCCTTTTTCAGATCTACTCCATAGAAACAGGGACTAGCTTTAATTACAGCCCTTTGGGCTAGGTTAGAGCAGTCCCTATTAGTTTTTGCCAGGCAGGTGTGTGCCAGGGTGCTGTACAAGTCTTTTTCACAGCATCTGGCCACATCTAGCTCTGGGAGTCCTTTAGGGCAGGTAGTGTAGCACTGTTGTTAAGAAAGCTACACCACTTGTTTTAAGTAGGCATTTTTTTGCTGCCGCTAATCTCAGCAATTTATTCGGACTAGTAGCAGTGTGATTTACACAGTAGTGTAGCCCACTTGTGAAAAGATACACCGGCAGTGTACTTCCTTACTAATTTTTAACTGCACCTTGGCCGCATCTGACTTCTGGTTAAGTCACAGCGTGACAAAAACTATTAGTGTAGGCCACTTGTAATACAATCTACTACAAGACCGCCAGTGTACTTCCTACTAATTTTTAACTGCACCTTGGCCACATCTGACTTCTGGTCAAGTCGCAGCGTGCCAAAAACTTTTAGTGTAGGCTACTTGTAATACAATCTACTACACCGCCAGTGTACTTCCTACTAATTTTTAACTGCACCTTGGCCACATCTGACTTCTGGTCAAGTCGCAGTGTTACAAAAACTATTAGTGAACGCCACTTGTAATACAATTTACTACAAGACCGCCAGTGTACTTCCTACTAATTTTTAACTGCACCTTGCCCAGGTCTCACTTTGGGCCTAGTAGCAGTGTTGGTTCAGTCACCTCTGGTTGATTGACATTCACCTTTTTTGTGGAAAACAACCTTACTGCTGCCAATTTTTTCACATACAAAATGAGTGTCAAAAGGTCTGCTGCTGGTGGAAATAGGAGTAGGCGTGGTGGAAAGGGAAAAAAAGTTTGTGTCCGTGGGATAGATGCTAAAGCTACATTAACATCTGCTGAAGATAGACAATCTTCCAGCCAAACTAAGATGTCTACTTCTTTACGTGGCCAATCGGATATGATCCCTTTCTAACGGACACGACCATCAATACTACTTGTAAGTGAGGCACAAAAACAGCAGGTGCTTGAATGGATCTCAAGTGCTCCATCAAGTGGCCTCTCCTCCACCTCAACTTCTACATCACAAACCCTCCAGTCATCTCAGGTGTAAGACCAATCACACTTGATTACTCCAAGCTCCCAAGTGTCCAGCCGCCCTACTCAGTCTCGGGTAAGAGAAATGTTTGAGTCTGCAGAGCTGTTCAGTCACACAATAGCCTGGAAATCAGAGGTCTGCTCCAAAGCTGCAGTGAGTCCAGACGGGTTAATGATCTGCCCTGATGGCCAGAAGCTTTGTGAGTCCGACCCAGGCCGAGATGAAGAAGCTTCTGAACTTTATGCAGACCCTCATTCCCTAACAGTACATACTGTTAGTGGACACGAGGAGGATGATGTTGATGAGACTCAGATACTGGATTTGATTGACAAATTAAGTTAACGGTCAAGGCAGGAAGAGGTTGTCTCTGAGGATGAGGGGTGTGAGAGCAGGGGATGATGATGAGGTTGGAAATCCCACTTAATGTCAACCCACAGTCAGCCAATCGATGAGGTCAGCACAGGAGGTGGAGGAGGATGCTACTGATGACGAGGTTAAGCTGCACCTTCCTGGACATAGAAGGAGCACTGGAAGCACGCCAACAACTGCATCTGCAGCCACAACTCTGCTTCTGGCTCTGGCTCTGCAGCTCGCATAGGCTCTAAGCCTTGCCTAGCCTGGGCCTTTTTTGACATCACCAAGGATCTCCCAACTCATGTCATCTGCAAGATTTGTCACCAATCTCTGAGTAGAAGCCAAAAACGCACTAGCTTGTGTACTTCAAGTATGACCCGCCACATGGACATGAAGCACAAGTCGCAGTGGGAAGCTCACCGTGCTAGAATGCAGGCTAGCGGGGCGGGCCTACCACCATCTGCCCCATCAAGTGCATCCGTGTGCTCTTCATCGTCTCTGACTGTGGGGACAGCTGTCACACATGCTTTTGGACGTACACCTTCCACCTCTTTACCCGCAACAGGCAGTGTGATTGGCAGGTCATCACTTTGTTTTCAAGTGGACAATGCTGCTGGTGGGTGTTTAGCTCTCTCAGACTTCGAGACCTTTGGATGAAGGCAACATTGGATTTTCACCAGCACCACCCTCCCAGACCAGTTGTTTGCCGGGGACACCATACTCAACTGTGTCTCAGCACAGTAGCCAGCTCCCTGTCTCTCAGATGTGGATAAGTAAAAGGCCATTTCCTCCAAGCCATGAGAAAGCTAAGCACTTGAATTTCACCATCTGCAAGCTGTTGGCTTCAGAAATGCTGCCTTTCCGCCTGGTGGACACAGAGGATTTTCGAGACCTTATGTCCGTCACAGTGCCCCAGTACCAGATGCCCAGTCGCCACTTCTTCTACAAGAAAGGTGTGCCTGCGCTACACCATCATGTCACAGACAACATTACCGCTTCCTTGACAAACTCTGTGTGTGGCAGGGTGCATTTCACCACAGACGCTTGGACCAGTAAGCATGGACAGGGGCGTTACATGTCGCTGACTGGGCATTGGTTAATTATGGTGAGAGCTGAAGAAGGTCTGGTGTCCAAGTCTTGCTGTCCCCATGAGTTGTGCGTCCATCCTCTGTAGGTAGAAGTTCCTCCTCTGTTTCTGCCTCCTCAACCTCGTCTCGGTCCTCCACCTCCGCCCAAAGCCTGTCTGGTAATGCCACCCGCGTTGTCCCTGCACAGAAGGAATCCTGCACCCCTCCCTACTATGCTGGCAGCAGGGCTCAATGCCATCAGGCGGTCTTTACCTTGAAATGCCTAGGAAATGTGAGACACACAGCTGAGGAGTTGTGGTCAGCTCTGGCGACCGAGTTTCAGCAATGGTTGTCTCCACTCAACCTGCAGCCAGGGAAGGCCGTGTGCGACAATGCTGCAAACATGGATGCAGCCCTTCGCCGGGGCAATATCACACACATGCCTTGATTGGCTCACGTGTTGAATCTGGTTGTCCAGCAATTTTTGACACACTATCCCGGCCTAGATGGGCTTCTGCAGAGGGCACGGTCGCTGTGTGCTCACTTCCGGCATTCGTATCCCGCAGCTCAACGACTCGCTTTGCTCCAGGAGTCTTTCGGCTTGCCCGTTCACCGGCTGAAATGCGATGTGCCAACATGCTGGAATTCTACTCTGCACCTGTTGCAGCGACTGTGGCAGCACCACCGAGCCCTAGTGCAATACCTTATGATGTATAGCCTGGGCCAACGAGATCCAGAGGTGGGGCCGATCACGCTTCAGGAGTGGTCTCAGATCAAGGACCTATGCACCCTTCTGCATAGTTTTGAGATGGCGACGAAGATGTTTAGTGCTGACAATGCCATTGACTATTCCGGTCATCTACATGCTGAAGCACACTCTAAACCAGGGGTCTCAAACACGCGGCCCGTGGGCTGCATGCGGCCCCCGGGGATTCTCAGTGCGGCACCCGTCACCGTGGACAGTGAATCATGCCGGCGGCAGACTGGATTATACTGCAGGGGAGGTGATAGGGTCCGGGGGCTGGGGGAGGCTGCAGGAGGCAGCGGGAGGTCTCCTGTTCCCGCTCATATAATATGCACTGCCGCTGAAACCGCACCTTGGTGATGGACTGAGGGACAGCGCATATTATATGTGTCTGCGCCCCCTCCCCCCCCAGTGATGACACATGCCCCCCTGTGTTCCATATGGCCCCCATAGTGCTGCTCAGAGAAAAATAAAAAAGCTTTACTCACCTTCCTCCAGCTCTGATCTCCCGCTGTCTCCCCGCTCTCCCTGCTGCCGCAGTGATCGGGCACGCAGAGATAATGTCTCTCTGCTGTGCTGATCACATGACTGGCACTGAGAAGCGGGAAGGGGAGGAGCGCAGCGGCAGGAGAGAGACCCGGAGGAGGGTGAGGAAAGAGCATGGGGGCCATTGCCAGGGCAGGGAGGATGTGTACCAGCCACAAGGGACATGTGCCAGCCATGGGGAATGTGTGCCAGCCACGGGGGACGTGTGCCAGCCATGGGGGATGTGTGCCAGCCATGGGGGACTTGTGCAAGCCAAAGGGGACGTGTGCCAGCCATAGAGGACGAGTGCCAGCCACAGGGGACGTGTGCAGCCAAAGGGGCATGTACCAGCCATGGGGAATGTGTGCCAGCTATGAGGAATGTGTGTCAGCCACAGGGGACGTGTGCCAGCCATGGGGGATATGTGCAATACATTGAGAATAATATCAAGGTGTTGGAAACAGTGACATACATGGAAGTCTCCTATCCACATTCACATCTAACTTTTCTTCCTTCCTAACACTTGTAATTACAGGATTAAAATTGGGCAGCATTGAAAAAGCTATCAATTTAATCATGCTGCCATATTTTGTCTTTCATAGCACTAGTTAAATGAAAACCAAGAGGGAATATTTTACCTAGATGCCTTCCTTCAGCAGGGCCTCTGTTATTCCAGAAAACCTACCATAGCTGAAGCAGGAAGCTCTGTCTTAGGTTTGGTGGTTGCCAGGCGACCAGCCAGTGCTTCTCTCCCTGCTGTCTCATGTAAAACCAACCAGCACTTCTCTCCCTGCTGTCTCATGTAAAACCAGCCAGCACTTCTCTCCCTGCTGTCTCATGTAAAACCAGCCAGCACTTCTCTCCCTGCTGTCTCATGTAAAACCAGCCAGCACTTCTCTCCCTGCTGTCTCATGTAAAACCAGCCAGCACTTCTCTCCCTGCTGTCTCATGTAAAACCAGCCAGCACTTCTCTCCCTGCTGTCTCATGTAAAACCAGCAGGGCCGCCACTAGGGGTTACAGCCCGTACTGCAGTGAGGGGCCCAGGGCCTGACTGTAGGGGGCGTGGCCATTTGACTGGGGCAGGAGGGGCCCGGCCATGCTGGTGGGGGCGTGGCTATTGGGAGCAAGGAGGCCCGCCCCCCTTCTCGGCCAGAGGGCCCCCTGAGCTGCGTGATCGCTCCCCCCACTGACGAGAACCTGTGTGCGGGGATCTACTAGCTGCCCACTCCCTTCCCGACCAGGAAGTGCACGTCACTGAGCACCTCTTGTTGAACAGAAAGGCACCTCCTCAGCTGCTCCTCTGGTCTCCTCTTCCGCCTCATCTATCCTGCACAGCATCAATTGGGTAGGCGGAGCCAAGTGGGGGGACGACAGAAAGCATGAGGAGAGGGGAGTGAAGTGAGCAGCCACAGGAGCACCCCTCCTCCTCCTATAATGTCACCACCAGCTCAGCAGTCGGGAGTAGGGGAGGGGGAGAGAAGATGGCTGACAGGAGCCTCCAGAATGTGTGTACAGACATCATCTGCTGATTTCAACTACAGGCCTCCCTCACTGGGTACACCATGATTATGAAGAAGAGAGTGAGTATATATATGTGTGTGTGATACAGTTATCATGTATGAGTGTGATGTGTGTGTCATGTGCTGTGTGTGTCTGTCATCCGTGTGCTGTATGTGTGTGTCTGTCATCTGTGTGCTGTGTGTCTCTGTGTCATCTGTGTGCCATGTGTCTGTCATCTGTGTGCTGTGTGTCTCTGTCATCTGTGTGCTGTGTCTCTGTGTCATCTGTGTGCTGTGTCTCTGTGTCATCTGTGTGCTGTGTGTCTCTGTCATCTGTGTGCTGTGTGTCTCTGTCATCTGTGTGCTGTGTGTCTCTGTCATCTGTGTGCTGTGTGTCTCTGTCATCTGTGTGCTGTGTGTCTCTGTCATCTGTGTGCTGTGTGTCTCTGTCATCTGTGTGCTGTGTGTCTCTGTCATCTGTGTGCTGTGTGTCTCTGTCGTCCGTGTGTTGTGTCTCTGTCGTCCGTGTGTTGTGTCTCTGTCGTCCGTGTGTTGTGTCTCTGTCGTCCGTGTGTTGTGTCTCTGTCGTCCGTGTGTTGTCTCTGTCGTCCGTGTGCTGTCTCTGTCGTCCGTGTGCTGTCTCTGTCGTCCGT
Source organism: Allobates femoralis (assembly GCA_033576535.1). Lineage (NCBI taxonomy): Eukaryota > Metazoa > Chordata > Amphibia > Anura > Aromobatidae > Allobates > Allobates femoralis. Next base: position 111,000,961 of record JARQOC010000009.1, on the reverse strand, counting down.
GTGCTGTGTCTCTGTCGTCCGTGTGCTGTGTCTCTGTCGTCCGTGTGCTGTGTCTCTGTCGTCCGTGTGCTGTCTCTGTCGTCCGTGTGCTGTGTCTCTGTCGTCCGTGTGCTGTGTCTCTGTCGTCCGTGTGCTGTCTCTGTCGTCCGTGTGCTGTCTCTGTCGTCCGTGTGCTGTCTCTGTCGTCCGTGTGCTGTCTCTGTCATCTGTGTGCTGTGTGTCTCTGTCATCTGTGTGCTGTGTGTCTCTGTGTCATCTGTGTGCTGTGTGTCTCTGTCATCTGTGTGCTGTGTGTCTCTGTGTCATCTGTGTGCTGTGTGTCTCTGTGTCATCTGTGTGCTGTGTGTCTCTGGGTCATCTGTGTGCTGTGTGTCTCTGTGTCATCTGTGTGCTGTGTGTCTGTCATCTGTGTGCTGTGTGTCTGTCATCTGTGTGCTGTGTGTCTGTCATCTGTGTGCTGTGTGTCTCTGTGTCATCTGTGTGCTGTGTGTCTGTCATCTGTGTGCTGTGTGTCTCTGTCATCTGTGTGCTGTGTCTCTGTGTCATCTGTGTGCTGTGTGTCTCTGTCATCTGTGTGCTGTGTGTCTCTCATCTGTGTGCTGTGTGTCTCTCATCTGTGTGCTGTGTGTCTCTGTCATCTGTGTGCTGTGTGTCTCTGTCATCTGTGTGCTGTGTGTCTCTGTCATCTGTGTGCTGTGTGTCTCTGTCATCTGTGTGCTGTGTGTCTCTGTCATCTGTGTGCTGTGTGTCTCTGTCATCCGTGTGCTGTGTCTCTGTCGCCCATGTGCTGTCTCTGTTGTCCGTGTGCTGCCTCTGTCGTCCGTGTGCTGTGTGTCTCTGTCATCCGTGTGCTGTGTGTCTCTGTCATCTGTGTGCTGTGTGTCTCTGTCATCTGTGTGCTGTGTCTCTGTCATCTGTGTGCTGTGTGTCTCTGTCATCTGTGTGCTGTGTGTCTCTGTCATCTGTGTGCTGTGTGTCTCTGTCATCTGTGTGCCGTGTGTCTCTGTCATCTGTGTGCTGTGTCTATGTCATCCGTGTGTTGTCTCTGTCGTCCGTGTGCTGTGTCTCTGTCATCCGTGTGCTGTCTCTGTCGTCCGTGTGCTGTGTCTCTGTCGTCCGTGTGCTGTCTCTGTCGTCCGTGTGCTGTCTCTGTCGTCCGTGTGCTGTCTCTGTCGTCCGTGTGCTGTCTCTGTCGTCCGTGTGCTGTCTCTGTCGTCCGTGTGCTGTCTCTGTCGTCCGTGTGCTGTCTCTTTTGTCCGTGTGCTGTCTCTGTCATCTGTGTGCTGTGTGTCTCTGTCATCTGTGTGCCGTGTGTCTCTGTCATCTGTGCGCTGTGTGTCTCTGTGTCATCTGTGTGCTGTGTGTCTCTGTGTCATCTGTGTGCTGTGTGTCTCTGGGTCATCTGTGTGCTGTGTCTCTTTGTCATCTGTGTGCTGTGTGTCTGTCATCTGTGTGCTGTGTGTCTCTGTGTCATCTGTGTGCTGTGTGTCTCTGTCATCTGTGTGCTGTGTCTCTGTGTCATCTGTGTGCTGTGTGTCTGTCATCTGTGTGCTGTGTGTCTCTGTCATCTGTGTGCTGTGTCTCTGTGTCTCTGTGTGCTGTGTGTCTCTGTCATCTGTGTGCTGTGTGTCTCTGTCATCTGTGTGCTGTGTGTCTCTCTGTCATCTGTGTGCTGTGTGTCTCTGTCATCTGTGTGCTGTGTGTCTCTGTGTCATCTGTGTGCTGTGTGTCTCTGTCATCTGTGTGCTGTGTGTCTCTGTGTCATCTGTGTGCTGTGTGTCTCTGGGTCATCTGTGTGCTGTGTGTCTCTGTCATCTGTGTGCTGTGTGTCTCTGTGTCATCTGTGTGCTGTGTGTCTCTGTGTCATCTGTGTGCTGTGTGTCTCTGGGTCATCTGTGTGCTGTGTGTCTCTGGGTCATCTGTGTGCTGTGTCTCATTGTCATCTGTGTGCTGTGTGTCTGTCATCTGTGTGCTGTGTGTCTGTCATCTGTGTGCTGTGTGTCTCTGTGTCATCTGTGTGCTGTGTGTCTCTCTCATCTGTGTGCTGTGTCTCTGTGTCATCTGTGTGCTGTGTGTCTGTCATCTGTGTGCTGTGTGTCTGTCATCTGTGTGCTGTGTGTCTCTGTCATCTGTGTGCTGTGTGTCTCTGTCATCTGTGTGCTGTGTGTCTCTGTGTCATCTGTGTGCTGTGTGTCTCTGGTCATCTGTGTGCTGTGTGTCTCTGGTCATCTGTGTGCTGTTGTCTCTTGTCATCTGTGTGCTGTGTGCTCTGTCATCTGTGTGCTGTGTGTCTCTGTGTCATCTGTGTGCTGTGTGTCTCTCTCATCTGTGTGCTGTGTCTCTGTGTCATCTGTGTGCTGTGTGTCTGTCATCTGTGTGCTGTGTGTCTCTGTCATCTGTGTGCTGTGTGTCTCTGTCATCTGTGTGCTGTGTGTCTCTGTCATCTGTGTGTCTTGTGTCTCTGTGCCATGCTGATGTCTCTGTCGTCCGTGTGCTGTCTCTGTCGTCCGTGTGCTGTGTCTCTGTCATCCGTGTGCTGTGTCTCTGTCATCTGTGTGCTGTGTCTCTGTATCGTGTGCTGTGTCTGTCTCTGCTGTGTCTCTTCGTTGCTGTCTCTGTCATCCGTGTGCTGTGTCTCTGTCGTCTGTGTGCTGTCTCTGTCGTCCGTGCTGGTCGCGCTGTCTCTGTCGTCCGTGTGCTGTCTCTGTCCGTGCGCGTCCGTCCGTGGCTGTCTCTGTCGTCCGTCGCGCTGTCTCTGTCGTCCGTGTGCTGTCTCTGTCTCCGTGTGCGTCCGGTGTGGCTGTGTCTCTGTCGTCCGTGTGCTGTGTCTTTGTCATCCGTGTGCTGTGTCTCTGTCGTCCGTGTGCTGTCTCTGTCGTCCGTGTGCTGTCTCTGTCGTCCGTGTGCTGTGTCTCTGTCGTCCGTGTGCTGTGTCTCTGTCGTCCGTGTGCTGTGTCTCTGTCATCCGTGTGCTGTGTCTCTGTCATCCGTGTGCTGTCTCTGTCATCCGTTTGCTGTATGTGTGTCTGTCATCCGTGTACTGTATGTGTGTCTCTCATCCGAGTGCAGTGTGTGTCTGTCATCCATGTGCTGCATGTGTGTGTCTGTCATCTGTCATGGGGACACAGCACACAGGCAGGAGACATGTGCAGTGGGACAGACAGGGCACAGGGGGAGACAGGAGCAGGAGAGAGACACAGCAGGCAGGTGGGACACAGTGCACAGGTTGGAGGCAGGCACGGGGGAGAGACAGCAAACAGGAGGGACAGAGACTGCGCAAAGGGGGTGACAGGTACAGAGAGGGGAGAGACATGCACAGAGAGGGGCATTGCCAAGCTGTGACTTGGCTTCTATTGTCCAGACTTCCAGAAAATGACCGCGGAGGCGGTGCATGTGCAGAACAAGATCCGCGGCCATTTTCTGGAAGCTTGTGGCCCCTGCCTCCAGAGCTCAGCTCACCCCCTCAATGGGTGGGGGCCCGGGTAGAGATCATATATCCCTGTGGCTACTGCAGAGCTCAGCTCAAGCCCAGTCTGTGTGCCCCTAGCCCTCTACAGTGCTGTATATGCCCTCAGTTTCTCCTATATGATGTATATATAGCAGTCTCCTATTGAATGTATTTGATTTACAAAACTTATTGTCATAGAGTCGACTGCGCTCCAGACCAACACAAACCTGGAAGATCAGATACCACCGAACATCGCAGGACACAGAGAAGCAGCTGCAGCCATCAAATTAGGTGAGGTAATTAATTAATTAAATGTAGCCGGGTAATTTTTATGGTGATGTGCAGCCCCTGAATGATGGTAGGAATTTCCAAATGTCCGCCACCCCTGTACAGGGTAATAAATAACACCACCAGTATTATTCTGCCTCATGTGGCATTTATTGTTCACATCCCTCAGCTCACATAAAGAGCAATGTATAGAAAGAGATTAATGTGTGACTGGGGAGGACGTGGTGCAGAAGGGGAGTTTATCCAATAGTGGGCGGTGAAATAATGGAAGGTTTGAGGGATGGAGGCGGTACCTGGGTGGAGATTGGTGGAGGTGGAGATTGGGCGGAGTCTCAGGGGGGCCCCAAAATTTTGCCCCTTAGGGGGCCCCGGAATTCCTAGTGGCAGCCCTGAAAACCAGCCAGCACTTCTCTCCCTGCTGTCTCATGTAAAACCAGCCAGCACTTTTCTCCCTGCTGTCCCATGAAAACTGTGGCAAACAGAACATCATTACCATCATTATCTATAGATAAAATCTCACCCATTCCATCCTCTGTAGTTGGGATCTGTAGTTCGCTGTCCGTGGACCCATGTTGGGCGCTGGGATTCACAGTCATGGACTCCCCGGTGTCCTCGCCTGGGAAATTGTCCTCTGAATTCCAGGCCTTAGTTGCTGTGTTGCTGGGGGCTTCTGTGGAAGGGCCTGGAGTGACCCTCTAATGGCCTGTGCCCCATCCTAGCCCTGGTGACATCCCAGTACCGCTGCTGCAGCGTGCGGGTGCCCGCGGTCACCACAATCCGTAGTAAAATGGGGAATGCTCCACCGCTGTACCGTCATCCCTGACTTTGTCCTCAACTCACCAGCTGTCTCCTGATGAGATCCCACCACCTGGGCGTCCTGTGATATTTAGGAATCCCGTGAAGCACCGGCCTGTAATGTATCAGTTCCTTCACACCCGTCTGTCATCCGTCTTTTCCTGCCAGAACCATGAGTTTGTTGAACCGCAGACACCTCCTGTGAGTATACCATCCGGGACCACCACTGTCTATGTACCTGTCTATGACCTGGCATCTCCCCTGGGTCAATCTCGGCCTCCTGCCCTCAAGGCATCTCTGGCAGTTTGGGTATTGCAGAGTCTGTCGTAACTACAGGTGCAGGAGGATTTCTTAGTGGCTAAACAGGAGCTCCTCCATAGTGCGTTTTCCTTCATCTCCTGAGAGACACTGACTGAAAATACCTGTGGGCGGGGCATAACTACTCCACTCTCCCGCACTTTTCAAGCCAATCAGGTGCACACTTATCAGACAAGCAGGACAGCCAATCACAGCGATCACCTGCTTCTGTTACCTCACAACAGGGACTCTTAACCCTTTACCATCCATCATGAGGATACCTCATGAATATTAAGGCTCCTATAATGACAAACACATATTAGGAAGAAACAGATACCTTACTTAACTGACAACTCAATTAGGGGCCACAAGCCCATGCAACCCCCACTCTAGGCGATTAGGGGGCTCAACAATCCTCGATCAGCCAACATGCAGCATCGTTGTGTGTGACATCGTGATAACGATGTCGTTAAAGATTTCCCTTATTCACATCAGTGAACAAGTATTGTTTGCTGGGTTGTGCGAATGATAGCTGCTCGCTATATCGTTGGTGCATCGTTCACGATATCTAGACATGTGACATCTCACCAACAATGTCAAAAGATGTCTTAATGATCGAGATCGTTGGTGATGTCTTAACGACCTTGGTAAGTTTTTCACCTCAGTATTTATAAGCCAAAACCAGGATTGGAACAATCAGAGCAAAAATATAATAGAAACATGTCACTACTTCTGTATTTTCCACCCACTCCTCTTTTTGACTTACAAATACTGAAGTAAAAACTCAGCAAATGCTCAAAGACAAAGCCTTAAAGGCGGCCGTCACACGCAAAGATTTCTTGCCCGATATCGTTTAAGCGATCTCCTTTTTGATCACTTAAGCGATATCGGGCTTAAAATCGTCGCGTGTAATCAAGCGATTTACGATGTGAAATCGCTTGATCGTGACATCGCAGATCTGAGCTCCGGAGCTCACATCTAGCGATTTACGATTTAGCGATCTGCTTCATCGTGGTGTGTGACACCACGATGAACGATCTCCCAGCGGCAGAGCCTATGCTGGGAGATGGTGACTATGGTACACGTCGGGTAACTAAGCGACGCGCGGCGCCTAGTAACCCGATGTGTACCATAGTTACCAGCGAGATCGCGGCTCCACATCGCTGGTGAGTCTGTCTGTGTGACATCTCACCAGCGATGTGTGCGATATTGTAAGCGATCGCGCGTGCACGTGATCGCTTACAATATCGCTCTAGATATCTGTGCGTGTGACGGCCGCCAAAGACATTAATCCCATCCTAAATCTAAGGCCACGTGCACATGTTGAGTATTTTGTGTGTTTTTTACCTCAGTATTTGTCGCTAAAACAGCAAGTGGGACAACCAGAGGAAAAGAGTAATAGAAACATGACACCACTTGTACCCTCTCCTAGCTTTAGCTTATAAACACTGAGGTAAAAAATGTTAGCAAATACTGAACGTGTGCACGTGGACTTAGGCTGGTTTCACATTTGTGCACGATGTGTGCTGTGAACGCAGCGTATCTGAGCACAGCTAGACACAGGCGCTATGCGCTCCTATACTTAACATAGGAATGCATAGTGCCTGTGCATACCTGCGCTCCGATGCGTTTGCGTTCGGCTGCGCATAATTTATACACATGCCGAAAGCGAAATGTTGCCTTTTTTGTGCGTAGCTGTGTGCTTGCTTTATGCGCATGCAGATAGCTGTGCACAGAAAATGAATGAAAGTGCATCTGTGCGCATTGCCATCTGCTGGCAAGCGCACAGATGTTGTGCACGAAGAGGTCATCCGGAGGTAAATCTTCTCCTGGCGTTCTCTTCTTCTTTCCTCTTCTTCTCTCGTCTTCTTCTTCTTTCCTATTCTTCTTTCTTCTTCTTTATCTTTCCTCTTCTTTCTTCTTCTTTTTTCTTCCTCCCTGCCGCCGCCGCCGCTACCACTGCTTAAAATAGCCGGTGGGACAGCTGGCGGGAAAGCCAGCGTCGGTTTTCCCGCCCCGCTAATTCAAATGATCAGCTGATGATCATTAGCGGGGCGGGAAAATTGGCGCTGGCTTTCCCATCGGCTATTTTAACCAGCAGCAACGGCGGCAGGGATAAAGACATCAGCGGTGGCAGCTGGGAGATTAGCGGCGGTGGCAGGGAGGAAGAGATCAGTGGTGGCAATCGGGATCTCCGCCTCTGATCTCCGCCTCCCAGCCGCCGCCGCTGATTGGATGGCAGGGTGGCTCACATCAGATTTTCATGTGAACGCATGCGGACAATCTCCGCTGTGTTCACATGAAAGTGTTTGCGTTTGGCACTGCGTATGGGTATGCGCAGCATGCGCTGCAGTGCCGAACGCAAATCTGAAGCCAGCCTTAGTGCGAGTGTGAGAGACATTTTAGCAATGTGCTTGGTATCTAATTTCAGAAAACATATTATAACAATTATTCATTCGTCACAAATGTGAAAATTTTCCTGACTGCCAATCAGGGGTATAAGGTGTGCAAGAACATGTAGTAACAAAATAGGTAAAGCGTTTACTCCGAAGGGTGAGTCCGGAAGTAAATAATGCTATTACATTTTTGTTTTTTCATTCCTCGCTTCAACTACAGTAAACAAATATTCTACTTTGCCTTCCTGTGAAAAACGCTGAAGTGTCTTGTATAGCCATACCTATAAAACCATGAACAGGTTAAGGAAAAGGACAAACTGAAAACTGATCTCTTACACCTCCTCCTTTCCTTTCAGAAACCAGTCAGACAAGTTCTATTTTACTTTTCATAATCTAATGTGGCTTGCTTTCTTTGTGTCCACCCTGCCTATGTTTACAGATATTTCCAGAGAGTATTTCAGGGAAAATGGCCTTAGAGCGCTGTCGACTTGCTCTCCTGTTTGCTGTTTTGATGGACTTAATTGGTATAACTTCTCTGCTTGTTGGGATCTTTGCAGAACTTAAGCTTAATGGACAAGATTATGGTGACCTATTGATCTATACTGGAGCAATCCTTGTCTTTCTGAGTCTGATTGGCTGGATATTCTGGTACACGGGTAACATTGAAATATCACTGGAAGATTTGCGACAAGATTACAGTATCAAGGATGGAACCTTGGCCTCTTTGGCACGTAAAATCTCTCGACACCTTTCTCACCGTGATATAAACCATGGAACAAGAAAATGGCTTAATGTAAGGCAAGAGCCGGCAGAAAAAGTGAACTCCATACAACTGTCAAAAACAAAAGCTCCAAAAAAGGATCTCGATGATACATTTTAATTTGTGAGTATCTTTTATTATTATCTCATTTTTCTTTGAAAATTTATATGAATGTGAGTTTTTGACATTTATGATGTTTGTGGTGTGCTGTGTGCTTTATATACTGGGAGGGAAAAATATCTATGATGGCTTGTAGGCAAGTAAAAGCTGAAAGGTTGCAGCAACTGTGATGAAAGGGATTTTTCCATGAACAAAGTTAATTTTAAAGTTGATTTTAATCAATAAATCTTGAAATAATAATACATTTTAGAATTCGATGTGTTAAAAATAAATGTTCCTATGCTGTGATAATCTTATATATGTGTCCCTGCTATGTACTGTGTAATGGATGTGTCTGACCGTACAGTACAGGGACATGGTCTGATCATACCACATCTCCTTTGCTGAGATAATCTTATATATGTGCCCCTGCTATGTACTGTGAAGTAAGGTGATTCCCTGTAGGGTATATATAAAAAAACAAACATGCGGCGCCAATCTAAGCGCGTTACCAATGTAACTCTCTGGTGCCCTTTTAATGAGGTTTTATGCACTCACCTCTTGCCATAAAACTTTAAGCATATGGTTTTTCCAAAGCCTCATCACTCTTTGGATATTTATCCGGGTCTGCTGCTTGCCTTGAATTGATCCTGTGTTGGGTCCTGCCACGGATTCCCACAGGCATAAAGGTTTAATAGGAGGTTATCCAATTCTATGGTGGGCGCACTCCCCTTGGTAATGATTTTAAGAACTTCTTGTCCACAAATAAAATTTATTTCTCAAAACATACGAAAATATAAAAAATGGATACAACGCATTTTGGTGGGGACACCCACCTTCCTCAGGTATCAGATACCTCCACATCCATTACACAGTACATAGCAGGGACACATATATAAGATTATCTCAGCACAGGAGATGTGGTATGATCAGATCATGTCCCTGTACAGTCAGACATGACCATTACACAGTGCACAACAGTGATACTTACAGTATATAAGATTATCTTAGCACAGAAAAAAAGATGTAAACAAATCCAACTGTGGAAATTATTATAACTCCAAGATCTATTACCGTATATACTCGTGTATAAGCCGACCCGTGTATAAGCCGACCCCCTACTTTTGCCCCAAAAATCTGGAAAAACCTATTCACTCGTGTATAAGCCGAGGGTGGACCCCAGCTCAGGTATACAGCCCCCAGCAGTGTGGTATACAGGCCCTTCCCCCAGTGGTATACAGGCCTCCCCAGTGGTAGTATACAGCAGCCCCAGTGGTAGTATATAGCAGCCCCAGCAGCCCCAGTGGTAGTATATAGCAGCCCCAGTGGTAGTATATAGAAGCCCCAGCAGCCCCAGTGGTAGTATATAGCAGCCCCAGTGGTAGTATATAGAAGCCCCAGCAGCCCCAGTGGTAGTATATAGCAGCCCCAGTGGTAGTATATAGAAGCCCAAGCAGCCCCAGTGGTAGTATATAGAAGCCCCAGTGGTAGTATATAGAAGCCCCAGCAGCCCCAGTGGTAGTATATAGAAGCCCCAGTGGTAGTTTATAGAAGCCCCGGCAGCCCCAGTGGTAGTATATAGAAGCCCCAGCAGCCCCAGTGGTAGTATATAGAAGCCCCAGTGGTAGTATATAGAAGCCCCAGCAGCCCCAGTGGTAGTATATAGAAGCCCCAGCAGCCCCAGTGGTAGTATATAGAAGCCCCAGCAGCCCCAGTGGTATTATACAGCAGCCCCGGCAGCCCTAGCGGTAGTATACAGCAGCCCCAGCAGCCCCAGTGGTAGTATATAGGAGTCCCAGCAGCCCCAGTGGTAGTATACAGCAGCCCCAGCAGCCCCAGTGGTAGTATACAGCAGCCCCGGCAGCCCCAGCGGTAGTATACAGCAGCCCCAGTAATCCAGGGCCCCCCCAGCCTTGCTCCGGTAACCTGTAAAGGAAAATATACTTATCACTGTCCCGCTGCCGTCCCCACTCGCCGCTGCCGTCCGCGATCCTCCATCTTCATGCGTCTTCTTCCGGTTTCCTGTGTTCGTCGCCGGCAATGACGTCATTGCCGGCGACGAACACAGGAAGCCGGAAGAAGACGCATGAAGATGGAGGATCGGGGACGGCAGCGGGACAGTGTTAAGTATATTTTCCTTTACAGGTTACCGGAGCAATGCTGGGGGGGCCCTGGATTACTAAGGCTGCTGTATACTACCGCTGGGGCTGCTATATACACTGGGGCCGTATTGACTCGCGTATAAGCCGAGGGGCCTACTTTTCAGCCCAATTTTTGGGCTGAAAAACTCAGCTTATACGCGAGTATATACGGTAATTAAAATTAACTTTGTTCATTGGACAACCCCTTTAAGACTTTAAGAATGGCTCTTAGAAGGAGGATTACCTGCAATAAAACAATGTATGATAAAGTTATTTCCATATTTTTTGTGTATGTGAGAATACGACATATTGTCATTAGTGTTTTGGAAAAGATTATTCATTAGTGTTTGGTTGGTGTGTTCATTTTTATCTTCAGTGTTTCATCAGTTTTCATAAGCAAAAAAAAACAAAAAACAGGCAGGCATACCAGTTGTACGGGTTTTTCATGGAACTATAGCTTTGAGGAGTTTAGTCCATGGCATGGATCAAAAATGGACGTTTTTTTTTCTGTAGAGGCTTGGGCCTTATCCATCAAGAATATTATTTTGTATACCAGCCTTAATGAAGAATACGTTGAATAAAATGCTCTAAATTAATAAATGAACATGGAACGATTAACGAATTCAGTGCATCATTCAGCTGTCATGAGCTTTTACAAAAAAATACACTCCAGTCGAGGACTTCAGAAAATTTTTGACTTAATGTACATCACAATTTGTACACAATGGTATTGAATTAACATTAATTTTTTTTGTTGCTCTCTTAGGCATGCCACATCCCAGCTAAACATCAACCAATTTTCAAAAACGTTTGGCGATCTGGCTGCACATTTTTTTTGCCATATTTCAGTTTTAGGCCAGAATCCTCAAAAAGCAAAGGACATGTGGACAGCATCATAAACTGCAAAGATATTAACATCATACAGAAAAACCAGAGAGACAAGGGGAGTTCAATTGCGTTTAAAAACTGTGCAGTTTATTAACACTAAAAACAGATACACCTACAGATACTGTAGTTACAATTTACTATGCATATATTACACATGTGCCCTATAGCCTGGTGGGGGGGGCCCTTCCTGCATCCCACTGTGTCTGATACCTGCACCTGCACCTTGGTAATGTGGTGCTAACCTTTCCTCTGTATATTATTATATTAATCTAATATATAAAGCCACAAGCGATCTGTGACGTCAGTTCCGTCACTTTGCACACACTTCCGTAACTTTGTCCCAAGGTACACCCGCCCAGGGTGGACCATGATGGCCGCCCTTAGCGGGACGACCGTGGCGAGCCAGCTGGGAGACGACCGCCGTTAGCCGGTCGTCTCCCGGGTGGCGACCCGCTGCCCGGAGCTCAGCCGCGGCGCTCCCCTGCACGGAGCTCCGCTGCCGAGCCGCCCCTCTGATTGGTCGCTCGCCGCTGGCGCCGACCAATCAGAAGAGCGCCGCGAGACACGCACCCATAATTCAAACGTGAAGCCTTCCTGCCGGATTTAAAATATGGCGCCATGTTTCGCGGCGCCATTCTCATTGGTCGCCGCCAGGCGCGAGCGACCAATGAGAAGAGTGGGGCGGGGCACGGCGCCATATTTGAAATCCAAAGTTCCCACTGGATTTCAAATATGGCGCCGTGCCCCTCCCCAATCTTCTCATTGGTAGCTCGCGCCTGGCGCCGACCAATGAAAAGAGTGCCGCGAAACACGACGCCATCTTTCAAATTTTTTGTTTTTACTTCTTAGATTTGAAAACATGGCACCGTGCCGCGCCTTGAATCTGATTGGTCACTCGCAAGCGAGCGACCAATCAGATAGGAGGCGGCGGTACCGGGCAAATCCCGGCTGGCTTGCGGCTCCCCGGAGCTGAGCCGCGGATATGCCCGACACGGGGATCGTCGGCTCGCTCCGCCGGGAGCCGAGGTCGGCTCCCGGCTACCTCGCGCCCGCTCCGTGCCCCACTATTCTGATTGGTCGGCGCGCTGAACGCGGCGACCAATCAGAATAGCGCCGCGCGCTATGCCGCCATATTTAAAATACACTGAGTACAGTGTATTTGAAGTATGGCGCCATGCAACGCGCCGCTATTCTGATTGGTCGGCGCGCTGAACGCGCTGACCAATCAGAATAGCGGCGCACACAATGCCACCATATTTGAAATACATTGTAGTCAGTGTATTTGAAGTATGGCGCCATACAGCGCGCCGCAATTCTGATTGGTCGCCACGTTCAGCGCTGAACGCGCCGACCAATCAAAATAGCGCTGCGCTGTATGGCGCCATACTTCAAATACACTGACTACAGTGTATTTCAAATATCGCGGCATTGAGCGCGCCGCTATTCTGATTGGTCGCCGCGTTCAGCGCGCCGACCAATCAAAATAGCGGCGTGCACTTTGCCGCCATATTTGAAATACACTGAGTACAGTGTATTTCAAATGCCCTTCAGCCTCTCCTGCTGTCCTCTGCCCTCCAGCCTCCCCTGCTGTCCTCTGCCCTCCAGCCTCCCCTGCTGTCCTCTGCCCCCCAGCCTCCCCTGCTGTCCTTTGCCCTCCAGCCTCGGCTCTCCTCACCCCTCCAGCCTCCACTCTCTTCACCCCTCCAGCCTCCGCTCTCCTCACCCCTCCAGCCTCCGCTCTTCTAACCCCTCCAGCCTCCGCTCTCCTCACCCCTTCATATGCAATGTACAGTATGTGTATATATGTGTGCATGTAATATAATTTGTGAATGATGTGTGTGACTCTGCCCACGGCGCTGCACTGACCACTCTGCCCACGCCGCTGCGCTGATCACTCTGCCCACGCCGCTGTGCTGACAACTCTGCCCACGGCACTGCGCTGACCACTCTGCCCACGCCGCTGCGCTGACCACGCTGCCCACGCTGCTGCGCTGACCACTCTGCCCACGGAGCTGCGCTGACCACTTTGCCCACGGTGCTGCGCTGACCACTCTCACTGCACTCACTGGTAACCACTGAGCCACCGCACTCACTGGTAACCACTGAGCCACCGCACTCACTGCTAACCACTGAGCCACCGCACTCACTACTAACCACTGAGCCACCGCACTCACTGCTAACCACTGAGCCACCGCACTCACTGCTAACCACTGAGCCACCGCACTCACTGCTAACCACTGAGCCACCGCACTCACTGCTAACCACTGAGCCACCGCACTCACTGCTAACCACTGAGCCACCGCACTCACTGCTAACCACTGAGCCATCGCACTCACTGCTAACCACTGAGCCACCGCACTCACTGCTAACCACTGAGCCACCGCACTCACTGCTAACCACTGAGCCACCGCACTCACTGCTAACCACTGAGCCACCGCACTCACTGCTAACCACTGAGCCACCGCACTCACTGCTAACCACTGAGCCACCGCACTCAATGCTAACCACTGAGCCACCGCACTCAATGCTAACCACTGAGCCACCGCACTCAATGCTAACCACTGAGCCACCGCACTCACTGCTAACCACTGAGCCACCGCACTCACTACTAACCACTGAGCCACCGCACTCACTACTAACCACTGAGCCACCGCGCAGTGCTAACCACTGAGTCACCACACAGTGCTAACCACTGAGCCACCATATACAGTCTTAACCACTGAGACACCAGACAGTGCTAACCACTGAGCCACCATATACAGTGCTAACCACTGAGCCACCATATACAGTCTTAACCACTGAGACACCAGACAGTGCTAACCACTGAGCCACCATATACAGTGCTAACCACTGAGCCACCATATACAGTGCTAACCACTGAGACACCATATACAGTGCTAACCACTGAGCCACCTGTATACACACAATTCATTTTACCGCACTCCCCTAACTATTAGTAAATAAACTATATATGCATTCTAGACTACCCGACTCTTTAGAATCGGGCCGCCATCTAGTCTACTATATAATTGTCTAAGGCGTCTGTCTGAAGCCGAAATCGCGCGCCAGACAGAAGCCGCTCATTGGTAGGCGTGCACATTCAAAACCTGGCGACGGCCAGTGTTTTTTTTTTGTGATAGTACTTTTAAACAATCATGCACCCATTTCAGCCTTTTCCTCAGCCCCCAGACCACTGTATAGGATCCAGCTGAGTAATTACTCACAATACTCGCATTTCCCATTGACTTACATTATACCCGCTACTTGTAATGAGTACCCGAGTATCGGGACCTACTCGTTAAGAGTATAGCGAGTCTGAATATTTCACTAGTCGCTCTTCCCTAGTGTTTACATGGAGACCAAAGACAGGATACAGATCCCCAACACACAGCAGGCTTATAAGATTCCTGGGACATTCACATGCTCCTCGTCCAATGTTGTGTATTTAATTATGTGAATTATATGTCCTGTGGGGGCTTTTTATGTTGGGGAGAAAGGACAACGGCTAAGAACAAGGATGAGGTCTCATCATCAGACAATTACAGACAAAAAAATCCATTTACCAGTAGCCAAACATTTTTGTGGTCAAGGACATAACATTGAAAATATGAAAGTTGCAATATTGAGAGGTAATTTTAAGTCACAGAAATATTGAAGGGTCTATGAATCCAAGCTAATAAGAACTTTTCACTGTATCAAAGCAGGGTTAAATCTGTCTGATGGATTAATTATTTATTATCACAACTGAATTTTTTAGAGGAGCTTAAGACACCAGGTCTACATATAAATAAGTGTCATAGAAACTTTGACATCACTAAGCAGGCTATTGAAAGATCCCGTCTAGTCTGTGTTTTGTTTATTTATCTAAATGTCCATTTATCATACCTTGAGTCTGCTCTGGTTGTGCATGTATATATTTGTGTTTCTTTGAATATTTTGTCATACCATGCCTGACAAAGAGACCCGAGACGTCTCGAAAGTTTGCTGCCTTGTAACATCACTTATTTTATTTTTGTTAGCCATTAATAGGTATCACAACTACAAGATTATTATTTTGTTTCTCTCACTGAGAGCAATCAACATTTTTTCAACTGGCTAACACGGTACCAAAACCTTTTTCTACTAACTTTAGCTCTATTCATCCTCTTTTGGCATTCCAGAAGAAGCCAATTGCTGCCATCATCATCACTGAGGGAATGGATGGATCAGTGGTGGAGCCGAACATAGCTTCAGTCTAATGGAGATAAATGTTCTCAATGATGCCGATCACTGCAGTCCCAGCAATTATAATCTTTATTATTTATATAGCGCCAACATATTCTGGAACGATTCACAATTCAGAGGTTCATATTCAAACAATCATTCGAAACAGTTATCAGAAAACACAATACAATACAATACAAACAAACAATACAATACAATACAATACAAAGCATAATACAATACAATAATTAGAGCAAAATAATGACAGCCCTGCTCATAAGCGTTAACAATCTAACAATGAAGTGGGAATGACACAAAGTACAGGTGCTAATTTACAATGATGGTATAGTCAACTTGAGGATATGGGGAACAGATAGGAGCAGCATAAGTGGCCATCAACCATTATTTGTGATGCATTTGAAACTGGTGGAGTGGATAGGCTATGTCTAAATGACTTTGACTAGGGATCATGATAGACTGCCTTACAAATATGTGTTTTTAGGGATCACCTAAAACTATGGAAGTTGTGGATAGACCTAATTTCTTGGGGTAGAGCAT
The DNA here is from genome assembly GCA_033576535.1 of Allobates femoralis. NCBI lineage: Eukaryota > Metazoa > Chordata > Amphibia > Anura > Aromobatidae > Allobates > Allobates femoralis. The sequence goes on along the minus strand of JARQOC010000009.1, from coordinate 110,985,088 downwards.
ACCAGAGAATTGGTGCAGCTTGGGAGAAGTCTTGGAGCATCGAGTGGGATATTGGGATTAATGCACAAGTGAGTCTAAAGTCACATCCAGAGCGAAGAGAAAGATAAGAGAAAGGGTGGGGTGATACACAGAGTTGAGGGTGGAGGGGTAGGGAGGTGCTGCACTGTGAAGAGCTTTGTGGGTGAGAACAAGCAATTTGAATTGGATCCTATAGTGTATAGGCAGCCAGTGCTAAAACTGGCAAAGAGCGCAAGCGTCCGAGTAACTGTTAGCTAGATAGGTGAGTCTGGCTGCTGCATTAACGATGGTCTGGAGAGGGGAGAGTCTAGTGTGGGGGAGGCCAATTAAAAGAGAATTACAATAGTCAAGGCGGGTGTGAATCAGGGCCACAGTGAGGGTTTTTGTGGTTTCCGAGGTGAGAAAAAGGCAAATTCTAGAGATGTTCTTCAGCTGCAAGTGCAAGAGCGAGCGAGAGATTGTATATATGGGGTGAAGGAAAGATCAGAGTCATACAATACACCCAGACAGCAAGTCTGCTGCCTAGGTGTTATTGTGGTGCCGCACACTGAGAGAGAGATGTTAGAGTTAGGGAGGTTAGTGGAGAGCAGCAGAAGAAGTTCAGTATTGGAAAGTTTGGGTTTCAGATAGACAGTGGACGTGGTATTGGGAACTGACAGTCATTGGTGTTCTTTATTAGAGCGGGAGTAAGGTCAGGGGAAGAAGTGTATAGTTGTGTGTCATCAGCATAAAGATGGTACTAAAAGTCAAATCTGCTGATGGTCTGTCCAATCGGGGCCATGTAGAGAGAGAAGAGAAGAGGTCCAAGGACTGAACCGAGAAGGACCCCAATAGTGAGAGAAAGAGGGGAGGAAGTGGAGCCAGCAAATGATACACTGAAAGAGTGGTCAGAAAGATAGGAAGAGAACCAGGAGAGTGTCGTGTTCTTGATGTCCTGTGGAAAAGTGATTACTTGTTTTCATCGGACAACCATGTAAGTGCATCCCTGCCACTGTGTGATAGCCGCAGTACTAATTTGCAAATATTTATTCTCCAATGGAATTAGAGAATCTTTTAATTAGTATCAGAGAGAACATCTGACTGCCATACACAACACAAGCCACTATACCAAGACCAATAATACCACATACAATGGAAAAATACTGCCACGCCTTGTACAGACCACATATCATCACCGCATAATGATTAAATAGTACTGCATATACAAGAGAAATACTGCCATACCATAACCATACCATATATTACTGCCACATAGTGTCTAAATAGTACCACATACATGGGCAAATATCGCAACAACATGTGCAGACCATACCACATGGTGAACAAATAATATAGTACTGATCATGAATAACAACCACAATATTAATAACTAAAATCTGTAGAAAGTGAAGAGCGTATAGAAGAACTAGAGAAATCAAACAAGATTGAGTGCATAGTGGTTCCACCATTGCCTAAAAGTGAATGTACTGTATATAGCATAGACATAACCACATCGTCCACCCCCAATATATGCTGGTAAGCAAACTGTAAGGTGTCATCAAAAGCCCTCAACCTCAAGTAAGCAAGCACTAATCTTTCCAAGGACTTCATAGCATGCATTGTTAAGACTACAGGGCAATAGTCATTTTGGGATGCAGGAAAAGTAATCTTGGGTACTGGAACCAGGCAGGAACTCTTTCATAACACTGATACCCTCTGTGATTGTAGACTCCAGAATAGTAAGTTCTGAAGACAGTACACAGCTGGTTTGCACACACTTTAAGGACACATGGACTGAGTCCATCTGACCCTACTGCTTTAACTATATTTGGTTTCCTAAACAGTCTCCTCACATCATTTTTGGAGACTATGAAATTAGTTTGTTCATTCACCAAAATCACTGTTGTAGGTTGTTCCTCAGCTCCATCAACTGTCCCTATGAAAGTCATAAAACTCACTGAATGCATGTGCACACATTTAATTAACAAAATAAATAGTGAGGCAGTGTCTACAAACTGGGAAATCACATAGACCAGGTACAGTTTGTTTAGAGGGAGCATTCAGTGAGTTTTATGATCTTGTTACTGGGCTTTATAGCATAGAAAAACTCTGTACTCTGGTTTCATAATGTCTTTGAGTTGCTGACTCTGCGAGTCCAATATGTCTTCCTGGATTTCTGCTCCATCAACTGTCCACGTTAGCACTGCACAAGTCTTGCTTAACATGTTAAAAAACTAAATTATTTTGTTAGCCCTGTCCATTCCTCCTTCCCCATAATCCGCCCTCACCTTAAAACTAGTTAATAATTTAATATCCTGATGACACCTTTCTGCAGTTATTGTGTGATAGTTTATTTTCTAACAGGTTATAGTAAGGATATCCAGCACATCCATTCAGGTATATTAAAAAGAAATTTTCTTTATTAACAATTCATTAAAAGGCGAACAAAAGAAGACATCGGGGTGGTTAAAAAACAACATGTTTGTGGCATTACCAGCTTTTGTCAAAGTGTAGCCAATGTTCAGAAAGCCTCCCAGGCCTCTTTTATTCTGTTCTTCAAGTTTAGTTAAATCATTTTAATTTTCTCTTTGTCCTTTAATTTAAATTCCTTTTTTCCTTTTAAGTAAATATTGTATTTATTTTGTTATCTTGTTATTTGCAAAATACCTAATCTCTTTTACAGGTACCAATATTGCATATCAATGCAAAATTAACTTTTAAACAGTCTACCATCCACTTCATTAACATTCTTTTCTATTGTCCCACACTACAACTCCCAGTCTGTAAGATCAAAGCATTCTTGTAACACTTCCTTTGCTGCTAGAGACCAATTTCTGATTTTTTTAAATTGTAGTAGGGTGTTTACTAAGGATTGTTAAGTAAGCTGACGACAATATGGGGGCAGGGCAGATGATAACTAAGAATTCTTAACATTAGCATAAAGGAGATCCTATGTACTGTTGTGTCCTGTTGTACATTTTACAAATTGATAGAAATTTGCTAAAGCAATTGATATCATAGCTTGATTAAAAAAAAAAAAAAAAAACAATAAATTACATTAAGAGAGTTTAGGTGTTTTGCCTGGAGCAGAGCCATAGCCCCTGACAACACTTCCCAAGGTGCCTCATGGTTTCTTGATGGTGGTATATACATCACTATTCAATTACAAAAGAGAATTCTCTAGGTAGAATTGGCCTGGGGCCAACAGCTATTAGCTCAATATTCAAACAACAGTAAAGCTCCTGTACTGTCACCTGATTACACCATGTGTTGTTTATGTGAAGTGTTGCCTTTCCACCCTTCTTTTTGCCGCACAATTTCATGTATCAGCCCAGACCATGTGAAACCCTGGTACCAAGACTCTGAATCAAGGTCCTCCCTATTTCCGTAAAGCACATAAAAGTGCATTCTTTGTGATCCCTGTGAGTTCGATTTAGTGCCAGCAGTTCAGGGTCATACTGGGGTGTCAGTGGCCCACCCAAGAAAATTGACTCCAGGAGCTTACCCTTCAGCTATATGCAAATACCTGTTAGCTGGTATACCCATTATATTGGCGGCTCCAGCACATCACTGTGCGATCATCATAACTGTGATGTACAATTAGTGTAATTTGCATTAAAGGGATTCTTTGGTGAAAACAAGTTATCAGTAATGCACAGGTTAGGAGGTGATGTCTTATTTATTGGTGGAATCGACCAGTGGAAACGACACAGTCAGAAGAATGTGGCACTTTTATCCCCATTATAAAATGCAGCGGCCAGTAATTATGTGACTGTGGCTCCATTCATCATTATTGGGGCTTCCAGAAAAAGCCAAAAGCCAGCGCTCACATTCACTGAGGGAATGAGCAGATCACTGGTCAAGCTGTACATGAGCTCCACTGATAAAACAAACCTATGACTAAGGACCGTCTTTAAAGACGATGATTTTAATGTGTGTCTTTAAAACGTTTTTTCCTAATGAAATGAATTTTTAAGTATCTATATCTCAGGACTCTATGCTGGATATTTTTCTATTTTTTTGGACACATTATGAGGATAAAAGTTGCACATTCAGCAGTCGGACCTCCACCAATAAATAACTTATCACATTTTCTTAGGCTATGTGCACAAGTTAAGTATTTGGTGAGATTTTTACTTCAGTGATTGTAAGACAAAACCAGTAGTGGAACAATCAGAGGTAATTTTTTCTACATTTCTCACCCTGGTTTTGCCTTACAAATACTGAGGTAAAAATCTCACCAAATACTCAACATGTGCATGGGAACTTACAAGAGATGATTACTTGCTTTCTCTACAAAACCTCTGTAAATGAATCTCTGCAGCTGTGTAATAGTTATAGGACATGGAGGGGTTAAACATCCCAATATTTAATATCTATTGGAAATAAAGAATTTTCCCCTTATTGATATAAGAAAAAACAAATGACTGACCACAATACAATATATCAAGCCCAATATTACCACATAGAAGCGAGAAATACGCCACACTGTGACCAGAGAACATATTACCACTACATAGTGACCAAATAATGGCATATACAAGGGACAAATACAAATACACACCATGACCAGAGCTCATATTAGATTAAAGAAAATTCTAAATGGAGTAGGAGGTAAGTATCTCAAGAATATGATTACCAACTTCAAGAGCATAAGGTTAAAATATATTCTTTATTACATAAACCTAAAAAGGTCATAGGCCTACATGCAAGGTGAACAAAATCAAATGACAAAAGTAGAACCACTATGTATGTAACTCCTATCATACCCCTAATTTCGCATTTGCCTACCTATCAGTGGAGGTTTTTCACCTTAAAGTTTGGGTACCCCCACTTCTTGGCGGCTCTCCCTGATCTGGCCGTAGAGTCAGATACAGGTAAATGCAAATTAGAGTTGACTCCCGAGGCAGCTGAAAAGGGATACTGTCACCTCCAAAACGCCTCATAAGCTAGCAAAACATGTCCCTGCAGCATCCCATCACTAATCTCACACTCCTTTTGTCTCCTAATAGCATCCTGTGAAAGTGCATAAAAATGTTTTAATACTTACTCATATATAAAAAAATTTCATAAGATTTTTCAATTTTTGTGTATGTTCACTGGAAATGTGCTATTATGTGTTCTTTTGTAGTTCAGTAAACTGATGAAGGTCGCCTGTGACCGAAAAAACGTTATTCTGCAACTGAGACTTGGTTGGATCCAGATAACAATAAAAAAATACAGCATCCAGAAGATTTTTTGTTTCCTATGGTTTACTTGACATGGTGTGCTAGAGTTCTTTGTATATATTAAATTTTTTCCTCTTAGCACCCTTGCTTCTTTGGTAAGCCAAGTTCTATATATTTGATACTATAAGGTCTGTCAGTCAGTGTGACGCAGTTTACTCCTCTGTACAAGGTCTGTCAGTCAGTGTGACGTCCTTCACTCCTGGGTTACTTCACTGATTAGCTTTTTTTTCTTTCTAGATAGATAGATAGATAAAACATGCATGGAGAGATGATAAATATAGCATACATAGACGATAGACACATAGGTAGATGATAGAAAGATATTGTGTATTCATTGCATTATTTTTAAATCTTCATAAATAAACTACATACATATTCTAGAACACTTGATGCGTTAGAATCGGGCCACCATCTAGTGCTATATATATAATCCCCATCATGTTATATATGTCCCACACCCTGATATATATGACCCTATCCTGAGTCCTTACTGGTATATATGTCCTTATTCTGGTATATGTGTCCCCCATCCTGATATATTTTTGTGGCATTCCATGGTCCGGTTGCCACAATAGCGCTGTCTCCCCCGGGGGACCATGCTGTGCTTGGAGGCAAGGGTAGGTACTCACACCAGGTGAACTACACACACACAACACCTTCCCAACACCAGCCCAGAAATGGGAGCTTGGAAACCCAATCTCAAGGGGAAGTCCCCTCCTATAAATTCTGGTCTGGGGGCAGGGCTAGGCAGTTCAGTTCCTAGAAGAACTGTGAAGAGGTCCCGTGGACTGGAGCAGAGTAAGGCTCGTCCTGGGATGTAGACTAGCCAGTGTGAGGGACCCGAAGGAAAGAGTCTGAGGAAGTGGAGAAGTAGGTGTGGGGAGTGGAGCCAGTGCCGGTTCGCCCCAGTACCGAGCGCAGGAGCGGACACCAGAGTCTGAGGTTGTGAGGGACTCTAGGCCCAGCAGCCAACACCAGAGGGTGAGAGATTCCAAGTCGCTCGCCCACCACAAGGCACAGGAGACACAGCAGCACCAGAGAGCTCAGGGAGAAGTAGCCCGTGGAGAGTAACCCAAGAAGGGCTCAAGCTGACTGTCATACGGGCCAGAGACAGGACACAGGAGTGGGTCGCAGCACAGCTACAGGCAGCTAAGACCTGCCAAGAGAAGCGCAGTAGGGAGGCCTTAGAACACGCCAGGTGTGAAGGATCTCAACATGCTCCCATGCTCCGGACCCCTAACACCTCTTGTGGACAGTACCCTGGATGACCGTGTGATATCCCCCTAGACTGTTTACAATATGTGACTGTAGGGGCCCACCGCTAACAATACTCCCTTAAGCAATGGCTTACAATAAATCTTTTAAGCATTGGCCTACAATAAATACAGGTCGCTTGTACTGATTAACCGTTATTACGGATGTTTATTAGAATCTTAAAAAAAAATTATCTTTAATAACCATAAAAATCATCATTAAAATTATATGGACAAGAATTAATCTCTCCTTTTATAACAAAATGGTGTAAATTTCCAAAAAACGTGTTCTACAGTTACTAGTATGGTACTAAGTTTGATGCTTTGTGTTGGATCTCAATCCTTGGTGGAAGTGTGTTTTCTTTATCTATTTGTGGGGTTCTGAAAAGATAATCTACGTAAGTCTTTCTGTATATTCTTATGGGTGACTTCTTACATAGATAGATCTCTTATTCCCTTACCTCTAGGGATTCATTTTTATCCTAGAGTATTTCTTGATTCTGCATTAGTATCCTTTTATCTTCTCGCTGTTGGGAATTTCAATTGTATATATTTACTACGTTTTTATAATAATAGCTGAATATACCCAATTTAAGTATAGGGATATCTGTAATAAACTGGTGGGCAGGATTGTTTCTGCGGTCTCCTTAATGTTCTTTCCGTTAACGGAATTGTAGCTATATCTCCTCCTGCAGGAGATAGATACAGTACACTAGTAAATTGCTTTACTAACTAAAGTGCATGTTATTCATAATTCTAGGTTTTAATAACTTTTAAAACCTGCATCTGTCCAGGATTCACTGCCTCTTCATCTTGGGGACTTGTTTAACTTGATTCTGAGGAATATGAATATGGGGTTTGTTTCTATCGTATTGTATATCTCTGTGTATTCTATGTATAGTTGTTTGTGCAAATATTCTAAACGCTACATGTATTAGTCCCCATTATCTATGTGGTCTAATTAATTACGATTGTTCCCACTGTCTGTTTAAGTGCGCTAATGTAATGACTTATAGCTAACATTCCCTATGTCTATGCTTTTAATGTGACTACTAATTAACTTAGTGCATCAAATCCGAATCCCTATTGCCCTATTTTTGTATCCAGCCAGGTACAGCTAGGCAGCTGGGGGCTGGAATCCGCAGCGCAGGGTTTCCCAAGCTTTATGAGCCCCCCTTCCCCTCCCCTCGCTGCGAATTGCAGTTCGTTGCCACCCCAGAAAAAGGCACATTTATAGAAGCGCCATCTTCTGGCACTGTATCCGGCTCATCCAGGGCCCTGGTGCCACCTGGTGCTCATTGTGTAATAATGGGGTTAGGGCTAGCTTTGTCTTATCGACTGGCCCTAAGCCCGAAATTAGACATGGCCACCATGAACTTCTAGTAATCATATATAAAAAAAAAACACAACACAGAGAGAAAGATTTTTAATAGAAATAAAACAGAACACAATTAGCGAATCCATCTTTATTAAAGAAAAGAACCCTCCCCCCCACGTAGTCCAGGGTCGAGGGTCCCACAATGTCCATTTTGGATCCAATATAATCTGATTGTTTCTTGTCCTGCGCCCGCCATTATACGCACTGAAATTGCGCATTGTCTGAACTACGATGCATAATTCCAGTGAATATAATGGGGTCTATGGGAGAAAGCATACGCGTACTTGCATAAAGGATTGACATGTTGATTCTTTTTATGCTCGCGCTTTCCCCCATAAAAGCGCTGACGAAAATAGCACTGCATCTGCTAGTCCATTCACTTTGCCTGCAAAAGCAGATTCAGGTGCGCTTTGGGGGGAAAAGTGCGAAAAATACGCTACGTGTGAACATACTCTTAGACTGTTTTTGATCACCCTGGAGCTGACCATTGGCTGAGCCTTTGCCATACTGGCTATATGTGGAGCCCACTGGGACCGGGGTACTCGGTGCCGGACCGGGGTACTGCTGGGGGATGTCACGGCGGTCCTGGTCCGGACTGTGTCCCGGGCCCGCACAATAAAATGGGGGTTATTTACAGTGGATTTGTCACTCGTGACGCCACCCACTATATGCGGCCAGCAATGGTGCCGCCGCTGCTGCAGAACCTCCGGGGATGATGGGATAGCAGCTTGGACAGAATAGTTCCTGTGGGCAGTACTGGGTTCCCCGGGGCAGTGGTAGTAGTAGTTAAAGTCTGTGAGGATAGTTATTGATGCTGCAGGAGAGTAGGGGTAGCAGTAGAGATGATGAGAGCAGAGGTAATCGCAGTATATGAGGGCAAGTGGGGCTTCAGTATAAGGGTCACACACACTCACGGTTTCTGTTGCTTTCCAAGTCTTTACTTGCAGATGGTATATCACAATATTGTCCACGGAGTCTGTACCAGGTTGCTCGCACCCTGACCGGGTCCTTGGCTTCCTACTTAAGCGCTGTGTGTGGCCCTGCTGCTGCTTGTAGCTGTACTGCTGGCCCTGTCTCTGCTCACGGGTACCAATATGCTGGGCAACTTGAGTCCTCTGTGTCACTGACCCCTCCGTGTTGCTTTGCTATGGTGCTGTGAAGATGGTGGACCTTCACTATGCCGGTGTTTACTGTCCTGTTTGTCTCAGGCACAGCCTCGAATCCGCTATCCGTCTTAAGCGCCTCCCCGGGGTCAAGTTTTTGGGGTAACTCTTTATCCCGGGTATGTTCCTCTGTTCCTCTGTCTCCTCTCCTCAGACCTCTCAGGACCTCCACTTCTACTTGACTCTGCTCCTGCTCCAGACTCAACTAAACTGAACTAACTGTCACTTCTGCTCTGTGGTAAACAACTTAGCTCCTCCCACTAGTGCAGGTGCCACCTAAACTACTCCCACTTTCTAGTGTAGTGTTGTGTGGGGAGTAAACCTGTGTTGATGTTTCGGTGGCACATTAACCCTTGGGGTGCCACATATACTTTGATTCATTCAAATGGTAGTCTGCCGATTTCTTCCACGTTTCTTCTCTGGTTTTGCTTTCCATTTTAAAGCAATGGAGAGCATTTTAGCTGAACAGCTTCCTTATAAGTTTTACCCTCTCCAATAAACTTTTAATCAAAGTATGCTGTTCTTCTGAACCATATCTCAGATGACCCATATTTCTCAGACTTTCAAGGAGAAATTCATATACAACATGTGCTGGCTTCAACCTTAAATAAGGGCCACCTGATTCATATCTGTTTCTTAACAGAATGATTGACCAAACTAATTTAACTCAAAAACATGTAGATCAAGAATTCTAAGTCTTGGTTTTCTAAGAATCTACTGCAAAAACTGGTAAATTGTTCAACATGCGGTAATATAATTTATAATAAAAACAGAGCATAATTTCACTTCCAGACAAGCTAAATTGCCTTTATTTTTTACTAGGTTAAATTTCTTTGTCAATCACTGTCCTCTAGTTAGTAACATTTTGATCCTTTGTCCAGGAGTCTCCCTCGGGGAGGTATTCTGGATGATTCAGCTTCTTTTTTACAAGACGGGAGAGATAATTTCCTTTCTGTGCTCAGATCTTGAGGGGGAGGTGTTGAACCCTCAGGGGGATGCCCTTGATGTGTGTCCTTTGAGTTTGCATCTCAAAATTTTGGGTGAACATCATTAGTTTTTGCAGATCACTCAGGCAGTAAAGCAACTTTGAACCTCCTTTGCTGCCATTTTTGGAGGACAAGATTGCATCAGGATGACACTAAGCCTTTCCAGGGACAAAGTAGCTTCAATGGATCTCCAGTGATGGTCAGGGTCCTGGGTGGGTCCTCCACCGGATGGCTGCTACTTTGTGAACTAAGACTTATGTCCAGCCTCTGGAATGTAAACCAAATGATATATGTTCACTGTTCACCTGAATGTCCCAGTTAGGGTCAGAATCAAGGAGAGTCACTGTTGAGTGGGGGCACCACGAACCTTAGGGTGCTAAAACCTCCATTGTCAGGTAGAAACAGTGCATAGGGTTAACAAATAGATGATCTGCCCAACTATTGCAATCTATATGTTTTTTGTTTTATGTGTCTTTGTTTACCCACTTGTTGGTCCCTTAGACCTTTTTAACCTGTTAACGACAGCCGTACGTCTCTAGACGTCGGCTGTCATTACCCCCGTGTTTGAAGTGAGCTCCGGCGTGGAGCTCACTTCAAACCTCCGACATCTCAGCTGATCTCACTAGCTGAGATGTCGGTCTAACAGCATCGATCGGTCCCGCCATCCGATCGGTGCTATTAACCCCTTAGATCCCGCCATCAATCTCTGAAAGCGGGATCTAAGGGAGCCGGAGCCGGCAGCGCGCGCTTACCGGGCTCCAGGGGAGATCTCGCGATAGTATCGCGGGATCTCCCATGCTAATGTCACAGGCCAGGGTCCTGGCTTGACCCTGGAACCTGTCATGGAGCATTTCCTGCTTGTGGTTGGCAGGGGCTGCCAACCACAACAGGTCCGCGATTCTGACACATACAGAGGAGCTGCAGCTCCTCTGTATGTGTCAGAAGTGATCGGACTGTGCATCTGCATGCCTCTCATGGGGCAGTGTAAAATTAAGAATCAATAAACAAATAAAGTTTTTACAAAGTTGAAAAAAAAAAAAACCCATAAAAGTTCAAATCACCCCCCTTTTCTCCCATCCACAATAAAAGTATTAAAAAATTAAATAAAATACACATATTTGGTATCGCCGCGTTCAGAATCGGCTGATCTATCAATATAAATAATCAAATAATGAGAGCCGTAAACTGCGTAGCGCAAAAAATGGTTCAAATGCCAAAATTACGTTTTTTTGGTCGCTGCAACAATGCTAAAAAATGCAATAATGGGCGATCAAAACAGCGCATGCACCCAAGTATGGTATCATTAAAAACGTCAGCTCAAGACGCAAAAAATAAGCTGTCACCCAGCCCCAGATCCCGAAAAATGAGGACGCTACGGGTCGCAGAACATGGCGCAAAAAGTGCAATGTTTTTTTTTTCATGCTTTTGAATTTTTTTCCACCACCTAGATACCAATAAAGGTATACATGTTTGGTATCTACAAACTCGTACTGACCCGAGGCATCGCACCGTTATGTCAGTTTTACCATATAGTGAACACGGCGACTAAAAAATCCAAAAAACAAACGTGTAATTGCACTTTTTTTGCAATTTCACTGCACATTATATGGTAAAACAAATTATTGCATCTGAAAGTACAACTCGTCCCGCAAAAAACAAGCCATCATATGTCTATATTGACGGAAAAATAAAAACGTTATGGCTCTTGGAAGCCGAGGAGCGAAAAAACGAAAATGAAAAATGACAAAGTTCTTCGTCACTAAGGGGTTACAGAAATTTAAATAAAGATTATTTTTATATATTTTTCTGAAGTTGGTAGTTATACTGTACCTCTTAAGCCCTTTGAAATTTCTACCTCCTATTGAAATTTATTACCTATACTTAGACCCAATTTGTATCTAAATTTTGGAGGTTTTTTGTTCTTGTCTGGGGGTGCATTTATCTTTTTCCTTGGCATTTCATCCTCAATCGAATGGTCAGACTGAAAGCATAAATCAAAGTTTAGAGACTTACCTTAGGTGTTTCCTTTTGGAGAATGGGAAAAATTGGTCATAATACTGACCTTTAGCCGAATTTTCATTAAACAATCATTGTCACAAATCCACTAGTAAATCATCATCTTTTGGTGCATATGGATTTCACCCTCAGTTCTGTGCTTTCAGTAGGGATGAGTCTTTGGGGGTTCCTGGAGAGGAATGCTTTTCTTTGTCACTCTGTTCTGTATGGCAAGGGGTACAGAACAATTTGAAGATTATGGGGGACAGATATAAACAAAAGTCTGTTAGATCAAGACCTGGCAAACAGGACTGCTTAAAAGAATATTACCGTAAGTTAAAAGTTTGTTCCTGGAAACTGGGTCCTAGGCTAATTGGTCCTTATAAAGTGATCGCTATCATTAACTCTGTTGCTTTCAGCCTTGAGTTACCTCAGGCACTTAAAAGGGAATCTGTCAGCACGTTTTTGCTATGTAAGCTGAAGACAGAATCCTAGGAGGAGTAAAAAACAAAAATCAGCTATGCCTCTCTTATCAGGCCTCATGATATTGTTTATCTAAACTAAAGGCTTTATCACCAGGTGGTTACTATAATTGGACTACATTTTTACACAGTCCGACACACCTATTTTTATGATTTAAACCTCACTGTCAAAGTACAATCTCTATAGAATCTCTGTAGGAAGCCTGTTGTGGGAAGGGAAGGTCTACAAGTTCTGCTGCATGGCTAAAACTAAATACTTTGAATTCGTCAGAACTGCTGCAACCAGTAATCTAAGTTAAACATTGTTGGAATCAGAGTCCCTTTGCTTACAATATGCTGCTCTCAGATGAGCTTGCAAAAACCTGCTGATGGGTTCTCTTTAAAATCCTGAATGTATTTTATAGATCATTGCTTAAAAAATATGTTGCGTCATCTGAACCATCGCTATACTACCTCCTTCAAACATTGTTAATGGTAATTTGAGTTTCAGATAGAAAGAATTGTTCATTCCTGTTTTGTGAAAGAAAGAATGCGCATATAGGGTCTTATCTCAATAACACACTTTCACTTGTCGATGTGGAATTTCTCACCTTTAGCAGTTGTTAAACCCACAACTGGTAGAATAGCGTACAGGCAGCTGCTGCAGGGACTGCACTCTCAACGGTGACCGTGGTCGTGATGTAGATTCTTGGACAAAGTGCTTCGGTGTCCACGCTGCTGCTCTGAGACCAAAGAAACACAGACACGGGAATGTCTGGTACAGCTACAGCCTTTATTTTCCGACGCGTTTCGGAGCCTACTCCCGAGCTCCTTCCTCAGGGAACATCATCTTTTTTTTTTTTTTTTTTTTTGTCATTTTCTGATCATATTTAATTAAAGTTAAAGTCATATAAAAGATAATGGCATTGCACACAAGAGCTGGCTTCATTGTAAAGGCCGTATATTAACACTTTGTAGCCCTGAGACGCACCAAGGAACACACTTCTATTGCCTGAATAATCCTCATTGTTAATCAGGAGTGTCAATTACTCAACATTTTGCATTCATTATTACAGTATTTCACCTGGCCTATAGGTCTAGATTGTCAGTTATCAATACATCTCCCTTGACCGACTACAAAAGTGATGTCATACTCTTTTGCAATGCCAAATATCAGTTCTTATTAATGTATCTTGACAAATTTCATGGTACTTTACTCACTTACTATACCAGGAAAGTACAAATATACATAATTATTTTCAGTATCTACAAGAAAAAAAATTAAAAACATATTTTCAGCTTAGAATATGTGTGACTTCTGTCTTTTCGACATTAGTCGCCATTCTCCTAAAAACATTGTTCCTTCAATTTGCAGATTTAGAGCCAGATACTCATATCTGATCTGCTACCGGAGTGCTGCATGAATGAAATACTGTGAGCAGAAAACAAAGGGGATGTTCACTTTTGGATTTTGCTTTTTTTTTTTTTGCTTGGACTTCACTTGATATCTGTAGCGACTGAGTTGACGTTAGAAGACGCTCTGCGTCCTGCATATAGCAGACTTGGTCCGGATGGATCTTGATGGTATATCTTGCCCAAATGGGCTGCAATGGATAAAAGTGACCATCTCCTTTAATTGGTACAAAACAACTTTAAAAACAAAAACTAGGAATAGATATCCAAAGTCAATCTTTCTTGAACGTTGGACAGATGTTGGCATTATGGATACTATATCATTACAGTAAAAAAAACTATTCTCCATTGGAATCAATTGTTATGCTTTCTAGATATCACTAACTACTTAATTTGGCATTATGCTTTCTAGATATCACTAACTACTTAATTTGGCATGCTTTCTAGATATCACTAACTACTTAATTTGATGTTCCCTGAGGAAGGAGCTCGGGAGTAGGCTCCGAAACGCGTCGGAAAATAAAAGGCTGTAGCTGTACCAGACATTCCGGTGTCTGTGTTTCTTTGGTCTCGGAGCAGCAGCGTGGACACCGAGGCACTTTGTCCAAGAATCTACATCATTCCTGTTTTGACACTTACGTCAGTACCTGGTACACTGGAAGGGCTACGGGCCTGAGGAGATATTGTGAGTACCAGCATCAGCTGCAAATGCCAGGAGATTGGTACACTCCTTCTATGCATCTCATCCGAAATTCTGTGAGCTAGAGGCCAGTCATTGAAGAGGGGTTACTTTGACAAATGTGTTGTGTCCAGTTGAAACCTGTGCAGGTTCTGGGGTTGGAAGTACTTGCCGATTAGCAGATTGCAGGTTCTCTTTAGATTCCACTCACTCAGCGATTAACATGAGTGGAGCTTACTTATTGTCATTTCATGTTGAACGAATTTAGAGTTCTTTTTTGATCCTGCTAAGATTCCATTACAAGTGCACCTCATGAATTCGAATATACCGTATATACTCGTGTATAAGCTGACTTGTGTATAAGCCGAGGGTGGACCCCAGCACAGCCCCCAGCAGTGTGGTATACAGCAGCCTCCCCAGTGGTATATACAGGCCCCAGCAGTGTTATAGCAGCCTCCCCAGTGGTATATACAGCAGCAGCCCCAGTGGAAGTATACAGCAGCAGCCCCAGTGGTATATACAGCAGCAGCCCCAGTGATAGTATACAGCAGCCCAAGAGGTATATACAGCAGCCCCAGTGGTAGTATACAACAGCAGCCCCAGTGGCAGTATACAGCAGCAGCCCAAGTGGCAGTATACAGCAGCAGCCCCTGTGGTAGTATACAGCAGCCCCAGAGGTATATACAGTAGCCCCAGTGGTAGTATACAGCTGCAGACCCAGTGGTAGTATACAGGGCTCCCCCCATCAGTATACAGGGGCCCCCCCTTGCTGCCGCAAACCTGTAAAGGAATACATCATTATACTTATCCCTGTTGCTGTCCCGCCGCCATCGCGCTCCTCCGGCTTCATCCGACTTTTTCCGGCTTCCTCCCCTGGCGCACAGACAATGACGTCATTGCCTGCGCCCACCGGAGGAGGAAGCCAGAAGAAGCCGGAGGAGCGCGATGGCGGCAGGACAGCAACAGGGATAAGTATAATGATGTATTCCTTTACAGGTTTGCGGCAGCAAGGGGGGGGGGGGCCCTGTATAGAGATGGGGGGGCGCCTGTATATGACTCGCGTATAAGCCGAGGGGGGGACTTTTCAGCCCAATTTTTGGGCTGAAAAACTCGGCTTATACGCGAGTATATACGGTAATCAAAAAGATTATTTGTATGTATATTGATAGAGTATAGGCTAAGCGCTAACCCTTCAGCGGGATGTTTATTTATATGTAACATGTTTTTGAAAATTTTAATTAATAAATTTCCACTGATTCATAGAAACAGTAGCACTATGCATTCAAGTAGAAGGAATCCCTCCGGGTATGCCTGGTACCCCTCACAAGTGTTGTATTTCCCTGTGGTGACGCACCTGTGAATAGCCTCAGAATTAGAATTATATAGCTACTGGTTCTGCTGATTAGAGCTCTATACAACTTTATGTCTCTTACCACTTTCAATGCCTGTGCCTGTTGCACTGTGATGAAGCCAGGGATCTGTTCTTCTTATAGTGTGCCTGTAATGTTTAAATACATCCTATTAGTAGCCCTACTCTGATTATTATAATAGCCTTATATCTTAAATGTACTATTGGTTACCTAGGGTCCTCCTATATAGGTTCCAGCTTATAGATGGGAAGTAATTAAGCTGTGTATAAGAGGATAATGGTCTTATATTGGAGTCTGTAATGATTTAAAACAAAAGGTCATCATGTTAGTTAACCATCTTAAAGGGAACCTGACCCCGAAAAATGAGCCCCCAGCCTCTTTATTCCTGTCCCTGCACCATGCTAATACATTTGTAGCCATCCCTTTGTGTCTCTAAAGTGATATTTCAAAGTTTATAAAAGTGGTTTTTATACCTTCTGATCTGCGGCTTTTCAGCATTTGAGAAGCCGCAAAAGGCGTTCCTTGCTGTTTCTCCCCGCCGCCTGCTTGGTAATTATTCACACCCGATGGGCATGCTAGAGAGCAGAGAGCCTGTGCACGTCATCAAACGTCCGGTAAAGCCACTATTACGAAAATTGTGTCATATCCGGCTTTACCCACGTCAGTACACCCATTAGGGTGTACTGCCGACCTCGTGATGCCGAGTGCGCATGCGCGAAGTGTGTTCACGGCAGCTTATCTGTGCTCTCTTCTCTCTAGCACACCCATCAGGGCGTGAATAATTACCAAGCAGGTGGCGGGGAGATGCAGCAAGGAACTCCTTTTGCGGCTTCTCAAATGCTGAATAGCCGCAGATCAGAAGGTATAAAAACCACTTTTATAAACTTTGCAATATCGCTTTAGAGACACAAAGGGATGGCTACAAATGTATTAGCATGGTGCAGAGACAGGTATAAAGAGGCTGGGGGCTCATTTTTCGGGGTCAGATTCCCTTTAAATATCTATTCTTGTGGGGATAAATCCTATACTTGCCCTTCTGATGTGTAGAATACTTTGTGTCTCTGATAGGAGACTCTTCTAGGGTGCTCTTAAGGGTTCTCGGTGTCCTCCTCAGTGTTAGTCTGTTGATATACCACTTTGTATAAGCTGTGCGGTAATAGATCGTGCTAATACAAAGTGCTAATACACAAATCTAAATTGCTGACACTCTACCTGTCTCTGCTGCGCTCCAATCTGTCCCTCTGAACTCCTGTAGTGCTAAACTCCTCTGTCCATCGATGCCGTCTCCTGTGCTTTGGAGAACGCTGACAGCTGTGTGCCGTGACTGGCAGTCGCACAGTGACACTTCCTCAGTGTGCTGTCGGGAGGACGTGACGTCACTGTCTGTTCGTGCGGTCAGGTGACGGGAGTGGGAGAAGTAGTGGTCGGAGCTTAGCGTAGCTGGCGGCACCGTCAATATTTCAAGAGTTCAGCGGTATTCAACATGTTTCAGTTTCAAAGGCTGACGGCCTTCTTCATCAGAGTAACCGCTGAACCTGAGGTCCTACCTTATATCATGCACGCCTATACCTTATTGGATTATCCTAAAAGGGGTGTTTCTCTCAATATCTGCTGTTTTGTCTTTGTGTCCTGTATATTTAATAAATCTTTCTATGCATCAATGATCACTTGTGGTTTCTTAACTTCGCTGTATTACTTTGTACATTCACAGAGCCCTTGTAGGGATACTGTGTGTGTGTATATATACAGTTAGGGCCAGAAATATTTGGACAGTGACACAAGTTTTGTTATTTTAGCTGTTTACAAAAACATGTTCAGAAATACAATTATATATATAATATGGGCTGAAAGTGCACACTCCCAGCTGCAATATGAGAGTTTCCACATCCAAATCGGAGAAAGGGTTTAGGAATCATAGCTCTGTAATGCATAGCCTCCTCTTTTTCAAGGGACCAAAAGTAATTGGACAATGGACTCTAAGGGCTGCAATTAACTCTGAAGGCGTCTCCCTCATTAACCTGTAATCAATGAAGTAGTTAAAAGGTCAGGGGTGGATTCCAGGTGCGTGGTTTTGCATTTGGAAGCTGTTGCTGTGACCAGACAACATGGGGTCAAAGGAACTCTCAATTGAGGTGAAGCAGAACATCCTGAGGCTGAAAAAAAAGAAAAAGTCCATCAGAGAGATAGCAGACATGCTTGGAGTAGCAAAATCAACAGTTGGGTACATTCTGAGAAAAAAAGGAATTGACTGGTGAGCTTGGGAGCTCTAAAAGGCCTGGGCGTCCACGGATGACAACAGTGGTGGATGATCGCCGCATACTTTATTTGGTGAAGAAGAACCCGTTCACAACATCAACTGAAGTCCAGAACACTCTCAGTGAAGTAGGTGTATCTGTCTCTAAGTCAACAGTAAAGAGAAGACTCCATGACAGTAAATACAAAGGGTTCACATCTAGATGCAAACCATTCATCAATTCCAAAAATAGACAGGCCAGAGTTAAATTTGCTGAAAAACACCTCAAGAAGCCAGCTCAGTTCTGGAAAAGTATTCTATGGACAGATGAGACAAATATCAACCTGTACCAGAATGATGGGAAGAAAAAAGTTTGGAGAAGAAAGGGAACGGCACATGATCCAAGGCACACCACATCCTCTGTAAAACATGGTGGAGGCAACGTGATGGCATGGGCATGCATGGCTTTCAATGGCACTGGGTCACTTGTGTTTATTGATGACATAACAGCAGACAAGAGTAGCCAGATGAATTCTGAAGTGTACCGGGATATACTTTCAGCCCAGATTCAGCCAAATGCTGCAAAGTTGATTGGACGGCGCTTCATAGTACAGATGGACAATGACCCCAAGCATACAGCCAAAGCTACCCAGGAGTTCATGAGTGCAAAAAAGTGGAACATTCTGCAATGGCCAAGTCAATCACCAGATCTTAACCTAATTGAGCATGCATTTCACTTGCTCAAATCCAGACTTAAGACGGAAAGACCCACAAACAAGCAAGACCTGAAGGCTGCGGCTGTAAAGCCTGGCAAAGCATTAAGAAGGAGGAAACCCAGCGTTTGGTGATGTCCATGGGTTCCAGACTTAAGGCAGTGATTGCCTCCAAAGGAATCACAACAAAATATTGAAAATAAAAATATTTTGTTTGGGTTATGTTTATTTGTCCAATTACTTTTGACCTCCTAAAATGTGGAGTGTTTGTAAAGAAATGTGTACAATTCCTACATTTTCTATCAGATATTTTTGTTCAACCCTTCAAATTAAACGTTACAATCTGCACTTGAATTCTGTTGTAGAGGTTTCATTTCAAATCCAATGGGGTGGCATGCAGAGCCCAACTCGCGAAAATTGTGTCACTGTCCAAATATTTCTGGCCCTAACTGTAAGAATATATAAGACTAGCTGTGAGCCCGATTCTAAAGAATCGGGTAGTCTAGAATCCATATATAGTTTATTTACTAATATTTAGGGGAGTGCGGTGAAATTAATTGTGTGTAAACAGGTGGCTCTGTGGGTAGCACTGTGTGGTGGCTCAGTGGTTAGCACTGTATATGGTGGCTCAGTGGTTAGCACTGTATATGGTGGCTCTGTGGTTAGCACTGTATATGGTGGCTCAGTGGTTAGCACTGTATATGGTGGCTCAGTGGTTAGCACTGTATATGGTGGCTCAGTGGTTAGCACTGTATATGGTGGCTCAGTGGTTAGCACTGTATATGGTGGCTCAGTGCTTAGCATTGTATATGGTGGCTCAGTGGTTAGCACTGTATATGGTGGCTCAGTGGTTAGCACTGTATATGGTGGCTCAGTGGTTTGCACTGTATATGGTGGCACAGTGGTTAGCACTGTATACGGTGACTCAGTGGTTAGCATTGTATAGGATGGCTCAGTGGTTAGCACTGTATATGGTGGCTCAGGGGTTAGCACTGTATATGGTGGCTCAGTGGTTAGCACTGTATATGGTGGCTCAGTGGTTAGCACTGTATATGGTGGCTCAGTGGTTAGCACTGTATATGGTGGCTCAGTGGTTAGCACTGTATATGGTGGCTCAGTGGTTAGCACTGTATATGGTGGCTCAGTGGTAGCATTGTATATGGTGGCTCAGTGGTTAGCACTGTATATGGTGGCTCAGTGGTTAGCACTGAATATGGTGGCTCAGTGGTTAGCACTGTATATGGTGGCTCAGTGGTTAGCACTGTATATGGTGGCTCAGTGGTTAGCACTGTATATGGTGGCTCTGTGGTTAGCACTGTATATGGTGGCTCAGTGGTTAGCACTGTATATGGTGGCTCAGTGGTTAGCACTGTATATGGTGGCTCAGTGGTTAGCACTGTATATGGTGGCTCAGTGGTTAGCACTGTATATGGTGACTCAGTGGTTAGCACTGTATATGGTGGCTCAGTGGTTAGCACTGTATATGGTGGCTCAGTGGTTAGCACTGTATATGGTGGCTCAGTGGTTAGCACTGTATGGTGGCTCAGTGGTTAGCACTGTATATGGTGTCTCAGTGGTTAGCACTGTATATGGTGGGTCAGTGGTTAGCACTGTATGGTGGCTCAGTGGTTAGCACTGTATATGGTGGCTCAGTGGTTAGCGCTGTATACGGTGGCTCAGTGGTTAGCGCTGTATACGGTGGCTCAGTGGTTAGCGCTGTATACGGTGGCTCAGTGGTTAGCGCTGTATACGGTGGCTCAGTGGTTAGCGCTGTATACGGTGGCTCAGTGGTTAGCGCTGTATACGGTGGCTCAGTGGTTTGCGCTGTATATGGTGGCTCAGTGGTTAGCGCTGTATACGGTGGCTCAGTGGTTAGTGCTGTATACGGTGGGTTAGTAGTTAGCAGGGAGTATGGTGGGTCAGTGGTTGGCACTGTATGGTGGCTGAGTGGTTGGCACTGTATACGGCGGCTCAGCGGTTGGCACTGTATACGGCGGCTCAGCGGTTGGCACTGTATATGGCGGCTCAGCGGTTGGCACTGTATACGGCAGCTCAGTGGTCAGCAGAGGAGGGCGGCTATGGGGTCAGCAGAGGAGGGCGGCTCTGGGGTCAGCAGAGGCGGGCGGCTCTGGGATCAGAAGAGGAGGGCGGCTCTGGTGTCAGCAGAGGAGGGCGGCTCGAGGGTCAGCAGAGGAGGGCGGTTCTGAGGTCAGCAGAGGAGGAGGCGGCTCTGGGGTCAGCAGAGGAGGGCGGCTCTGGGATCAGAAGAGGAGGGCGGCTCTGGGGTCAGCAGAGGAGGGCGGCTCTGGGGTCAGCAGAGGAGGGCGGCTCTGAGGTCAGCAGAGGAGGGCGGCTCTGAGGTCAGCAGGGAGGGCGGCTCTGGGGTCAGCAGAGGAGGGCGGCTCTGGGGTCAGCAGAGGAGGGCGGCTCTGGGGTCAGCAGAGGAGGGCGGCTGAGTGGTCAGCAGAGGAGGCGCTGAGGTCAGCAAGGCGGCTGAGTGGTCAGCAGAGGAGGGCGGCTCTGAGGGTCAGCAGAGGAGGGCGGCTCTGGGGTCAGCAGAGGAGGGCGGCTCGGTCCAGGAGGCGGCTCTGGGTCAGCAGAGGAGGGCGGCTCTGGGGTCAGCAGAGGAGGGCTCGGTCCCGGGCCTCTGGGTCAGCAGAGGAGGGCGGCTCTGGGGTCAGCAGAGGAGGGCGGCTCTGGGGTCAGCAGAGGAGGGCGGCTCTGGTCGCAGAGGAGGCGGCTCTGGGGTCAGCAGAGGAGGGCGGCTCTGGGGTCAGCAGAGGAGGGCGGCTCTGGGGGTCAGCAGAGGAGGGCGGTCGGGTCAGCAGAGGAGGCGGCTCTGGGGTCAGCAGAGAGGGGCTGGGTCAGCAGAGGAGGCGCTGGGGTCAGCAGAGGAGGGCGGCTCTGTAGCAGAGAGGGTCTGGGGTCAGCAGAGGAGGGCGGCTCGGGGTCAGCAGAGGAGGGCGGCTCGGGGTCAGCAGAGGAGGGCGGCTGGGTCAGCAGAGGAGGGCGGCTCTGGGTCAGCAGAGGAGGGCGGCTTGGGTCAGCAGAGGAGGCGGCTGGTCAGCAGAGGAGGGGCTGAGTGGTCAGCAGAGGAGGGCTGATGGTCAGCAGAGAGGGGGCTGAGTGGTCAGCGAGGAGGGGGCTGGTGGTCAGCAGAGGAGGGCGGCTCTGGGGTCAGCAGAGGAGGGCGGCTCGGGTCAGCAGAGGAGGGCGGCTCTGGGGTCAGCAGAGGAGGGCGGCTGAGTGGTCAGCAGAGGAGGGCGGCTAGTGGTCAGCAGAGGAGGGGGCTGAGTGGTCAGCAGAGGAGGGCGGCTGAGTGGTCAGCAGAGGAGGGCGGCTGAGTGGTCAGCAGAGGAGGGCGGCTGAGTGGTCAGCAGAGGAGGGCGGCTGGGGTCAGCAGAGGAGGGCGGCTCGGGGTCAGCAGAGGAGGGCGGCTCTGGGGTCAGCAGAGGAGGGCGGCTGAGTGGTCAGCAGAGGAGGGCGGCTGAGTGGTCAGCAGAGGAGGGCGGCTGAGTGGTCAGCAGAGGAGGGCGGCTGAGTGGTCAGCAGAGGAGGGCGGCTGAGTGGTCAGCAGAGGAGGGCGGCTCTGGGGTCAGCAGAGGAGGGCGGCTCTGGGGTCAGCAGAGGAGGGCGGCTCTGGGGTCAGCAGAGGAGGGCGGCTCTGGGGTCAGCAGAGGAGGGCGGCTGAGTGGTCAGCAGAGGAGGGCGGCTAGTGTCAGCAGAGGAGGGTGGCTGAGTGGTCAGCAGAGGAGGGCGGCTGAGTGGTCAGCAGAGGAGGGCGGCTGAGTGGTCAGCAGAGGAGGGCGGCTGGTGGTCAGCAGAGGAGGGCGGCTCTGGGTCAGCAGAGGGGGCGGCTCTGGGGTCAGCAGAGGAGGGCGGCTCTGGGGTCAGCAGAGGAGGGCGGCTCAGTGGTCAGCAGAGGAGGGCGGCTCTGGGGTCAGCAGAGGAGGGCGGCTCTGGGGTCAGCAGAGGAGGGCGCTGAGTGGTCAGCAGAGGAGGGCGGCTTGGGTCAGCAGAGGAGGGCGGCTCTGGGGTCAGCAGAGGAGGGCGGCTCGTGGGGTCAGCGCAGGACGGGGGCTCTGTGGTCAGGCAGAAGGTGGCTCTGTGGTCAGCGCAGGACGGGCGGCTCTGGGTCAGCGAGGACGGGGGGCTCTGTGGTCAGCGCAGGGAGGGGGCTCTGGTAGCAGGAAGGCGGCTCTGGGTAGCAGGACGGCGGCTCTGTGGGTCAGCGCAGGACGGGGGCTCTGTGGTCAGCGCAGGACGGTGGCTCTGTGGTCAGCGCAGGACGGGGGCTCTGTGGTCAGCGCAGGACGGGGGCTCTGTGGTCAGCGCAGGACGGGGGCTCTGTGGACGGCGGGCCCGACGGGGGCTCTGTGGTCAGCGCAGGACGGGGGCGTCCTGTGGTCGAGTCGGCAGGAAGGGCCGTGAGGCAGGGTTTGGGGGTTGTGGTCAGCGCAGGACGTGGTGGCTACGTTGTGGTCAGCGCAATGCTAGGTGGGCGGAGCCACGGCGGGAGTGATGCGAAGTGGGCAGAGCCACGCCGGGAGTGACGCGGGTGGGCGGAGCCACACCGGGAGTGACGCGGGTGGGCGGAGCCACGCCTGGAGCGCCGCGGGGTGGGCGAGCCACACCGGGAGCCGTGTAGCGGGGATGGTGGCGGGGTAAGTATACTGGAGTGTGTATGTGAGTGTGTGTATGTGAGTATGTGTGTGTGTGTGAGAGTGTGTGTGTGTGAGTGTGTGTGTGAGTGTGTGTGTGTGTGTGTGTGTGTGTGTGTGAGTGTGAGTGTGTGTGTGTCCCTAACGCACTTCCGTATATGTTTGGCAGCTACGTCTTTGACGACGGAAGTGGCGCCGAATATGACGGAAGTGCGCTAAGGCAATTATATATTAGATTGTGTAGGGTCTGAAGTCCTTATTAAGCTTTAGTGTAAGTTAAAGTATATAGATTGTTCTAAGGCTTTCTTCCTCTTTTCAGTGATCCAGCTTATATAAGTGGGGCTTCAATTTGAGTGGGAGTTCCATTTAATAGTGTATCAGACCCTGTATATCTTCTAATCTTGTTGTCATAGGGGTCCCTTAGCTAAATACAGTAAATTCAATACAGTGGTTCCCTATGTGTAACTCATATATAATTGTGTGGGGGGATTCTCTCCTAGGTAATCTATGATAACCACATAATGTATACTCTATGATGGTGTGGATAAAAATAGAGGTTAAAAATAGAATAAAAACAGAACTAACTTTAATCAATAATCATATATAATTTTTTAAAAATATATAAAAAATGTATAAAAATGTGTAAAAAAAAATCTAAAACTATAAACACTATTGCAAGAAAGTGTTCAGAAAATTCTTTATTTGTTACAGTTAAGATAAAAATAAAAATTGAGTTAAAATAAGAATAAAAATCAAAATAAAAATATAAAAAAACATAAAAAATGAAATCGTATGGTTTCAACTCAAAAACATGACATCTAGTGGTATACCCAATGGGTATGTTCCTTTTTGAAAGCTTGAATGTATTTCGGGTTGTCAGGAGGTGGAAATCTTTATAATTATAATATGTCAGAATATTATTGGAATAAAGTTGGATGTAGATGATTCTTCTTCTGTGTTGTTAAGGGTATGTCTAGTTATGGCAGACTGGGTCCCCCTATACTTTTATGATAGGAGTGGGTTTGTCTAGTTATAGATAGACTCTTATTGATATTTACCAATGCTGTATACTTCTGTACTACAAAGTTGTTCATCCTTAATTGTCAGCCATAGGTTGACCTAAAAAAACATATACCCGTATATACTCGTGTATAAGCCAAGTTTTTCAGCCCAAAATTTGGGCTGAAAAGTCCCCCCCTCGGCTTATACACGGGTCTATACGGTAGACCCGTGTGGTGGGGGCTGTGTGGTGGGGGCTGTGGAGGCTGGAGGAGGGGGGGGGGGCTGCTGTATGAGCGGCCCCGTCACGTGGGGCCGCTCATTAAATATGCACTGCATCCCCCTGTCAATCAGCGGCAGGGGGAAGCAGTGCATATGGCCCCCCCAAAAGCTGGCACTGTCCCCCCTTGTAAGGGCCCCCCCCCTGGTGCTTATACATTACCATCCCGGTGTTCTGATCGGCGCCGCTCCTCGGTGCTTCTTCATCCTCCCGCGCTGGCTCCATCCGTGATCTCCGGCTGTCGCAGCGATGTGACGTCATCGCGCGACCGCTGGAGAACCCGGATGCAGGCAGCGCGGGAGGATGAAGACGCAGCACGGAGGAGCGGCGCCGATCAGAACACCGGGATGGTAATGTATAAGTAGCGGGGGGGGGGGCACTTACAAGGGGGGACAGTGCCAGCTTGTGGGGGCTGTTGGTACCCCCAGGGGGCTGCTGGGTACCCTCTAGGGGCTGTTGGTACCCCCAGGGGGCTGCTGGGTACCCCCTGGGGGCTGTTGGTACCCCCAGGGGGATGTTGGTACCCCCAGGGGGCTGCTGGGTACCCCCTGGGGGCTGTTGGTACCCCCAGGGGGATGTTGGTACCCCCAGGGGGCTGTTGGTACCCCTAGGGGGCTGCTGGGTACCCCCTGGAGGCTGTTGGTACCCCCAGGGGGCTGTTGGTACCCCCAGGGGGCTGTTGGTACCCACAGGGGGCTGCTGGGTACCCCCTGGGGGCTGTTGGTACCCCCAGGGGGATGTTGGTACCCCCAGGGGGCTGCTGGGTACCCCCTGGGGGCTGCTGGGTACCCCCAGGGGGCCGCTGTATAACCCCTGGGGGGTGCTGTATAACCCCTGGGGGGTTCTGGATAACCCCTGGGGGCTGCTGTATATACTGCTGAGGCCTGTATACCACTGGGGCTGCTGTATATACCACTGGGGCTGCTGGGGCTCCTGTATACTACCACTGGGGCTGCTGGGGCTCCTGTATACTACCACTGGGGCTGATGTATACTACCACTGGGGCTGCTATATACTACCACTGGGGCTGCTATATACTACCACTGGGGCTGCTATATACTACCACTGGGGCTGCTATATACTACCACTGGGGCTGCTATATACTACCACTGGGACTGCTATATACTACCACTGCGGCTGCTGTATACTACCACTGGGGCTGCTGGGGATGCTATATACTACCATTGGGGCTGCTGTATACTACCACTAGGGCTGCTGTATACTACCACTGGGGAGGCCTGTATACCACTGGGGGGGGCCTGTATACCACACTGCTGGGGGCTGTATACCTGTGCTGGGGTCCACCCTCGGCTTATACACGAGTCAATAGGTTTTTTCCAGATTTTTGGGGCAAAAGTGGGGGGGTCGGCTTATACACGGGTCGGCTTATACACGAGTATATACGGTAGTTCTATCTCTTGATTAAGGCCTACCATGGACAGGGTGTTTGCTTTAAAAATCCATTTAATTTCATACCTAGATATTTTAGCGGTCTGGTCTCCCCCATGTGGGTCTGTTTTGACTTTTTGCATGGCAAAAAAATGTATATTTTTACAGAGGGTTCCATGATAGTCCTTAAAATGTTTAGATAAGGGGTGGCCCATGAAGCCCTTTTTTATGTTCCAGAACATGCTCCCCCATCCTCACATACAGTCCATGTTTAGTCCTTCCAAAGTATACCGTAGCTTTGTACAGGGGCAGATGATACCATAAATAACCCTTTCGTGTAGCATGTAAGTCTCTCTTTGATTTTGAAGATGTTATGTTCCGTGGAGTCATTGAACTCTTTCCGTAGTCTGGTTGAGATGTTGACTGACTTTCAACTAGCACAGTGCCTGCAATATCTGAAACCACTGTGTGTGTCCAATTCTTTCTTGTTGTATCGTTGTATCTTTATAGCTGGGGGCTACCATCTCCCTCAGTGATGCAGCTCTCCTAAAGGTGATTTTTGTTTTTTCAGGTAGTAGGTCCCCTATTAGTTTGTCTTTCTTTATTATATGCCAGTGTTTGCACGGTATCCTTTTGAAGTTCCTATGGTTATTGTGTAAGTCTGATATAATCAGTAGTTGGCTGATTTGTTCTTCAATACTTGCGGTTCTCAGCTTTGTCTTACGTAATTGTAACTATGAGTCTCTGTTAATTGCTGCTGCTTCGATCCTTTCTATAAATTCTTTTTGCATATTATTAGCTTCATTTCTATACTCTTCTGATCTGGAGCAATTCCTAAGTAGTCTTGTAAACTGACTTTTAGGGACGTTCTCTAGCCAACGTGGTAGGTGGCAGCTATGTATATCAATGTAGCTATTGAAGTGTGTCAATGACTGCCTTCTGGACATCTGTCAAGTCAGCAGTCTTTCCCATTTTTGTGTAGTCTACTGAACCAAATTAGGGGGCCATTTTAAATGCTTATTAATCCTTTGCAGGTGTTTTGTGTTAATTGTTCTTACTTTTTTTAAATAATGATTTTTAGGTTTTCATTGGCTGTAAGCCATAATCATCAACATGTCTATATACAGTGTTGGCCCAAAGTATTGACACCCCTTCTGTCAGATAATACTCAGTTTCTTCCTGAAAATGATTGCAATCACAAATTCTTTGATATTATTATCTTCATTTAATTTGTCTTCAGTGAAAAAATAAACACAAAAAGAATTGTCCTGAAGCCAAATTGGATATAATTCCACACCAAGCATAAAAAAAGGGGGTGGACAAAAGTATTGGCACTGTTAGAAAAATCATGTGATGCTTCTCTAACTTGTAACTTATCTGTGGCACCTAACAGGTGTGGGCAATAACTAAATCACACTTGCAGCCAGTTGACATGGATTAAAGTTGACTCAACTCTATCCTATCCTGTGTCCTTGTGTGTACCATATTGAGCATGGAGAAAAGAAAGAAGACCAAAGAACTGTCTGAGGACTTGAGAAACCAAATTGTGAGGAAGCATGAGCAATCTCAAGGCTACAAGTCCATTTCCAAAGACCTGAGTGTTCCTGTGTCTACCGTGCGCAGTGTCATCAATAAGTTTAAAGCCCATGGCACTGTGGCTAATCTCCCTAATTTTACCTCTATACAAGTCACTAGTGCGACCACACTTAGAATACTGTGTACAATTCTGGTCTCCGGTGTATAAGAAAGACATAGCTTTAGAGCGGGTCCAGAGAAGAGCGACAAAAGTCATTAGAGGACTAAGGGGTCTGCAATACCAAGACAGGTTATTAAACTTGGGGTTATTTAGCTTGGAAAAACGAAGGCTTAGGGGTGATCTTATAATAATGTATAAATATATGAGGGGACAGTACAGAGACCTTTCTAATGATCTCTTTACTCTTAGGCCTGAGACTGGGACAAGGGGGCATCCTCTACGTCTGGAGGAAAGAAGGTTTTATCATAATCACAGACGCGGATTCTTTACTGTAAGAGCAGTGAGACTATGGAACTCTCTGCCACATGATGTTGTAATGAGTGACTCACTACTCACATTTAAGAAGGGCCTGGATGCCTTTCTTGAAAACTATAATATTACCAGTTATACATACTAGATTCTTTGATAGGGCGTTGATCCAGGGAACTAGTCTGATTGCCGTATCTGAAGTCAGGAAGGAATTTTTTCCCCCAATGTGGAGCTTAGTGTTGCCACATGGGTTTTTTTTGCCTTCCTCTGGATCAACATGTTAGGCTATGGGTTGAACTAGATGGACTTAAAGTCTTCCTTCAACCTTAAAAACTATGTTACTATGTGGATGGAAAAGAAAAATTGACAAGAGATTTCAACGCAAGATTCTGCGGATCGTGGATAAAGAACCTTGGCTAACATCCAAACAAGTTCAAGCAGCCCTGCAGACCAAGAGTACACCAGTGTCAACCCATACTATCCGTCGGCGTCTGAATGAAAAGGGACTGTATGGTAGGAGACCCAGGAAGACCCCGAGACATGAAAAAGCCAAGCTGGAGTTTGCCAAAACTTACCTGAGAAAGCCTAAAACGTTTTGGAAGAATGTTCTCTCTTTTTGGGCAGAGGCATCAACATAGAGTTGAATGACATATTCAGTGTTGGCCAAAAGTATTGACACCCCTGCAATTCTGTCAGATAATACTCAGTTTCTTCCTGAAAATGATTGCAATCACAAATTATTTGGTATTATTATCTTCATTAAATTTGTCTTCAATGAAAAAACACAAAAGAAAATGAAGCAAAAAGCAAAACATTGATCATTTCACACAAAACTCCAAAAGTATCGGCACCCTCAGCCTAATACTTGGTTGCACAACCTTTAGCCAAAATAACTGCGATCAACCGCTTCCGGTAACCATCAATGAGTTTCTTACAATGCTCTGCTGGAATTTTAGATTATTCTTCTTTAGCAAACTGCTCCAGGTCCCTGATATTTGAAGGGTGCCTTCTCCAAACTGCCATTTTTAGATCTCTCCACAGGTGTTCTATGGGATTCAGGTCTGGACTCATTTCTGGCCACCTTAGAAGTCTCCAGTGCTTTCTCTCAAACCATCTTCTAGTGCTTTTTGAAGTGTGTTTTGGGTCATTGTCCTGCTGGAAGACCCATGACCTCTGAGGGAGGCACAGCTTTCTCACACTGGGCCCTACATTATGCTGCAAAATTTGTTGGTAGTCTTCAGACTTCATAATGCCATTCATACGGTCAAGCAGTCCAGTGCCAGAGGCAGCAAAGCAACCCCAAAACATCAGGGAACCTCCGCCATGTTTGACTGTAGGGACCATGTTCTTTTCTTTGAATGCCTCTATTTTTCTCCTTTAAACTCTATGTTGATGCCTTTGGCCAAAAACCTCTACTTTTGTCTCATCTGACCACAGAACATTCTTACAAAACGTTTTAGGCTTTCTCAGGTAAGTTTTGGCAAACCCCAGTCTGGCTTTTTTATGTCTCGAGGTAAGAAGTGGGGTCTTCCTGGGTCTCCTACCATACAGTTCCTTGTCATTCAGACGCCGACGGATAGTACGGGTTGACACTGTTGTACCCTCGGACTGCAGGGCAGCTTGAACTTGTTTGGATGTTAGTCGAGGTTCTTTATCCACCATCCGCACAATCTTGCGTTGAAATCTCTCGTCAATTTTTCTTTTCCGTCCACATCTAGGGAGGTTAGCCACAGTGCCATGGGCTTTAAACTTCTTGATGACACTGCGCACGCTAGACACAGGAACATTCAGGTCTTTGGACATACACTTGTAGCCTTGAGATTGCTCATGCTTCCTCACAATTTGGTTTCTCAAATCCTCAGACAGTTCTTTGGTCTTCTTTCTTTTCTCCATGCTCACTGTGGTACACACAAGGACACAGGACAGAGGTTGAGTCAACTTTAATCCATGTCAACTGGCTGCAAGTGTGATTTAGTTATTGCCAACACCTGTTAAGTGCCACAGGTAAGTTACAGGTGCTGTTAATTACACAAATTAGAGAAGCATCACATGATTTTTCTAACAGTGCCTATACTTTTGTCCACCCCCTTTTTTATGTTTGGTGTGGAATTTTATCCAATTTGGCTTTAGGACAATTATTTTTGTGTTTGTTCATTGAAGACAAATTAAATGAAGATAATAATACTAAATAATTTGTGATTGCAATCATTTTCAGGAAGAAACTGAGTATTATCTGACAGAATTGCAAGGGTGTCAATACTTTTGGCCACAACTGTATATAATATATGCTTTTGACTTTTTCTATTGAATTAATGAAATAAATTATATTTTCGTTGATTTTCTAAATTATGAGATGTACTTGTAACTATAATCTCAGCTGCTGCCCCCTTGCTTCCACTTACTTTCATTATTTAAACTCACTCCTTATTCTCCCATGAGGTAGTTATTCTTCCTATATGCTGACCTTCTAGGAGAAATTTTCCTTATGGAAGTTGTGGAGTTATGGAGTAATGTATGTTTCTTTTTTCTCATGTTCTTGTCTCTCTCCTTGTGTTGTCCTATAGCACTAGTAAGACTAGCGTCTTGCTGCCCTACTCACTCCCTAGGACTATCCCAGGGTTAGCTAGCACCTGGGCATATGATCATGCATGGAGGAAGGACCTATCTAGGGATGATAGGGAGTGCAGGGTTCAACCTTAGGTGAGTGTTAAGGGGTGACCTCTCTCCCTATCGTCAGGGCGTCCCATTTACATTTTACTGTTTCTCCCTTCTTCTGCACCATATGTTGGGTGTCTCCTCGCTCTGCCATTACATTTCTACTGTTTACCAAAAACAGAATAACGCCTACATGGAATAGATCATAGTACCTAAAGTCAAATATGGTGGAGGTTAAACATATTTTGGGGTTGTTTTGTTGCCTCTGGCACTGAGTGCTTTGACTAAATGCTATGCATCATAAAATCTGAAGATTACTAAAGGATTTGGCGTAACAATGTAGTGCTGAGTGTCAGAAAGCTGGGTTTGCGTCCTAGGTCGTGGGTCTTCCAGCCAGACAATGAACCCAAACTTACTTCAAGAAGCACAATGAAATGGTTGGAAACAAAGCACTGGAGAGTTCTGAAGTGACTAGCAAAATGGAGGAGAATGGAGAATTTGAGAGACCTGAAGGATTTTGCAGAAGAGTCACAAATTCCAGTTGAGAGGTGTAAGAGACTTGTTGATGGTTAAAGGAAGTGATTAATTGAAATTTATTCCAAAGGATGTGCAACCAAATATCAAGTTGAGAGTGCTAATATTTTTTTTTACAAAGAAATTGTGGATGAACTTGGTTGGTGTCCTGAGGAAGAAATGAGAGTTATACTTCGAAATGTGTGGAATAAAGCTGCCATTTTAATACATACATCTCTTTGGTTCATTCATCTAACTGCAGCACAGATCTTTTTCATCTACTTGTATATGCATCAATATTTTTTTGAAGAATTTTTTATGTTCAAATCAATTTTTTTTTCTGTTGTTCATATACACACAAAGGAAATAAACACTTGGATAACATAAAGTGTAATTTTAATAATTTTCTGGGAGAAATAGTTCATTTTTTGGAACAATTTCAGGGATTTCAACACTTTCAACTATTAGAATTCAGATAGAATATGCGGTTCTAAAGTAGAGCGCAGGTATGAAACGGGATACTTTAATCTTTATCTCCGTAACTTTATTCATAAAAAACTCCAGAACAGCTTTTTTGTATAGTGACTCATATTATATATGAGAGAGCAAGTGATAAACAACAATGGAAAAAAAAACAACGGGAGGGAAGCATAGAAAAATCTAAAGCTTGCTGTGACACTGGTATTGGCACACTTTACATTAAATTAGTATGGAAACACATTTTGAGTTGCCTGTGGTAAATCACAAATGAAAATCATCTGTGATAAATTGTCCCTGCCCATGTGACATGCATAGGCCAATGAACGATAACTTCATTGTTTTAAAAAGCCACATGTTAGGCTTTGTTCCTTTGTCACAATAGTGAAGACAAATGAGATGTCTGATGGTATCTGAACTGCTAATATTAGCAAACACAAGACTACTAAAGGGTATTTACAACAGTCGCAATGTTGTTAAGTAGTTTGCCAGACATGAAACTGTCAAGAATCTCCCTAGATATGGGGAAAACAGGAAAATTGTCAAGCAATGTCTTTGAAGGTTGGTGAGAATGATGGAAAAAATACCATGTAAAATATCCAAAGACCTGGAGGCCAATCTGGAACAGTCTGGTTCATAGTTTCAACAAGTACCATTTGCCATACACTAAACCAGGCAGAGCTTTATGGGCCAAGGCCAAGGAAGAAACCATTGCTGAACAAAAGACATAAAAAGGAACAACTAATATGTGCCAAAGAGTATCTTGACAAACCACAATTCTTCTGATAAAATGTTCTGTGAACAGATGAAATAAAATTAGACCTTTTTGGCAATCAAGCAACAGTTATTTTACAGATGGCGCAATGAAGCTTAAAAAGCAAAGGACACCATACTGACAGTTCAGCGTGGTGGAGGATACATAATGCGGTGGGTTTGCATTACTGCATTCGGTACAGTAAGGCTTGACCATAAGACAGAAATCATGAAATCAAAGAATTATCAAGAGATTTTGGAGCAAAATGTCCTACCCAGCATAAGAAAATTTGGTGTGAGTTGAAGATCATGAGTCCTCCAGCAAGACAATAACCCAAAGCACACATCCAAAAGTACACAGGAATGGTTGAAAAAGAAAACATGGATTGTTTTAAAATGGCAGCAATGAGTCCTGACCTAAATCCCATAGAAAATCTTTTAGGTGAGCTGAAATCTGCCATTGGGAAAAAGAACCCTGCAAACATTCAAGAGCTTGAACAAACTGCAAAGGAAGAGTGGGGGAAAATATCAGCAGTTCAAGAGAAGTGCAAGAAGCTTAAAGGTGGCTACAAGAAATGTTTGGAGGCTTCATCAAAGGGTGTGCTACCAAGTATTAATTAGGGGTCATTATTACTGCACATGCTGTTTATTCTGTTTATTCTTTGAAACATGTAGGTTGACGAACATTGTTTTACAGTTGTATTACTTTGGACAACTAATTAAAAAATCCTGAGGATATAACATTTTCCATTTGTTTTTGAAGATATTGTACAGTCTATGAAAAAATGAAAGGGTGCTAATTGTGGTCAGCAGCTCTGTAAAATCATTAAAACTAATGGAGCAGATGATACAAAGAGTTAGGGTACCGTCACACTTGGCGACGCTCCAGCGATCCCGACAACGACACGACCTGGCGGGGATCGCTGGTGTGTCGCTACGTGGTCACTGGTGAGATGTCAGTCAGATATAACCATAGACGCAGCAACAATACGGCGGTCATTGGGAACCTGTCACTCTCGGGTGTAGTGTTGAGATCGTTGGTCGTTGTCCCTGTCAAACACAGTGATGCATGCTGCCCAGCAGGAGTGCAACAACCAAAAAATGGTCCAGAACGGTTTGTCACGATCAGCGATCTCACAGCAGGCGTGTAGTCTCTGCTACGCGTCAAACGTAGCGAGATCACTGCTGAGGTTGTTGTTGCATCACAGAACTTGTGACTCAGCAGCGATCTCGCTAGCAATCTTGCTAAATGTGACGGGGGCTTTAGTATGTGGATGTACTGTGTGAATGCTCAAAGCTCTTGTGATAAATAAGGGTGCTTTCACATCACGATTTTTTTTAGATCCGTGGCTGTCCGTTGTAAATCAGACAGCCACAGTCCAATTTTGCCCCTAGGTATCTCTATGGGCATGGATTGGATTTGGCCTTATTGCTATCCGATTTTTGTCGGATCCGATTCGGTCTGATTTTTTCCTGTGTCCAACAGACTAAATTGGACTGAATCGGATCCGACATGATCCACGCCCCTTAAACATGGGGGCCTATGGAGCACGGGTCCGAGAAAACATCGGATCGTTTCTCTGACCTGATTTTAGTGTACTGAGCATGTTCAGTACACTAAAATTGCTCTGCTCCCCTTTAATTTCACGTCCGAAATTTAAATACATTGCGGAAGTGAAGTTCTGTAAATAAAGAGTTAAAAAAACATCCTCACCTGTCCGATGGTGTCCCGCGCTGTCTCACTCGCTCCTAGGACTGAAGGACCTGGGGTTGCCTGGCAACCCCATCAGCTGAGTGGTCATGTGACCGCTCAGCTGATTGGGTTGTCACATGACCACTCAATTAATCAGGTTGCCAGGCAACCCCAGGTCCTTCAGTCCTAGGAGCAAGCGAGACAGCGCGGGACACCGTCTGACAGGTGAGCATGTTTTTTTTTTTATTGTTAACTCTTTGTTCACTCCCGCAATGTATATATATACAGCACTTTACAGGCTCGGACTTTCTGTGTCGGGGTCTGTGAAAATCATGGATCCGGACACACAAAAAGTAGGATCCCATGGACAGGAAATAAAACGTGATGTGAAAGCAGCCTAAGTGATAAATATGATAAGACTTAAAACCTTTCAATAAGAAATGCTACATTTTCTGGAAAGAAGGTAAATTCATATAATTTTATTGTACCACATAAAACACTTGGGACATATACTGTATTTGAGCACTAACCTATATGTTAAATTAGAATGTATTATCTAGTTTTAAAAACATGGCAATAAAAGAAATACATTTTAATATATTTCAATCCCAGCGGAGGGATCAGCTAAATCATTTTGTTTAATCAAGAGAGGCAGAAGAATATCATTCATTAGCCAGAGAATGCTTCAGTGAATTAATAACCATGGAGTTCATTGCTTCTGGCTTTTTATTGAAAGGATTTTCTGGTTACTTTAGGATTGGCCATTAGCATCAGACTGTTGTGGTCTAACATCCTGCACTTACAGATTACCTTTTATATGCTCCGGCGGGTCTTACTACATTTAAACACTTTGAATTGAGCTGCAAGACACAACTCCATTCAAAGTGTAGCCGTCAATGCCAAATACTGCAGAACAGATTTTATTCTCTAGAACTGGAGCTACTTCTCAGTTCCTCACATGAAGAATACACAATGAATGGAGTTGTGCTTTGCTACTCTGTTCAAAGGTTTTCCACCTGGAGAGCACTGGATAGGATAGGTCATCAATATTCTGTGGCTGGAAAAACCCTTGAAACCTGTTAACATTAGGAATTACATAGGCCCACTTCACACCACAGTTTTTTTCCTGATCAGGTTCGATCAGGTTTCTGTATCAAAACCAGGAGTGTCTCCAAAACTCAGAACAGGTGTCAATCTTTCAATTATAGTTTTTCTCTGCAAGTTCCTCTCCTGGTTCCTCTCCTGGTTTTGACTCACAAACCTGATCGAACCTGATTGGGGAAAAACCATGGTGTGAAGGGGGCCTAAGATGTCAAAAATAGACTATAGACAACAGTTAGATATTCTTTTGACACAACACAATCTGTTATCATTGCTACAATATAGAGTCTTGAAAGCTTGCTATTTTTTACCATCTTCTCAGTTAGTCATTAAAAGGTATCAACCACTGAGGACTCTCAGATTTTAATATTTTTCTTCCCAATGGCTAACATGGTACAAACATTTTTTGCCTTGCTACAATATATTCTTTTTTCATGGCAACAATTTTTCACCATGGTAAAAAGTGCGGCATTTGTTTTACATTTGCTCTGTTGTGTCCAACTCCACTATATTCCACAGCATAACCAGAATCTGGCGTCCACACAACCTGTGTCCATAAACAAAGGGAAAACATAATACACATCAACTTTTGGTTTTACATTAAAACAAACAGCTTTCCATGCATTATATAGATTGAGACTTTATCAACTTTCCAGATTCTCCCCAACAATTTAGCTATTCCAGAATCCTCAAATTCCATTAATCACTCTTTCCTGTGGAAGTGTGGGAGCATATACTTAACACAAGTAATCTTCACTAATTGGAATAGTTTAGAAAGTGTCACCCCTAATTTATTCCATTTTTAATATTATGTATGATTAAACATTTTATTATTTTTATATGTTTAATTCAAATAGCATTTCCACTAGGGATGAACGAGTAGTGAAATAATCACACTCGCTATACTCATAACAACTAGGTTTGAATACTCGCATATTTGTCCGAATAGCGAGTCTAATATTAGTCAATTAGTTATTCGCTCCGCACACACTTTCGGCTATAATATGAGTCTTTCCGGGACAGGATGGAAGGGTGAGCTTTTTTTACAATTTAAATTCCTCAAACACCTTGGTGTGCCCCCCAGAGAGACCCTAACATTCAATTTGCTCTCACTGAGGTGCCTGCTCACTTTGTGTTTGGAAGGGAGCCGGCAATATGTGTCAGATTGATAACAATCAACACATCACTCACGAGCACCAGCGATAGTCGACGAGTAACGAGTATCGCGAATACCGTACTGTGTGAGTAGCAAATAGTAATGATTACACTCACTCATCACTAATTAGCACTTCTAGACAGTCTTCTTTACTCTCCAGGTGTATTAGTGTGATGGTTCTCACCATACATGCAGAAAACATGTGCATAGTTTATACATGTGGTTTTTACAATGCACAGAAAAATAAGTGATACTAGAGATGATCAATACTATTGAAATGCAAATTCACCAGCTGCGTCAAATATTTTTTAAAAAGTTATATTTGTAGCTAATCTATTCACTACAAATTGTCTTGTACTGCTAAGCCTTTAATTGTCCAGGTAAGATGTATAACGTTCAGCACACAAGGCAGTGTTCCCTCCCGGACGTTCCACTGTAGATGCCACCAGAAGAGCGGTTGATTTGATTATTTCATTAGAAACCTCAAAACAACCCTCAGCCTTTTTAGCACTTGATGCTGAAAAGGCTTTTGATAGGGTACAGTGGAATTTCTTATTCCGCACCCTAGAAAGATTCGGCTTTGAAGGGAATATTCTCCGTCTGATTAATTCTATGTACAAGAACCCCACCGCAAAAGTCTATTCGAACAATTTTCTATCCCAACGATTCCCTCTATCTAACGGTACCAGGCAGGGATGCCCTCTCTCACCCATTTTATTTGCTTTATTCATAGAACCCCTGGCATCCAGTATTAGAGAAAACAAGAACATTAAAGGAATTCCCTTGAACCAAGAACAACATAAAATTTCATTATTTGCGGACGATATTCTGTTGACCATCACTAACCCTCTTAAGTCTCTTAGACATCTTTCATTAACCATCCAAGAATTCTCTCATCTGTCCCTCTATAAAATAAATTATATGAAATCGCAAATACTAGATTTCTATATAGATGAGACACATCTGGATTATCTCAAGCAGGAATTTAATTACACATGGATGAGTAGTAAAATCTCCTATTTGGGGATAGAATTAACCAAACCTTCCTCTGCTATGGTCCAAACAAATCTAACTACTCTCTTCAATTCTTTTCATACCGACTATTTACGCATCTCCAAAATAGAATTATCCTGGATAAGTAGAATAGAAGCCTTTAAAATGAGCCTATTACCCAAATTCCTCTATACGATTAGGGCCATTCCCATGTTTATACCGAAACTCTGGTTTAATAAACTCCAATCTCAATTACGAGCCTTTATTTGGAACAACAAGAGACCTAGAGTCGCTAAACTATCTGTGGAAAGGCACAAGAAAGCTGGAGTCTTGGGAGTGCCTAATCTCTACAACTACTATTCCGCATCTATTACTAAATTATCCCAAGCATGGTTCCTTAACTTGAACGATCTACCCTGGACGGCGATCGAGGGATCTATAGTTAACAACAACTTAAAGGCAGTGATCATTGCTTACCTACTAGACTACCGTAAACCTTCCCCTAACCATCCCATGATTAAGGCATCTATCCAAGCTTGGAGAACTTTGATGTCTAAAGCCTCTAAACATTTCCCCCAGGTCACTCTTGAGAAGATACCCCTGGAAACCCTAGAAATATTAATCTCAAAGCTGAACTTGTCTTCTTGGAAATCTAGGGGGATTCTTCATTTCGACGACCTGCTTAGTGGCGGCTCCCTCTCGCCCTTTCACCTCCTTCAGGAGAAATTCTCTCTTACTAGAGAGGATCGTACCAACTGGAGAGCCATCTCAAAATTTTTTACGAAACAAAACCCCAAATTCACCGTCCCACGAATTATAGCGGAACTTATTAATACTCCAGGGAAGCCATCTATTTGGAAAACCAACTCTTTTTATAAAATTTTCAATGAGGAACACGAACTCCCGAGACTCTCTTTATTACAGCTTGGGAAGAGGAGTTGGGAATTCATATTGATTTGGACAAACTGACTAAAGCTATTCACATTACCTACACCAACTCTGCTTGTGCTACCCTTCACGAAGCCCTCTATAAGACATTATCACGATGGTACTTCACTCCGGCCAAATTACATAGAATAAATCCACTTAATTCCTCTTTATGCTGGAGAGAGTGCGGAATTCATGGAAATCTATCCCATATATTTTGGTTTTGCCCTGTTTTGTCCAATTACTGGGAAACATCGAACTATTAATCAAGGATGTCACTTGCCTCTATGTAAAACTCACTCCGCAACTTGTTTTACTATCATTGGGAATTGAAGACCTCCCCAAGCACATAGGATTTTTGATTTCACATATAATCACAACTGCAAAAGTCCTAATCGCCTCCAGGTGGAATAAAACCGAGCCCCCCACCATTGATAATTTAATTAATAGAATAACACAGCACAGTATTTATGAATACAACATAGCTATAAGAACAAACAAAATTTACAAATTCCTTCAAAGGTGGGAATTGTGGACTGCAGCTTTTTCCCCATCTTTGTTGACTAAGGCCTGATGTTACAGTATAACGTAACTCGACTTATCCTACACAGACAACCTCCTATCTTTATGTCTACTCTTAAGGCTCAGAATGTATGTTTACAACAACAACAGCGCTTATTACCTTTCTATTTACTTGTGTTTATCAAAGTGGTATTGTATTGTACTTTATAATCTGCTTGTATTATCCATATATCTAAGTCTCTTGTTTGTATGTTATTGTGTATTGTTGTACCCCCTCCCCCCTCCCCTCCATGTTCCCCCCTTTCTCTTTCCTTCATATTTATGTTTCCTCCCCCCCCCTTCCCCCCTCCTCCCTCCCTCATTGCAAAACCTAATAAATATATTTGGAAAACAAGGCAGTGTTCCCTAAGGCTAGGTGCACACTTGGGGACCCCTCCGCAGCGTTCTGCGGAGGGGAACCGCCATGTGTGCGCAGCCACCGCAAGCCCCTATGTTTATAATGCGCTTGACCGTGCGCTCCCATTCAATTCCCTGTGTGATTTGTACGCAGGCGAATGCCTGCGCACAAATCACACACTCTCGTCCGCACCAGTAATGCAACATGTCGCGTTCAGGGTGCAGACGAGAGTGTGTAATTTGTGCGCAGGCATTCGCCTGTGTACAAATCACACAGGGAAATGAATAGGAGCGCACGGTCATGCGCAGTCAAGTGCAGCACCATGCGTCCCCATTATAAACATAGGGGCTTGCAGTGGCTGCGCTCAGCTTGCGGATCCCCTCCGCAAAACGCTGCGGAGGGGTCTGCAAGTGTGAGCCCAGTTTAACTCCAAACATCAATGAGCAGCAACAGGTCATGTTGTCAGGATCTCCTAAGTATTGCAAAGGTAATAATTTAATCACCTGTACAGATGATTATTCTCATATCTATGAAATGCTAAGGAAATCCTGAAAACCTGCACTGTTGGTGTCCATTGAGGTCTGGGTCTGGAGTTGAGGAACACTGGTCTAAGGTCTCTTAGGACTGTATTTAAACCCTTTTGAGCAGTTTAATTCAATCATAGCCTTAAAATGTCAAAGTATCTTCACAATATAAACAGATGGTAATGAGCAGCCTGCATTAAAACACACAGCACTAACAGACTTCATAATATTTTTTAATTGTAAAACTGGTCCACAAATATAGCTTGCTTTGTGGCATATGCCTACATTGCAGATGTGTGTAAACAAGCGGTATACTTGGAATAGGCTGTGGCTCTTCACAAGGAGTCATACAAAAATGATCCCTGTTTTGAGGAGCAACAAGAGGTGTATTCTTTGCTAAATTAAAAAGTGACAGCTAAACACAAGACATCCAAAAATGATCTTAGTTTGGGAACAGCAACAGATTTGTATGGATTGGTATAATGGATCGTCCTCATAAAAAGGGTGCAAGTTGTGGATGGAGTGCAGGACCAGCCCATCTCAATAAGCAATGTCCAGATGTGAGGAGCAAATAAAAAACTCACTTTTACTGGAGGAGTTCACAATTGGATTTGGATTGTCCCTGAGGAAGGAGCCCAGTCGCAGCTCTGAAACGCGTCGGAAATAAAGTAATATCTTATCCCAGATATCCCGATTGTCTGGTGGTCCTTTGCAGCAGCGCAGGTTGAACTGCACTTCATCCTTTTCAGAGTTTATAACGCTATACTATGCACTAAACCTTCCCCTCTCAACCTGAACCTTGGCATTTACAGCACTTCATGTTTACAGAAAACATTCCTGAGCTCTCTTGCCACCACTGGCATCTCAGGATCATATGAAGACATCCCTCTTCTGATCACTAACTGGCATTGTATGCAAGTTGCACACTTCTTGGACTGCGCAGGACACTACAGGTGAATCTCAATCAATTAGAATATCATAAAATAGTTAATTTCTTTCAGTAATTCAATGCAAAAAGTGAAACACATACAGTTGTGGTCAACAGTATTGACACCCCTTCAATTCTGTCAGATAATACTCAGTTTCTTCTCCTGAAAATGATTGCAATCACAAATTCTTTGGTATTATTATCTTCATTTAATTTAATTTCATTTAATTTAATTAAGTGCCCTGAAACATGGTAATATGATATTGATTTGTCATAAGGAAGGAGCCAGGGCGCCCTGAAATGCAGTGACTAATAATAAATCAATATTATATTCACCCTTCGATGTCTCATGGAATATGGCAGCGCAGTTTTTAACCCTTCATCCTGCCTACGCTATAGTCACCATGCTGGGGACTGCAGCAGCCGTAATCTGCTTGTTTAGTGGTTGTGACTCTCACAACCGCATAAGGTGAAGCCTCTGATACCTAATTAGGTCATATTTTCTCTCTCACACCCTTCATCCCCCCTACTTTAATTTTCTGAGATAATGACCTTTGGGTGTTCATTAGCTGTAAGCCATAATCATCAACATTAACAAAAATAAACACTTGAAATAGATCACTCTGTCTGTAATTAATCCATATAATATGTGTTTCACTTTATGTATTGAATTACTGAAATAAATGAACTTTTTGATAATATACTACCGTATATACTCGCGTATAAGCCGAGTTTTTCAGCCCAAAAATTGGGCTGAAAAGTCTCCCCTCGGCTTATACGCGAGTATATACGGTAGTATATAAAAAAAAAAAAAATCTCAAGGGGTAGTACACAGCAGCCCCAGGCCCCCCTCACTGTTTGGCGCCCCCACCTCAGGATGCCCCCCCCCCGCACGCAGCGCTGCGCTCATACATTACCAGCCTGTCAGCTGTCATCCTCCGGTGGCAGATCGCGGCTCCCGGCTCCGGCTTCCATCTTCTTCTGTGTCTTCCTGCATGTCACATGACCGGCCGGCATCGCGATGACGTCATCGCTATGAGCCCCGGTCACAATGCAGGAAGACACAGAAGAAGATGGAAGCCGGAGCCGGGAGCCGCGATCTGCCACCGGAGGATGACAGCTGACAGGCAGGTAATGTATGAGCGCAGCGCTGCGTGCGGGGGGGGGGCATCCTGAGGTGGGGGCGCCAAAAAGTGAGGGGGGCCTGGAGCTGCTGTGTACTACCCCTGGGGCTGCTGTAAATACCCCTGTAACTGCTGTGTACTACCCCTGGGGCTGCTGTATACACCCCTGGGGCTGCTGTGTACTACCCCTGGGGCTGCTGTGTACTACCCCTGGGGCTGCTGTGTACTACCCCTGGGGCTGCTGTGTATTACCCCTGGGGCTGCTGTGTATTACCCCTGGGGCTGCTGTGTACTACCCCTGGGGCTGCTGTGTACTACCCCTGGGGCTGCTGTGTACTACCCCTGGGGCTGCTGTGTATTACCCCTGGGGCTGCTGTGTACTACCCCTGGGGCTGCTGTATACTACCCCTGGGGCTGCTGTGTACTACCCCTGGGGCTGCTGTGTACTACCCCTGGGGCTGCTGTGTACTACCCCTGGGGCTGCTGTAAATACCCCTGTAACTGCTGTGTAC
Source organism: Allobates femoralis (assembly GCA_033576535.1). Taxonomy (NCBI): domain Eukaryota; kingdom Metazoa; phylum Chordata; class Amphibia; order Anura; family Aromobatidae; genus Allobates; species Allobates femoralis. The sequence goes on along the minus strand of JARQOC010000009.1, from coordinate 110,942,610 downwards.
TACCCCTGGGGCTGCTGTATACACCCCTGGGGCTGCTGTGTACTACCCCTGGGGCTGCTGTGTACTACCCCTGGGGCTGTTGTGTACTACCCCTGGGGCTGCTGTGTATTACCCCTGGGGCTGCTGTGTATTACCCCTGGGGCTGCTGTGTACTACCCCTGGGGCTGCTGTGTACTACCCCTGGGGCTGCTGTGTACTACCCCTGGGGCTGCTGTGTATTACCCCTGGGGCTGCTGTGTATTACCCCTGGGGCTGCTGTGTACTACCCCTGGGGCTGCTGTGTACTACCCCTGAGGCTGCTGTGTACTACCCCTGGGGCTGCTGTGTACTACCCCTGGGGCTGCTGTGTACTACCCCTGGGGCTGCTGTGTACTACCCCTGGGGCTGCTGTGTATTACCCCTGGGGCTGCTGTGATTACCCCTGGGGCTGCTGTGTACTACCCTGGGGCTGCTGTGTAATTACCCCTGGGGCTGCTGTGTATTACCCCTGGGGCTGCTGTGTATACCCCTGGGGCTGCTGTGTACTACCCCTGGGGCTGCTGTGTACTACCCCTGGGGCTGCTGTGTATTACCCCTGGGCTGCTGACTACCTGGCTGCTTGTACTACCCCTGGGGCTGCTGTGTACTACCCCTGGGTGCTGTATACCTGTGCTGTGTACTACCCCTGGGGCTGCTGTGTACTACCCCTGGGGCTGCTGTGTACTACCCCTGGGGGCTGTGTACTACCCTGGCTGTGTGTACTACCCCTGGGGCTGCTGTGTATACCCCTGGGGCTGCTGTGTATACCCCTGGGGCTCGCTGGTTGTACACCCCTGGGGCTGCTGTGTACACCCCTGGGGCTGCTGTGTATACCCCTGGGGCTGCTGTGTACACCCCTGGGGCTGCTGTGTACTACCCCTGGGGCTGCTGTGTACTACCCCTGGGGCTGCTGTGTATACCCCTGGGGCTGCTGTGTACACCCCTGGGGCTGCTGTGTACTACCCCTGGGGCTGATGTGTACACCCCTGGGGCTGCTGTGTATACCCCTGGGGCTGCTGTATATACCTCTGGGGCTGCTGTGTACTACCTAAGGGCTGCTGTATACCACTGGGGCTGCTGTATATACTGCTGGGGCCTGCATACCACTGGGGAGGCTGCTGTATACTACCACTGGGGAGGCCTGTATACCACATTGCTGGGGGCTGTATACCTGTGCTGGGGTCCACCCTCGGCTTATACACGAGTCAATAGGTTTTCCCAGGTTTTGGGGGCAAAAGTAGGGGGGTCGGCTTATACACGGGTCGGCTTATACACGAGTATATACGGTAATTCATTGAGATGCTCCTGTATGTTCTACGTGGCTGCACAGATTTCACTGGAGTCACGACAGCAATCACAGTGAAGGGACTGGCTGGACTCCTTGATCTCCAGCACCACTCAATCCTAGGGGAGTAGGGTTGCTTCTTTTGAGCTTGGTAGTTCTCCTTTAAGAGCTGCTACTCAGCAGACTTCACAGGAGCCAAAAATGGCTGAAAGTCTGGCTTCTTATACCATCAGAGTTAACGTATAATTGTGACTTTGGTGCAGGTTGCCACACATTCACTAATTAGTATAGAAGAAATGGCCTCTTAAAAAGACAAACAAAAATGATAACTATTTTTGGGTACACCAGAAGTTTGCTCTATGCAAAATAAAAAACAATGGCATATTTTCAATTCAAGCAAAAATTATTTTCTTTATAGAGCCCAAACATATGTACAATTTTGAAGTGAAGAAACAAAGTGGAGCCTAACCATACTGCTGATTTCTACTAGGCTAATACCATAGTCATTTCTGAACTATGATAGGGTGTGGCTGTTTAGCTTTAAGATTGCTGAAAATAGTTGTCCAGTTCTTGTACATTTGTGTTTTGCTGCAGGGAGGTGGTATGTAATTAGATCTCTGCTGGGAGCCTTGGGTGGGGCTCCTTTCTATATAAATCTTGGCACACAGTGTCTGTCTGATGGGTATTTAGTTTAGAAAGACCTAATGATCACAACTCTGATCCATTGTTTCTATTGTGCTACTATTGTCTGACCTGTTATTTAGACCACCCACTTCCTTTGTGATCTGGTCCCAGATGTGAGCTCTTGGTCTTGACCTCACATATATTCTTCAGGTCCAGCACCTTCCTATCACTTGAATTTGTGCTTCATTACTCACAGACAGAAACTATCAATTCCACTCTCTACACATTCTTAAGTGGTGCTGTAGAACACTGCACACAGATTTAGGCCTCTTTATACCTGTGTGTACTGATGGGTTGAGCGCTGTGACCTCTTATCTATAGACTGTAAAACCCTAAAATGACCACTGTTTTCCTTGCCACATTTTTATAACACTTCACATGGTCATCCTTAATGGCTGAGCTAGACTATATGATGTGACAACTGCAAGGTATTATGGATAAGCCTATATCCCTATTATTTTGTAGTTGTGTCCTTTCTGGTACATTTGTTACATCATCGGGAAGCCTTCATGGCCATGTCTTTCATTTTGTCAGTCTGCTCTCTCTAACGCAATACATTAAATGGTGTCTAGTAGGGGCGGACCTACCGTGGTGCAGCTGGTTCAGCTGTACCAGGGCCCCGACCGGCTAGGGGGCCCCTCAAGCACCTGTAGTGGGCCCTGCACAGCCGCCCCCCGTGACCCTGTGTCAGAGGAGAGGAGGTTAACTGAGGGAAGCTTCCTGCTTCCCTTGGCTGTTCCCACCCCTCCTCTCCTCTGCCGCCCCGGCTCCCAGACCTGAAATGCACGGCTCGGTGCAGGTAATAGCCGCTCACAACCCCCCCTCCTCACCTACAACTGCTAGCACTACCCCTACTCCTCACCTACAACTGTTAGCACTTCCCCCCCCCGCTCCTCAACAGCAACTCGAGGGGCAAAAGTATTACTGCTGCACAAGGGCCCGCCAGTCTCAAGTTCCGCCACTGGTGTCTAGCATCTCTATTTTTCATACATGTGAATCAAAATGTTTTTGATAATTGTTACGTAGGGGATTATTGATCCAACACTTAAGGTACCGTCACACGGGGAGATATCGCCGGCGATGTTGCCGGCAACCGAGGGGCGTGGCCAGGTTGCGGCGACATCGCCGGCGAATTGCCGCGTGTGACAGGGCGATAATCAGGCGATGAATCGCCTGAGTCACATCGCCAGGTTTCCCAACCATGTTGGGAAACCTGGCGATGTTGCTCAGGCGATCCTGCCTGATCGCCCTGTGTAACGCGGCAACCAGCAATGTTACGGGCGATTCCGCCTATCTACTACATTGCGGGTTATCGCTCGCTGGGTTGCTGGGCAACTCAGCGAGCGATAGCCGCGGCAACTAGCCGGCGACATCGCCGGTAAGTTGCTCCGTCTGACATCTCACCGGCGATGTTGTCAGGGATGCGCGCTCCCGCGATCGCCGGCAACATCGCCGGCGATATCTCCCCGTGTGACGGTACCTTTACAGCTACCTGATTTCTATCTTTACATTCATCAGGTATACCTCATGGAAAATCTATTGTGTCTATATAGAAGTGTTGATTGAGAGACCCCCTTAATTCCCTTTTTGCGCTTTCCTCTTATTGGCCCTCATTAGATTTTTCATTCCACTCGGGTAGATCACATATGTGGAATTGCATAAGTGCTTTTACCAGTATACACTGTCCTACCTAGGGCATCTCTAATCTAGATTGAATCTTCATGTTCCCACATTGCCAATATACATCAGGTAGTTGATGGGTTTGATGAATTAATAAGGAGTCAAAACTGCTGCCTTGGTGTGCTTTCATGAATAAATCCAGGCGAAAGAAATGGGACTGTGACCGCGCTTCCGTTAGAGAAACAAAATTCTTGTGATAACAGTGAATTTTTGTGATTTTATCTTCTACGCGTTTTAAGTCAATACACCTTCAAAATGAATAAGGATTCTGGACTGTCTGTGGAGGCGCTGGTCAACTATTCCAGATCTACTTCTATTGCAACAGTTCTCTAATTATGATCATTATGATTTGTGGAAAATAAAGGTTTTAACTTTATATAAACTTTGGATATTTTGTAAAACACTGTTCTAGTGGCATGGTTACCCCTTACAAAAAAAATCCTTCAAATGTTAATCAATGTAGATTACATTCTGTCTGAAAAAAAGCAAGTGTTCATACATTGTTGTCGGATTTTAGCAGAGTATATTATCAAGGACGGGAACCCTACTCGGGCACCAAACAATCCCACACCTGAGTTCCGTGCATGTCTTTTCTTAGGTTCATAGAAAGGATTAACCCCATGACTCCCTGACTGTGCAGCATTATCAGACCCAGGAATTACACATGACACTGCTTCACCCGCAATAAATGCACAGCACTTCCCAGAGACTGAAGTGGAAACAGAGAGGATGGGCACTTGCTGGGATACAAGACATATCCCACATTAGCCTCCTAATACATATGAGTGGTGTGTTATCAGCATGGGCGTAACTACAACAGGTGCAGGGGATGTGATAGCACCCAGGCCCTGGTGCCTGGGGAGCCCCAAAAGTCCCTGTGGCCTATAGGAAAAACTATTGCTATTAAAGATTTGCAATAATTGGGGGCCACGTAGGAGCTTTCGCATCAGGGCCCATGAGCTTCTAGCTATGCCACTGGTTATCAGTAATAAGTCAAATATAGGATATGAAATATTAACATATCATTTACAAAGTCAAAGAGTCTAAGTTCATCATCATGGCCCTAATAGGAATAACAATACATTTCATTTATACCTGCTAGACTTATAACAAACTGTCAAAATATGTGTGAGCATAAGGCTAGAGCATCATCATGTGAACGATGGGAAAAGATGTGATGCTACAGATAGGCCCTTAATAATTGATCTAAACATGGGGCTATCTGTAGCCCAGATATCAAGGCAATGCAGCGGAGCTTTGTTTTTTTCCAAGTATATTTATCACTTAGAATTTATACTTATAATATGTTCATTTAGACTATGAGCACCAATGGGAACAGTATTGTTGATGTATGCAGAGTGCTGAGGAATTAATGGTACTATATAGGTGAATAAATATTATTATATATATATTATTAATATTTTTGGGTAATGTTTACAAAAATATACTTATTTTTAAAAACAAAAATTGTGTTTTTTATCTAAAGCTTTGTAAAAAAAATATTAATATTCTGGGTATTTGTTATAAAAATGGACATCGCAGAGGATTTTTTGTAGAGTAATGTTTCATAAATAAATGATCATGAAATAGGGAGAGGGTTTTTAAATATTTGTGAACAAATTGTAATTGTGCCAACATATCATTTTTTAAAAAGAATCTGTCAAGACTATTTTGTAATGTTAAGAAAAGACATGGCTGTAATACAGATTAATTTGATACCTTTGCTGAAGAAATTAACTTTGTAGGTCTTCTGTAATCCACATTTGACATTTTTTGCTAATTAGGTCTTCTCCTTCAGTGATTCCCCAGCCCTCTGCCCGCCTCTGCTCTGTGAATGACACATCACTGTGGAGATATCAAGCAGGGATGCCAGTCATTCACAGACTGGAGGCAGGTGGAGGGACTGAGGAATCACAGACAGGGAGGAAAATCTTGTGCACTGTGCTCCAAAATCTAATTAACTGAAAATATCAAATAGTTATTGCAGAAGAACCACAGAGTGGATTTCTTCATAAATGTATCAATTTAATCAGTATTACAGTGTAATTACAACCATGTCTCTACATTATAACATTGTGCTGACAGGTTCTCTTTAAGGTTGACAATTTTTAATCCTCCTTTTTGGAACTGGAGTTATTCCATTTTTTAAGTGCGGTTAAATTGTTTGGTCATTATCAGAGAGGATTAATGTGATCTAATGACTGAATTGATTTTGAGTCACATTTCCTGAAGCAAATAGCATGGGGCTTCTCTCATTTTTGATAACCAGCGCAGATAAAACAAACAGCAGCAGGCTGGTATTATACAGGGTGCGATGGTCCATGGTTATTGGCCGCTTCCTAACCAAAATCTATCAGCCCGCAGATGCCCTAGAAGAAGTCAGTCATTCTACAGTTGTTTTAAAATTGTTTTTTTTAATGTAACAGATTACATATACTCCAATATTGTTCCATCAACCCCTACAGAGGCAAGCATTTCCCAATTTCCCATATATTTAGTTGTGTTTTATTTTCATGCCATCCAAGTAGAATACCGGTAACTAATAACTTTTTTTTTTTCTTTACTTTCCAGTATTTTTTTGAACACCTCTTTTATTAAGTTTCACAAATAATATGCATTTGTATAACATATTTCCCACATGTAAAGCCTGTAAAGAATAAATTGTATATTCATGAAGACGTGCATCTCAGACCTGCCTGCATTCCATGTGGCGATACACAGGGGCAGACTGGCCCAGGTGGCAGGGGGGCAAGTGCCCCCTGGGCTGGTGGTATAGCCCACATCTAGGGCTGCCCCCCCCCCGGTCCTCAAGACAGGGCTGGCAGGCAGAAACTGCCACCCAGGGACAGAGGCACCAGCCAGCCCCTGGCGATACGCATGTCATTGTCTGCAATCAGTAAGTATGTGAGCTTAGTATAGCAAAACTTTAAACCCCCCCCCCCCCAAATATAAAGGAAAATAGAGGAGGAGAAACAAAAAAATGAAATAATAAAAAGAGGACCCCTTCACCCACCCCCTGCCAACCCCTAAGCTCCCACCCTATAGAAATGCTAATAATAGTTCCACTTCTTAACAACTAGCTCCGTCACTCCACCCAGCGACCAATACCACAATACCGGTCATGCATTATGGTAGTCTCTCATGGTGTCTGTGACCTTCAGTGGGCCAAGCGTGCCATGTAAGTCTTCTGAGTTTACCATGCCATGTTGCAGAAGAGATATACTAATTGATGGATGTTACCCCCGGAAAGTTGATCTACTATGAAAGGTTTCCATGTCGCAAAGAATTTAGTTGTTATGGTGTCCCTGTCCCCTACTGCTTCCACCTTCTCAACCAGCATTGCCCCCTTCAGATCAGTCAATAGTTCTGACAGCGTCGGTGCCGCTGCTGTCAACCAGTGTCGTAGTATCAGTCATTTGTGCAGCACCATGATGGTCTGTACTAATTTTCTCTGTGCCTTGTCTAGACCCAGGTACCCCAGGTTATGGAATATCCCCAATAGGCAGTTTAGTGGGACATGATGCTGTAGTATGCGTTATGTCCAGCTCCTCACTACCTTCCAGGATTGAAGGATAACCCTGTATTCCCATATCCCATGGAGCATGTCTACCCCTTTGTCCCCACAATTTGGACATGACTGTTTTCTATCTGGATGGGTCTTGTTGGGTGGTATATTGAACCCCAGAATTGCCCCATGCATCACTCTGAAATAGGTATCCCTCCACCTTTCATTCACGATGTTCTTGCGGAGTTCACACCAGCCCATCAGGATCTTCCCATCGATCTCCTTGTCCTGTAATCTTACCTTCCATCTTTTGAGGATCCTGCATTGCCTCGAGGGAACTAGGTCTCGCCTTAAGGTGGCGTATATGGTGGATACACTAATGTCCGCTATGTCCCTACCTAGTCGAGTGTCCAGTCCATGGTTTGTAAAACAAAAGGAACAGGAGTGTGATGTGTGAAATCTGGTGGTCCTGAGGGTTAACAGATTGCACCCAATTGGCCACTCACCTGGGGGGGTTGTGCAGTCATGCACAACACCGGTATATGCCTGGAAGCAGAGGAGCCCCTGCTAGGAAACTGCACAATAATCTGGCCTGCAGTCCTGCCTCAGCCACTGTGAATCCAGAAGGTCACATGATCCAGGCTGGATGTGACATCACCGCAGGTCCTACCACTGTTATTGTAGATAAGATGCTTCGCAGGTCCTCAAAGAGGAGGATTTAGAAAATGCCCTGGCCCAGAGCAGCTCCACCAGTGATCCCACAATGGGAGGTTGTAACATAAACAAAGGGAAAATGAATGCTGGATTTTGAGCGCTACGACACAAAGCAAAGGGATTGTATTAACAGTTTCTCAAACCTTTTATTATTAGCTCCTTGTATGGGCCAGAACGCGTTTCAATAGCACACAGTCTATCTTCATCAGGTGATCACCTAGTCTCACCTGATGAAGATAGCCTGCGTGCTATTGAAACGTGTTGTGGCCCATACAAGGAGCTAATAATAAAAGGTTTGAGAATCTGTTAATACAATCCCTTTGCTTTGTGCCTTAGCGTTGATAAACTCCAGTATCCATTTTCCCTTTGTTCAGTCCGTGGTTTGAGCATTCTTTCCTTAAGTCATACAAGTGATGGAACAAGTGTAGCCTCAATTGTTCAAACTGTAGAGCATGGGAATGGTTAAGTCCCCACTTCCTGAATGTCTCTATTGCCATCAACCACCTCCTTTCCTCCATCTGCATCAGATCTTGTAGTGTTTTAATGCCCTTAGCTCTCCAGACTTTAAAGAGTGTGTTGTCCTTGCCCTGGCGTGCCGCCATGGATTAAGATATTTGGATATCTTCCAAGATAACCCAAGCTTGATTTGCAGTGACTTCCAAGCCCTCCTCGTGTCTTTGAAAATGATCACATTTTTCACCCAAGGGTCCACTGTTGCCTCCGTTGAATGCAAAATGGCTACTGGGTCCCATGGGATGCACCACTCTGACTCGAGTGTATATTCTGAGTGTTTGCTAGTGTGATTCAGCCAATCTAAGATATGTCTTGTCAGACATGCTGTGTGATAACCCCGTATATTGGGTAACCCTAGTCCCCCTTCGTCTCCTGTAAGCATCAGTGTGCGTCCCCTAATTCTTGTTTTTTTACCCCTCCAAAGAAAGGTTGTAAAAGCTTTATTTATCCTATTTACGTCAACGTGGCGAAGTACCGTATATACTCGTGTATAAGCCGACCCGTGTATAAGCCGACCCCCCTACTTTTGCCCCCAAAAACTGGGAAAACTTATTGACTCGCGTATAAGCCGAGGGTGGACTCCAGCACAGGTATACAACCCCCAGCAGTGAGGTATACAGCAGCCTCCCCAGTGGTAGTATACAGCAGCAGCCCCAGTGGTAGTATACAGCAGCCCCAGAGGTATATACAGCCCCATATGCAGCCCCAGATGTATATGCAGCCCCAGAGGTATATGCAGCCCCAGAGGTATATGCAGCCCCATATGCAGCCCCAGAGGTATATGCAGCCCCATATGCAGCCCCAGAGGTATATGCAGCCCCATATGCAGCCCCAGAGGTATATGCAGCCCCATATGCAGCCCCAGAGGTATATGCAGCCCCATATGCAGCCCCAGAGGTATATGCAGCCCCATATGCAGCCCATAGGTATATGCAGCCCCAGAGGTATATGCAGCCCCATATGCAGCCCCAGAGGTATATGCAGCCCCATATGCAGCCCCAGAGGTATATGCAGCCCCATATGCAGCCCCATAGGTATATGCAGCCCCAGAGGTATATGCAGCCCCATATGCAGCCCCAGAGGTATATGCAGCCCCATATGCAGCCCCAGAGGTATATACAGCAGCAGCAGCCCCAGCCCCAGGGCTGTATACAGCAGCAGCCCCAGGGCTGTATACAGCCGCAGCCCCAGGGCTGTATACAGCCGCAGCCCCAGGGCTGTATACAGCCGCAGCCCAGGGCTTTATACAGCAGCAGCCCCAGCCCCAGGGCTGTATACAGCAGCAGCAGCCCCAGCCCAGGGCTGTATACAGCAGCAGCCCCAGGGCTGTATACAGCAGCAGCCCCAGGGCTGTATACAGCCGCAGCCCCAGGGCTTTATACAGCAGCAGCCCCAGCCCAGGGCTGTATACAGCAGCAGCAGCCCCAGCCCCAGGGCTGTATACAGCAGCAGCCCCAGGGCTGTATACAGCAGCAGCCCCAGGGCTGTATACAGCCGCAGCCCCAGGGCTGTATACAGCCGCAGCCCCAGGGCTTTATACAGCAGCAGCCCCAGGGCTTTATACAGCAGCAGCCCCAGGGCTGTATACAGCCGCAGCCCCAGGGCTGTATACAGCCGCAGCCCCGGAGATATACAGGCCCCCCATCAAGTTCCAGGGCCCCCCCCACTTGCGCGCCAGCCTGTAAGGTAAATTCATACTTACCGGTGTCCAGTCGCGCCGCCCGCAGCTGCCGACATGACGATTCCGGGCTCCATTCAGCGTCTTCCCGCGGCTTCCTGTAGTCGCGGGCAATGACGTCATTGCCCGCGACTACAGGAAGCCGCGGGAAGACGCTGAATGGAGCCCGGAATCGTCATGTCGGCAGCTGCGGGCGGCGCGACTGGACACCGGTAAGTATGAATTTACCTTACAGGCTGGCGCGCAAGTGGGGGGGGGGCCCTGGAACTTGATGGGGGGCCTGTATACCTCCGGGGCTGCGGCTGTATTTTTTTTTTTTTTTCATATACCGTATATACTCGCGTATAAGCCGAGGGGGGACTTTTCAGCCCAAATTTTGGGCTGAAAAACTCGGCTTATACGCGAGTATATACGGTAAAAGGGGATGGTCTGGAGTGGATAGAGGAGCCTAGAGAAACTACACATCTTGATAAGGTGATACCTCCCCAACAAGGATAGTGGCAAACCTCTCCAGTTCTGTCACAATTTTGTTGATTAACGGGGCATAATTTAGTCTGTATATGTCTCTCATATCTCTCCCTAGATACACTCCCAGTTATTTAATGGCCCTATTTGCTAGAGGGATGTCACAGAAACTCGCTTGAGTACCTCCCGTCTCTCTCCACCTTCCTTCTATGTCTTTTAGCGGGAGTATCTCACTCTTAGATTTGTTCAGGCAGAATCCACATAGTTCCCCAAAGGCCTCCAATTGTGATAGGAGGCCGGGGAGATCCCTATGCGCATCTGCCATATAAAGTATGACATCATCTGCAAAGAAGCTGGATTTAATTTTCTTGCTACCTATGCTGATCCCCTTGAAGCTTTGGCCCTCATTTATGAACCGTGATAATGGTTCAATCGCCAAATCAAATAGCAGTATCGCATCTGACAGAAAGCCTGGTGTGCTCACTCTGGTCCTCTGGATTTTGTAGAGAGAATGCAAATGTCCTAAATGCCCCCCACAGTCCCATCTATTCTAGTTTCCAGCCACGGCCAGCTGATGCTGTCAAAAGCTTTCTCTGTGTCTAACATGACCATGGCTGGGACCCCCCTGTTTTGCCCCCCCTCAACCTAACTGCTTTCAAAATCCTCATAGCCCTGTGTATGTTTCCTACCGCCGACCTTCCCATGACAAAGCCTGCTTGCTCTCGGTTTACCAAGTCTGGAAGTAGAAGAGCCAGCCGGTCCGCCATAATTTTAGCCATGATCTTAAGATTTTGATTTATTAGTGAGATTGGTCTAAAGCTGGCTGGGTCATCTGACGCTTTGTCTCTCTTGAGGAGAAGCTTTATGTATGTTCATGTGGTCTGGAATTCCTCGTCCTGATAGGAATTTGTTATATAGTCCCTGCAGGTGAGGTAGTATCTGATCCTTCAGTATCTTATAAAAATCAGCCCCGTAGCCATCTGGTCGGCTATTATCCTCGCCATCTCCTCCTTTGTTATTTCACCATTCAGATCGCCCAGACCTTCCTCCGTGACCGTCGGGAGTGTCACTGTCTGTTGTCATCTCTCACCCACATGTTCATCTGATGGTCGGACTCTGTAGAAAGTAGCCTAATATTTTCCCAGAATGTCATTTATATCTCTAGGGTTGGTCGTCAACGGTTGAACGGTTGTCTCATCTTTTGAGTGCGGTTAGGAGTGTTGTGCCTTGTTTACTCCTTGATAGATTAGCTAATAGGCGACCCGTCTTATCTCCATATTTGTATAGTTCGGCGCCTCATAGGGATTTCCCAAAGAGCTCCCTCTTTTCGGCCCAGGTGTCAAATTCTGTTTTGGCTTCAAGTCACAGTTGTTTCGTTCATGGGGAGGGCTGAGTCAGGTAAGTCTGTATATATATCTAGAGGGTTGAGAATGCGCAAAAATAGGGTCTTATCTTTTATAGACAGATATATGTTGTCAATATTGGTATTGCTCACCTGATGTGGTTGTGTAGCACACAACCAGCGTAATCGCTCAGGAAAAAAACAGCTGCTGCAGGGACCGTACTTCCACAGGATGCGGTGCTCAAATCACAGTTTATTTTTTGGACGAAGTACCTTCGTGTCCGCGCTGCTGTCAGAAACATATACCACCGACACAGGATGTCTAGGTATTAGTGATGCTTTATTTCCTTATTTCCAACGCGTTTCGGAGCCACTTGCCGAGCTCCTTCCTCAGGGAATACCCTGAGGAAGGAGCTCGGCAAGTGGCTCCGAAACGCGTTGGAAACAAGGAAATAAAGCATCACTAATACCTAGACATCCTGTGTCGGTGGTATATGTTTCTGACAGCAGCGCGGACACGAAGGTACTTCGTCCAAAAAATAACCTGTGAGGTAAGTCTGTATGTCCGCCTGACTGTTTGACTTGTCCGTATATAGTGGGAATTTGTCATTTTCTTCGTCTTGCTGGTATGGGCAATGATCTTACTCCTAAAAGCTGCCTTGGCCGTCTCCCAGAACAGTGTAGGGTTGTCCTCTGCCGCCCTATTGGTCTCATAAAAAAAGTCCACTATTCCCCTTGTAGTTAAGTAAAGTCCTTGTCCCGCTGTAGGAAGTCGGGGAATCTTCAAAGGAGTTCTGTGCCCCATGGGAAGGCGTCTCGAAGGGTTAAAGTGATTGGGCTGTGGTCAGAAATTAACATATCTTCTATTGTAGTCTCCTCTACCTTCTGGAGTATGTCCTCCCACACTAGAAAAAGGTCAATGCGTGACCAGGTTTCGTGTGGGTGTGAGAAGTGTGTGAATTGTCTCTCCACCAGATGTTGCAACCTCCACACGTCCCTCATCACAAGGTCTGATGCAATTCCCTGTAGTTTTGTATCCCCCGCACTTGAGTTAACTAACTCCCCTCCTCTTCCCGACCTATTCTCCGACTCCAACATTACCCCGTTCATTTCACTCCCTATTACTGAGTTGCATTCCTTATCTCACATGATGGATTGATGTAAGTCCCGGAAGAAACTATCCTGTGCTGAGTAAGGTGTGTACAAATTGTGTATACTAAGAGTCCCTCCCGGCATCTCTAAAATCAAATGTACATGTTGCCCTTGGTCATCGTGGATACAAGACAAAACCTTATGACTTGTGTATTAAGGTTATCACTCCTGCCCACCTCCCCAGGGCTCCTGAGTTGTAGACCCCTCCTACCCACAGTCTATGCATGTGGAACATGTCCTGCTGGGGCAAATTGGTTTCCTGGAGCAGGATTATGTCTCCTTTCAATCTCTTGAGGTGTCTAAGTACCATGGCTCGCTTTTCAGGTGACCTCAGGCCCTTCACATTCCACGATACTATTTTAATCATGGTTCTCGTTGAGTGGTCAACGTGCGGTCAGATCATTACATGTAGCGTGTGGCAAACGTGGTTACTCTTGGTCCAAATCATCATTATGTTTTGGCATAGGGTGTATCCTGGTTGGTGGTTTCAGATGTGGAGCAGTATTCTCATTCTTAACATAATACAACGCAAATCCCTGAACGTGTATTGGAGCCCCAACAGCCGTCCATTGTCCCATTCCCTCCCCACCCATCGCATTAGTAGCGACTACCATTTGTTCCAGCATGGAAAAAGTAAAAGCAACCCTTTCGCTCCTGCCGATTCGTCTTCTAAGCAAGTGAGTCCTTTGCCGGCTATGTTAAAAGAACAAATCAATAACAAAGTCTCATTTGGAGGCATGTCCACTCGTTTGCAGCTTCCCCCTTTCAGAGGCCCCAAGTTTCCGACTATGTAATCTTTCCCTTCCCCCACACTCTTTCTTTCCCTGGCGCGTTCCTGTTGGTATACCCACTGATGTGTACGGTATGCTGTGGCAGGTCACCGTAGCCAGCCAAGGTGTGTAGAAATCATCAAAGAATGGGCAGCGCACAAAACAACAGAAAAAAAAAAATAGGGGATAAATATTAAAAATGAAAAAATAATAATAAAAAGGGATAAATATTAAAAGTTAAAAAAGAATTAAAAAAAAAGGAAATGTAATGATATGGGGGGGACACTCCCCATTTAGGATATTAGGTTCAGCGATGAGCATCTTCACGTAGCACGTTAGTCTTGCTGATCCATTGTAGATGTCATCCGATCCAGCACTGGTGGGATGTCAGTCTCCTCGGCTTGTGGGGAAACATTTTCCTCTCTAGTGGGGGACTGTCGTATTGGTGTGTTCGATGTTTGCACAAGCCAGAGATCGTCTTCCTGCTCTGCGTCATGATTCCTTAAGGATCATCTCCGTGGGCTGGTTGTAAAGGCACTTAGAGCCTCCTTGGGATCCTTCCAGGATTTGAACGATCCGTCTGGACCTCTTACTTTGAGTGTTGCTGAATAAAGGAGCCGAAATTGAATGTTGTGTCTGAATAGGATGCTGCACACTTCGCAGAATGCTTTACGCTTCTTGGTCACTTCTGCAGAGATGTCCTTGAAGAGGACCACCTTGTGGCTTCTGAGCATCAGTGGCTGCTTCCTGTTCCTAAAGAGGCATTGTATTTTCTCCTTTTCTGTAAAGTCAAGGTATTTGGCAATAACTTGTCTGGGCCTCTGGGAGTGTGATTTATCTCGCCAATTGCTAATATGGCCGTCGCCTGTCCCCCAGTTTGGCTGGCCCACTCTGTGCACCCTTTCTACCTTGTGCTGGCCCTGGAGTCCCAAAGCCTTAGGGAAGTCTAGCTCGCATATATCATCTAGTTAATGGGGCAGAATCGATTTTGGGAGGCCTATGATTCTGAAATTGTTCCTCCTTGACCTATTTTCCATGTCATATATTTTATCTTGCATCCAGCTAGACTGTTTCTGTGATAGTGTTGGGTCATGTTCCATTGTGACCAGTTTATCTGACACTCATTACTCTAGGTCACCCAGTCTGCTTGCATGTTGCATAGAAATCTCCTGGAGCTCTTCCAAGTCCTCTCTTACTGCCTCCCTTACTGACTTTTTAATGTCACTGGCCAAAAACTTTGCCACCTCCCTTGCCATAAACCTGCATTCTGTGGCCAGCTAGAGGTCTGTATTTGGATCTCCAGATGTCTGTTTGACAGAGTGGTTGCCTCCTCCCCGGCTCCCTCTAGTATCCCTGGGGCCCCAGCATTTTGACCTCCGCTGATTCTGTGGATCGTTTGGCGCTGTGCCTTTCTTCTGTGCGCCCTGCAATGACGCCATCTTGCTGGCTTGCGCAGCTGCTCTTTGATCTCCCGCCACTCTGTCCTCCATCCAGCCCGCACTTTGGAGCCACCGATCCATGATCCCGCGGATGTCCCCCATGTGAGTGGTGACCAGCAGTGTGTCAGAAATCTGCTGCCTGGCTTTTTTTTTTCAGTCTGTGGCTTATCCACGTCAGGAGCAATTTTACGCCGCCATCTCCATACTGGCGCCGGAACCGGAAATCGCTAATTCCATCTTGTGGGATATCAGTGTTATCAAGATGAATTGGATGATTATCTCATCTTTCAAGGGTGTTGCTGCCCTGGATGGCCACTAGATGGCAGAAGGTGGCTGTAGGTTATGCACTGTGTGGAGCTGTTTTATGAGCAGTTTAGACAGTCAGAGCCTTTGGTTTATTACTCTTCCAAAATATATCTGCTGTGTAGAGATGGAGCTACTATGTATGTCTCTGTGTTTGGGTCGATGTGAAAGCCCCTGATTGGGTTTAAATGGTGACACACAGATATTTCAGCTGTGATAATGTGTTTCTTGTGCCCCTAGGTAGCACCATTCCATAGCCTGCCTAATCTATTATGGGGCTTGCTCTTTTCTCTCCTTTTCTGGCTCAAGCTTCCCGTCCCCGGCCTCCAGGTGATCGGGGGCTACTGTTTACCTTTTCCCAGTCACCTCACTCCCAGTCTGATCACTGCAGGTCTACTGGTAATAAGTCACTCAGCTCCCAGAGGAATGTGATGCTGTGAAGGCTGTGAGGGCTGGAGGAGGGGGGGAAGGGATGGGTAGTGCTGCAGCCTGGGGATTTCAGATGAAATAGATTGATTAATCTCACCGTTCTGCATTTTCTCAATGTCTCCTTGCTGGATGGTAGGTTTGGAGGGTGTTTAATAGCTGGATGGCTCTGGATTTTCTGTGGGTGCCATGAGGCCACTCACATACAGCTTTCTTGCATGGTGGCCATCTTGAGTCCCAACTCTTTTTCTTTGTTAGTATAGCACCGGGAGGGCTTAATTTTTGACCGACAAGCTGTAGTTTTTAATGAGACTAATCATTTTGCCATATAATGTACTAAAACACAGGAAAGAAATCCAGGAAAGGGCAAGCTGAAAACACTTTGCTATCTTCTTATATCCCTTTCTTGCTTTGAGAGCTACCACCAATTTCACAGAGATAGGCAGCTGCTTAGGCTGGCTTCACACCACGTTTTTTTGGATCTGGGGCTGTCTGGTGTGAACCGGACAGCCCTGGATCTGATTTTGCCCCTATTGTATCCCTATGGGGCCGGATGGGACCAGATGGCAGCTATTTGCCATCCGGTTTGGTGTGTTTCCGACTGGATCCGGGTGATCTTGTTTTTTGCCCCGGACACAAAATCACAGCTTGCAGGCTTTTTTGTGTCCAAGTCAAAAATTTATCAAAACCAACTCTTTCTGGACCTGGAGCGATGGGCGCCGGATCGCGTCGGATCCGGCAGAAAAACGATCCGATTCCCGGACGCCGGCTGCTGAACGAGCAGGGGCTTTGAAATTCAAGCTGCGCTTGTTCAGCACATGGACAGCGCAGCCTGAAAAGCCACCGGCTGAAATTTCAGCACCTGGAAAGCTCTCCTCCAGCTGCTATCTTGAAATTTCAGCACTGGACAGTGGCAGCCGCTGATTCCGGCAGAAAACGGGATCAGAGGGCATATTTGCCCTCTGGTTCGGTTTTGTCCGGGTCTGTCGGGTTCTGTCTGGTGCATCTTACAAAACACCGGACAGAACCTGACAGTGAAGAACTGTGATGTGAAGCCAACCTTAGAAAAACCCATGGCCACTGTTATTTGGCACAAGTTTAGAGGAGACTGGGTTTTTATGAAGCTGTTAAAAATTTGAATCATCTGTCCTTCACAACGATGATCGTGCACAAGCTATAACCGTAACCGGCTAAGTAAGGTCTGAAACCTTGGTCAAAGCTATCTAAGCACACAAATCTCCAGGAGTCACAAAAAATTATGCATCGGCCCATTTTTATTTTAGTTGTAATTTTCAAAAATGTTAAATATTATTATTTTTTTTATTTCTTTTGCCTAAAATGCAAAGAAAATGTCATCCTTTCCTGAAGACCTTTAGAGATCATTTCATCTTCAACTTGCGTAACTGTTCACAATAACGATAATTTTGACACCATGTTCCAAAATATTATACAAATGTTCTTTTTCTCTGATTTTCCTAAATGGTAGGTGCAAATGACAGTCAGTGTAATAAAACTCATCACCCATTAGAGTATACATCGAATTTTATTGAAGAAACCTCCCAATGATAACAGTATAATCTTCAACATTAAAAAAACTCTAAATGCACGCTTCCAAATTATTAGGCACAGTAATGTTTCTAAACATTTGATATGTTTTCAAGAACTGAAAATGCTAATTTGTTGTATTTGCATCATTAGGAGTAGTGATGGACGAGTCCTAAATTACTCGGAATCGCTTGACTCTAGCGAGTCCGAGCCCTGGACTCGCTACTCGTTGCGAGTCTAGCGAGTCCAATGTTAATGAATGGGGTAGCGAGTAATAGCGAGTAATGTGCGATTTACAAATCGCAGATATGTCTCGGCAAGCGCTCACATTGCCGTTTTGGAAACCCCACTCGCAACAGTTTTTTGCTGCTGTGTCCGAGGCCAAACTTAAATATAAGGAATCTTGAAGTTTCCCTACACTGACTGACAATCCCTATGATCTGCTCCAGCATCTACCTCACCCTGCACTAGCTCAGATCGTCACAGGAATGTGGAGGAAATGGCGGTGGCAAGGCTTATATACAGCCTCGCCTCTCATACATGACATAGGCATCACGATGGACAGAAGCCAATCATAGTCCTGCCACAACCAACATGGCTGTGGCATTACTGAATATGATTGGCTAACATGCTTGTCCATCTTCACAAGTTTTCTGACCTAACACGCTAGGCTGTCTCGGAAGCTTTGTCGGAACATAACAGATTCTGTATTCTCGAGTCCCGAATACAGTATACAGGACTCGGATTCGTAGACTCGCTCAGACTCGCTGCTGACAGCGGGTATCCGTGCAGCGGTGCGATTGTTTAAACGATTTGGAGAGATTCAAGCTACATAGCGATGTGATATAGCGAGTCTAGCGAGTGAGAAAAAGTAAACTCTGACAAAACTAGGATTGCCATTGACTTGCGTTGGACTCGTTACTGTGCGAGTAATCGCTGGGAAACTCGCCGAGTACCGAGTCCTACGAGTCCCTTACTACTCGCCGAGTAACGAGTCCTAGCAAGTAGACTCGCCCATCCCTAATTAGGAGGTCACATTCACTGAAATAAAAAGCTATTTAACTCCAAAACATCCTAACAGGCCAAGTTATATGTTAACATAGCAACCCTTCTTTGATATCACCTTCACAATTCTTGCATTAATTGAACTTGTGAATTTCATGCAGGTAAAGGCAGAATGAGGAAGGTTTCTGCCAGGCAAGTTCATCAGATTAAGAGAGCAGCTGCTAAAAAGGCCTTACAAACCAGCAAATAGATATTTGAATCTGCTGGTGCTTCTGGAGTCTCTCGAACCTCAAGGTGTAGGATCCATCAAAGACTTGTTGTGATGCATAAACCTACCATTTGGCTACCCCTAAAGAATGCTCACAAGCAGAAACGGTTGGAGTGAGCCCAGACATACATCAAGACTAATTTTCAAACAGTCTTGTTTACTGCGAGTGCTGAGCAACCCTGGATGGTCCGGATGGATGGAGTAGTGGATAGTTGGTGGATGGCCACCATGTCCCAACAAGGCAGCGACATCAGCAAGGTGGTGGAGGAGTCATGTTTTGGGCCAGAATCATGGGAAACAGCTGGTAGGCCCCTTTAAGGTTCCTGAAGGTGTGAAAATGACCTCTGCAAAGTATATAGAGTTTCTGACTCAGAACTTTCTTCCATGGTACAAAAAGCAGAAATGTGCCTTCAGGAGCAAAATCATCTTCATGCATGACAATGCACCATCTCATGCTGCAAAGAATACCTCTGTGTCATTGGCTGCTATGGGCATAAAAGGAAATAAACTCATGGTGTGGTCACCATCTTCCCCTGACCTCAACCCTATAGAGAACCTTTGGAGTATCATCAAGCAAAAGATCTATGAGGATGGGAGGCAGTTCACATCACAACAGCAGCCGTGGGAGGCTATTCTTACATCATGCAAAGAAACAAGCAGAAACTCTCCAGAAACCCACAAGTTCAATGGATGCAAGAATTGTGAAGGTGACATCAAAGAAGGGTTCCTATGTTAACATGTAACTTGGCCTGTTAGGATGTTTTGGCGTTAAATAGCTTTTTATTTCAGTGAATGTGACCTCCTAATACAGCAAATTCTACAAATGAGCATTTTCAGTTCTTTCAAACATATCAAATGTTTAGAAACTCTACTGTGCGTAATAATTTGGAACAGGGCATTTAGAATTTTTTTTTAATTTTGAAGATTATACTGCTATCATTGGGAGGTTTCTTCAATAAAATTCGATGTATACTCTAACGGGTGAGGACTTTTATTACACTGATCGTCATTTGCACTGACCATTTAGGAAAATCTGAAAAAGAACATTTGCATAATAATTTCGAACATGGTGTAATTAGGGCCATTGTCATGCTCAAAGATGTACCTATGCCAAAAGATGAACCTATGTACAGTGTGTCTCCGAAAATAAGGCGCCCCCCGAAAATAAGGCACCCTGGGGATTTGGCCAGGGTGCTTAATATAAGGCACCCCCTGAAAATAGGACGTGGCAGGCAGGCAAAAAAAAAAAATTCATACTCACCTACTGAGTTGTCTCTGCCGCCAGCATTGTTCCTCCGGAGCTTGCCGCCGCCACCCCCACTGCCACTGCCGCCACTTGATGTCACCTTGATGTGTGTACATAGCCGGGCGCCGCAGATGTACGATGGTAAGCCATCACCCAATCAGGCGGTTGCTGGCGTCTAATTGGCCGTGGCATTACTGTACATCTCCTGTACAGAGGTCATCTACACTGCTCAGCGTAGATGTACAGTAATGCCGCGGCCAATCAGACGCCAGCAGCCACCTGATTGGCTGATGGCTTAGCATCGTATATTTACGGCGCCCGACTACATACACACCGGGTGACATCAAGTGGTGGCGGCGGTGGCGAAGGTAAGCTCCGGCAGGCTCCAGTGATGTGTCTGACTGTGTGTGTGTGGCTGTGTGTGTGTGGCTGTGTGTGTGTTTGACTGTGTGTGTGTTTGACTGTGTGTGTGTATGTGTGGCTAGAGGGATGTTGGAGGATGATAGGGGGCTACAGAGGGACAGTGGAGGATGATGGGGCATACAGAGGGATAGTGGAGAATGATGGGGTCTACAGAGGGATAGTGGAGGATGATGGGGGGCTACAGAGAGACAGTGGCAGGTGATGGGGTCTATAGAGGGATAGTGGAGGATGATGGGGGGCTACAGAGGGACAGTGGCAGATGATGGGGTCTACAGAGGGATAGTGGAGGATGATGGGGGCTACAGAGGGATAGTGGAGGATGATGGGGGCTACAGAGGAATAGTGGAGGATGATGGGGGGCTACAGAGGGATAGTGGAGGATGAGGGGGCTACAGATGGATAGTGGAGGATGATAAGGGGCTACAGAGGGATAGTGGAGGATGCTTAATATAAGGCACCCCCCAAAAAATAAGACATGGTACAATTTTTGGACCAAAAATTAATATAAGACGGTGTCCTATTTTCGGGGAAACACGGTACCAGTCTAAAGTCTTTTGCAACCTCTAACAGATTTTCCTTCAGTATTGTTTAACTTCTCTATCCCTCCTGCAGAAAAGAGTCCCCAAAGGATAATCTTACTATCGTGATAGTGGGGATAGTATTTTTATGATGATGTGCAGTGTTAGTGTCCACAACACAAATCCTTTTGCATTTAACACAAAAAATTCTACTTTGGTGTCTTCTGACCACCTTCTTCCACATGCTCACTATGTCCATTATATGACTATTTGCAAACTACAGATAGCACTTCTTAGGCTGTTTTCACACTGGCGTTGGTGTCTGCATGCGTATGGCACGCAGACGCAAACGCAGTGCAAACGCAGCCATATTAATGTGAATGAAGCGGAGAATCTCCACATGCGTTCACATTAATATGCACCCCGGCCAGCCAATCAGCTGTCTCGGGGGCGGCCGGGAGGGGGAGATCAGCGGTGGAGATCTCCTCCTCCCGGCCACAGCTGATCTCCCGCCGGTGTCGGCGCGGGAGATTTGAAGTAACAGCTGATCTGACAGCTGTTTAAATCTCCCGCGCCGACACCGAATAGGGTGATATCAGTGCAGGAGATAAGAAACAGCTGATCGCTGCTTCAAATCTCCTGCGCCGACATCACCTATTTCGTGTCAGCGCGGGAGATTTAAACAGCTGTCAGATCAGCTGTTTCTCCCCGCCAACACCGGCGGGAGATCAGTGGAGGCTGTAGCTGATCTCCCGGTGGCCGTCTGGAGAAATTTCAATGAGATCCGATGCGTTCTCCTGCGCTGTCATGCGGAGGACACTGCGGATCCATTGACTTCTATGCATCGTTTGTGCGCTTGTGGGCACTTGCTGATAAATCAAGCGACCGCACAAAAAATGCAACAGGGCTGCGTCCGAAATGCGCTCGGAGGGTTGACAAATTGCGCGCATCCGAGTGCAAACGCAACCGAACGCAGTCAAACGCAGGCACATGCGTTTCCATGTTAAACATAGGAACGCATGTGCGCAAGCGTTTGGCTGCATTCGGTGCGCGGCGTATGCAAAGCCAGTGTGAAACCACCCTTATGGCTTGTTTTCAAAAATGGCTGTCTTGCAACTCTCCCATAAAAGCCAGATTGGTGTTAAGGACAGATTCTCCCACCTGAGCTGTGGATCTCTGCAGCTCCTCCAGAGTGACCATGGGCCTCTTGGCTGCTTCTGTAATTAGTGTTCTCTTTGCTTGCGTAAACAGATGCAATGGCACAGAGGACACAGACTCAGTAGTTATAAAACTATAGGTGATTACTTATTAAACTATTTACCCAATTATTAAGACAAGTCAAAATACAAGAGAAAATGACAATTTTACAGTGACAGTTCAGGTTATATTGTGTTATCAATATGCTTTCTTATTTCTGTGGCTACCAATCTGGCCTTAGTACTGGCCCTGGTACCCTAAATGCTGCCCTCTCCTGCACTTCCACACTGAGAATAGAGACACCAATATGCTATTCATCGTCTACATGTCCCTGTCTGACCCTTAAACATATAACTACTGATTCTTCATCATACTGAATTTCGTTAGCTTTGTTGATCATGTGTCAGTCAATTATAGGATATGCTCACACGATTGGAACCTCTGCTCATACAATCAGATATTTTACTCATATAATCGAATCCTCTGCTCACATGATCAGAACGTCACATGATTGATAAAATGACTCACATGATTGGAACCTCTGGTCATACAATCAAATCCTCTGCTCACATGATTGATACCAATACTCACACGATCAATACCACTGTATGCTCACATGATTGATACCAATACTCACACGATCAATACCACTGTATGCTCACATGATTGATACCACTGCAGTCTGTTTTCTTCCCTTCAGTCTTCTCTCTGGTACACAAAATGTTTTATCTTGTGGAAAAACTTTGTGTCCCTTAATTAGTCCACAACAAAACTGATCTTTCACTCTTTGACATTTAGCTTGGCTAAAAGCCTTCTTCTTCTAAAAGCTAGTCTTCTTCTCTACAGATAGGGACATGGTACAAGTCAAGGTGATGACTTCCCAACTTATGCAGAAGCTGTTAGATTTCTCTACTGCATCACAGCAACGTTCTGTACCTCTAGTATGTTCCATCTCTTGTTATCCTGTCTGCAACAAGCTTCTTGTCTTTTGGTTCTGGCACTTCTAAAGTGCCTATAACAGCTGTTAATGTCCATTAAATTGCTGCATCTGCCCATAAATGTTCCATAGCACCATTCTCTACAGATAAAGTATAAAGTCTAGCTCACTGTACCAATTTCCCATTCACATGTAGCACAGATCAGTCCTGCTATGACTAGATAGATGCACAAATAACGTAGAGAAATCCAGCTTGTACACATCAATTCTTTCCTTTTTTTCCTTTCTAATTCATGGTGCATTACAGGATCGGATTTGCATGGTATGCCTGACCTTAGTCAATGCGTTTTGGATGCATGTTCCATCCTTACTCATGACTCAGTCATGCATCTGAAACGCTTTGACTAGTCGTGCATACCATGTAAATTTGATCCTGTACCGCACCTTGAATAAGAAATAAAAAAAAGAAAAGAATTTCATGTGTATGAGCTGGATTTATTGTCTTTATTTGTGCACTTGCTACAGATCCCTTACACTTGGAATATCAGTTTTGCTGGATGGCAATTGTGCTATAGTCCATTTCTGAATGATGGATTGAAGAGTGCTCCATTAGTTTTTAGATAGCTTGGGCTGTTTTTTGTAACCTAACCCTGCTTTAATCTTTTTCACAACTTTGAGGCCTTCACAAAACAGCTGTAGCTATAGTGAAAAGAAATGACAAACAGGTGGACTCAAGTTACTAATTAGGTGACATCTGGAGGCAATTGCTCACTCAGGATTTTATCAAACTACAGGGGCTGATTACAATGCACGTTACCGATCTATATTTTTTAATTATTTTGAAAAGCATATATGAATTTTATATTTCCGAACTACTTACTCTTTTGTGTTGTCATATGAGATAAAAGCCCCATAAAATAAATTTGTTTGATGGGGTGAAACATGAAAAAAGGGGAATAATTCATGCAGTAACTTTTTCAAGGCACTGTTCAGATAGATAGATTCATAGATAGATATCCATTATTCTGCAGCTAACTGTGTCCTCCACAACAAGACCAACACCTGGATTCTAATCTTGCTAACAGCTTTTGTCCTGGTGCAACTATTAGGACATAAATTACTTTAGGTCACAATCACATGACCTTTATGAAAATTAATGATGGCACTTACAGTAAAAATGTGTTACAGCTACAAACTTTACTGAGGAATGTGGGGTAAACAAATTTCTGTTCCTAGTGTCTTCCATCAGAATGAGATCAAAAGAGGGCAAATAGTTTTTACACAATATGGACATATATGTTAATAAACTAATTATTTTTTAACTCCCTCATACCTGACACTATTATTTTGTAAATCCTGTTCAATGACACATTTGCTTCTGTGCACATTACCATAACATGTTGCGGCTGTCATGGCAGACCGACCCTGTAAGGTGATAGCGGTTAGAGCCCCGCATAAGAAAAAATAATTTCTTATATAATTTCTTATATAATAGGAAATACAATTTGCTATAAAACTTTTAATGAGCACTAACATGATGACTGTGTCTTTCTAGTATTCTCCAAATTTACTGAGGTGGACATCAGAATAAAGAAGAACAAGGAGTCCTGAAAGTAATGATCTGACCCCACAGAGCCGTGATCTCAGCATCATTGAGTCTGTGTAGGATTATATGAAGAGAAGAAAGGATTTGAGAAAGCAACTTCCACAGCAGATCTGGGGTTAGGTCTGCAAGATGTTTGGAACAAAATTCCTCACAAGCTTCTTCAAAAACATTGTGCAACTGCAGCTAGAAGAAAATATCCTGTATTAAATGCAAAACCAGGTCATATCATATGATTTCATTTGGATTTCTCTTTTGTTCATTCAGTTTGTAGTTTTTGTTAAATGATAAAACTAAAATATTAACAATTTTTTAAAACATTCTCACTTTTTACCATTTTTTTTTCCTCTCCTTCAAACTTTTGTACAGTAATTGTATGTGTTCTCAAAATAAATTGAAAACTATTATGTAAGTAAAGGAAAATTAAAAGTCTCCTTTATAATGCAGCATTTTAGCATCTGAATTTTTGTTCTGATCATGAATACTCCAAACGTTTCTCATCTCGATGGAGTTAAATAGCAACGTCACTGGGAATGTAACAACACAAATTGTGGAAAATAATTAAACACATCACTAATATCTCCAAGGCCTGGAAAGGCATCCCGAAAGGGTTAAATCCAGCCTTTACATAAATAATGTTAATGTACTGTATATACTCGTGTATAAGCCGACCCGTGTATAAGCCGACCCCCCTACTTTTGCCCCCAAAACCTGGGAAAACCAATTGACTCGTGTATAAGCCGAGGGTGGACCCCAGCACAGGTATACAGCCCCCAGCAGTGTGGTATACAGCAGCCCCAGAGGTATATACAGCAGGCCCCCAGAGGTACGGTATATACAGCAGGCCCCCAGAGGTACGGTATATACAGCAGGCCCCCAGAGGTATATACAGCAGGCCCCCAGAGGTATATACAGCAGGCCCCAGAGGTATATACAGCAGGCCCCCAGAGGTATATACAGCAGGCCCCCAGAGGTATATACAGGCAGGCCCCCAGAGGTATATACAGGCAGGCCCCAGGAGCTATATACAGGCAGGCCCCAGGAGCTATATACAGGCAGGCCCCAGGAGCTATATACAGGCAGGCACCAGGAGCTATATACAGGCAGGCCCCAGGAGCTATATACAGGCAGGCCCCAGGAGGTATATACAGGCAGGCGCCCAGTGGGGTATACAGCAGGCCCCAGGGTATATACACGCAGCCCCCAGTGGTAGTATACAGGCCCCCAGTGGGTTATACAGCAGGCCCCCAGTGGCACTCGCCCCCCCCACACTGTGCAGAGCTCCCCCCTCCCGATGCATTATCTTACCATCCAGCCGCATCACCGCCGGTCCTGCCGTCCTTCCTCGCGCGCTGCGTTCCCGGTCTCATGTGACCCGGCGGTCGCAGTCGGATGACGTCATCGCGCCGGGTCACGTGAGAGCCGAACACAGCGCGAGAGGATGGACGGGAGCACCGGCGGTGATGCGGCTGGATGGTAATATAATGCATCGGGATGGGGGGGCTCTGCACAGTGTGGGGGGGGGCGAGTGCCATTGGGCGCCTGCTGTATATGGGGGCCTGCTGTATAACCCACTGGGGGCCTGTATACATATGGGGGCTGTATTGCACGGCTCCCCCTGCCGCTGTGATGGGCGGGGGGAGCCGTGCATATCTAATGAGCGGCCCCATGTGACGGGCCGCTCTGTCAGGAGCCTCCCCACGCCTCCTCCAGCCTCCCCAGCACCCGGACACAGCCCCCACACAGCACATACCGTATAGACCCGTGTATAAGCCGAGGGGGGGACTTTTCAGCCCAATTTTTGGGCTGAAAAACTCGGCTTATACACGAGTATATACGGTAACTCTTACATAATAGCCGTCATCTAATTTGGAAGGCAATTTGGTACTAGTTTGCTTCTGAGTTAGGTCATAAAACACAGAAGTCCTCGCATACCAGAGTTCTTAGCTAAAATTTAAATATAGAAAGTAAAAGTTATTAACATACAATTCATAAAATGTATTTGGATTTGCAGTTAAAGAATACAAATAAACACTATAGTTTTTATTTTTAATGCTGTATTACATTAAGGCTGAAGGTATTACGGTAAGTTATAAAGTATTGAAGATCAGGTATCAGGATGGATATATTTCACATTGAGATGCACTACATGTCCAGGAAAATAAAAACAACTAATCCCGGAAGACAGTCCATCTTACAATACAATTCTGCCCATAAACCAGGATAGCTTCTTTTAGGACTGTCCAGTCATATTAGTTACAATAAGTGAGATCCTCTGGGGAAGCAATACTGCAGCTATTTTCAGAAGTTACATTTGGATGGAGTCTTCTGTCCTTTAAATGACATGTCTTAAACAAACCATGGAGAGGAATCAGGTTTCCTCATGTATGGCCAGTGAAGTGTTGTGCAAATGTTTTGATGTACATATGAAATTTAGCCTCATGTTTTAATGCTCTCTATATATGATGTAGCAAACCAAACAAAAAAGTAGGAAATAAATGACTTTTGGTGCATAAAAGCACATAATATGGAAGTGTTCTTTGTGCTCTTAAATTATCATGACAGATGTTTGTAGTTTTGTCTCATCGAGCTGCTTATTTAGATGTCACTATCTGTATGTGTTTGAACAGGTTTGGAGAGGGAGAAAGCTGGTATACATGAAAGCATATCCTACCTAACCTGTCTAAATCTGTGTATGTAGGACATAGAAATTACACATCACAATCCTCATACTGTAATTATAATTCTCTTTGATAATTTCATAGATATGCATTCTATAGACCACAATATAACCTCCTGCGTACATGTTTTGCAATTGTTCTTCTGTTGCAAAATAAAGGAGTTATAATGAGACAAAGATGTACTGAATAAGCAAAATCAGCAAAAAATTAGTGGTCAGCCTTTGGAAAACAGATCTCATCTTAAATGTTCAGGTTGTCAGATTGACCAATGGAATATAGAGTGCTATGCACTAAGGGGCACTAACAGAGGACACTAAGAAGAGGCCACAGCAAAGGAGTCTTGTACAAAGGAATTCAAGAAGCAAGCAAAAAAGGCACTCTGTATCCATAAAAATCCAAATTTTTTTAGCAAATAAAACATTCCAGCCAGAGAGAGAGCAGGGCTCAGGAACTATAGATTGTTCACCTATGCACACATCCACTGGTCCCACCGAGTCATCATGTACCCCCAATGGGGAATAAAACTGCAATATGTGCTTTCATAGCAAATTGGCTTAGATTTCAAATTGATTGTTCATGTTTGTATGTTATTTTTGGATAAAACTAATGTTCTGCTGCTAATACCACTCAGCTATTAACAATCAAAGTGAACCTGTCACCAAGTTTTTCCCATATGAGCTGTGAACACTACCAGTATTCCAGAATACTGTATATGAGTCCCCAGGCTGATCTGTATAACATAAAAAATAACTTTTATTATACTGACCTGGTGGGGTGGTCCAGTATGTTGGCTGTCCTTGACCTTGATCTGTCACCTCCTGTCTACTTATGATTGCATCCTACTTCTCTGCTTTATGTGGATGACATGTCAATCATCATTCACACACTGTCCTGTATTACTCCCAGCACACATGCACTTACCTCTGCCGAGGGCAGAGCAAAGTGTTGTAATGCGCAGGTACTGAGAAAGGTTAAAAAGCACCAGCACATGTGCACTTCAATAATTTGCTCTGCCCTTAGCAGGATAGAGAGAGGTGTGCAGGAGCACAATGAAGGACGCTTGGTGGATGATGTAGGATGCGTCACCCACATGAAGCAAAAAAGGAGGACGGCGATAGCAAGAAGAGAGCAGGCACTGGATCAAGATCAGCAATACCCACTAGACTGCCCCTCAGGTGGGTATAATAAAAGCTATATTTTTTTAAAATCATACAGATTGCCCTGGGGATTTATATACAGTATTTTAGAATGCTGTATATAAGAGATCACTAGTGGTGGCCGCAGCCTATAGGGGAAAAACTGGGTGACAGGTTCACTTTAATGTGTAAACCATGGTGATTTGCCGTAAGCACATGTCGGATTGGTGGCCACTTGACCTTATTGCAGAAGCTAAGTGTGCTCATAGACAATATAATGTTATTTTGCTCATAATAAGTCCAGAACATGTTTTAGTTTTTTTCAACTTGTTTTTCTTGTTTTGGAAGATAAGTAGAGCTTTCTAGTAATAAACTTAAACAAGTTATCAAGCAAACAAAAACAAATATGTAATTAATTATACAATGGAAAGGTTTATAGACAAAAAAAAAAAGAGTCCTACATCTGCTCAAATTCTGATTTGTCAGTTGGATGCAAATTTAGGGTTCTATATGGTCTTCACATGCCCCAAAAGTATATTAAGCATGAGCTGAAAAAAATATATACCTTGCTGCTCAAATATTTAAAACCATTTTGCCAAATTTCCATGAAGCGAACTACAAAAAAATTTGATTCAGGAAAATTGTAATATTTCGTAATATATCCTTCATGGAGGATTGTACCCGCTGAAGCGACAAGCCAGGGTGCGAAACAACGTAGTACCCCATGTCCTCCCACCCGCTGTGCACAACCGGTTGTATGTAGATATAATAAATATCTACTGCCAGAAGCCTTGAGTGCGGCTCCAATTCTTCTCTACTTTGATTGAATTTCTGTCAAACTAATCTGATAAACTTCTATGAAGAGGTAAGTTCTGGACTGGACCACAGAAATGCAGTGGATGTGGTGTATATGGACTTTTCAAAAGCTTTTGATACAGTGCCACAAAAAAGGTTGATACATAAATTGAGAGCAATGGGGATAGGGGCAAATATGTGTAAGTGGGTTAAGAACTGGCTTAGTGATAGGAAACAAAGGGTGGTTATTAATGGAACACATTCAGAGTCAGTCACAGTTGACAGTGGGGTACCACAGGGGTCAGTATTGGGCCCACTTCTTTTTAACTTATTTATTAATGACCTTGTAGGGGGCATACAGAGTAGAATCTCAATATTTGCAGATGACTCTAAACTCTGCAGGGTAATCAATACAGAGGAGGACAATTTTATGTTACAGGAGGATTTATGTAAACTAGAAGCTTGGGCTGATAAATGGCAAATGAGCTTAAATGGGGATAAATGTAAGGTCATGCACTTGGGCAGAGGAAATAAAATGTATAATTATATGCTTAATTGTAAAACACTGGGCAAAACTATCACTGAAAAAGACCTGGGTGTATGGGTACATGACAAACTCACATTTAGTGGACAGTGTCATTTAGCTGCTGCAAAGGCAAATACAATAATGGGATGCATTAAAAGTGACATAGATGCTCACAAGGAGAACATAATTTTACCTCTATACAAGTCTCTAGTATGACCACACTTAGAATACTGTGTACAATTCTGGTCTCTGATGTATAAGAAAGACATAGCTGAAATAGAGGCGGGTGCAAAGAAGAGCGACCAAGGTTATTAGAGGACTGAGGGGTCTGCAATACCAAGACAGGTTATTAAACTTGGGGTTATTTAGCTTGGAAAAACGAAGGCTTAGGGGTGATCTTATAATAATGTATAGATATATGAGGGGACAGTACAGAGACCTTTTTAATGATCTTTTTACTCTTAGGCCTGAGATGGGGACAAGTGGGCATCCTCTATGTCCGGAGGAAAGAAGGTTTAATCATAATCATAGAAGTGAATTCTTTATGTCGAGCCCACTGGGACGGGGTACTCTGTGACGGACCGGTGTACTGCTGGGGGATGTCACGGCGGTCCTGGTCCGGACCGTGTCCCGGGCCCGCACAATAAAATGGGGGTTATTTACAGGGGATTTGTCACTCGTGACGCCACCCATTATATGCGGCCAGTAATGGGGCCGCCGCTGCTGTAGAACCTCCGGGGATGATGGGATAGCAGCTTGGATAGAATAGTTCCTGTGGGCAGAACTGGGTTCCCCGGGGCAGTGGTAGTAGTAGTTAAAGTCTGTGAGGATAGTTATTGATGCTGCAGGAGAGTAGGGGTAGCAGTAGAGATGATGAGAGTAGAGGTAATCGCAGTATATGAGGGCAAGTGGGGCTTCAGTATAAGGATCACACACACTCACGGTTTCTGTTGTTTTCCAAGTCTTTACTTGGAGATGGTATAACACAGTATTGTCCATGGAGTCTGTACCGGGTTGCTCTCACCCTGACCGGGTCCTTGGCTTCCTACTTAAGCGTTGTGTGTGGCCCTGCTGCTGCTTGTAGCTGTACTGCTGGCCCTGTCTCTGCTCACAGGTACCAATCTGCTGGGCAACTTGAGTCCTCTGTGTCACTGACCCCTCCGTGTTGCTTTGCTATGGTGCTGTGAAGATGGTGGATCTTTACTATCCTGGTGTTTACTGTCCTGTCTGTCTCAGGCACAGCCTCGGATCCGGTATCCGTCTTAAGCGCCTCTCCGGGGTTAAGTTTGGGGTAACTCTTTATCCCAGGGATGTTCCTCTGTTCCTCTGTCTCCTCTCCTCAGACCTCTCAGGATCTCCACTTCTACTTGACTCTGCTCCTGCTCCAGACTAAAACTAAACTCCAACTGTCACTCCTGCTCTGTGGTAAACAACTTAGCTCCTCCCACTAGTGCAGGTGCCACCTAAACTCCTCCCACTTCCTAGTGTAGTGTTGTGTGGGGATTAAACCTGTGTTGATGTTTCTGTGGCACATTAACCCTTGGGGTGCCACATTCCCCCTTAGTTAAAGACAGTACTCCGGGACTGTGGAACAATAAAGAACAAACAATTAATACAATTAATATTTACAAAGACTTAAAAGTAAAAATCACAAAAATCACTAAACTTCAAAAACAGTCCAAAAATTCAAAAAGCAGTCCTTCCGGAGGTTTAGTCTTTTGTCTCCGGGCTGATGAATATATAAGAAAGTTTATACCACAACCAGTCCGTGGTAGTATGGTCCATAAAAATAAAATAAAAGGAAAAAGTTTGAAGAATATGCAAGAAGTTCATACAGGATAGTCTCTGTAGGTACTGGGCTTTTTAACGTTGCATTAACTATGTACATTTGTTTACCAGGTTCAATTTATATTTACACAAACATATTTATATTTTACAGTTAACTT
This sequence comes from Allobates femoralis, assembly GCA_033576535.1. Lineage (NCBI taxonomy): Eukaryota > Metazoa > Chordata > Amphibia > Anura > Aromobatidae > Allobates > Allobates femoralis. The sequence continues at coordinate 110,910,810 of JARQOC010000009.1, read as the reverse complement.
GACCTTTTAATCCCTGTACCTAGCTGGTAACTGACCTCTGGTACTACACTCGGATCTGCGTAAAATGGGTATACTACTTGCATGTAGCCTATTGGTGCTGGTAGGCATGTACCTATTTGTAGTGTTTGATACTATGTTAGATGAAGATCTGACTGTAGGACTGGGAAGTTCACTGGGACCAGGAATTGATTCTTCCTCTACAGGTTCTACTTCCAGTTCTTCAGGTCTTGGGACTTCTTCAGGTAACACAGGTTCTGGTGTTGGTTCCACCATTGAAGGGAATGCAATCATTGGTACGACAACTGCTCCATGGTAATTTGGCCATGTTTTAGGGAAATCTCCTAGTACCGTGTGGAATACTTCTTTTTCTTTCTCTTGAATAGGTTGGACCTGTACGGGTTCTCTTACTTCAGGTGTCTTCAGTGTTTCAGGACATAATTTTAGCTGATCACGAGATACGACTTGTGACGTTTTTCCTTCATCTTTGCTTATCAAACAGGTTTTAACATTGTCTAGGTTAGATGGTAAGACTGTGTATGGGACGGTTTCCCACTGATTATCCAGTTTGTCAGTGCGTCTCTTTCTCTTGAGAACTTGATCACCTTCTTGTAATGGCATTGCTTGAGCATGTTTGTTCAAAGTTTTCTCTTGTCTTGCTCTTGCTTGCTGAAGATTTCTCTCTACACATTCTTGAACATGTTGATACTGTTTCTGACGTTGGGTATCCCAATCTGATTCTTCTTCTACTTCTGTATCTGGTTTTACGATTCCCATTTCTAGATCAATTGGTAATTTACCGGGTCTTGCACGCATAAGATATGCTGGAGTGCAGTTTGTAGAACTCACGGGTACATGGTTGTATAAGTCTACCAAGTCAGGTAATTTATCTGGCCACTGGTTTCTTTTGATTCTGGTATGGTCTTTATCAGTTCAATTACAATATGATTCATTTTCTCGCATAAACCATTTGTTTGGGGATGATACGTTGTTGTGCGAATCTTCTTACAACCGTACATATTGCAGAATTCCTTGAATAGTTCTGATTCAAAAGCTGGACCTTGGTCTGCAAGGACTTGTTCTGGGTAGCCATGTGGTCTACAGAAATGCATCTGGAATGCTTTTGCTGCTGTCTTCGCTGTTAGATCTTTAACAGGTACCACCACTAAGAAGCGTGAGTAATGATCCACGATGGTTAAGGCATAGACATAGCCTGACCGGCTTGGTGACAACATGACGTGGTCTAATGCGACTAGCTCGAATGGCTGCTTGGTTACTATTGGTTGAAGCGGAGCTTTCTGTGGATATTTCCTTCTGAGGTTGCATGCGGCACATGTTCTGCACCATAGTTCAATGGATTTTCTCATGCCAACCCAATAAAATCTTTCTCTCAGGATTGCTTCTAACTTCTTCCAACCAAAATGACCTGCACCGTCATGATAAGCTTCTAAGACCATTTGAGTGGCTCTCTTGGGCACGATTATCTGCCAGACTAGTTCATGTGTTTTAGGATTGGTATACGTTCTGCAGAGCTTCCCTTGATGTAGAAACAACTTGCCTCTATCTTTCCATAGCTGTATAGCTTCAGCTGGGGCATTCTGATCAGGGTATGCGCGTTGTTGCGTAAGCAGTTCTTTCACTAGCTTCACGGCTGGATCATTATCTTGGGCTTCGGCCCATCCGTAGTGTCTTAACGGGTTAAGATTTACTTCCTGCTTTCTTTGGTAGGCGCCGGGTTGATAATTTTGTACCTTTGAACGATGAAAGGCCGTTAGTTCAATCTCTTCCAACTCTTCCGGTTCCTCTTCCACGTCTTTCAGGTGCGGCATCCGTGACAAGGCATCTGCGTTCCCGTTCTTGCGACCTGCTCTGTATTTGATGACAAAGTTGTAATTAGATAGCTGGGCTATCCATCGCTGCTCCAGAGCTCCTAGTTTCGCTGTATCCAGGTGAGTCAACGGGTTGTAGATGGTGAATTCTGCACCTGCCAAGTAATGTTTAAAATGTTCAGTCACAGCCCAAACAACTGCCAGTAGCTCTAACTTGAAGGAGCTGTAGTTCTCGGGATTTCTTTCTGTAGGCCGGAGCTTCCTACTTGCAAAGGCAATAACTCTTTCTTTGCCTCCTTGCATCTGTGATAATACTGCTCCCAGTCCAACGTTGCTGGCATCCGTGTAAAGAATGAAGGGTTGATGGTAATCAGGGTATGCCAGGATCTCTTCTCCCATCAGTGCACTTTTCAGCTTATTGAAGGAATCTTCTCTTTCCATCATCCCACCTTGTCAGGAAATTACAGGATGAAGTCTTCTTTGATCGTCCTACTAGAATGTCTTGCAGAGGAGCTGCTAGCTTCGTGAATCCTCTGATAAATCTTCTATAATAGCCTACCAGGCCCAGGAATTGCCTCACTTCTTTCACGTTCGTAGGTCTTGGCCAATCCCTTATCACTGTGACTTTATCAGGATCCGGTGCTACTCCCTCTGAACTCACAACATGCCCCAGGTACTGTACCTTTGGTTTGAGAAGGTGACACTTGGATGGCTTGATCTTCATGCCATATTTCGATAGGGCTTCGAACACTTCTGCCAGATCTTGTAGATGTTGCTCATACGTCTTGGAATAGACTATGACGTCATCTAAGTACAGAAGGACAGTTTCAAAGTTCTTTGTCCTAAGCAGCTCTCCATCAGACGTTGGAAGGTCCCGGGTGCTTGCAGAGTCCGAACGGCATACAATTAAACTCACAGAGGCCCATCGGCGTAGTAAACGCTGTCTTCTCCTTGTCGGCCTCGGCCACAGGAACCTGCCAGTACCCACTAGTCAGATCAAGGGTGGAAAAGTAGTTAGCAGATTTTAGTGCAGCTAATGACTCCTCAATCCTAGGCAATAGGTATGCGTCCTTATGTGTGATGCGATTAATCTGCCGATAATCTACGCACATTCTCATGGTCCCATCCTTCTTTTTAACTAACACTAGAGGTGCTGCCCAGGGGCTACAACTGTCTCTTATTACCCCTGCAGATTTCATCTCTCTGAGCATGTCTTTGGTGGTTTGGTAGTGAGCTGGTGGTAAAGGTCTATACCTCTCTTTTATAGGCTGATGGTTACCTGTGGGTATAGTGTGCTCTACCCCTTTAATCTGCCCAAAGTCTAACGGGTGTTTACTGAATATTTGTTCATATTCCTTCACTAACCGGTATACTCCATGCTTGTGACGGGGAGGTGTAGAACTGGTACCTACATGCAACTTTTGGCACCAATCCTCCAGCTTCTCCTCTGAGCCATTGTCATCCGCCTGACATGACGGGTTCAAGGGCTCGGCGGCTGTGATGTTATTGTTATCAACCGTGTACAACTTAGCCATGGTAGCATACTTAGGTAATGTGAACTCGTCTTCTCCGCAGTTTAATAGGCGTAATGGCACTCTTCCCCTGTGTACGTCAACTACTCCTCTCGCTGTGAGTATGGTGGGTCTGCTGTCTGAGTACACGGGTTCTACCAGGGCTTGATAGTCTTGCCCCTTAATGCCTATTGCGGCTCTACACCAGACCAACATTTCAGTTTTGGGAGGAATTACAATGGGTATTGGATCACTTACTCGTACACTGCCGATCTCACCTCCGGAGATTTCTACCTGCTGCTTCAACATCAGGGCTTTGATCTCTTTGTGCAGAAACCTCTGTTGTCTAGTTCCAGCAGTCTCGGCGATTTGCTGCAAAACACTTAACACTTCGGAGAAACATTTCTCAATTACATTCATTCCTATCAGCATCACGGGTTCACGTTCTCGCCGGTTAACATCGATGATTATAACACCCTGGTACTGCAATTCTACCTTCCCAACCTGAATATTCATCTCTCTAAACCCGACCTTTGGTATTAACTGTCCATTACTAGCCCATACCTCAAAGTTAAAGTCATCTGGCGCATTAGTAATGTCTGAATCAGCACAGTACCTTTTATAAGAAAAATGTGGGATGGATGTTATTTGGGACCCAGTATCCAGCAAGGCACTAAAGGGAATGCCATCCAACACAATAGGGATCACCGTTTTCCTCCCACATATCTGTCATACCAGGCTGAGGGGCCTTGAGTGTTCATTCCTGGGGAGCGGCCCGCCTGCCCAGGGAATTGTCGTTTAAAGGACACTCACGAGCAAGATGGCCTGGTTTCTGGCAACGACGGCAAATGGGCTGTCCATCTGGTTGGTAGCGATCGCTGGGTCGTCCTCTTGCTGCTGGGTATCTTCTGGACCTCATCCACGGGACATTCTCTCTGCTGGTCGCCAACTCGATCTTGGGTGCAGGCTTTGACTCTCGCAGTTCCTTGATGACCTTGGCCATAGAGATCACGGTGTCTGTCAGGGCATCTAGTTTTTGATTGATTGCGGCATTAGAAATTAGTTCTCCAGTTTCAGCAGCAGTTGCTGACATGGCAGATGTCACTGGTGCTGCCGGCTGCTGAGGTACTGCAGCAGTGTCCGGGACAGTTGATAGCTCCCGTGGCTCTTCCAGCTGCTGCAAACGGATAGCTCTATCTTTCAGCTCAGTAAATGTCATGTCAGGGTTCTGCAGCAGTATCATGCTTAACTGTCCTCGGTGGGAAGGGGAATGGAGGCCCTCTATAAACTGGTCAAATAGCATTTTATCAGCTCCCGGGGCTAAAGCAGGTTCTGCCAGCTTAAGGGCTCTGAGTGCTTCCTGCAGGTTCAAGGCAAAGTCTCTGGCACTCTGTTTAGGTTTCTGGTGGCATGAAAAGAATCTCATCTTAGCCCGGGTATCAGCAGCAGATTCAAACGTTGCTTTCAGTTTAGCTGCTAGATGCTCTACAGTGTCCTTATCCGTGTCCAGCCAGGACGCAACCTCATGACATGCATTGCCCGTTAACTGTCCCATTATCATTCCTACACGCTGGGCTTCAGTGAGGGGTTACATCACATAATATTCCTTTATCTTTGGCATAAAGTCAGTTAGTGTATTAGGCTCACCGGAGTACTGGGGCAGCCACATTGCCCCTGGAGTATACGGCATCAGGAATGGCATTATGGATGCTGTTCCTTGCGTCACTGCACCGCCGGGTACTATCGCTGGGTCCGGCGCTGCAGCTCCACCGGCTGTTCGTTGCCGCCTTGTGCACCAGGCTGCGACATCTTGGGCCCCCTTAGTTAATATCCGCCCTCCGTCTTCCGCTTCGTCCGGACGTCTAACAAAGGTTCCGCTGCGCACCAGGGATTCTCTTCCCTTCCGGATGACGTCAGAGTTGTGAGCGGTTTTTGTTCCCGCGCATCGCGCGCTTTGCAATGGCGGATTCTGAATTTTACAGTATCTGTGGCGCAGTTACAATTCAGGTTGCCGCACGCCCAGCAATGGCGGCTGATTTAAAACAGTCACTAATCACGGCACACAATGTCCGGTACCGGGCACGGTAGATCCTGTTTGTGACGCCAGGTTGTGGAGCCCACTGGGACGGGGTACTCGGTGCCGGACCGGTGTACTGGTGGGGGATGTCACGGCGGTCCTGGTCCGGACCGTGTCCCGGGCCCGCACAATAAAATGGGGGTTATTTACAGGGGATTTGTCACTCGTGACGCCACCCACTATATGCGGCCAGTAATGGGGCCGCCGCTGCTGCAGAACCTCCGGGGATGATGGGATAGCAGCTTGGATAGAATAGTTCCTGTGGGCAGAACTGGGTTTCCCGGGGCAGTGGTAGTAGTAGTTAAAGTCTGTGAGGATAGTTATTGATGCTGCAGGAGAGTAGGGGTAGCAGTAGAGATGATGAGAGTAGAGGCAATCGCAGTATATGAGGGCAAGTGGGGCTTCAGTATAAGGATCACACACACTCACAGTTTCTGTTGTTTTCCAAGTCTTTACTTGCAGATGGAATAACACAGTATTGTCCATGGAGTCTGTACCGGGTTGCTCTCACCCTGACCGGGTCCTTGGCTTCCTACTTAAGCGCTGTGTGTGGCCCTGCTGCTGCTTGTAGCTGTACTGCTGGCCCTGTCTCTGCTCACGGGTACCAATCTGCTGGGCAACTTGAGTCCTCTGTGTCACTGACCCCTCCGTGTTGCTTTGCTATGGTGCTGTGAAGATGGTGGATCTTCACTATCCTGGTGTTTACTGTCCTGTCTGTCTCAGGCACAGCCTCGGATCCGGTATCCGTCTTAAGCGCCTCTCCGGGGTTAAGTTTGGGGTAACTCTTTATCCCGGGGATGTTCCTCTGTTCCTCTGTCTCCTCTCCTCAGACCTCTCAGGACCTCCACTTCTACTTGACTCTGCTCCTGCTCCAGACTCAAACTAAACTCCAACTAACTGTCACTCCTGCTCTGTGGTAAACAACTTAGCTCCTCCCACTAGTGCAGGTGCCACCTAAACTCCTCCCACTTCCTAGTGTAGTGTTGTGTGGGGATTAAACCTGTGTTGATGTTTCTGTGGCACATTAACCCTTGGGGTGCCACATTTACAGTAAGAGCAGTGAGACTATGGAGCTCCCTGCCACATGATGTTGTAATGAGTGACTCACTACTAACATTTAAGAGGGACCTGGATGTTTTTCTTGAAAATATAATATTACCGGTTATATATACTAGATTCTTTGATAGGGCATTGATTCAGGGAATTAGTGTGATTGCCGTATGTGGAGTCAGGAAGGAATTTTTTTCCCCAATGTGGAGCTTAGTGTTGCCACATGGGTATTTTTTTGCCTTCCTCTGGATCAACATGTTAGGCTATGGGTTGAACTATATGGACTTAAAGTCTTCCTTCAACCTTAAAAACTATGTAAGGCTAGGGTCGCACTTGGCTGCGGTTTTTAAGGTTGTTTTTAACAGCCTGCGTTTTTGGGCTGCATTTTTGCTGTTAGGTCTGGATCAGCCTTAAAAAACGCAAGTAAAAAAGCATGTGAAAACGCATGGTACCATTTAGTGCCATGCTTTTTTGCATGCGATTCCCATAGGGCCCCATGTTATAAAATGCATGCGTTTTTGACTATGCACCAAAAAATGCAGCATGATGCATTTTTTGGTGCTGAGCCAAAAAACGCATCCAACAAATGCATGGCACTTTGGCCATGCATTTTTTGCATTGGGGCCTATGGATGTGTTTTTCCATGTGTTTTTCACAAAAGACAAGTGTGAAGAACGCATGGAAAAACGCATCCACGATGCCAGTGTGACCCTAGTCTTACTATGTTACTATGTCATTACAGCCTCAATATGGTTTTTAAGTTTTACAATTTTTCATGTTTTCTGTCATCTAAGTGACACATAAAATATATTCACTGCAAATCGCAATACTGAAAAGCACCTGATTAATTGAAAACTATGTGCATAACATTAAAAGGTCTTTTTTTTCTATATTAAATCCATTTTGAGCTCTTCAAAGCTAACACAGGCTTTTTAATGTGCAAGTGACTCCAACCCTCCATGGTAGTTGAAGGTGGATGGTATCTAGTGGTACGTACAAGACTATTTAACTACAGTCTTTGTAGTCTATTTTCCTGGAGGGGTGGGGCGGGGGGAAATGTTGTACTTGCTTGTATTTGTTTACCCAGGTGGGGTAAGTGAAAGACGTTTTGGCTTTTTCACTTGGGGAGTGTTAAAATGATCCCCGTTTCTGAAGCCCCAAAAGCTGTATAGTCATGGCCAAAAGTTTTGAGAATGACACCAAAATGATATTTTCACATGATCTGCTGCCCTCTGATTTTTATTTGTGTTTGTCTGATGTTTATATCACATACAGAAATATAATTGTAATCATATTATGAGTACCAAAAGGTTAAATTGACAGAAATGAGTTAATGCAGCAAATCAATATTTGCAGTGTTGACCCTTCAGGACCTCTGCAATTCTCCCTGGCTGCTCTCAATCAACTTCTGGACCAAATCCTGACTGATAGCCGTCCATCCTTGCATAATCAATGCTTGCATTTTGCCAGAATTTGTTGTTTTTTGTTTGTCCACCCGTCTCTTGATGATTGACCACAAGTTCTCATTGGGATTAAGATCTGGGGAGTTTCCAGGCCATGGACCCAAAATCTCTATGTTTTGTTCCCTGAGCCATTTAGTTATCACCTTTGCTTTATGGCAAGGTGCTCCATCATGCTGGAAAAGGCATTGTTGGGTGCCAAACTGCTTTTGGACGGTTGGGAGAAGTTGCTCTTGGAGGACATTCTGGTACCATTCTTTATTCATGGCTGTGTTTTTAGGCAAGACTGTGAGTGAGCAATTCCCTTGGCTGAGAAGCAACCCCACACATGAATGATTTCAGGATGCTTTACAGTTGGCATGAGACAAGACTGGTGGTAGCGCTCACCTCTTCTTCTCCGAATAAGCTGTTTTCAGATGTCCCAAACAATCAAAAAGGGGATTCATCAGAGAAAATGACTTTACCCCAGTCCTCAGCAGTCCACTCCCTGTACCTTTTGCAGAATATCAGTCGGTCCCTGATGTTTTTTGTGGAGAGAAGTGGCTTCTTTGCTGCCCTCCTTGAAACCAGGCTTTGCTCAAAGAGTCTCCGCCTCACAGTGCATGCAGAAGCACTCACACCAGCCTGCTGCCATTCCTGAGCAAGCTCGGCACTGCTGGTAGTCCGATACCGCAGCTGAAACAGTTTTAAGATACGGTCCTGGCGCTTGCTGGTCTTTCTTGGAGCCCTGGAGCCTTTTTGACAACAATGGAATCTCTCTCCTTGAAGTTGTAGATGATGCGATAGATTGTTGACTGAAGTGCAATCTTTCTAGCTGCGATGCTCTTCCCTGTTACGCTATTTTTGTGCAGTACAATGATGGCTGTACGTGTTTCTTTAGAGATAACCATGGTTAACTGAAGAGAAACAATGATACCAAGCACCAGCCTCCTTTTAAAGTGTCCAGTGGTGTTATTCTTACTTAATCATGACTGATTGATCGCCAGCCCTGTCCTCATCAACACCCACACCTGTGTTAATGGAGTAATCACTAAAACGATGTTAGCTGCTCCTTTTAAGGCAGGACTGCAATGATGTTGAAATGTGTTTTGGGGGTTAAAGTTCATTTTCTAGGCAAATATTGACTTAGCAAGTAATTGCGAATAAGCTGATCACTCTTTATGACATTCTGGAGTGTATGCAAATTGTCATTAGAAAAACTGAAGCAGTAGACTTTGTTAAAATTAATATTTGTATCATTCTTAAAACTTTTGGCCATGACTGTACTGTTTCCTAAGTGACGAATTTATGTAGACAAAACAGCTGTACTATTTGGCACGAATAAGAAATCTCATTTCAACTGTGAATGAAAAAAATATCCTTTTTTTAAAATCCTCAACAGGTTTGATAATCACTAAATGATTAAACAATTAAAAAAATGTTTGCTCAATCTGTCCAAAACTTATTCCTTTTTTAGGAATAAGTAACAAGTAAGGCTGGCTTAACATTTGCAGATCCTCCGCAGCGTCCTGCGGAGGGGATCCGCAAGCAGACCGCAGCCCCTATATTTATAATGGGAACGCACGGTCATGCACAGGTCTGCGCGTGACCGTGCGCTCCCATTTACTGCAATATGTGATTTGTATGCAGGCGGATGCCCGCCCACAAATTACACACTCTCGTCCACACCAGGAACACGACATGGTCGCGTTCCTGGTTTGGACGAGAGTGTCGGCTTGTGTGTTATTTGTGGGCGGGCATCCGCCTGCATATAGATCACATATTGCAGTGAATGGGAGCGCACGGTCATGCGCAGACCTGCGCATGACCGTGCGTTCCCATTGTAAAGATAGGGGCTGGCGGTGGCTGTGGTCAGCTTGCGGATTCCTTCCGCAGGACGCTGCGGAGGGTCCGTAAATGTGAAGCCAGCCTAAGATGATTTCAATGTAAAAAAATTGGCTTGTCACCAAACCTCTTCAAAAATGACTAATTTTTGTTTCATGTTTGAGCACCCTCAAGAGAGTACATTTCTAGGTATCAGTGCTATCTAGCATTATAAAACATTGTGTGTAACCAGGAGATGTGTAGCTGCTGTGGCTGTGCAGTGACACCAGCAGAAGCCACACAAAAGATAATTAGGACAGGAAGGAGATGGCTGGTATTGTAGAGTCAGCAACCGCAGCCCTGGTAAAAGCAGTACAGTCTAGTCCTATAATAGTGGACAGCCAGAAGATATATGCCTGGTAGTGATGGGCGAATCCTAAATTACTCGGAATCGCTTGACTCTAGCGAGTCCGAGCCCAGGACTCGCTTCTCGTTGCGAGTCTAGCGAGTCCAATGTTAATGAATGGGAAAGCGAGTAATAGCGAGTAGTGTGAGATTTACAAATCGCAGATGTGTCTCGGAAGCTTCAGCCTGAAGCAATCCTAGTTTTGCCATTTATTTGCATTGGACTCGTTTACTTTGCAAGTAATCGCTGGGAAACTCGCACAGATAAGAGTCCTGTCTGCTCTGTGTGCTGGCTGCCGCAGCTCCAGGGTCCTAGAGCCTGCCTGCTGCCTGATGTAGCAGAGCTGAGATTGTTCTAAGTCTGCTCATTCCCTGTGCATAGACATCTATATCTATGCACACGGATGAGCAGAGAGGACATCGCGTTTTGGACTGCGTCGGACGGAAGAGGATTTTTTTAATTAAAGATGGAGTCCCTGATGGCTTTTTTTTTTATTTCAAATAAAAAATTTTCTCTGTGTTGTGTTTTTTTTAAAACAATTTAATAGAAATTCATGGCGGTCATGTCTAATATTGGCGTGACCGCCATAAATTTCGGGCTTAGGGCCAGCTGATAATACAAAGCTGGCCCTAACCTCTTTATTACCCAGCGTGCCACTGCCACCAGGGCCGCTGGAAGAGCGGGGTTCAGCGCCAGAGGATGGCGCTTCAATGAACGCGCCATCTTCTGGGGCGGCTGCGGGCTGCAATTTGCAGCGGGGGGTGCCCAGAAAGCTTGGGCATCCCTGCGCTGCGGATTCCAGCCCCCAGCTGCTTAGCTGTACCTGGCTAGACATAGAAATTGCGCGGAGCCCCACGCATTTTTTTTTAATTATTTCATGAAATTCTGAGATTCTGACTCTGACTCTGACTCTGAGACTCTGACTCTGAGACTCTGACTCTGAGACTCTGAGACTCTGAGTCTGACTCTGAGACTCTGACTCTGAGACTCTGACTCTGAGACTCTGAGACTCTGAATCTGAGAGTCTGACTCTGACTCTGAAACTCTGACTCTGAGACTCTGACTCTGAGACTCTGACTCTGAGACTCTGACTCTGAGACTCTGACTCTGACTCTGACTCTGAGACTCTGACTCTGAGACTCTGACTCTGAGACTCTGACTCTGACTCTGAGACTCTGACTCTGAGACTCTGACTCTGACTCTGAGACTCTGACTCTGAGACTCAGAGTCTGACTCTGAGACTCTGACTCTGACTCTGAGACTCTGACTCTGAGACTCTGACTCTGAGACTCTGACTCTGAGACTCTGACTCTGAGACTCTGAGACTCTGACTCTGACTCTGAGACTCTGACTCTGACTCTGAGACTCTGACTCTGAGACTCTGACTCTGACTCTGAGACTCTGACTCTGAGACTCTGACTGACTCTGAGACTCTGACTCTGACTCTGAGACTCTGACTCTGACTCTGAGACTCTGACTCTGACTCTGAGACTCTGAGACTCTGACTCTGAGACTCTGACTCTGGCTCTGAGACTCTGACTCTGAGACTCTGACTCTGAGACTCTGACTCTGAGACTCTGACTCTGACTCTGAGACTCTGACTCTGAGACTCTGACTCTGACTCTGAGACTCTGACTCTGAGACTCTGACTCTCAGACTCTGACTCTCAGACTCTGACTCTGACTCTGAGACTCTGACTCTGAGACTCTGACTCTGAGACTCTGACTCTGAGACTCTGACTCTGAGACTCTGACTCTGAGACTCTGACTCTGACTCTGAGACTCTGACTCTGAGACTCTGACTCTGGTACTCTGACTCTGAGACTCTGACTCTGAGACTCTGACTCTGACTCTGAGACCCTGACTGAGACTCTGACTCTGAGACTCTGACTCTGAGACTCTGACTCTGAGACTCTGACTCTGGACTCTGACTCTGACTCTGAGACTCTGACTCTGAGACTCTGACTCTCAGACTCTGACTCTCAGACTGACTCTCAGACTCTGACTCTGAGACTCTGACTCTCAGACTCTGACTCTGAGACTCTGACTCTGAGACTCTGAAATTCATGAAATAATAAAAAAAAAATGCGTGGGCTCCGCGCAATTTCTATGTCTAGCCAGGTACAGCTAAGCAGCTGGGGGCTGGTATCCGCAGCGCAGGGATGCCCAAGCTTTCTGGGCACCCCCTGCTGCAAATTGCAGCCCGCAGCCGCCCCAGAAGATGGCGCGTTCATTGAAGCGCCATCCTCTGGCGCTGAACCCCGCTCTTCCAGCGGCCCTGGTGGCGGTGGCACGCTGGGTAATAAAGAGGTTAGGGCCAGCTTTGTTATACAAGCTGGTATTAAGCCCGAGATTCTTAATGTCAGGCCACGTTTGACCCAGCCACTAAGAATCTCCAATAAAGGGTTAAAAAACACAACACAGAGAAAATTTTTTATTTGAAATAAAAAAAAAAGCCATTAGGGACTCCATCTTTAATTAAAAAAATCCTCTTCCGTCCGACGTAGTCCAAAACGCGATGTCCTCTCTGCTACATCCCCTGTGCATAGATATAGATGTCTATGCACAGGGAATGAGCAGACTGAGAATAATCTCAGCTCTGCTACATCATGTCTGTGAGCAGGCGGGCTCTAGGACCCTGGAGCAGCACAGAGAAGACAGCTGGACTCGGCTCGCAAAGAAACAGCAGTTATCTGCGAGTTTCCCTGCTATCACTGGCACAGTAGCCGAGTCTAATGCAAGCAATGGCAATCCTAGTTTTGTCAGCGTTTGCCATTGATTTACTCGTGCGAGTAAACGCTGGGAAACTCGCAGAGTACCGAGTCCTGCGAGTCCCTTACTACTCGCCGAGTAACGAGTCCTAGCGAGTAGATTTGCCCATCCCTAATGCCTGGCATTGCTCTCCAGTGGAAAGGCAGAATAAAAAGCCAAATGTTACGCATTAACATAGGGCAGGTACGGAGATGTGTGGCAGTTTAGGGTCAGCAATAGATGCCCCATGAAGCAGCAGTACTACAATATAGATGAAATAAATGACAGAGAGTAGATGGCTGTTAGTATCGGCCATCAACACTGTGCAAAAGCTTCACCATTTATTGAACACATATTTTCCAAGTAATATGTCAGTTCATCTAAAAAATGTTCTTAACAATTGATACTTTGAAGAACTACATAAGTCAGCAGGAGGACCATATTTTTCACCCAGCACAGCGGACTACAGTTCTCATCAGACAGGCCTGGCCACCTAGGGGTGAATGTTTTATACTGGACACTGTGCAACAACTTCAGTAAAAATGATAGCAAAAGACTGTTTCCTGCTGTTCATTTCTCTCCTACTGTGCCCCTTTCACTACCACCCTCATCATCACAACCCCTAGAAGCCAGCCCTGTTTGGGAAGGGTTTAACAACTATACTGCCACTCCATGTACCTCCCAGGGATCTCCTCCAGTGCCAGCCATATCTGACTGATTGTACCAACTTGCGTCACAACCTATTATTTTGTTATTATTTTTATTTCTCCATTTTTACTCTCCCTTCTCAATGTGAGCCAGGGCCACAGCACTGGGCATTGCCACTGGGATCCTGACTACTGGCTCAATTGCTGAAGACCCCAGCCCTTAACCGCTCTGCAACATTAGTAGATGAGGATGATTTTGGGGCTGATGACATAAGCAAGGCACTGATTTGACTTGTACAATTTTTTAGAAACACATAACCTGCTCTGTGTGTCTCGGAGGCCAATAATCTACTCTTCTAATAATATCACCCTTGTCAGATTACTAGGTCTGGTCCACCACTGAATCATCATCATCATCATCATCATATCTGACTCGGTTAACAGTTGCCTCTGTGTCTGAAATGGCCAGAGCTCCTTGTCGTCCCCACTGCATCTTTTGCACCTTAAGATTTACCCTAGCCCAGAAAGTTACTACCATTGCTAGTGCCACTATCTACATGGCATATAGTGTGGACCTGAGACCTCACTGGTATGTTGGTAGATGTATGGTCCCTTGTCGTGTTCTATATTCTATAAGACATTAGTGTTTGTCCTTTTATGTAATAACTAGCTGTAGTACCCGGCTACGCCCGGGTTAATAAATAACTGCTGTTAGCTATAACAAAATAGAATTTGAATATGTCATATTAATGACCTGTAGGAAAATAGAAGCTGAGCTGTGATTGATTGCTATAGGCAGCCTAATAAATCTCCAGCCAACAGTAAACCTCCCCCTGGCCGGGTAGTATATGTTACCTCACACATACACATAATAGACAGCTCATGTGACTGGCATCTGCCTTAATTCCCTATATGGCACATGTGTTGCACATTGGCTGTTTTAATCAGATGTTTATGTTTGGAAAATAAAGATAGCACACGTATGAGGCGAGTTGTGTGAGGTGATTTGTGCACATCTGTGTCTGTCTGTGTGGTGTGTGTGTCCCTGGGGTGTGTATGTGTGTGTCCCTGTGGGATGGGGTCTGTGTGGTGTGTGTCTCTGTTGTGTGTGTCTCTTTGTGGTGTGTGTGTCCCTGTGGGGTAAGTACATGTGCCCCTATAGGGTGTGTATGTGTGTGTGCCCTTGTGGTGTTGTTGTGTGTGTCTCTTTGTGGTGTGTGTGTGTGTCCCTATGGGGTGAGTGCATGTGTCCCTATAGGGTGTGTATGTGTGTGTGTGTGTCCCTGTGGGGGGGTGTCTATGTGGGGTGTGTGTGTCTCTGTGTTGTGTGTGTCCCTTTGTGGTGTGTGTGTGTCCCTGAGGGGTGAGTGCATGTGTCCCTATAGGGTGTGTATGTGTGTGTGTCCCTGTGGGGGGGGCTGTGTGGTGTGTGTGTGTGTCTCTTTGTGGTGTGTGTGTCCCTGTGGGGTAAGTGCATGTGCCCCTATAGGATGTGTATGTGTGTGTGTGCCCCTGTGTGGGGGTCTGTGGTGTGTGTGTATCTGTGTTGTGTGTGTCTATTTGTGGTGTGTGTGTGTGTGTGTCCCTGTAGGGTGAGTGCATGTGTCCCTATAGGGTGTGTATGTGTGTGTGTGTCCCTGTGGGGGCGTCTGTGTGGTGTGTGTGTGTCTCTTTGTGGTGTATGTGTCCCTGTGGGGTGAGTGCATGTGTCCCTATAGGGTGGTTATGCGTGTGTGTCCCTGTGGGGGGGGGGTCTGTGTGGTGTGTGTGTGTCTCTTTGTGGTGTGTGTGTGTCCCTGTGTGGTGAGTGCATGTGTCGCTATAGAGTGTGTGTGTGTCCCCTTGGGGGTGTGTGTGTGTCTTTGTGGTGTGTGTTTGTTCAGGTGCGTGGTGAGTATCCAATGTTGGGGCTGCACCTTAGCGACTATACACTTGCTGTTACTCTTTGTGTGCGTGTGGTGTGTATACATGTCCCTGTGTGTGGTGAATATCTCATGTTGGGGCCCCACCTTAGTGACTATATGCTGGTATATGCTGTTAGTCTTTGGTGCTATCATTAAGTCCTTCTCATTCACAACTGTCAACTGGTAACTGTCACTTTTTCCCCATTATGTCAATAGGGGCAAAATTGTTTGGTGAATTGGAATGCGCGGGGTTAAAATTTCGCCTCACAACATAGCCTATGACACTCCCGGGGTCCAGACGTGTGACTGTGCAAAATTTTGTCTCTATAGCTGACAGGTGTCGATTTTCCTCCCACACGTTTCCTTTCCCTTTTTTCCCATTATGTAGATAGGGGCAAAATTGTTTGGTGAACTGGAACGCGCAGGGTTAAAATTTCGCCTCACAACATAGCCTATGACGCTCCCGGGGTCCAGACGTGTGACTCTGCAAAATTTTGCGGCTGTAGCTGCGACGGTGTAGATGCCAATCCCGGATATACACACATACACACACATATACATACACACATTCAGCTTTATATATTAGATGTCCCCACCCTGTAATAATGTCCCTATCCTAGGCCCATTCCAGCATTAAAGTTCCCCATACTGAGCTCCTTTCTGTAGTAATGTCCCTCATCCTAGACCTTCCTGGTATAACATTTTTGATCCTGTTTGGCAACCTGGTGTAACGTTTCCATAATTATAATAATAACAATAAAAAAATGTATATAGTGCCAACATATTCTGCAACACTTTACAATTAAGCGGGGGCAATGTACAGACAATAACGACAATGCAAAGTAAAACATAGTTCACCAGCTACAGGAGAGGTGAGGGCCCTGCTCAAAAGCTTACAACAATCTTTAAGGACATAGGAGGACACAGTAGGTAGGAATATTTGTAGGGTCTGGTTCAGCCATAAAAAGGGGTTTTTAATGTGAGGCTACATGCTCCAGTCATCAGCCAGTTTTGTCTATATACAATTATGTGCTATTGGTTTAAGGGATGATATAAAAACAGATGAATAGGAAGAAGCAGGTTGTGTTTAATGTTTAGAAGGATGGATCAGGGAAGAAGGAAAAGTTAGGTTAGGGAGTTGAGGTGATAGGACTGTCTAAAGGGATATATTTTTAAGGCACGCTTAAAAACATCAGGGCTAGAAATTGTTTGCAACGTTTGTGATAGTGTATTTCAGAGCACTAGCGCAGCCATGGAGAAGTCTTTGGACATGGAGGTGTGAGCTTTGAATTATGGTTCCCATTTTGGGACCCTTCCAATTATAATGTTCCCCATCCTAGGCCCCTTTCAGTCAAAATGTCCCCTCTCCCAGGCTTCTTCTAGTGATAATGTCCCCCATTCTTAGCACCTCTTCTAGTAACAATGTCCCTTATCCTGTGCATGCCTTCAGTAATAATGACCTAATCCAAGGTATCTTCCAATAATATTGTCCACCATCCCAGTCCCCTTCCTGGCATTTTGTCCATATTCCGGGACCCATCCTATAATAAATTTACTGGTTCTTGGCCCCTCTCTGGTTTAATGTCCCACATTCTTGGCCCCTTCCTTATATAGTTTCTCACATCCTGGGCCCTTTCCAATAATAATGCCTCTCCATCGTGTGCCCTTTCTAGTAATGATGTCCCAAATCCTGTGCCCTTTCCAGTGATAATATACTCTATTCTCCTACATATTAATATATTTAAAAAATATAAAATAATCAATTTTCTATACCCAATGTAAGAGCTGACAACATACGTCGACTTGCCTGCAATGGCACAGAATGTCACTGCCATTAGCCGCCCATGATATTGAGTCGGTCGACAGGATCGGGGATACTCGGATACCGGGACAGTTGGTTACTTTAGTGGGGATCACGGCAGGTCGGTTCCCGGTTCCGTGCCCTGGACCCTCAATGGCGGGTGGGGGTGATGATTATGGGGGAATTAAACGTGACGCCACCTGTGGTACCTGGTAATAGGGTTACCAGCGCTGCAACTGGCCGCTGAGGTGATGGAAATGCAGCTTTGGTAGTACAGCTCCCTACAGGTGGAGCTTTACCTCAGGGCAGCAGGGTGGAAGAAGGGAGTAGTAGTAGCGGTTCTGTTGTGAATGCTGCAGGCGGCGGCGGTGAAGCAGGCACATACACACACAGTAGTCACTGTTTCGGTACCTTTTTACTGATGTCCGGTAACAGACACGATCCAGGAGGGTAGCCAGGCTATCGGTGCAGTTTGGGAAGTCCACTTTGGAGAGTTGTGAGGCCTCCTCTATTAGTGTGTGCGGTAATTGGGGTAAGCTCTGCCTGGAGCTGAACCTGCCGCTCTTTCTCTTCCTCTCTCAGGATGCTACTCCACAACTGACAGTGAGGACCGTTCTGTGGGAGATCCCTATCTTCTGCTTGGGTCCCTGGTCCTATGCTTGGTCAGGCTTGGGGTATAGGTTTTCCTGAGCTCCAGGGGGATTAAATTCTCCTGGTCTGTCCGGGCTTTCTCTGCTACCACTGAATTAATAGGAGCTTTGGACTCCGGTGTCCGGGTGAGCTAAAGGGATCACAGCTAAGTTCCCTTCTTTTGTTCTCCTAGTTCTCCCACTGGCCTCCGTCCCTCTATTTAGGGTGCTGCACAGCTGGGGTCAGTCTTTCCCGGTTCTGGGCCTCTCTTGGTCCCAGCAACCAGCTCTTTCCAATCCTTCTTCTGTACTGTCTAGCTGGAACCCCCTTCAGTACTAACTGACTCCTCCCCTCAGGACTGGGTCTTTGGTTTAAGGGCAGACAGTGGATCTCCACCTTCAGGCCTGGGGTGGAAGGTGTTGGGTGCCGTGTGTGCCAAGGTGTACATCCCTTCCTGCACCGATTGGTCCTGTGGCAATCCCCCGAGGGGGTGCCACATTATGCTCACTGTCATTGATGGCCTCTGAGTGGCTGGTGGCATTTATTGCAGTGCAGGAAACTGGCAGTTCACTGCTCTGCAATACATTTCAGCTGAATGAGCACTCTCAGATGAACAAGCAACTTAAATAGACAATGGTGTTGGCAGACCCCTCTCCCACATGGCCCCAGATAAAGTTGTGTGGCATCCCACTATGTAGGTGCCACAGAAGGGGTACTGCACCCAGAAAAGCGGTGTAGTACTCCACTGCAATTGGGACAATGGGCAGCCCTAGAGCTGCACTCATACACTAGGGATAGTGATGGGAGGAACCCAGGGAGGGTCTTAGCGACCTCTAGAGGGAACCGGAGAGCTCAGTCAGTTAGTTAGTTAGTTAGTCGGTCAGTAAGTCGGAGTGAGGAGGAGGTGGAAGGAACAGGCAGACAGGCCTGCAGGAACCAAGAGGGCCATCTCGGCTGAGAGGTCCTGAGAGAGTACAGATCCCAAACAAGAGAAAGAAAGCAAGGAAGCTCAGTATTGGCAGAGTGGACTTGAGTGGGGAAGTGAGTAACGGATAGAGTTTGCCCCATAGGAAGAAACTCGGGTACCGGAGCCCGCACCTGTGAGTACTTCAAGTCTCACAGAGAATCCGCAAAACAGGGATATTATACATACGGCCCTGACTCCCAAGGTCCCACAAGAGGGAAGCCAGAAGCGCAGCTGCCACTGCGGCATTCACTAGAAGGTTAACCCGACGGGTACAAAAGGGAGAGGAGACAGAACAAGCAGCAGGAGGCCAGATCATCTACAAGAGATTAGGCTTCACACTGGGAGCAGAATAGAAGGAAAAGAAAGGAACTTAAAGAAGGGCTCCATCTCAAGCCAGAATCCCAATTGCAGCCAGAGAGCAGCATTCGCCAATATACCATCTAATGAACTGTTGAACTGTAAGCTGAATGAAAGAACTGTTCAAGTAAAAGTTACCTGGTGAAGTGAAGCTTTGACTCTGCTGCATCCTTTCAAACCTAAACTGTTTTAGTACAGCATTCCTGTCCCGGTGGTCCAGTCCTGCCTGCGGGGACGATTCCATCTAAGCCGCCATACCATCGACCACCGCAGGACTGGAGCGGAGCTGGTGAACATCACCAGACTCAGCAGGTGGCATCACGACAAAGACAACCTGTAAATAATCCCCTGTAAATATTCCCCATTTTCAGTTGACCCCTAGGGCCACGGCCTCGGGATGGCCACCCGTGAATTCCCAGACTAACAGTGAAAGAGAATCCTGAGAGCCAAGTACCCCACAGCCCTGGGTGAGCCGAAGGGCGCGTCAGTTGCACCCTCTGCAATTGCAATCGTTATGCCTATGAGTACCAGTGGTGTTGCTGTTGCCAGCAACCCCCATATTTTTTTCCGTGATACAAGGATTTTTTTTCTATTATTCTACTGTGTCCCTTTTCTCTGCCACATTTTAGTTTTTCATGCATTTTTGAGATAAGTATAATGTTTAATTTGCAGCAAAAGTATTAAATCACTAGATGGTGGCCCGATTCTAATACATATAGTATTCTAGAATATAGAAATAGGGATTTCATGGGGAAGGCGGTGAGGGATGAATAGGGAGGGACTTTGAGGATGAAGTGGCAGGTGGAGGACGACGTCCAAGGGGGAGGAGGATGCAGGGGCACAGGTAGGTGGAGGACGGGGTGGCGGGGGGAGGAGGGAGGACGAAGGAGGTAGTGGTGGGTTGGGGGAGGATGGAGCAGCACAGGCAGGGGAGAAGACAGAGGATTGAGAGGTGGAGAGGAGGAGGACAAAGGAAGGAGGAGGAAGCAGTGGGGTGGGGTAGGACGGAGTGGCACAGGCAGGGGGAGGACAGAGCACAGAGCGGCAGGGGAGAGGAGGATGGAGGACGAAGCGGTGGGGTGGGAGAGGCCAGAGCAGCACAGGCAGGGGGAGGACAGAGGATGGAGTGGCAGAGGACAAAGGAAGGAGGAGGAAGCAGTGGGGTGGGGGAGGATGGAGAGGCACGAGCAGGGGGAGGATGAAGCGGCAGGGGGAGGATGGAGCACAAAGCGGCAGGGGGGAGGAGGACGGAGCAGCACAGGTAGGGGGAGGACGGAGGATGGAGTGGTGGAGGGGAGGAGGACAAAGGAAGGAGGAGAAAACGGTGTGGTGGGGGATGCTGGAGCGGGACAGGCAGGGGGAGAACGGAGCGGCAGGGGGATGATGGAGCACAGAGCGGCGGGGGGAGGAGGATGGAGGATGAAGCGACAGGGGGGAGGAGGATGGAGCAGCACAGGCAGAGGGAGGATGGAGGATGGAGTGGTGGAGGGGAGGAGGACAAAGCAAGGAGGAGGAAGCGGTGGGGTGGGGGAGGATGTAGCGGCACAGGCAGGGGGAGCATGGAGCGGCAGGGGGAGGACAGAGCACAGAGCGGCGAGGGAGAGGAGGATGGAGGACGAAGTGGCGGGGTGGGGGAGGCTGGAGCAGCACAGGCAGGGGGAGGACAGAGCGGCAGAGGGATTACAGATCACAGAGCAGAGGGGGAGAGGAGGATGGAGGACAAAAGTGCGTGGTGGGAGAGGCTGGAGCAGTACAGGCAGGGGGAGGACGGAGAACAGAGCGGTGGGGAGAGGAGGACGGAGGACAAAGCGGCGAGGTGGGGGTGGCCGGAGCAGCACAGGCAGGGGAGTACGGAAAATGGAGTGGCGAAGGGGAGGAGAATAAAGGAAGGAGGAGGAAGCGGTGGGGTGGGGGAGGATGGATCAGCACAGGCAGGGGGAGGACGGAGCACAGAACGGCGAGGTAGGTGGACGGAGAACAAAGCGGCGGGGTGGGGGAGGACGGAGCAGCACAGGTAGGGGGAGGACAGAGGATTGAGTGGCAGAGGGGAGGAGGAAAAAGGAAGGAGGAGGAAGCTGTGGGGTGGGGGAGGATGGAGCAGCACAGGCAGGGGAGGACAGAGCACAGAGCTGTGGGGGGAAGGAGGACGGAGGACGAAGCGGCTGGGGAGGACAGAGAAGGGCAGGCAGAAGGAGGGCGGAGGATGAAGCAGCAGGGTGGAGGAGGACAGAGCAGCACAGGCAGGGAAAGGACAGAGGGGAGGAGGACAAAGGAAGGAGGAGGAAGCGGTGGGGTGAGGGAGGACAGAGCACAGAGCAGCGGGGGAGAGGAGGATGTAGGACGAAGCGGTGGGGTGGGGGAGGCCAGAACAGCACAGGCAGGGGGAGGATGGAGCGGCAGGGGGAGGATGGAGCACAGAGTGGCAGGTGAGAGGAGGATGGAAGACGAAGCGGTGGGGTGGGGGAGGCTGGAGCAGCACAGGCAGGGGGAGGATGGAGCGACAGAAAGAGGACGAAGCACAGAGCGGCGAGGAGACGAGGATGGAGGACGAAGCAGCGGGGTGGGGATGGCTGGAGCAGCACTGGCAGGGGGAGGACAGAGCACAGAACGGCGGAGGGAGGAGGACAGAGGACGAAGCGGCAGGGTGGGCGAGTCCGGAGCAGCACAGGCAGGGGGAGTACAGAGGATGGAGTGGTAAAGGGGAGGAGGACAAAGGAAGGAGAAGGAAGCGGTGGGGTGGGGGAGGATGGAGCAGCACAGGCAGGGGGAGGACGGAATGGCAGGGGGAGGACGGAGCACAGAGCGGCGAGGGGAGGAGGACGGAGGACGAAGCGGTGGGGTGGGGGAAGACAGAGCAGCACAGACAGAGGGAGGATGGAGGACGAAACAGCGTGGTGGGGGAGGATGGAGCAGCACAGGCAGGGGAGAGACGGAGGATTGCGTTGCAGAGGGGAGGAGGACAAAGGAAGGAGGAGGAAGCGGTGGGGTGGGGGAGGACGGAGCGGCTCAGGCAGGGGGAGGACGGAGCAGCAGGGGGAGGATGGAGCACAGAGTGGCAGGGGGGAGGAGGATAGAGGACGAAGCAGCGGGATGGGGGAGGATGGATCAGCACAGGCAGGGGAGGACGGAGCACAGAGCGGCGGGGGGGAGGAGGACGAAGGACGAAGCGGCGCGGTAGTAGAGGACAGAGCAGCACAGGCAGAGGGAGGATGGAGGACGAAACAGCGTGGTGGGGGAGGACGGAGGATTGAGTGGCAGAGGGGAGGAGGAAAAAGGAAGGAGGAGGAAGCGGTGGGGTGGGGGAGGATGGAGCGGCACAGGCAGGGGGAGGACAGAGCGGCAGGGGGAGGACGGAGCACAGAGTGGCAAGGGGGAGGAGGATGGAGGACGAAGCAGCGGGATGGGGAGGATGGAGTGGCACAGGCAGGGGAGGACGGAGCACAGAGTGGTGCGGGGGGAGGAGGACGGAGGATGAAGTGGCGGGGCGGGGGAGGACAGAGAAGTACAGGCAGGGGGAGGGTGGAGGATGAAGCAGCGAGGTGGGGGAGGACAGAGCAGCACAGGCAGGGGGAGCACAGAGGATGGAGTGTCAGAGAGGAGGAGGACAAAGGAAGGAGGACGAAGCAGTGGGATGGGGGAGGATGGAGTGGCACAGGCAGGGGGAGGACGGAGCACAGTGCGGCGGGGGAGAGGAGGATGGAGGACAGAGGATGGAGTGGCAGAGGACAAAGGAAGGAGCAGGAAGCGGTGGGGGAGGATGGAGCGGCACAGACAGGGGGAGGATGGAGCGGCAGGGGGATGACACAGCACAGAGCGGTGGGGGGAGGAGTACGGAGCAGCATAGGCAGGGGGAGGATGAAGTATGGAGTGGTGGAGGACAGGAGGACAAAGGAAGGAGGAGGAAGCGGTGGGATGGGGAGGATGCAGAGGCACAGGCAGGGGGAGGACGGAGCGGCAGGGGGAGGACAGAGCACAGAGTGGCGGGGGAGAGGAGGATGGAGGACGAAGCGGCGGGGTGGGGGAAGCTGGAGAAGCACAGGCAGGGGGATGGCGGGGCGGCAAAGGGAGGACGGAGCACAGAGTGGCGGGGGAGAGGAGGAAACAGGACAAAGCTGCGGGTTGGGGGAGACTGGAGCAGTACTGGCAGGGGGAGGACGGAGCATAGAGCAGCGGGGGGAGGAGGACGGAGGATGAAGCGTCAGGGTGGTGGAGGCCGGAGCAGCACAGGTAGGGGGAGTAAGGAGGATTGAGTGGCGAAGGGGAGGAGGACAAAGGAAGGAGCAGGAAGCGGTGGGGTGGGGGAGGATGGAGCAGCACAGGCAGGAGGAGGACGGAGCGGCAGGGGGAGGATGGAGCACAGAGCGGTGGGGGAGGAGGAAGGAGGACAAAGCTGCGGGGTGGGGGTGGATGAGCAGCACAGGCAGAAGAGGACAGAGGATGGAGTGGCAGAGGAGAGGAGGACAAAGGAAGAAGGAGGAAGCTGTGGGGTAGGGGAGGATGGAGCGGCATAGGCAGGGAGGACGGAGCACAGAGCGGTGGGGGGGAGGAGGACGGAGGACAAAGCGGGGTGTGGGGGAGGACAGAGAAGTACAGGCAGGAGGAGGGCGGAGGATGAAGCAGCGGGGTAGGGGAGGATGGAGCAGCACAGGCAGGGGGAGGACGGAGTATTGAGTGGCAGAGGGGAGGAGAAGAAAGGAATGAGAAGGAAGCGGTGCGGTGGGGTGGGGGAGGACGGAGTGGCAGGGGTAGGGGGAGGACGGAGCACAGAGCGGCGGGGGAGAGGAGGACGGAGGATGAAGCGGCAGAGTGGGGAGGCCAGAGCAGCACAGGCAGGGGGAGGACGGAGCACAGAGCGGAGGGGGAGAAGAGGATGGAGGACGAAGCGACGGGGTGGGGGAGGCCAGAGCAGCACAGGCAGGGGGAGGACAGAGCGACAGGGGGAGGATGGAGCACAGAGTGGTGCGGGGGAGGAGGACAGAGGATGAAGTGGCGGGGCGGGGCGGGGGAGGACAGAGAAGTACAGGCAGGGGGAGGGTGGAGGATGAAGCAGCGAGGTGGGGTAGGACAGAGCAGCACAGGCAGGGGGAGGACAGAGGATGGAGTGTCAGAGGGGAGGAGGACAAAGGAAGGAGGACGAAGCAGTGGGATGGGGGAAGATGGAGTGGCACAGGCAGGGGAGGACGGAGCACAGTGCGGCGGGGGAGAGGAGGATGGAGGACAAAGCTCTGGGGCTGGGGAGGCCAGAGCAGCACAGGCAGGGGGAGGACAGAGGATGGAGTGGCAGAGGACAAAGGGAGGAGCAGGAAGCGGTGGGGTGGGGGAGGATGGAGCGGCAGGGGGAGGATGGAGCACAGTGCGGCAGGGGGGAGGAGGATGGAGTAGTGGAGGGAAGGAGGAAAAAGGAAGGAGGAGAAAGTGGTGGGGTGGGAGATGATGGAGCGGGACAGGCTGGGGGAGGATGGAGCGGCAGGGGGATGACAGAGCACAGAGCGGCGGGGGGAGGAGTACGGAGCAGCATAGGCAGGGGGAGGATGGAGGATGGAGTGGTGGAGGACTCGAGGACAAAGGAAGGAAGAGGAAGCGGTGGGATGGGGGAGGATGCAGAGGCACAGGCAGGGGAAGACGTAGCGGCAGGGGGAGGACAGAGCACAGAGCGGCGGGGGAGAGGAGGATGGAGGACAAAGCGGCGGGGTGGGGGAAGCTGGAGCAGCACAGGCAGGGGGAGGACGGAGCGGCAGAAGGAGGACGGAGCACATAGCAGCGGGGGAGAGGAGGATAACGGACGAAGGGGCGGGGTGGGAGAGGCTGGAGCAGCACTGGCAGGATGAGGGCGGAGAACAGAGCGGCGAGGGGTGGAGGACGGAGGACAAAGCGGTGGGGAGGGGGAGGCAGGGGGAGTACGGAGGATTGAGTGGCGAAGGGGAGGAGGACAAAGGAAGGAGGAGCAAGCGGTGGGGTGGGGGAGGATGGAGCAGCACAGGCAGGGGGAGGACGGAGCGGCAGGGGAGGACGGAGCACAGAGAATTGGGGGAAGGAGGACGGAGGACGAAGCATTAGGGTGGGGGAGGACAGAGCAGCACAGGCAGGGGGAGGACCGAGGATGAAGCGGCGGGGTGGGGGAGGACAGAGGACAGAGCAGCACAGGCAGAGGGAGGACGGAGGATTGAGTGGCGGAGGGGAGGAGGACAAAGTAAGGAGGAGGAAGCGGTGGGGGAGGACAGAGCGGCACAGGCAGGGGGAGGATGGAGCGGCAGGGGGAGGACGGAGCACAGAGCGGCGGGGGGAGGAGGATGGACGACGAAGCGGTGGGGTGGGGGAGGATGGAGCAGCACAGGCAGGGGGAGGACGGAGGATGGAGTGGCACAGGCAGGGGGAGGACAGTACGGCACAGGCAGAGGAAGGATGGAGCAGCAGGGGGAGGACTGAGCACAGAGCGGCGATGGGGAGGAGGATGCAGGACGAAGCAATGAGGTGGGGGAGGTCGGAAGACGAAGCGGCGGGAGGGACAAAGTGGCACAGACAGGGGGAGAAAGGAGCAGACTCACACTCACACACAGACACACACACCCACACACAGACACACTCACACACAGACTCACACTCACAAACACACACGCATGGGCTCTCACCTCTCCATCCCCTGGCGGTCCCAATGCTGGCCCTCATGTTCCTGGTGCTGAGCACGGTGTCAGGAGAGCGTAGGTGTGGAGGAAGTGGACGCAGAGGCGGCGGTGTGCAGGATGATCCCGGGTGTCAGTACAGCTGGGTGCCGGCTGGCATGTGCTGCTGCCACCCAGCTGCACTGACAGGAGGCAGCTGACACCCGGGATCATCCTATGCCGCACAGTCTGTGACAGACTATGCAGCCATAGGACGGAGGAGCCACACGATGCGCGCTCCTGTTGCTCCCTGTATCCTAGGAGCCCCCACCCTGGGATCCCCCGGTCCCCGGTGTCAGTGGGTGGCTCTTGGCGAGGGTTAGTGATGTGAGGCTGCGGCGGGAGTCCACTGCGCCGCACTAGCGGCCGCCATCTTTTGTTCTCTTTCTGTGTGTGTACAGATATCATGCGATAGCCCTGATTGGTCCACCCGGCCAGGCTCAACCAATCAGCGCTAGCGCGCGATTTCAGTGGCAGACAGAGCACAATAGACAATTATATAGTAGATTCAGAAAATCTAGGTAGGATTTATGGTGATGGGGTTTTTTTTGGTCTGCTGAAGACTCCTGTGTCTGCAATCACAGTACTCATGTGAAAACGAGCCAGTGGTTGGCATGACAAGGAATGTGTCAGTAGATTTTTGCTATATAATCTGAAGACAGCATGTTGCAAATGTTAAAACACAGATTTTAGCAATGCTTCTCTTATCACAGTGTGTGCTGATGTTTATATGCAATATTTGTTTTAGCTAAAGGATATTATCATTGCCTGACTAGGTCAACTAGAGATCAGCTAGTCCAGCATACCCCCTGATGTGATTAGCACCTTAATGTGTATTAGAATTGTACATACAGAGTGTGGTGCTGGTGTAGGCAGTTTTTTCAGCTGTGCTGCATTGCTAAATATAAAAACTCTAATGGCCACTTTACACGCAGCTACAGGTAACAGGTTTTCCATAGGTAACTTACTGGTTGCAGTGAAATCATGGAGACATAGTTCCATTTGTACACAGCAACAAGATAGAACCATGTCTCCACGATTTCACTGCAACCAGTAAGTTACCTGTGGAAAACCTGTTACCTGTAGCTGCGTGTAAAGGTACCATTAATGTGTCAGAATAGCTGCACCCAGTAAATTAAGTGTTACATTGGTTGATTATGTGTCTCTTTGCCTACATCGTGCTGATCTCAGATAAGGTAGCAAAAACCTGTTGACAGCTTCCCTTTAATAGGACACCATGATTTCTGCTATATACAGAAATGCTGCAGCATTGCTGTGTATAGCACAAGTAACTGGATGATTGCAGGTTAAAGACTTCTAACAGGACTAACAAATATAGTACAAAGTAAAAAAAAACATAATTTTTTAACAACAATATTTAAAAAAATGTAGAGCAGTTCAAATCACCTCCTCTTTTCCCCAATTCGGAATCTGCTGGGACCCTACTTCGTCCATACCTGGATCTAAGGCCACGTGCACACGCTGAGTATTTGATGAGTTTTTTACCTCAGGATTTGTAGCCAAAACCAGAAGTGGATAATTAAATCCAGAAGTGGTGCAGGTGTTTCTATTAGACTTTTCCTCTGA
This sequence comes from Allobates femoralis, assembly GCA_033576535.1. Taxonomy (NCBI): domain Eukaryota; kingdom Metazoa; phylum Chordata; class Amphibia; order Anura; family Aromobatidae; genus Allobates; species Allobates femoralis. The sequence continues at coordinate 110,883,375 of JARQOC010000009.1, read as the reverse complement.
TTGCTCCACTCCTGGTTTTGTCTACAAATCCTGAGGTAAAAAACTCACTAAATACTGAACGTGTGCACATGGCCTTAGTCTAAAGGATTTTAGACATTGGTGAAAATGCATTCCTCCTATGTGAATATTTGGAGCAGGCTTATGATATCCATGGAATAGAATGTGTGAACATCTCTGCAGAATCACCCATCTGTGTTTCCCCACATGAGTGAGTGGAGAGTTGTGACACGTGGTAAAACAGGTAATTGGGGTGCCACCTCTGGGAACTGTACTGTGTGTGATGTTAAGGTGGAGGAAAGAGAGGACAGGCCACTTGATGCAACGCTTGGCATGAACTCTAACAAAAGCTCATTCTGAGTCTCAGCCATATCGCTCTGCTGCTGGCAAACAAAGACAACGGGAGCAGGCTGTCCAGTAATAGTTGTCATTTCACTAGGGATATAACGAACCAGTGTTTGGTCACTACAGCTTTCAATTACATTAGCAGTAGCACATATCCCATGTACATATCAAACACTAAGCCTACTCCTCATTCCACCATGCCTATTCCCCTTCCCCTATCCACCACAACATCGTGATTTCCCAATCATGTTTAATGCACAAAGATTTGGAAAGCATTAGTTTGGGGCCTTTAAAGGGAAAGTGAATTTGCAGTCACTGGTTTGAGGCTAAACACAGCATTTTTAGGGGAAACTGAAGTATTAAGCAATCACTGCTTTAAGGCAAAAAAATGCCTTTTAAGGGAAAGTGAAGGATTTGGCAATCACTGCTTTATGGCTAACACAGCCTTTTTAGGGAAAACTGATGGATTTGGCAATCACTGGTTAGAGGCAAAAAAATGGCCTCTTTGGGAGAAACTGAAGAATTTGGATATCACTGCTTTGAGGTCAAACACAGCCTTTTTTGGGGAAAGTGAAGGATTGGGCAATCACTGGTTATAGGCAAAAATTACTTTTTTAGGAGAAAGTGAAGGATTTTGCAATTAATGCTTTGAAGCAAAAAAAATGTAACTTTTGTAGAAAATAAAGGATTTTGCAATCATTGCTTTGATGCCAAAAAATGCCTTTTTTAGGGAAAATAAAAGACTTGGTAATTACTGGTGTGAGGCAAAAATGCCCTTTTAGGGGAAAGTGAAGGATTTGGCAATTACTGCTTCTAGGCCAACACAGCCTTTTTAGGGGAAACTGAAGGATTTGGCAATCACTGGTTAGAGGTAAAAAAATGACAAGAAGGAAATATAGTATGGAAGTGAGCGCTAGAAAAGACCAAGGAACTGAAAATTAAGAGAATTACCTCTAAGTTTATTAAAAGGTGGATGGAGCGAGCCCTCAGCCACCTTTTAATAAACTTAGAGCTAATTCTCTTAATTTTCAGTTCCTTGGTGTTTTCTAGCGCTCACTTCCATACTATATTTCCTTCTTGTCATTATCCTCCTCCCTTCGGGGTGTGGTATGAGAGCTGCTGGAGGAGAGACCCTGCTGAACATAGAATAGAACTGCCTTCCCTGGGATTAAGTATTCAGGCCCGTTGGACACGGTCGGCCCGACCGCGGAGCCTTACTACACGAAGCCAAGTGGAAGGTCGCTTCAGGAAAAACAGACAGATCTTACACTCACCATGTACCCCATTCCCTGTTGTGCGGTGCACAACAGTTCCAGGTGAGTGTATCTCTGATTAACCCTTATTCAAAGTGTGTGATCAGCGTGGCGCAACTTGTTGTCTTTTCCTTCCAGAGGTAAAAAAATGGCCTCTTTAGGGGAAACTGAAGAATTTGGATATCACTGGTTTGATGCCAAGCATAGCTTTTTTTGGGGAATCTGAAGGATTTGGCAATCACTGATTAGAGGCAATAATTCCTTGTTAGGGGAAAGTGAAGGATTTTGCAATTACTACTTTTAAGCAAAAAAAATGCAACTTTAGTAGAAAATGAAGGATTTTGCAATCATTGCTTTGATGCCAAAAAATGCCTTTTTTAGGAAAAATGAAAGACTTGGCAATTACTGGTATGAGGCAAAAAATGCTCTTTCAGGGGATGTGAAGGATTTAGCAATCACTGCTTTAAGGACAAAAAAAAGCCTTCTTAGGAGAAAACTAATGGTGGGTTTACACACACCAATTTATCTGTTCAATATCTGAACCAATCTCTGGTTGCAGTGAAATCATGGATGCATTGCTCCATTTTGTGGCTGTGTACAACATGGAGCAATGTATCCATGATTTCACTGCAACCAGAGATTGGTTCAGATATTGAACAGATAAATTGGTGTGTGTAAACCCACCATAAGAATTTGGCAATCACTGCTTTGTGCGAAACACAGCCCTTTTAAGAGAGAGTGAAGGATTTGGCAATCACTTGTTAGAGGCAAAAGAAATGCATTTTTAGGGGAAACTGAAAGATTTGGCAATCACTGCTTTGAGGCCAAACAAAGCCTTTTTAGGGGAAAATGAAGGATTTGGCATCACTGCTTTGAGGCCAAACATAGCATTTTTAGGGGAAAGTGAAGACTTTGGCGATTACTGCTTTGAGGCCAAACATAGCCTTTTTAAGGTAAAGTGAAGGATTTGGCTATCACTGGTTCGAGGCAAAAAAATGCCTTTTTAGGGGCATCTCAAGGATTTGGCAATCATTGGTTTGAGGCCAAACACAGCCTAATTTTGGGGAAGTGAAGGATTTGGCAATCACTAATTAGAGACAGAAAAATATTAGAATCTGAGAGTCCTCAGTGGTTGATACCTTTTAATGGCTAACTGAAAAGATGGTAAGTGAAGCAAGCTGTCAGGACACTATGGCCCCTTCATCAGGATGATAATTACACAAATTCTGGAGACACACACATATATACATAAGCAGGGGAGATAATGCAGTAAATATGACAAGTGATGTAAAGCAGAGTCAGTTTTGGGAGGGGGAGAGGAGCTGGGGAGGTGAAATCAAAATTCCGAGATAAGAGGAACAGATAGAACAATAGTACAATGATTAGTGGTTTGTTTAGACCTGAAAATTCCTCAATGAGAAAGCTATAAATCTATGCGATTTATAGCCTGTAAAAAGTGTCAAAAGTTCATTGTCCTCCAAGGCTGGTTTCACACTACGATTTTTTGAAATCCGACGCTGTCCGATAGAAATTGGACAGCATCAGATCCGAATTTGGTCCCATGTGATCCTATGGGGATCGGACCGATTCGGATGTGCACTAAATGGCATCCGAATCTCGTCCGACCCTATTTTGTCCGATTTCTTTCCGGTGCAAAAATCGGAGACTGCTCCAATTTTTGCATCCGAATAAAAAATCGGATCTGACAGATCAGATGGCAATTATGTCAAATCCGATCCGATTCCTTTAACATGGGCCCCTATGGAACAGAGTCCGAGGAAACATCTGATGTCTCCTCGGACCTGATGTTAGTGTACTGAGCATGCTCAGTACACTAAACCTGCTCAAAACCATCTGATTTTACTTTCGCAATGTATATACATACATTTCGGAAGTAAAATTAAGTAAGGCAGGGGTTAAAAATAATAAACCATCCATTCTCACCTGCCCACGAGTCCCGCGGCGGCTCCAGCACATCCTGCCTCTAGGATCTGCTGTGATGTCACAGTGACATGACCGGTTACCGCGGTAACCGGTCATGTAACTGTGACATCATGCGAGGTCCTAGGATCAGAAGATACAGCTGGAGACGCTGGGGGACTTGTGGACAGGTGAAAATTGACGGTTTATTATTTTTATTCCGGAGGAGAGGGAAACACAGGGGAGAAGCGGGGAGTACCAGGGGAGACGCGAGGAACACCAGAGGAGAAGCGGGGAGCACCAGGGGAGAAGAGAGGAGCACCAGGGGAGAAGAGGGGAGCACCAGGGGAGAGCAGGGGAGAACAGGTGACAGGTGACAGGAGGCAGAGAGGAGCAGATGACAGGAGGAGCCAGGCAAACTGATCCTGCAAAATGTCAGAATCGGATGCCTATTTGGCATCCGATTGCAGGGATCAGTTTGGATCCGATGCTGTCCGATTTCTATCGGACATCGTCGGATTGCAAAAAATCGTAGTGTGAAACCAGCCTAACTGGGGTCTGTTGGAAGATGTCATATCCCCAAATGTCATTTTAATTGGTATAAAAATGCATGAATTCAATCCTGTTCTGAATGTGTCAAAGGTCGTTATCAAGTTGTATTCTAAAATTCTTCTCTCTCTCTGAGATTTGAAGTTACTTTTTAAAATGAGCAGATTCATGTCACCCTGTGGTCAGAGCTGCAAAAATGATTTGCTACAAGTAGATCTGTACACCTTTCTTTTATTGTGTGGCGATGAGAATTCATTCTTGTTCTGAATTTTTGTCCTGTGTCACCGACGCACATGCCATGTTGGACATTTGGTACATATAATTAAATACACCAGATTGCTTTATGTCACCTGTCGTATTTATTATTATTATTATTATTATTATTTATGTTTATATTATTATTTATTTATATTTATTTACTGCATTATCTCACCCTGCTTTTATGTAAATATGTGTGTGTCTTCAGAATTTTTGCCATTATCAGCCTGATGAATTTGCCATAGTGTCCCGAAAGCTTGCTTCACTTACCATTTTTTCAGTTAGCCATTAAAAGGTATCAACCACCGAGGACTCTCAGATTCTAATATTTTTCTATCTACTGGATAACACAGTATAAACATTTTTTACCTTAGTTAGAGACAAAATGCCCTTTAAGGAGAAAGTGAAGGATTTTGCAATTACTGCTTTGAAGCAAAAAAATATGTTTAATAAAACATAAAGGATTTTGCAATAATTTTTTGAGGCTAAAAAATGCCTTTTTAGGAGAGAATGATAGATTTGGAAATCAATGGTTTGAGGCAAAAATGCCCTTTTAGGGGAAAATGAAGGATTTTCCAATCACTGCTTTAAGGACAAACAAAGCCTTTTTAGGAAAAAACAGCACTGTCCGTGAGCATTAACCCTTTGAAAATGGCGGCGATGGGAAATGAAAACTTCTTATATCCAAGGGACATGTGACTTTGGCAGACAATGAAAGAGCCACACATGCCCTTGTGTCTTCAATTCGTGGATGTTTTATGTACCCTTATTGACTTCCGGCCCAGAACATCCACACACAAAGTGCCAGGGAAAGAAAATTAAGCCCAACACTATTCTGACCTCTCCCCAGGCACGTTTGCCTTTTTATTTTGTAATTTGCTTGTGTTTCCAATCTCGAACTGAACCTGTAATGTTCATGCTGAATTTGAAATTGGAGAACATGCTCAGGGAAAAATTGCTCATCTCTAATTATACCTACCACAAAATTATATATGTAAAAAATGGCTTGGAACCCAAAGAAACAAGCCCTCACACAGCTCCAGATCCCGAAAATTGAAAACATTATTATTAGAGCATGTGATCTGGTAAGAATATAAGAAAATCAGCCACTCCAGTGCTTCCATGCATGCCCTCGTGTTAGCTGATATGTCACCATTCTCATAATTACTGCGCCGCATTACTGCTGTAGTCTTTCACTAGACTCAGCAGTGTTGTGGAGGTAGATATGACTCACCGCGGCCGGCTGACTCCGGTTTAGACAGGCGATTCTTCTTCCCTCCTTGTCACGGGTGGACCGCGCCTGCCGGTAGTGGGGCCTGGTGTAGTGCAGATCAAAAGTGAAGACGTCTTGGTGGAACAGATTAAAAGGGGTTTAATTTGTTTTATTCGTGACGCCACCTATGAGTAGATTCGGTAAGGGCTACCGACGCTGCGGAACCCCCGGGGGATGGACAGCAGCAAGATGTTACGCTCCCCACAGGCTGAGCGGTGATCCCCGGAGGCTGGAGCTGCTCAAGATGTTGTGCGGCAGCTGCGGTTACCTTGTTACCTTGTTGTGCGGACGGATAGTTCATAAGGAAGCACGGACACAGGTAGTCTCTTCAACGGGTCTTTACTGTAACCAGCAGGCAGTACATGGTATACAGTGGTTGAGTAGTAGACCAGGTGGACTCAGCAGTGATAGTGTTCCTCAGAGATCCGCAGTGTTCCTCCTTTCTACCTACTTAGTTTATCGCCAGCGTCGCCCAGGAATACCAGGTCGGGTACGGGGAGGCTGCTTCAATGCCCTATTCATGATGTACGTCCTGGATGCTTTGGGGAGCCTTGGATCCCTCAGTGGGTACACCGCTGGTTAGACGACTGGAGACTGGCTGGTGGTGGGGTGCTCCTGTAAAGCTGATCCTCCACTCTTCTGGTTCGCGTGGCAGAGGTGAACTGCTTCCAGCTTCGGTACCAGTGAACCGGCTGTGAGTTGTGGGCACGGGAGTCTTTTGGGAACCCGTGTAGAAATGCCCAATCCCGGTGGTTAAGGCCTCAGGTGCTGACACCCGACCGGTGACGGCCCAGGGGCCCGCACGGGGTGCGGAGCCCCCGCTCCTCTCCAAGCTCTAGTCTGCTCTTGTCAGGTTCTAGATTATTCTCTTTCTCGTTCTCAACTGTCTAGATTGTTGTGTGTTCTACTACACTACCCTAACACTCCACCCACCAGGACCTATGATTGGTCCCCTGTTCTAGGTGTTGCATGTTGGGTTGGATCTCTAAGTTAACTGGATCATTGCTGAGTCAGAGGATATTGCGGCTGCATTTGTGGCTGCAATACTCTCCTGTGACGCACTCGTTGTGGGGCGCCACACTCCCCCTTGGTTGAATACGCTTGTCCCCAAGCGTCACACTACTCACATTACAGAGGTTTTTATATTTTATAACGGGTAATACACTTTTATTAATGACAAGTCATATATGCATAAAAGTGAAAAGGTAAATAAACAGGTTAACACATTGCGCGGACCCGGCGGGCGGTCGGCTGTCCTTAGAATAAAAGTTCAGGCTGTAGCCGCCAAGTCGCGGTGTTACGGTGCAAACAGGAAGAAGTCTCTTTTAATAGCAAAGTTCAAACAACAACAGTCACTTATGGAGGGCAGTGTTCCGGACTCGTATAGCGAACCACCCATCACGGCATATATGGCGCTCATAGGTTACTATGTCCCCTCTATACAAGTCTCGGCTTGGATGGCCTCGCGGTAGGTGCGATTCCACATCATGGCGCCCCACAAACACTTCAGTACTCACACCCTCCTCCCTTACGAATCCCCACCCGGTGGACAAGTTAAATGTGCTTACCCACCCGGTTTTCCGGAATTGTTCAGGTAATGGAAATTGGCGGCGGGCCTCGGCGCGAGCCTGCATGTTAGCTTGCAGTCGAGTATGCCACTCGTCTCTCCGGATACGACGTACCTCTTCGTCGGAGTGATGCGGCGTGTGGATAAAGTCACTACGGCGTGCTGGTTGCTGAACTGCTCGAGCTTGGTGGGCAGTCTGGAGTGGAGCCCGGTTCAACGGAACCGGAGAAGATACTGTTGCGGCGGCACCCGACCAGTGCACCCGAGCTGATCGCCCGGCAGAAGGGTTCCTTGTGTCTCCCCAGGCGAACCCGGTGTAGAGATCCTCAGGTGAACTGTAGGTCTCCTCGTCATCCTCCTCGACCTCTCCTTCAATGACAACGTCGGGCTGCTCGGCTGATGAAGACGATGGGATGGAATCCTCTGGATCGGTGGGTGGCTGTGCGGCAAGGTTCTCCTCGGGGTCGCTGTGCAGGACTTCCAGGCTGCCTGCCTCTTCTTCTGTAGCAGCGGGAAGTGGTGTTTCAATCCCGGTCACCAGGTAGGCCTCTGTATTTGCAGAGGAGGCCTCCGGTTCAGGGGAGAAACAAGCGACAGTCTCGGTAGTGGTGAAACTAGTCGCGGGTTCCGCAGGTGGAACCAGGTAGATGTCAGCTTCTTCGTGGGAGCATATTGGAAGCTCCGGCTCTGGAACGGGGTCGGCTGCGGTATCGTCCGCTGGAACGGGTCGAGCTGTGGTCCTCACTGGAATGACACAGTCTATGGGCTCCGGTGACGAAGCAGGACAGGTGGTGGGCGACGGTGAGGTGGTGGAAAAGCTGGCGATGTCGTCTGGGCGTGGAGAAGCTGTACCCGGTCGGCTCTGCTGCATCGCATGATGGAGTCTTCTGCCTAGGGACGCGCTCCAGCTGCGAATCGTCCACTCCACAGTCTCAAGTAGTCGCACCCGGAGGTCTTGTAGAGCCTCTAGCCAGAAGTCGGGGCTGCCGTCTATGGTAAGGGCAGGATCCGGACCCAGTTGGCCTATGGCTGCTCTGGCCTCCGCCTCGACCTCCCGCATTAGGTCTTGGAGTCTCGTGCTGGCCATTCTCTTCTTGGAGGGAAACCACACCCGTTCAACCGGTAAGACGTTCGGGTAGAGCTGGTGAAGAAGTCTGTCTGACTGTTTGTGACACTCCCATTTCCTCTGGGCTTTTGTAGTCCAATGGTGGGAAAAGTCTTTGGGGTCCGCCCCCATGGTTGATTCGAGCAATCAGGGCGGACAAAGAGTTTGGCGCCTTTTGTCTTTAGCCCTCCCATGATGAGGGGGGGGTTGACTCACTCCTGGGCTTGCACGTGGCGGCTTCTTGTGGCGGGGACGCCATCTTGGGCGCCATCTTGGCCCAATGGTGAAAAGGCGGGAAAGTTCTTTTAGGGACTAACAAAGTCCAAATTGTAGACAATAAAGTCCATTTTAAGCACAATATACCCGTTGGGTAACGGGCCTGCTCGTATCCTGTTCGTGACGCCATTTTCTGACTCACCGCGGCCGGCTGACTCTGGTTTAGACAGGCGATTCTTCTTCCCTCCTTGTCACGGGTGGACCGCGCCTGCCGGTAGTGGGGCCTGGTGTAGTGCAGATCAAAAGTGAAGACGTCTTGGTGGAACAGATTAAAAGGGGTTTAATTTGTTTTATTCGTGACGCCACCTATGAGTAGATTCGGTAAGGGCTACCGACGCTGCGGAACCCTCGGGGGATGGACAGCAGCAAGATGTTACGCTCCCCACAGGCTGAGCGGTGATCCCCGGAGGCTGGAGCTGCTCAAGATGTTGTGCGGCAGCTGCGGTTACCTTGTTGTGCGGACGGATAGTTCATAAGGAAGCACGGACACAGGTAGTCTCTGCAACGGGTCTTTACTGTAACCAGCAGGCAGTACATGGTATACAGTGGTTGAGTAGTAGACCAGGTGGACTCAGCAGTGATAGTGTTCCTCAGAGATCCGCAGTGTTCCTCCTTTCTACCTACTTAGTTTATCGCCAGCGTCGCCCAGGAATACCAGGTCGGGTACGGGGAGGCTGCTTCAATGCCCTATCCATGATGTACGTCCTGGATGCTTTGGGGAGCCTTGGATCCCTCAGTGGGTACACCGCTGGTTAGACGACTGGAGACTGCCTGGTGGTGGGGTGCTCCTGTAAAGCTGATCCTCCACTCTTCTGGTTCGCGTGGCAGAGGTGAACTGCTTCCAGCTTCGGTACCAGTGAACCGGCTGTGAGTTGTGGGCACGGGAGTCTTTTGGGAACCCGTGTAGAAATGCCCAATCCCGGTGGTTAAGGCCTCAGGTGCTGACACCCGACCGGTGACGGCCCAGGGGCCCGCACGGGGTGCGGAGCCCCCGCTCCTCTCCAAGCTCTAGTCTGCTCTTGTCAGGTTCTAGATTATTCTCTTTCTCGTTCTCAACTGTCTAGATTGTTGTGTGTTCTACTACACTACCCTAACACTCCACCCACCAGGACCTATGATTGGTCCCCTGTTCTAGGTGTTGCATGTTGGGTTGGATCTCTAAGTTAACTGGATCATTGCTGAGTCAGAGGATATTGCGGCTGCATTTGTGGCTGCAATACCCTCCTGTGACGCACTCGTTGCGGGGAGCCACAGATAACCACTGAACATTTTTATTTATTCTGCATCAAGTATAAGCATTACATGCAGAAATATACTCTAAGGGTACCTTTAGACATCACAACTTTTGGCGGCGATAGGAGGCAATCTAATGTGCGCATGCACATTTTTCATGGTTGCCTCCGAATACTGAAGGCGCTTTTACGTGCCGCAATTTCGCCCTCAACCTAAGACGATGTGTTGCCTCGGAAGTTGCCACACCAACAGCGGAACCAATCCAGTGGAGTTCCCTCGCTGCTTCACACACCGCAATCCCCAAAGGAATGTGGGCGTTTATGGTTAGCGCCGCAAGAACATAGGCGTGACAGACTGGTGTATTCCACGCCCCAAACATGCTGATTAGACAACGCAATACTGTTATGATTGGCCAGCCTGCGCAGGAAGGCTGGCTAATACATGACACCATTGCCATTGTGTAGAGTGAATGGACATCTGTTCAAATATGGCGCGGTGTCAAGTGACAACCAATGGAAGCAGTGAAAAACAAATTTTCAATATCAGCTACTGATTTGTCATTGCCATCCAATGACATCCCAGATGTACTAGAGGGCAGACAAATCCAAAGATGCTGCACACCACATCAGCACAAGTACGCCATGCAGGCTACATGGTCATACTACTGGTTCTACAGCAAAATCCATGTAACACAGAGCTGTTAGTGTGCCTGGCATGGAGAAGTTCCAGCTACCATGCGTTATGCCACCCCACGACATAGTACTTGAAGTAGGACCAGTATGACTCAATCCAATCTCACTGAACTAGAGATATTTTACAAAGGACAAGCAAAGAGTTCAGCTTCTGGTAGAGACATCCCCTAAAAAACTTGCAGCAGTAATTACAGCAAAAGGTTGTCCTACAAAGTATTGACTCGGGAAGGGGGGTTGAAAGCCAAAGGAGCATATAAGAGAACATATGTCAGCAAAAACAACAGCTAAGTGTGCTCAACACAAGGCCTTTTTAGCGCTGCGTAAATGCCATGAACGCAGCTCTGTTCACATGTTCCGTCTTTTTGCAGATGCGCTATGCTCAGCAGGGAGGAGAAGACACCGGCGGTATGCATGGCGCGCAGCGAGGTAAGTAATTGCACGTAGAAAAAGTGCAAGCCATTCACACACAGAACGCTGCGTTCTGTGAGGATGTGCTCTTGGTGCAGATTACACCAAAAGTGCATCCTCATAAATACGCTGTGTATGAATGCAGCCTTAAACTCTGAGACTTCCTGACGCCAGGTGCAAAGGTGACATCAGGATGTGTCACACTCATGATAGCACCAAGTGATGTTGTAGAACTAGTTTTGTCAGAGTTTATATAGGTCTGGCAGCAGTACAGTATAGCAGTATAGTTGCAGAGCTGAGTTTGAAATTTTGTCTTGGACCAGAAGTAGTTCATGGTAGCGGCTTAGACATCAACTAACTGAATAATCTGGTCACATAACACCAGTTGCTAGGCAGGTTTATAAGGCCTGGGAGCATAATGTGGGGGATACAGAGGAACAGAGACAGCTGTGGGTGGAGGATGCAGCGCCTGGTGCTGAATCCAAGGGAGTTGAATAATAAGAGAATACCCAATACAAATTATCTCACAATGTGCAAGAGAAGAGGTGGATACATCTTATATAATCACCAATAATAAGTGTCACACACTTCCGGTGCTTATGTCACTGTCCCACAATGCAGAGCCACGCCAAAAGTAAGTGACACAGACTTCAATCTACCGTTGAGAGATCAGCGGTGCTAGCCGCTGATCTCCTGACGGTAGCCGCAGTTCATCACCCGCCGCACAGAGGTCAGCAGCATTGCTTCTCGCAGTGAAAGTGCCCCGACCACCATATTGGAACACCCAAGTTATGGGTATTCCGATATGGCGGCCGGGATTCAAATCCCCCGCCAAAGCCGTCGCTACACGCCAACAGCGCTGATTGGTCACCACGGCGACCAATTAGCGCTGTTGGCACGTGATTTAAATCACGCTTCGCTGATTGGTCGCCGCTATCCATGGCGACCAATCAGCAAAGTGGCGGGCGGCTAAGCGGGAGATTTGAATCCCGTGCCGCTCTGCCAATCAGCGGCGCGGGATTCAAATCTTCCGCCAAGCAGCGCACTGCTTCACTGATTGGTTACCTCCGACTACGGCGATCAATCAGCGCTCTAAGTGTGTGATTTAAATGGTGGATCAGTGTTTAGGTGGCTCAGTGGATAGCACAGAATGGTGGCTCATTGGTTAGCACTGTATGGTGGTTCAGTGGTTAGCACTGTATGGTGGCTCAGTGATTAGCATTGTACAATGGCTCAGTGGTTAGCACTGTATGGTGGCTCAGTGGTTAACACTGTATGGTGGATAAGTGGTTAGCACTGTATGGTGGCTTAGTGGTTAGCACTGTATGGTGGCTCAGTGGTTAGCGCTGTATATGGTGGCTCAGTGTTTAGGTGGCTCAGTGGTTAGCACAGAATGGTGGCTCAGTGGTTAGCACTGTATAGTGGTTCAGTGGTTAGTACTGTACAGTGACTCAGTGGTTAGTGTCGAGGCCCAGGCCCTGGGGTACTCGGGTATCAGGCTCGGTTGGTGTTTTCACGGGGATGTCACTGGTGGCAGCGCCTGGGTGACACTTCAATAAAGGATATATGTACAGGGGATTAGAGTTTGTCATGTGATGCCACCTGTAGTACCTGGTGATGGGTCACCAGCGCTGCCACAGTCCTCCGGAGGTCAATGGTAATGTGGCTGAGATGGTAAAGCTCCCTACAGGTGGAGCTGGTCCTCCGGGGCAGCGTCCCTGTAAGCAAACAGGTTGATGAAGATAACCACACAAAGGCAAAGTCACTTTCTCCCGGGTATTTTACTGTAAACGTTCCGCAGCAAAATACAGAGTCCACAGTTCAGCAAGTTGTTATTCAAACAGGTAGCTCTTCGGGTGGCTGCAAGTGGATGCCAGGTGGTATGCTGGAACCCGTGGTAAACCTTAGTTGATGAACCCGTGTCCTTTCTTCCCCACCTAGGATGAGTCTATACCCAATGTCTCCTTGTAGGTAGACTTGGAGCTACCCTCCCTCGTGGGGAGGAAGCAGGCAGACCGCTCTATCTGGCAGGGTGCCGCAGCCAGTAATCAGACCGCAGCAGCCGGTTGACAACTTTCAGAGATGGACTCCGGCCGTTTCCTCGGGCCCAGCGTTCCCGTGGTGGACTGGGGAATTCCCCGGAGTATGGACACTCCACGCTGGGGTTCCCCCTTTCTCTCTAGGGCCCAGACTTTGCATGTTGGGCGTCCTTTCTCAGGATCCCCTCAGGATCCTCTCTCTCCTTCCCTCCGGATCAGCGTAGAGCTGTCTGGGTAAACCTTCTGCCTTGCTCCACACTCCAGATCCTCCGACTCTGACTCCCTCACTGACTAGGGACCTTCTTGTTTCCCCTAGAGGTGAATATATCTCCCTCCCGGGTAACCTCCCACCACTATGCTAATATGGGAGTGCAGGAATGGGTCTCACCCACCAACCTAGGATCCACTTGCAGCTGGGGAAACTTACACCTCTTTTACAGGTGCAATACCCCACTGTGACACCTGGCTACGTGGGGAGCCACAGTAGCACTGTATGGTAGCTCAGTGGTTAGCACTGTATGGTGGTTCAATTGGTTAGCACTGTATGGTGGGTCAATGGTTATCACTGTATGGTGGCTGAGTGTTTATCACTGTATGGTGGCTCAATGGTTAGCACGGCATGGTAGCTCAGTGGTTAGCACTGTATATGGTGGCTCAGTGTTTAGGTGGCTCAGTGGTTAGCACGGAATGATGGCTCAGTGGTTAGCACTGTATGGTGGCTCAGTGGTTAGCACTGTATGGTGGCTCAGTGGTTAGCACTGTATACTGGCTCAGTGGTTAGCACTTTATGGTGGCTCTGTGGTTAGCACCGTATATGGTGGCTCAGTGGTTAGCATGGAAAGGTGGCTCAGGGGTTAGCACTGTATGGTGGTTCAGTGGTTAGCACTGTATGGTGGTTCAGTGGTTTGCACTGAATGGTGGCTCAGTGGTTAGCACTGTATGGAGGTTCAGTGGTTAGCACTTTATGGTGGCTCAGTGGTTAGCACTGTATATGGTGGCTCAGTGTTTAGGTGGCTCAGTGGTTAGCACTGTATGGTGGCTCAGTGGTTAGCACTGTATGGTGGCTCAGTGGTCAGCACTGTATGGTGGTTCAGTGGTTAGCACTGTATGGTGGCTCAGTGGTCTGCACTCTACAGTAGCTCAATGGTTAGCACTGCAGGGTGGCTCAGTGGTGAGCATTGTATGGTGGCTCAGTGATGGGAGGCAGACACACGGGAGCCAGAAGGCACAGAGGAGACAGGGGCACAGGGGAGGGAGAAGGCACAGAGAACGCAGAAGCCACAAGGGATGCAGAGTGAAAGGGAGAGATGGCTCACACAGGGAGCGACAGCACACACAGAGGCTCAGAGCACACAGAGCGGAGAGAAAGGCACAAGTAAGACAGAGTGCACAGGGGAAGAGACAGCACAGACAGGAGAGAGTGCACAAAGGGACACAGGTAACAAAGACTGCCCTCCCGATGTAATAGCATCGGGCCTATTTCTAGTATATTATAAAAAGTGATAATGTAATTGTTGGCCTAATGCATATTGATCTGTATGTATTGCAACAACTACTGTTTGTTTAATATGATGTAACCTCCCACCACTATGCTAATGTGGGAGTGCAGGAATGGGTCTCACCCACCAACCTAGGATCCACTTGCAGCTGGGGAAACTTACACCTCTTTTGCAGGTGCAATACCCCACTGTGACACCTGGCTACGTGGGGAGCCACATTAGCACTGTATGGTAGCTCAGTGGTTAGCACTGTATGGTGGTTCAATTGGTTAGCACTGTATGGTGGGTCAATGGTTATCACTGTATGGTGGCTGAGTGTTTATCACTGTATGGTGGCTCAATGGTTAGCACGGCATGGTAGCTCAGTGGTTAGCACTGTATATGGTGGCTCAGTGTTTAGGTGGCTCAGTGGTTAGCACGGAATGATGGCTCAGTGGTTAGCATTGTATGGTGGCTCAGTGGTTAGCACTGTATGGTGGCTCAGTGGTTAGCACTGTATGGTGGCTCAGTGGTTAGCACTGTATAATGGCTCAGTGGTTAGCACTATATGGTGGCTCAGTGGTTAGCACCGTATATGGTGGCTCAGTGGTTAGCATGGAAAGGTGGCTCAGGGGTTAGCACTGTATGGTGGTTCAGTGGTTAGCACTGTATGGTGGTTCAGTGGTTAGCACTGAATGGTGGCTCAGTGGTTAGCACTGTATGGAGGTTCAGTGGTTAGCACTGTATGGTGGCTCAGTGGTTAGCACTGTATATGGTGGCTCAGTGTTTAGGTGGCTCAGTGGTTAGCACTGTATGGTGGCTCAGTGGTTAGCACTGTATGGTGGCTCAGTGGTCAGCACTGTATGGTGGTTCAGTGGTTAGCACTGTATGGTGGCTCAGTGGTGAGCATTGTATGGTGGCTCAGTGATGGGAGGCAGACACACGGGAGCCAGAAGGCACAGAGGAGACAGGGGCACAGGGGAGGGAGAAGGCACAGTGAACGCAGAAGCCACAAGGGATGCAGAGTGAAAGGGAGAGACGGCTCACACAGGGAGCGACAGCACACACAGAGGCTGAGAGCACACAGAGCGGAGAGAAAGGCACAAGTAAGACAGAACGCACAGGGGAAGAGACAGCACAGACAGGAGAGAATGCACAAAGGGACACAGGTAACAAAGACTGCCCTCCCGATGTAATAGCATCGGGCCTATTTCTAGTATATTATAAAAAGTGATAATGTAATTGTTGGCCTAATGCATATTGATCTGTATGTATTGCAACAACTACTGTTTGTTTAATATGATGTGATATTATGTCTGCATGCATATTGTTCAGATGCCAACAAAGTTCCTCCTCCTGCTCCCAGCGTGTACATTCTAGTGTGGAACTAGAAGCTGAAGGTCACAGCAGATTTCTCTCTCCCTCTCCCAGAAACCAGATTGATCCTATTGTCATGTTGTAAGGTGGATGTTCTTAATTCTCAATAAATGAACATTCTCTGTTGCTCGCTGTGGCCATCACGCTGATTAACCCGCTGCTAACAGGCTATGGGCCCAGGAGTCACAGAAGTCTCAAACCTCCAGAGCACAGAGATAGAAAGACAGCAGCGAACTGAGAAGAAGTAAAGATGGCCACCACCAGCAGCTCAGCAAAGTTTACATTGCCAAGCCTGAATAACCAAAACTACTAATCCTGGAAATTCAAGATGAAGATGCTGCTGATAAGAGAAGGTACATGGAAATACACTCAGGAGCCCAAGCCTGACCCAGTACCACAGGACTGGCTAGAGATGGGTCAGAAAGCACAGAGCACCATATCACTCAGCATAGAGGATGATCAGATCGTGCATGTGTGTAAGTGTGAATCTGCAAAGGAAATGTGGGAGCAGCTGCAGAAAGTACATGAGAAGATAAATCTAAGTAACAAACTCTATCTAATGAGAAAGCTATATCAGTCTAAGCTACACAGTGACCAGGACATGCAGGACTACATTAGAAGCACTCTAGAGACTGTAGAGCGCCTGCGGGGCATTGGGGAAGATATGAAGGACTTCCATGTAGCAGCACTACTACTTAGTGGTCTCCAGACACGCTTGTAACTGCACTAGATGCACGCCCAGATGATGAGCTTACATTGGAGTACGTCAGAGGAAAGCTTGTGGATGAATATAAGAGAAAGGCAGAAAGTGTGAGCAGCAAAATATGTAACAAGGAAACTGCTTTACAAACACAGGACGTGTCCACCAGCATAAACCACCCGAAAGAAACACGTGAATGTTTTGTATGCAAGAAGCCAGGTCATTTAAAAGCTGAATGCAGAGTCTGGAAAGCTAAAATGAATCAGCTAAAGAAGCAAAACAGTAAACAAAGAGTTAAGAGTGCTGATCCTGTAAATACTGAGGCTGCATTCACATCAGTCCATGCATTTAAATCAAAGCATGCATGGTGTATAGATTCTGGTGCAACCAGTCACATGACCAATGACAGAGACTTCTTTACTAAACTTAACCAAAGCAAGTCAGAGAAAGTGATAATGGCGAATGGTCAGTGTATGAACTCAGAAGGCATAGGAGATGGTTATATTCATTGTAACATCTCTGCAACACAAAGCAAAAAGATTCATGTGAAGGATGTGCTATATGTGCCTAGTCTTGAAAGTAATCTATTATCCGTGAAAAAGCTTACAAAACAAGGGAATTAAGTTAAGTTTAAGCACGATAGCTGCATCATCTCAAAGGAGGGTCACACACTAGCAAAAGGAAAAATCAAAGATGAACTATATCAGTTGAAATGTAAAGAGTGTGTATACACAGCTAAGCAAGAAATGCACAAGAACTGTATTCATGTATGGCACAGACAGCTTTCCCATAGAGACCCAGAAGCAATAAGAAAGTTATTTCAAGAACACTTAGCTAATGATATTACAATTGATCCATGTAACCAGACAATGAGGTGTACCAGCTGTATCAAAGGGAAAATGTCCAGAAAGGCCTTTCCTAAGAAAAGTACTACAAGAACAGAACAACCACTAGATTTAATACACACAGATATATGTGGCCCAATGCATATTCAGACCCCTGGAAAGAAGAGATATTTTCTTACATTTATTGATAACAACTCAAGATACACAGTTGTCTATCTACTTCACAGCAAAAATGAAGTTCCAGAGAAACTTGAAATATATCTAGCTGAAGTATATAACAAGTTTGGGAGAATGCCAAAAAATCTACGTGCAGATAATGGGACTGAATATACAAGTAATGAGACACAGAGCATTATAAAGAGTAAATGGAATCATATTTTAGACTACTGTACCATACACCCCTGAGCATAATGGTGTAGCAGAAAGAAGGAACCGAACACTCTGTGAAAGCGGAAGGAGTATGTTATTTGATGCAAATATGCCTACAGAATATTGGGGCGAAGCTATTATGACGGCTTGCTATGTTCAGAACAGACTACCGGGTAAAGCGACAGAGAAAACTCCATTTGAGCAATGGAAAAGTGCAAAGCCAAAACTACAGCACATAAGGATTTTCGGAAGCAAAGCATTTGCACACATTCCCAAAGAAAAACGAACTAAGTGGGAATCTCACGCTAAGGAAGGCATTCTGGTAGGTTACAGTGAAACCCAGAAAGGTTATAGAATTCTACACACAGAGACAAACAAGGTCACAATAAGCAAAGATGTAGTGATTGATGAAAATTTTGTGTCACCCAAGTGTTATGATATTATGCCAGTAGTCCAGATGAAGCAACAACAACAATCTCAGTCACAATCACAAGACAACAAAAGGGAGAATGTAGAAGTCTGGCTAGATTCTTCAACCACTGAAGAAACAACAAAAAGGCCTAAGTGAACCTGAAATCAGACGATCGTCAAGATCAAACAAAGGAGTACCAGCTAAACGTCTATCCTACATTGTCAAGACACTACCTGAGTTAGAGCCACAGTCATGGGATGAAATGCAAAAACTGCCTGGTCATGAAAGAACAAAGAGGATCAATGCCGCTAATGAAGAAATGAACTCGCTTCATCAACTTCAAACTTGGAAACTCACTGAGTTGCCACAGGGTAAAAAGGCAATCAAGTGCAAGTGGGTATTTAAAACCAAATATGACTCTGAAGGTAAAGTCCACAGATTTAAAGCGAGGTTGGTCGCAAAAGGATATTCTCAAAAATATGGCGAGGACTATGATGCTACTTTTTCCCCAGTCGCCAAGCAGACAACATTTAGAGCCTTGATGGTCGTAGCTGCTGTACAAAAGATGTTTGTCAGACATTTGGATATCAAAACTGCATTTTTAAATGGTGACATTGAGGAGGACTTATACATGACTCAATCTGAAGGTTATGTAAAGGAAGGTGAACAGAATCTTGTCTGCTAACTACAAAAATCTCTTTATGGTCTTATGCAATCGGCAAGAGCATGGAACACCAAAATGAACAAAGTCTTGTTGGAAGAGGGATTTAAAAGAGGTCAAGCGGATTCATGCTTATATACGAGATACACAGATGGAAAGTGGATGTATATTCTCTTATATGTAGACGATGTAATTGTAGTTCATCAAGAAGAAGCCGAGATTGGGAAAATTACTGAAATTGTGAACCAGCATTTTGAAACAAAAGACCTTGGAAATGTAACATATTATCTAGGAATCCATATCCAGAGAGAGGAAGATGGAAGTTTTCTTCTAAATAAAAGTGCAAAAATTAATTCAATTTTGAATCAGTTTGGAATGACAGAAGCCAAAGGTGTATCAACGCCAATGGAATCATCCTACCTGAAACTGGAAGAAGATGACCTGTTGCCTAACAATGAGAAATATCGACAGGCAGTGGGGGCACTTTCATACATATCGACTATGACTCGACCAGATATTACAACAGCAGTTGGAATATTGTGCAGGTATGTGGAGAAACCGCGCCAAAAGGACTGGAGTGCCGTTAAAAGAGTTCTCCGATCTTTAAAAGAGACACAAGGGGTAAATTTAAAATTATCTGCAGCAGAAAATCTAAAACTCACCGGCTATGCTGACGCAGATTGGGCTGGTGATTTGCATGATCGTAAATCCACAAGCGGATACGTATTTAATCTTGGAGAAAGTTCAATCTCCTGGTCTAGTAGAAAACAGTATCTGTTGCTTTGTCATCCACAGAAGCTGAGTATGTGTCCGCAGCCTATGCAAGTCAAGAGATCATTTGGCTAAGACAACTGATGGATGATCTTGGTAAACCGTTAACTCAGCCAACTGTGATATATGAGGAAAACCAAGGATGCATTAAACTTGCATGCAGTGAGAAGATCAGTGCTAGAACTAAGCACATCGACATCAGATATCATCATCTACGTGATTTGATAGATCGTGGCATAATTCAGTTTGTTTATTGTGAGACTGATAAGATGATAGCTGACATTTTGACCAAGCCATTGCCACGACCTAGATGCCAAGAATTGAGAACCACCATGGGACTAACAGAATAAGTATTTGTTGAGTGGGGGTGTTGGCCTAATGCATATTGATCTGTATGTATTGCAACAACTACTGTTTGTGTAATATGATGTGATTTTATGTCTGCATGCATATTGTTCAGATGCCAACAAAGTTCCTCCTCCTGCTCCCAGCGTGTACATTCTAGTGTGGAACTAGAAGCTGAAGGTCACAGCAGATTTCTCTCTCCCTCTCCCAGATGTCAACAAAGTTAAAAAAAAAAAAAAGGTCCTCATTCAGAGGCAGGATGTTCCTCCTCCTGCTCCCAGCGTGTACATTCTAGTGTGGAACTGGAAGCTGAAGGTCACAGCAGATTTCTCTCTCCCTGTCCCAGAAACCAGATTGATCCTATTCTCATGTTGTAAGCTGGATGTTCTTAATTCTCAATAAATTCTCTGTTGCTCGCTGTGGACATCACGCTGATTAATCCGCTGCTAACAGTAATGAAATCAAACTTGTAGCAGATTTACCATGGACAAAGGAGGGTTAATCAAGATGTCAAAATAATTGCCTATCTTATCATATGCTAGACAAACATATAACACCTAATAGCAAATAATTTATCAATTGATATTTTGAAAAGTGTTATTCAAAACTGTCATTCGAAAAATTAAAATGGTACACATCTTTCAGAAATGTAACAATAAGGTGACTACACTGTTGTAGTATTAATATAGCACATGTTTTCCATTTTCTACAACACTTCCAAGTATCATATATGCTCCAGAAGTAATTATAGTACACTTGTCAAATCAGGAAAGAGATGTTATCATTGTCCAGACCCTCCATCCCATCTATATAGTTATCAGATTGTTAAAGTGAAGAGTTGCCTAGATGATTTCTCTAGTCTAATTGCCCATATTTATTTAACACTCCATTTTGTGATTTCTTTCGTTATCAACTTGAAATAGCTGAACCAATATTAAAGGGGTACTAAAGGGAGATAAAAAATTCTTCTACTGGTGCTGCCCTTATCAATTGTAAAGATGAGATGCACAGTGGTGTTTTCGGTACCTGTAATTCAGTGTAACATAGGAGCTGGAGTACCACCTTAAGTCAAGAAAGCCAGCAGCTTGGTTGATTCCAAGAAGATTACTTAGGCTGGTTTCACACTACGATTTTGTGAAATCCGACGCTGTCTGATATAAATCGGACAGCATCGGACACAAATTTGGACCCATGTGATCCTATGGGGATCAGACAGATTCGGATGTGCACTAAATGGCATCCGAATTGCGTCCGATATGATTTTTTCCGATTTCTTTCCGGCGCAAAAATCGTAGACTGCTCCGATTTTTGCATCCGAATAAAAAATCGGATAGAATCAGACTAGAATCGGTCTGATTCTATTAGAATGGTTGCCTATGAGAATCAGATCGGATAGAACATCAGATCCGATATCGGATCCGATTTTCTGTATTGAGCATGCTCAATACCCTAGACCACTCCCAACACCTCTCACAGCCCTCCCCCAGCCATTTAAATCGGATTCGATAAAAAATCGGATCAGATGGCATCCGATGGCATCCGATTTTGAGTATCCGATACTGTTCGATTTTCATCGGACAGCATCGGATTTAACAAAATCGTGATGTGAAAGCAGCTTTATGCAGAGCCTCTGCAGGTGACTTATGATTCAATTGGTCCTTATATGACTGATGATTGGTTTATCATCTCCACCTAGGCCACTGCTTATGATTCTATTGGATGTATTTTTATATGCTTCTAGAAACTCCAAAATCTCTCATATATCACAAATAAAGTAGAGCAAGCTTGTATCAAACAGTGTGTCTGTGTGCTAGATCTTGCTCTACAGCACAATGCATCTAATAAAAAAAAATCAAGCAGAAAAGAAGGCCTCAAGGCCACTTCACACACACAGATATCTGAGTCCAATATCTGAACAGATCTCTGGTTGCAGTGAAATCATGAATACATTGCTCCATGTTTACACAGCCACTTGAAGTTTGAGGGCCCCAATTTATTACCTAATATATGTTGATTACACCAGCAGATACCAAAATAGACAGGCAATTTCCTGTGGATGAAATACAAGCTTTATAACAAACCAACCTTTTTATATACACCAAAGGGAACAAGTAAGTTATATGCACTATTTGAAGATATATATTAGGATACAGGACTAGAACCCATAATAGACCATAAAGATTACATTTTTCTAATTATATTGCGTTAATAGATACCCCAACTGGAAGTTTGCCACCCATAACCATCATCATTAGGAGGAACAGATAACAAGCACTTCAATATTTAGAGGTAAGAATGAAAATAGTATTAAGCAGAATAGAAAGATATATACTCCTAAAGGGAGAGTGACAATACTTTGTTATTTTTATTAGAACACAGATAACCGGAGGATAATAGCCACACACCACAACTATAATTAAAATCCAAAGATACTCCTCTGAATAGGATAATGGAGAAGAAATAAAGATAGCTGTCGAATATCAGTAATAGGAGAAGAAGAACCAATCCATTAATAGACCCTAATGTTGTAGTGGATACTGAATAATAAGATATTTACAAATGTTGTGAATACTAATCATAAGGTTTTTTTTTTCCTTTTAATTTAAAATTTTTAATTATTGATATATCAGTTTTTACTTTGATTGTTTATAGATATTTTAGTTTTTTGCTATAATTAGTATTGAATAATAAAAATATAAGTAGGCATCTAAATTACATAAGTTGTAATTATACAGATAATTTTTAATAAATAACGTATATACTCGTGTATAAGCCGAGTTTTTCAGCCCAAAATTTGGGCTGAAAAGTCTCCCCTCGGCTTATACACGGGTCATATACGGTGGGGGCTGTGTCCCGGGGCTGTGGAGTCTGCAGGAGGCGGGGGGGGGCTGCTGTATGTGCGGCCCCGTCACGTGGGGCCGCTCATTAAATATGCACTGCTTCCCCCTGTCAATAAGCGGCAGGGGGAAGCAGTGCATATAGCCCCCAAATGCTGGCACTCGCCCCCCCCTTGTAAGGGCCCCCCCGATGGTTATATTACCATTCCGGACTTCTGATCAGCGTTGCTCCTCGGTGCTCCTCGCTGCTCCGTCCGTCCTACTACATCCGGGATCTCCGGCCGTCGCAGGCATATGACGTCATCGCGCGACGGCCGGGGATCCCGGATGTAGCAGGACGGGAGCCGCGAGGACGGAGCGCCGAGGAGCAGCGCTGATCAGAAGACCGGGATGGTAAGAGAAGCGGGGGGGGGGGCCCTTGCAAGGGGGGGCGAGTGCCAGCATTTGGGGGCTGCTGGGGACCCCCAGGGGGCTGCTGGGTACCCCCAGGGGGCTGCTGGGGACCCCCTGGGGGCTGCTGGGTACCCCCTGGGGACCCCCTGGGGGCTGCTGGGGACCCCCTGGGGGCTGCTGGGTACCCCCTGGGGGCTGCTGTGGGCTGCTGGGGACCCCCTGGGGGCTGCTGGGGGCTGCTGGGGACCCCCAGGGGGCTGCTATATGTACCCCTGGGGGCCTGCTGTATACCACTAGGGCTGCTGTATACTACCACTGGGGCTGCTGGGGTGCTATATACCTTATATACTCGTGTATAAGCCGACCCGTGTATAAGCCGACCCCCCTACTTTTGCCCCCAAAACCTGGGAAAACCTATTGACTCGTGTATAAGCCGAGGGTGGACCCCAGCACAGGTATACAGCCCCCAGCAGTGTGGTATACAGGCCTCCCCAGTGGTAGTATACAGCAGCCTCCCCAGTGGTATGCAGGCCCCAGCAGTATATACAGCAGCCCCAGTGGTATACAGCAGCCCTTAGGTAGTACACAGCAGCCCCAGAGGTATATACAGCAGCCCCAGGGGTATACACAGCAGCCCCAGGGGTATACACAGCAGCCCCAGGGGTGTACACAGCAGCCCCAGGGGTGTACACAGCAGCCTCAGAGGTGTACACAGCAGCCCCAGGGGTGTACACAGCAGCCCCAGGGGTGTACACAGCAGCCACAGGGGTATACACAGCAGCCCCAGGGGTATACACAGCAGCCCCAGGGGTAGTACACAGCAGCCCCAGGGGTAGTACACAGCAGCCCCAGGGGTAATACACAGCAGCCCCAGGGGTAGTACACAGCAGCCCCAGGGGTAATACACAGCAGCCCCAGGGGTAATACACAGCAGCCCCAGGGGTAGTACACAGCAGCCCCAGGGGTAATACACAGCAGCCCCAGGGGTAGTACACAGCAGCCCCAGGGGTAATACACAGCAGCCCCAGGGGTAATACACAGCAGCCCCAGGGGTAGTACACAGCAGCCCCAGGGGTAGTACACAGCAGCCCCAGGGGTAGTACACAGCAGCCCCAGGGGTAGTACACAGCAGCCCCAGGGGTATATACAGCAGCCCCAGGGGTAATACACAGCAGCCCCAGGGGTAGTACACAGCAGCCCCAGGGGTAATACACAGCAGCCCCAGAGGTAATACACAGCAGCCCCAGGGGTAGTACACAGCAGCCCCAGGGGTAATACACAGCAGCCCCAGGGGTAGTACACAGCAGCCCCAGGGGTAGTACACAGCAGCCCCAGGGGTATATACAGCAGCCCCAGGGGTGTATACAGCAGCCCCAGGGCTAGTACACAGCAGTCCCACGGGTATTTACAGCAGCCCCAGGGGTAGTACACAGCATCCCCAGGCCCCCCTCACTTTTTGGCGCCCCCACCTCAGGATGCCCCCCCCCCGCACGCAGCGCTGCGCTCATACATTACCAGCCTGTCAGCTGTCATCCTCCAGTGGCGGATCGCGGCTCCCGGCTCCGGCTTTCATCTTCTTCTGTGTCTTCCTGCATTGTGACCGGGGCTCATCGCGATGACGTCATCGCGACGCCGGCCGGTCATGTGACATGCAGGAAGACACAGTAGAAGATGGAAGCCGGAGCCGGGAGCCGCGATCCGCCACCGGAGGATGACAGCTGACAGGCTGGTAATGTATGAGCGCAGCGCTGCGTGCGGGGGGGGGGCATCCTGAGGTGGGGGCGCCAAACAGTGAGGGGGGCCTGGGGCTGCTGTGTACTACCCCTTGAGATTTTTTTTTTTATATACCGTATATACTCGCGTATAAGCCGAGGGGAGACTTTTCAGCCCAATTTTTGGGCTGAAAAACTCGGCTTATACACGAGTATATACGGTACTACCACTGGGGCTGCTGTATACTACCACTGGGGCTGCTGTATACTACCACTGGGGCTGCTGTATACTACCACTGGGGCTGCTATATACTACCACTGGGGCTGCTATATGTACCCCTGGGGGCCTGCTGTATACCACTAGGGCTGCTGTATACTACCACTGGGGCTGCTATATACTACCACTGGGGCTGCTGTATACTACCACTGGGGCTGCTGTATACTACCACTGGGGCTGCTGTATACTACCACTGGGGCTGCTATATGTACCCCTGGGGGCCTGCTGTATACCACTAGGGCTGCTGTATACTACCACTGGGGCTGCTGGGGCTGCTATATACTACCACTGGGGCTGCTATATACTACCACTGGGGCTGCTGTATACTACCACTGGGGCTGCTATATACTACCAGTGGGGCTGCTATATACTACCACTGGGGCTGCTATATACTACCACTGGGCTGCTGTATACTACCACTGGGGCTGCTGTATACTACCACTGGGGCTGCTATATACTACTACTGGGGCTGCTGTATACTACCACTGGGGCTGCTATATACTACCACTGGGGCTGCTATATACTACCAATGGGGCTGCTATATACTACCACTGGGGCTGCTGTATACTACCACTGGGGCTGCTATATACTACCACTGGGGCTGCTGTATACTACCACTGGGGCTGCTGTATACTACCACTGGGGCTGCTGTATACTACCACTGGGGCTGCTATATACTACCACTGGGGCTGCTGTATACTACCACTGGGGCTGCTGTATACTACCACTGGGGCTGCTGTATACTACCACTGGGGAGGCCTGTATACCACTGGGGGGGCCTGTATACCACACTGCTGGGGGCTGTATACCTGTGCTGGGGTCCACCCTCGGCTTATACACGAGTCAATAGGTTTTTCCAGATTTTTGGGACAAAAGTAGGGGGGTCGGCTTATACACGGGTCGGCTTATACACGAGTATATACGGTATCCCCTGGAAGGGTAAAGAAAGTGGAAGGAATAGTTTTATTTATTTATTATTTTAAGAGCTAGCGCATAGTCTCACAAATAAATAATAATTGATTTAAACAACAATAAGGCGATTAAATACACGGTACTGCCTTCAGACTACTGCAGCAGCTCAAGTGCTAACTGCTAGCTCCAGTGTACTCTTACAAATAATATATAGTTTAAGGCCTTATTTATGTCCAAGAATAGCTGTCACCCTTTAAAATACATTTTAGTTCCACCACTAAAACAAGGATGAACTTTCAACAGTCCTTGCAATTTGGATATGACGTCTGCCTTTCTAAGTGTTGCAGTAACTAAATGGTGGACATAAACAAGTCTTTTCTTTGATTCTAGACAATATCTATGTCATGAACACACATCTTGTTTCCTGGACACTGGGTAGTGAAGAAGAGACACCTTAGGACAATTAGGCCTCGTGCACATGCTGAGTATTTAATCAGGTTTTTACCTCAGGATTTGTAGCCAAAACCAGAAGTGGATGATTAAATACAGAAGTGGTGCAGGTGTTTCTATTAGACTTTTCCTCTGATTCTGACTCCACTCCTGGTTTTGTCTACAAATCCTGAGGTAAAAAACTCATCAAAAACTCAGCGTGTGCACTTGGCCTTAGTGACTGCAGGTTTACCGTATTGCTTCTACTCCAAATGAGAACACTCACATCAGTCAAGCTTGAGGAGACGTCTACTTAGATCCACCTCAACCATTGCAAAAACGTGCTGAACCCAGAAGCACCTGAGCCTGGTCATACCTCTTTTGATGATGCACATGGAATAGATGCTGTATGAGGTCCTAAGGAATGACAATAAATTAAGAAAATCTGCATATCACTACCTCAGATACCGGCGCTGCTAAATAGCTGGCTCTGCTTCATCATTCCTAGACTGAGAGAATATAGTCAAAATGGATAAAGAATATAAAGAAATCCCCTCTGTTATCACAGGTTGGTAGAAAAGGAGCCCTCTTCAATAATATCTGAGAATAAGAAAAAGGGGAGAAAATGTTAAAGTGAGGAGCAGTCTAAGGCCAGTTTCAGACTAGTGTTTGCAACGCAGCGTCTGTGAATGCATCCAAATGCAAGCGTACAGCGTTCCTATGTTTAACATAGGGACACAGAGTATCTGCGTCTGTCTGCGTTCTGCTGCATTTGTGTTCGCTTGCGTACAAAATAATTTTTTGGGGACGCACAGAAAATGCATCTTGTTGCATTTTTTGTGGGGTCGCATAGATCTTATTTTGTAAGCAAGCCTACTGCAGCGGTGAAACGATGAATGGGAGCCTTTGTGAAAGCATTGCCATCTGCAGGTCAAAGCAGATAACGCATGCGTTTACATAGTCAAACCCATAGTAAATCAGTGTCTCTTTCTCTCTTCTCTGTCCTCTGTCTCCTCTCTGTCCTCTGTCTCCTCTCTGTACCCTCTCTTTCCTCTCTCTCCTCTCTGTCCTTTCTTTCCTCTCTGTCCTCTTTCCCCTCTCTGTCCTCTTTCCTCTCTCTCCTCTGTCCTCTTTCCTCTCTCTCCTCTCTTTCCTCTCCCTCCTCTCTGTTGTCTCTCCTCTCTCTCCTCTTTTCTCTCTCTTTTCACAGTCAACGTATGCAGATTCTATCAGCTGCGTTCACTTGCAGATGGCCGCGTTCGGGACTGCACTTGCTTCTGCTACTCAGACGCAGCGCACCCGAACGCCAATGTGAAACCGGCCTAAATGATTTTTCTATTCTCTTCCCCTATATTGTATTGTGTATAGCACTCTATTTTGTGATTTTTGTTTTTGCATTTTCTCTAAAACAACCTGTAAAAGTTTATTTATGCACAAAACCAGTAGATGATACTGATAAGAGATTCCAAGAAGATGAGTCAAGCAGCGTTTCTGTACTATGTGCCTTATATATCTATTGTACCTTTAGCATGACTATTTACCTTTAGCATGACTATTGATTGGTTTATTCATTTAGAATAGATTGCTTTGTTATGGTTATCTTGGTCTTTTTTTATATTCTTTAGAAACTGTCAGGACGATCAGCCCTCTGGCGCCCCCTGTCCATCAAGGCAATCAGAGAATTGACCAAATATAAGGAAATGAGCATGACCTCTCTGATTTTATGCAAGAATATTGAGGCACTTACCGTAATGGAATGAATATATATCACCTCTGAAGCCCACAATAAGAAATAAATACACAAAACATGCTGCCACCACCAATCGTTTATCAGAATTATTGGACACCCGAGCCTTAGATCGTGGTTTTCTATCATAGAGTAAGAAGAACAAAGCTATTACATTTTAGAGATTGATTCCGTAAGAATAGGCAGTTTATAACAAAAATATACAAAATTTTACAAAGGAGATGAAATACATTAAAGTATAGAAGTTACATAAAATGAAAGGATTAGCAAGATACATTTACTACACCTGTGCCTCCGATAAGACTTCTACAAATAAGGAGGAAGAGACTACTTAGAAAAGTTATGTTTCAGCTCCACAGCTTAGTTTCGGCTGGCTCTTCATCATCTGAAAAAGTCGCAAAATGGTCATTTTGGTTTTTATGATCACACCATAAATTTAAGGACTTCCCATCAGCTGGCCTCATATATAGGCTGTCCCTGGGAGGTGCCCATATCTGTAAAAGTTATAGATTTATAATTTCCCTCATATCTTTGACATGGATGTTACAGGCAAAAGAAAGTAGCATCCTTCTTCCCCTCATGAATTTACCTTTTGATAGACAGGAAGAACTACATAGCTGTGATTCTGTAATTGGCAGGAATCAATTTGGTATGATTCCAGTCATTGCCCAGCAAAGCAAAATGGTATTTTGCATTCGCCACATTGTATGAATTCTGAAAATATGTTTTATCACTCTACTATTAAAGTGGTGCATGACTTTTGCCTTAACATGTTTTAGCTGAGGGAACAAAGAAATTTGAGTCTTTGCTTCATATTTGCTTCCGACCACAGAGGTCTTACCTCTTAAGTCATAAATAAAACTGCATACTTTAGGCTTCTTTAATTACCCTAGGAGAGGGAGGTTAGAGGGGGAGACTGAATGCAACTACAATATGTGTGTGAGGATTGTTACACAGAAAACACCAGAGGGGGTCAGAGGGTGAGCTCTTTGGTCAGTGATCATTTACAAAAGCGAGGGAGAGGAGGAAGTCATTGTGTCTGAGGCTGCAGCTCCCAGAGACCATGGAAAACATATTTCTATCATATGTTCATGACAGTTTATGACAGAAACTAAAAAATACTTGCACATGTCACAATTAAAGTAGAGTAAGCTCATATTAAACATTGAATCTGTACTTCACATCTTTCTCCCCAGCACTTTGCATGTAATTGGCAACCATCTGGTAGATAGCAAGACCTCAGCCTTGACACCACTTTTTTTCTGCAGCCCAGAGGGTCTCCCTCGACAAGATATATTTCAGTTATTGATTAAATGGCTGGTTATATAGTTGGAAGGGTGATTTCAGACACTCATTTGAATGTCTACCCATCAGTTCTAGCAGCTGAAAGTGCAATTAAATGCCATTCAAATTAAGGCTTTCAAATATTTTTTCAATTATTTTTTACTTATAAACTCTGTTGTTGCCATATTGATATGAACCACTTAGTAGATACCCAAATTAGCCTTTTGAATTTTATCATAAATGATTACAGAATATCTGGAATCTTGGAAATATTCAAAATATACAGAGGAACGAATCATAACTAGAGATGAGGTTTTGAAATTCAAATTCAACTTCTCTGCCAATGTCTCTAAAAGAAAACATGGCTTATGGTGAATGAATTTGCCAAAACTTTAACCCCTTTACGACCCAGCCTATTTTGACCCTAAAAGACCGAGGCATTTTTTGCAATTCTGACCAGTGTCCCTTTATGAGGTAATATCTCTGGAACGCTTCGACCGATCCTAGCGATTCTGAGATTGTTTAATCGTGACATATTGGGCTTCATGCTAGTGCTAAATTTAGGTCAATAATTTTTGTGTTTATTTGTGAAAAAATAAAAAAATTGGCAAAAATTTTGAAAATGTAGCAATTTTGAAATTTTGAATTTTTATTCTGCTAAACCAGAGAGTTATGTGACACAAAAAGTTAATAAATAACATTTCCCACATGTCTAATGCCCATCAGCGCAATTTTAGAAAAAAAAAATTTTGTTCGGAAGTTATAAGGGTTCAAAGTTCATCACCAATTTTTTATTTTTTCCAGCAAAATTTACCAAATCATTTTTTTAGTGACCACATCACATTTGAAGTCCCTTTGAAGGGTGTATATGACAGAAAAAAACCAAAAGTGACTCCATTCCAAAAACTGCACCCCTCAAGCTTCTCAAAGCTACATTCAAGATGATTATTAACCCTTCAGGTGCTTCACAGTAACTAAAGCAACGTGGAAGGAAAAAATTGTTGACATTTTTAATTTTTCTACGAAAAATGTTCTTTAAGCCTCAATTCTTTCATTTTCACATGGGCAACAAGATAAAATGGATCCTAAAATTTGTTGGGCAATTTCTCCTGAGTACACCGATACCTCATATGTGGTCATAAACCACTGTTTGGGAGCACGGCATGGCTCAGAAGGGAAATGACGCTCATTCAGGAGAAATTGCCGAACAAATTTTAGGATGCATTTTATCCAATTGCCCATGTGAAAATGAAAAAATTTAGGCTAAAAGAAAATTTTTATGAAAACAAAAATACTTTTTCATTTTTACGGATCAATTTGTGAAACATCTGGGGGTTCAAAGTGCTCACTACCCATATGTTACCTGGGGGGTCTGGTATCCAAAATGGGGTCAATTGTGGGGGAGCTCCAATGTTTAGGCACACTGGGTCTCTCCATACGCGACATGGTGTCCGCTAACAATTTGAGCCGATTTTCCATTTAAATCATTAGCGGACACCAAGTCGCGTTTGCAGAGCCCCTGTGTGCCTAAACATTGGAGCTCCCCCACAAGTGACCCCATGTTGGAAACTAGACCCCCCAAGAAAATTATCTAGATGCATAGTGAGCACTTTGAACCCCCAGGTGCTTCACAAATTGATCTGTAAATATGAAAAAGTACTTTTTTTTCCACAAAAAAAAATTATTTTTTCATTTTTATGGATTAATTTGTGAAGCACCTGGGGGTTCAAAGTGCTCATTATGCATCTCGATATGCTCCCTGGGGGGTCTAGTTTCCAAAATGGGATCACTTGTGAGGGAGCTCCAATGTTTAGGCACACAGGGGCTCTCCACACACGACATGGTGTCCGCTAACAATTGGAATTATTAGTGGACACCATGTCGCATATAAAGAGCCCCTGTGTGCCTAAACATTGGAGCTCCCCATAAGTGACCCCATTTTGGAAACTAGACCACCCAAGAAACATATCTAGATGCATAGTGAGCACTTTGAACCGCCAGGTGCTTCACAAATTGATCCGTAAAAATGAAATAAGAATTTTTTTTGTGAAAAAAAGTACTTTTTCCTTATTACGGATCAATTTGTGAAGCACCTCGGGGATCAAAGTGCTCACTATGCATCTAGATAAGTTCCTTGGGGGGTCTAGTTTACAAAAAGGGGTCAATTGAGGGAAGCTCCAATGTTAAGGCACACAGGGGTTCTGCATACGCAACATGGTGTCCGCTAATGATTTAATTGGAATTATTAGTAGACACCATGTCGCATATAAAGAGCCCCTGTATGCCTAAACATTGGAGCTCCCCCACAAGTGACCCCATTTTGGAAACAAGACCCCTCAGGGAACTTATCTAGATGCATAGTGAGCACTTTGATGCCCTAGGTGCTTCACAAATTGATCCGTAAAAATGAAAAATTACTGTTTTTTCACAAAAAATATTTTTCCTTTTTATGGACTAATTTGTGAAGCACATGGAGGTTCAAAGTGCTCACTATGCATCTAGTTAAGTTCCTTGGGGGGTCTAGTTTCCAAATGCGGTTATTTGTCGGGGAGCTCCAATGTTCAGGCACACAAGGAGGGGCTCTCCATACGCGACATGGTTTCCCCTAACAATTAGAGCTAATTTTCTATTGAAATTGTTAGCCGACACCATGTCGCATATGGAGAACCCGTGTGCCATCATCACAAGGGCAACTGGAAGAGTTGGGGTACAGCACCAGAAAATGGCTCCTCTGATGAATGGCTATTTTCTTGGGTGGCAGTGGGTTGCAATTTGCAGCATGGGGGGCCCACAACGTTTGGGTCTCTCCACGCTAAGGATTCCAGCCCCCCAGCTACCAAGTTGTACCTGGCTGGCTACCAAAATGCAGCAAAAGCCTTTTTATTTATTTCTAGAACTGATTTTAGAAAAAAAAATGATGTGGAGCTCCACCATATTTTTGGTCCAGCCAGGTACAATTGGCAGCTACGGACTGCCACCAACCCCCAGCTGCCTTGTTGTACCTGGCTGGCAACCAAAATACAGCGATGCCCATTTTTTTTTTATTTCTAGAAATAATTCTAGAAAAAAAAAATGACGTGGGGCTCCACCATAATTTTGGCCCAGCCAGGTACAACTTGGCAGCTGGGTGCTGGAATCCTCAGCATGGAGAGGCCCACGTGTTCTGGGCCCCCCATGCTGCAAACTGCAGCCCGCAGCCACCCCAGAAAATGGTGAATTAATTGAAGCACCATTTTCTGGGGCTGTACCCAGGCTTTTCCAGTTGCCCTGGTGTCGGTGGCAAACTGGGTAATAAAGGGGTTAATGCCAGCTTTTTTATTGGCAGCTGGCACTAAGCCCGAGATTCATAGTTTCAGGCCAATGTTAGACCTGGCCACTAGGAATCTCAAGTAAATAGTCAAAAAATACAACACACAGAGAAGAATCTTTTTATTTGAAAAAAAAAACACAAACAAAATTCGGACTCCACCTTTATTATAAAGATCTGACGTAGTCCACAACGAAGGTCCCATGACGCTCGATCGCCTCCGACGTAGTCCACAACGAAGGTCCCACGACGCTCGATCGCCTCTGCTCCATCCAGAGATTGCAGCAAGGGATCAAGTGTCCTCTTCCTACAGTCTCTGGGGTCAGAGTTATGGTGCACTGTATGGCAATGATCTGTTTTACAGTGCACCATGACTATGATCCCAGAGACTACAACAAGAGGACACTTGATCCCTTGTTGGAACCATCCATCCACCCATGCATCCATCCATCCACCCATGCACCCATCCATCCACGCATGCACCCATCCATGCATGCACCCATCTACGCATGCACCCATCCACACATGCACACATCCATCCTTGCACACATCCATGCATGCACACATCCACACATGCACACATTCACGCACGCATCCATCCATGCACACATCCACGCAAGCACACATCTACGCAATCATCCACGCAAGCACACATCCACGCACACATTCACACACGTACACATACATCCACGCACGCATCTACACATGCACACATCCATGCACGCACACATCCATGCATGCAGAGACATCCATGCACGCAGACATCCACGCACGCAGACATCCAATCATTCACACAACCACGCACGCACACATCCACGAATGCACACATCCACACACTTACACAGACATCCACGCACGCAGACATCCATTCACACATCCACGCATGCAGAGACATCCATGCACACACACATCCACGCATGCACACATCCACGCACGCACACATCCACTCACGCACACATCCATGCACGTATACATCCATGCACACATACATCCACGTACGCACATATCCACACATGCATGCAGACATCCATGCACGCAGACATCCACACATGCAGATATCCATGCATGCAGACATTCATCCACACACCCACGCATGCAGAGACATCCACGCACAGACATCCACACACGAACACATTCACGCATGCACACATCCACGCACGCATACATCCACACATGCACACATCCGTGCACGCACACATCAATGCACGCACACATCCATCCATGTAATATCGATGCACGCACACATCCATGCATGCACCCATGCATGCACCTATCCATCCATGCATGCAGCCATCCATCCATTCACTCATGCATACATGCATGCACCCATGTATGCAGCCATGCACTCATTCATCCATCCATCCATTCATTCATACTTACCTCATCCACCGGTGAAGAGGAGGAGCCCGGGAGAGGAGGGGCCCACACCACAGCAGAGAAGGATGACCAGCGAGGTGAGGGAGGGGGGAAGCAGGACACGGGGGGGGGGGCAGGACACAGGGAAGGGAAGATGAGCAGTATGGGAGAGGGCTGATGAAGCTTACCGTCGGGTGCAGCGGTGGGATGCACCCGCCGGCAGAAAGCTGATGATCGGAGGGGCAGGGGGCGGATGTGAGTGAAGGGGGGGCCCTGATGAGCTCCAGAGCGGGAGGGGGCTGAAGAGGGGGAGGGCACATGCCGATCCGCCCCTCCAGATCTGATTGGAGAGCTCCAATCAGATCTGGAGGGTCGAATCACATTGATTCGCTCTGATCGGCTCTTTAAATTTCAACTGCCAATCAGAGCGAATTTAGCTATGGGGGGGCTAAGCCACCCACTCTGGACTAAAGTACTGCTCCTTGCGATCCTGCAGCTCCGGTGACTTGTCACTGACACTGTCACCGGAGCTGCAGGAGCGGAAAGAAGCCATGACGTTATAGAGACGTCATGGGTCGGAAGCGCACCGACTTTCATGACGTCTCTATAACGTCAAAGGTTGGGAATGGGTTAATGCTGAAAAGCCTGTAATTGCCCAGAAAAAAGGAACAATTCCTAGGACTGTTTTGAACCCCTTCTAATCTCTTTAATGCATACACAGTCTTAATAATGCCCAAGTGACCTCAACATGTTTAGCTATGGGAAAATGGATTTATTAGTAGTGTCCAAACAATGATAAATTCATCAGGTTTTCCTTAACTTTAAATATGTATCACAAGGGAATAAAACTATTACTATATCTCTCAAACAACAAACCAATAAAGAAGTATGTATATTAAAAAGTATATTTTTATTAATACTATTTAATTATTTATCTGCCTTCAATTCAATCTCAGGCCATGGCAACTTGATGGATAAACACTCTGTAGCGAAATTGATCTTGTGAGAGCCTAAATATGTTCACTATTGAATAAGTTTAAAGAGAAAGTAGTGTGTATAAATGACTGCGATCAGAAACACAGCAACAAATCACAGAGTGATTATCAAAAATATATACTTTTTATTCAAACAACAAGTGCAGACAACATGCATAATGCAAGATAGACAAAGAGTAAAAACAATTAAAAATGTGGTGGGTAAAGTACCATCACACAGTGGCTGTGTGCCCATCTATTATATAATCGCGAATCGGAAAAGCGCCCCTTCACGCGCACTTTCCGATGTCGTCATGTGGATACGAATTTAACATTGGGCGCGAAGCGCCCAATGCTGCGCGAGCAATGGCCGCGAGGCCATTGCGAGTCGCTGGCCCAGGGCGAGCAATGGCCGCGAAGCGGCCATTGCGAGCCGCTGGCCCAAAATCGATCCACAGGCCCGGCTACAACCTTAACGATTTACCGCTCAGGTAGCGCGAGCAATGGCCGCGAGGCCATTGCGAGTCGCTGCCTGAGCCGCAAATCGCTACCCGGGGACCATGGAGCGGAGGCGGCACTGCCGCCTCCGCTCCCCGCTACCCACAATTCGCCACCCCCCCCCCATGTCCGCACAGCCCGCCCCCAGCAATGTCCGCACAGCCCGCCCCCAGCAATGTCCGCACAGCCCGCCGCCCTATGTCCGCACAGCCCGCCGCCCTATGTCCGCACAGCCCGCCGCCCTATGTCCGCACAGCCCGCCGCCCTATGTCCGCACAGCCCGCCGCCCTATGTCCGCACAGCCCGCCGCCCTATGTCCGCACAGCCCGCCGCCCTATGTCCGCACAGCCCGCCGCCCTATGTCCGCACAGCCCGCCGCCCTATGTCCGCACAGCCCGCCGCCCTATGTCCGCACAGCCCGCCGCCCTATGTCCGCACAGCCCGCCGCCCTATGTCCGCACAGCCCGCCGCCCTATGTCCGCCCTACACCCTAAGCCCCCCCAGTCCCCTAACCTAACGCCGCTGTCACCTAAGGCCCTACACCCGAAGCCCCCGCCGTCCCCTAACCTAACGTCCCCGTCTTTCACTTACATGCCTTCAAGTCATCTGTTCGTCCGTCCGATCCTCTTCCTCCTGCCCCGGGGGTCTTCTCTCTTCCTTCCGCCATCTCCGCCTCTTCGTCCGGCCCCGGGGATCTTCTGTCTTCTTTTCGCCAACTTCCAGCTCCGACGTCCTCTTCCTTCTCATTAAGATAGAATGGACGAAAAATCCGCCATTCTACCTCAATGAGATCTGAGGCCCTCTTCTGATTGGTCGCGGTATACTCCCCTCAGCCAATCAGAAGAGCCCCTCAAAACTGAGACGCAGTTCTCATTCAGGTCCGCCTTTTTTTTTTTTTTTAATTATTATTTTTATTTAATTATTTATTATTTTTTATTTATTTATTTTATTCTTTTTTAATTATTTTTAAATCATTATTTTTATTATTTAATTTATTTATTTTTTTTAAGTCAGACTGAGACACAGTTCTCATTCCGGTCCGCCTTTTTTTTTTTTTAATTATTATTTTTATTTAATTATTTATTATTTTTTATTAATTTTTTTTTTTTATTTTTTAATTATTTTTAAATCATTATTTTTATTATTTAATTTATTTATTTTTTTACTTGCGACAGTGAGACACAGTTCTCATTCCGGTCCGCCTTTTTTTTTCCCATTGACATACATTAGCGGTGTGTCGGCGATTTTATGGCCGTCCACCTGGTTCTATTTGTCGGCCCTAAAATCGCGGACACACCGCTAATGCATCTCTATGGGCAGTCAGCTCGATTTCGGATTGAACGCCGACCAATCAGAATTCGAGCTGTGACTGCCCATAGAGATGCATTAGCGGTGTGTCCGCGATTTTAGGGCCGACACATAGAACCAGGTGGACGGCCATAAAATCGCCGACACACCGCTAATGTATGTCAATGGGAAAAAAAAAGGCGGACCGGAATGAGAACTGTGTCTCACTGTCGCAAGTAAAAAAATAAATAAATTAAATAATAAAAAATAATGATTTAAAAATAATTAAAAAATAATAAAAAAAAATAATAAAAAATAATAAATAATTAAATAAAAATAATAATTAAAAAAAAAAAAAAGGCGGACCGGAATGAGAACTGTGTCTCAGTCTGACTTAAAAAAAATAAATAAATTAAATAATAAAAATAATGATTTAAAAATAATTAAAAATTAATAAAAAAAATTAATAAAAAATAATAAATAATTAAATAAAAATAATAATTAAAAAAAAATAAAAAGGCGGACCAGAATGAGAACTGCGTCTCAGTCTGAGTTAAAAAAAAAAAATAAATTAAATAATAAAAAAAATTATTTAAAAATAATTAAAAAATAATAAACAACAAAAAAAAAAACAATAATAAATAATTAAATAAAAATAATAATTAAAAAAAAAAAAAAAAAGGCGGACCTGAATGGAGACTCTTTGGAAAGAGTGTCCATTCAACGCCCAATCAGCACTCACGTTACGCCCCCCCCGCCATTTTGTGCTTTCAAACGCCCAATCAGCACTCACTTTACGCCCCCCCCGCCATTTTGTGGTTTCAAATTTCACAGCCCAGTTTATAAGGCGCGAAATTTGAAATCACAAATCATTTCGCCTACCCGCTACCTCGAAGACGGACTGCCGGATACCGAGGCCGCAAGAAGACTCGCTTCTGGATTTACCGAAGCAAGCTTCAAGACGACCGCTACTACCCTACAGCTAAGATATCCTTTCTGAGCTAAAACCTTTCTTTATTTTCTTTTCTTTTACCTTTTCTACCGCTCCCCAGCCCACTCACTACCACTACCGCCGCCGCTCCCCAGCCCTCACAGCACCGCTCCCGCCGCCGCCGCCGCTGCTGCTCCCCAGCTCCCCGCCAATAGCTACTCCGGGACCATGGAGCGAGTCGCTGCCTGAGCCGCAACTCGCTCCCCCATGTCCGCACACCCGCCGCCGCCATGTCCGCACACCCGCCACCGCCGCCATGTCCGCACACCCGCCGCCGCCGCCATGTCCGCACACCCGCCGCCGCCGCCATGTCCGCACACCCGCCGCCATATCCGCACACCGCCCCGCCGCCAGTCCGCACCGCCGCCGCCGCCGCCATGTCCGCACACCGCCGCCGCCGCCATGTCCGCACACCCGCCGCCGTCGCGCCATGTCCGCCACACCCGCCGCCGTCGCCGCCATGTCCGCACACCCGCCGCCATGTCCGCACACCCGCCGCCATGTCCGCACACCCGCCGCCATGTCCGCACACCCGCCGCCATGTCCGCACACCCGCCGCCATGTCCGCACACCCGCCGCCATGTCCGCACACCCGCCGCCATGTCCGCACACCCGCCGCCATGTCCGCACACCCGCCGCCATGTCCGCACACCCCGCCGTCGCCGCCGCCATGTCCGCACACCCGCCGCCATGTCCGCACACCCGCCGCCGTCGCCGCCGCCATGTCCGCACACCGCCGCCATGTCCGCACACCCGCCGCCAGTCGCCCCGCCATGTCCGCACACCCGCCGCCATGTCCGCACACCGCCGCCGCCATGTCCGCACACCCGCCCGCCATGTCCGCACACCCGCCGCCGCCATGTCCGCACACCCGCCCGCCTGTCCGCCGCCGCCGCCATGTCCGCACACCCCCGCCCCGCCATGTCCCACACCCGCTCCCGCGCTAAAGCCCTAAACCCTAACCCCCCCGCCTCCCCTAACCTAACGCCGCTGTCACCTAAGGCCCTACACCCGAAGCCCCCGCCGTCCCTTAACCTAACGCCGCTGTCACCTAAGGCCCTACACCCGAAGCCCCCGCCGTCCCCTAACCTAACGCCGCTGTCACCTAAGGCCCTACACCCGAAGCCCCCGCCGTCCCCTAACCTAACGTCGCTGTCACTAAGGCCCTACACCCGAAGCCCCCCGTCCCCTAACCTAACGTCCCCGTCGATCACTTACATGCCTTCAAGTCATCTGATCGTCCGTCCGGCCAGGCGTCCTCTTCCTCCGGCCCCGGGGGTCTTCTCTCTTCTTTCCGCCATCTCCGCCTCTTCGTCCGGCCCCGGGGATCTTCTGTCTTCTTTTCGCTAACTTCCACCTCCGACGTCCTCTTCCTCTTCTGATTGGTCGCTGTATACTGCCCTCAGCCAATCAGAAGAGCCCCTCTTTTTTTATTATTTTTAAATTATTTTTAAATCATTTTTTTTATTATTTAATTTATTTATTTTTTTAAAGTCAGACTGCGACACAGTTCTCATTACGGTCCGCCTTTTTTTTTTTTTTTTAATTATTATTTTTATTTAATTATTTATTATTTTTTATTAATTTTTTTTTATTATTTTTTAATTATTTTTAAATCATTATTTTTATTATTTAATTTATTTATTTTTTTACTTGCGAGTGAGACACAGTTCTCATTGCGGTCCGCCTTTTTTTTCCCATTGACATACATTAGCGGTGTGTCGGCGATTTTATGGCCGCCCACCTGGTTCTATTTCTCGGCCTTAACATCGCGGACACACCGCTAATGCAT
Organism: Allobates femoralis; assembly: GCA_033576535.1. NCBI lineage: Eukaryota > Metazoa > Chordata > Amphibia > Anura > Aromobatidae > Allobates > Allobates femoralis. Next base: position 110,843,706 of record JARQOC010000009.1, on the reverse strand, counting down.
CTCTATGGGCAGTCAGCCCGATTTCGGATTGAACGCCGACCAATCAGAATTCGAGCTGACTGCCCATAGAGATGCATTAGCGGTGTGTCCGCGATTTTAGGGCCGACGAATAGAACCAGGTGGCCGGCCATAAAATCGCCGACACACGGTAATGTATGTCAATGGGAAAAAAAAGGCGGACCGCAATGAGAACTGTCTCACTCGCAAGTAAAAAAATAAATAAATTAAATAATAAAAATAATGATTTAAAAATAATTAAAAATATAATAAAAAAAATAAATAAAAATAATAAATAATTAAATAAAAATAATAATTAAAAAAAAAAAAAATTTTAAAATAAAAAAAATAATTTAATAATACAAAAAAAATTTAAAAATTAAAAAAAAAAAAATACAAAAATAATTAAAAAAAAAAAATAATACTAATATTACTGTTAATAATAATGCTATTAATCCTAATATGTATGCTATTAATGGTAATATTTATGCTATTAATGGTAATAATTATGCTATTAATAATAATTATGCTATTAATGGTAATAATTATGCTATTAATGCTAATAATTATGCTATTAATGCTAATAATTATGCTATTAATGGTAATAATTATGGTATTAATGCTAATAATTATGCTATTAATGCTAATTATGTTATTAATGGTAATAATTATGCTATTAATGGTAATAATTATGGTATTAATGGTAATAATTATGCTATTAATGCTAATAATTATTCTATTAATGGTAATAATTATTCTATTAATGGTAATATTTATGCTATTAATGCTAATAATTATGCTATTAATGGTAATAATTATGCTATTAATGCTAATAATTATGGTATTAATACTAATAATTATGGTATTAATGCTAATTATGCTATTAATGCTAATTATGCTATTAATGCTAATTATGGTATTAATGGTAATATTTATGCTATTAATGGTAATAATTATGCTATTAATGCTACTATTATTGTTATTGATGATGCTATTGATGATGCTATTGATGATGCTATTGATGATGGTTTTGATGATGGTTTTGATGATGGTTTTGATATTTATGGTATTGGTATTATGTATGCACATAATAATTATGATATTAATGTTAATAATTATGCTATTAATGCTAATAATTATGCTATTAATGGTAATTATGCTATTAATGCTAATAATTATGGTATTAATGCTAATAATTATGCCATTAATGGTAATATTTATGCTATTAATGCTAATAATTATGCTATTAATGGTAATAATTATGCTATTAATGGTAATAATTATGCTATTAATGGTAATAATTATGCTATTAATGCCAATAATTATGGTATTAATGCCAATAATTATGGTATTAATGCTAATAATTATGGTATTAATGCTAATTATGCTATTAATGCTAATTATGCTATTAATGGTAATAATTATGGTATTAATGGTAATAATTATGGTATTAATGGTAATAATTATGCTATTAATGGTAATAATTATGCTATTAATGGTAATAATTATGGTATTAATGGTAATAATTATGCTATTAATGCTAATAATTATTCTATTAATGGTAATAATTATTCTATTAATGGTAATATTTATGCTATTAATGCTAATAATTATGCTATTAATGCTAATAATTATGGTATTAATGCTAATTATGGTATTAATGCTAATTATGCTATTAATGCTAATTATGGTATTAATGGTAATATTTATGCTATTAATGGTAATAATTATGCTATTAATGCTACTATTATTGTTATTGATGATGCTATTGATGATGGTTTTGATGATGGTTTTGATGATGCTATTGATGATGCTATTGATGATGGTTTTGATGATGGTTTTGATGATGGTTTTGATGATGGTTTTGATGATGGTTTTGATATTTATGGTATTGGTATTATGTATGCACATAATAATTATGCTATCAATGTTAATAATTATGCTATTAATGCTAATAATTATGCTATTAATGGTAATTATGCTATTAATGCTAATAATTATGGTATTAATGCTAATAATTATGGTATTAATGCTAATAATTATGGTATTAATGGTAATAATTATGCTATTAATGGTAATAATTATGCTATTAATGCCAATAATTATGGTATTAATGCCAATAATTATGGTATTAATGCTAATAATTATGGTATTAATGCTAATAATTATGGTATTAATGCTAATTATGGTATTAATGGTAATAATTATGCTATTAATGCTAATAATAATGCTATTGCTAATATTATTGTTATTGATGATGCTATTGATGATGCTATTGAAGATGCTATTGATGATGCTATTGATGATGCTATTGATGATGGTTTTGATGATGGTTTTGATGATGGTTTTGATGATGGTTTTGATGATGCTTTTGATGATGGTTTTGATATTTATGGTATTGGTATTATGTATGCACATAATAATTATGTTATTAATGTTAATAATTATGCTATTAATGCTAATAATTATGGTATTAATGCTAATAATTATGCTATTAATGCTAATAATTATGGTATTAATGCTAATTATGCTATTAATGCTAATAATTATGGTATTAATGCTAATAATTATGCTATTAATGGTAATAATTATGGTATTAATGCTAATAATTATGCTATTAATGCTAATAATTATGGTATTAATGCCAATAATTATGGTATTAATGCCAATAATTATGCTATTAATGCTAATAATTATGGTATTAATGCTAATATTTATGGTATTAATGCAAATAATTATGGTATTAATGCTAATAATTATGCTATTAATGCTTATAATTATGCTTTTAATGCCAATAATAATGCTATTGCTAATATTATTGTTATTGATGATGCTATTGATGATGGTTTTGATATTTATGGTATTGGTATTATGTATGCACATAATAATTATGCTATTAATGTTAATAATTATGCTATTAATGCTAATAATTATGCTATTAATGGTAATTATGGTATTAATGCTAATAATTATGGTATTAATGATAATAATTATGCTATTAATGCTAATAATTATGCTATTAATGCTAATAATTATGGTATTAATGCAAATAATTATACTATTAATGGTAATAATTATGCTATTAATGCTAATAATTATGCTATTAATGCTAATAATTATGCTATTAATGGTAATATTTATGCTATTAATGCCAATAATTATGCTATTAATGCTAATAATTATGCTAGTAATGGTAATATTTATGCTATTAATGCTTATAATTATGCTATTAATGCTAATAATAATGCTATTGCTAATATTTTTGTTATTGATGATGCTATTGATGATGCTATTGATGATGCTATTGATGATGGTTTTGATGATGGTTTTGATATTTATGGTATTGGTATTATGTATGCACATTTAATGTCCTTAAGTATTCAGTGACCTCTTACTATTATTGATATGAATGAGAAACATGTTTATATATTTGTAATACGTTTGTAGGGTAAATTAAAGGACATACAAAACATGATATTTAAATATGTTCATTGTCTATCTGGAACTTATTATTTTCCTTAATAATTATTCTATACTTTTCAAGAATTCTTTTCTCCCAAAAAGCTTTTGTAAAAGCTCTTGCGTACCTATACATCTCCAAGCATAGTATTACCTTTGTATGTTCTAACATGACTTCAAAGGATACTAGCAAGGATGTTGGCGGGTACAAAGCCGCATGGATGCGTAAGACACGTGCTAAAGAAACTGAAGAAGAGCGACAATGTCGTTTGGATAAGTCTAAAGCTGAGTATAAGCAACGCATTGCAACGGAGTCGCTGGAACAAAAACAACTACGGTTGGCCAAAAATGCTCAGAAGCTACATCAACGGCGTCAAAAAAAAAAAGCGACACAACCAGTACATCACTCTGCTGATCAGACAGTAACTTCCTCAGTACAACAGTCTGCTGATCAAACTACAAGCTCACCTGTACAATACTCTGCTGATGTAACTCAGTGTGCTGATCAAACAGTAACCTCATCAGTACTACAGTCTGCTGATCCAACTGTAAGCTCACCAGTACTACAGTTTGCTCTAGCTCTTTCTAGCAGTTCACCGGATGAAAGGAGCACAATTCCTCAAGTTTCATCACCGCGTAAAGCAACAGCAAAGCGTAAACATTGTGCTGAGGAGACGTCACGCACAAAACGTTTTCGCCTTGAACAACAACAAACTCCTTTGGAGGCACAAATTGCTCAGGAGTCTTCACTATCCAAACAGAGCCGCTTACGTAAAAGTGGTGCCTCCCGTCGTCAACACCGCAAAAAGACGTCTTCTACTGTTACACAAGTGGATCCTGACTCTTTTTCTGCTTTATTACTTCAACGTCTCATCTATGTCGGTTTGCAGAAAGAAAATCGTATTTACCTACCTACACCTCCCTCTTCATATCCACCTGGATTTACAGATAGTGATTTTGGCATTGTGGAACATACCTGTGGCTCTATGATATTCATATGTAAGCATTGTGAAGCTCGACATTTCATGGATGAGATGCCATCGGATAAACAGTATACTCTCTGTTGTCACAAGGGGAAGGTCAAGGTTCCGTTACCTCAGTATCCAGAGATGTTGGAATGTATTCTTAAAGGTCAGAGTCCATACAGTCGGAATATGATGGATAACATCAGAAATATTAATAGTTCATTTGGTTTTGCTTCTATGGGTGCAAGTATTGCTCCCCCACCTGGACATGGCCCTTATTGCTTCCGGATTCATGGCCAAATTTATCACCGTACTGGAACACTACATCCTGCTCCAGATCAAGCTCCTGCTTATGCCCAACTCTACATTTTAGATACTGCCACTGCTAATGACCAACGTTTACAGTGTGATGAAAATAAGAAATGTCATCCTAAATTGATGCGGCTCATTGCTAACTTATTAGATCGCATTAATCCTTTTGTTTCCGCATACAAAATGTTACGTTTTGTTGAACAAGAGGAACAGGAGAAGGCAATTGAAAATGGTACTGTCATGCCTAATATCATCATGGCTCTTAAACAGGATCGAGAACAAGACCCAAGACGTTATAATAAGCCAATTGTTAATGAAGTTGCTGTGGTCTTTGAAAATGCTGATGGAGAGCCGCCTTTCAATAGAGACATTTTAATTAATCTGAAACCTGACCCAAACAATCCTTTAGCTCCAAAAACACAGCAAGTTAGTATTCTCCACAGTAATTTGGATGCTTTACTGTATCCGTTATTTTTTCCGCATGGTGAACAAGGCTGGCATGAGGGACTGAAGCATCAAGGTGAAAATCCACGGAGAATTACACAATTGCAGTATTACTGTTATTTGCTATCTGTACGTCCTGGGTTCAATCCTATTTTAAATGGTGGAAAACTAACGCAACAGTATTTAGTAGATGCGTATATAAAAATTGAGGCTAATCGCTTAAATTTTATACGTCAACATCAAAAAGACTTAAAAGTGGAAGACTATTGCGTACTACAGGAACATCTGCAAAGAAAATCTTTTGAAAAAGGAATTCCTATTGGCAAGACGGTCATTTTACCATCGTCATTTGAAGGCAGTCCCAGAAACATGCATCAGAGGTATCAAGATGCCATGGCTATTGTTACAAAATTTGGACGGCCAGATCTTTTTATAACAATGACCTGTAATCCCAAATGGAGCGAGATTATCCATAATTTAGAACCATGGCAGAGGGTGGAACACAGACCGGATTTAGTCGCCGTGTCTTCAAAATAAAATTAGAAGCCCTATTAAAAGATATAAACAGTGGATTATTTGGCAAGATTTGTGCAATGATTCATGTAATAGAATTCCAAAAGCGAGGACTACCACATGCTCACATTTTGGTTATTCTGGATAGCAATTCCAAATTACGCACTGAGGTAGATGTCGATCGTACTGTTTGGGCAGAAATTCCTGACCCATCCAAGTATCCTGTGCTCCATCAAATTGTGATGCAACATATGATTCATGGACCTGTGGACAATTGAACCCCAATTCTCCATGTATGGATATTGGAAAGTGTAAAAAAGGATTCCCAAAAGATTTCCAACCAAAAACTGTAATACCACATGATGCCTACCCAACTTATCAACGCAATGCAGGACCTTCATTTACACAACGTTCTCACATGGTTGATAATTCTTGGGTTGTTCCCTATAACCCTTTCTTACTATTAAAGTATAAGTGTCATATAAATGTGGAAATCTGTGCATCCATTCAAAGTGTCAAGTATCTATTCAAATATGTTTACAAGGGGCATGATAAAGCCAATCTGGAAATTTCTCAAACAAACATACAACATGATGAACCTCACCAATTTATGGACTCAAGATACGTCAGTGCACCGGAGGCAGCTTGGAGAATTTTTGCCTATCCAATGCATAAACAATCACACAGCATTGTTCGCCTTGCCGTACATCTGCCACAGTCACAACCCCTTTATTTTCATGAAGATGCTTCTGTTGAGAACATTGCTGCCATGACGCATAAAAAATCAACTCTTATGGCCTACTTTGAACTGAATGAGAATGACCCACGTGCTCATGAATACTTCTACCGCCAAATTCCTGAGCACTATGTCTGGAAAGCTGGTGCATGGGAAATTAGGCAGAAACGTGGAACAACAGTCATTGGAAGAATGTATACGGTCAGTATGAAAGATGAAGAACGCTACTATTTACGGTTGTTGTTACTACATGTAAAAGGAGCAACAAGTTTTGAGCACATTAAGACCGTTAATGAAGTCGAGTACCCAACTTTTAAACAGGCAGCAATAGCCCTTGGATTACTTTTGGATGACAGTGTTTGGCGAAATACCTTACTGGATGGCTGTGTTCTAAACATGCCTGCACAGCTTCGGGATATGTTTGCTTACATATGTATCTTTGGTCCTCCTGCTCATCCATTGGAGTTGTGGCAAGAATTTAAAAAAGATTTTATTGAAGACTACTGCCGTGCATATCACCCTAACAATGAGGACTGTGAGCATTGTGAAGGCTATGCAATGACAGATGTTCAAAATGTGTTAAAATTTCATGGCAAAAGCTTTACGGATTTTAATCTACCACGCCCCAAAAGAAAACAACAACTACAACCACAATACGACAAAGAGGAGGAGTTTAGAAGAGCCCAAGAAATGAAAGAAACTTTAAATCAACAACAACTTTTGGCCTATAATGCCATAAATGAAGCATTACAGGATACAAGTCAGCAAGCTAAGTGCTTTTTCATTGATGGCCCAGGTGGCAGTGGGAAAACATATTTGTATGATTTGTTAATTCGTCAAATAAGAGGAGAAGGAGAAACTGTGTCACCTGCTGCCAGTACTGGGATTGCAGCCAACTTATTGGAAGGAGGAAGAACCATCCATTCACTTTACGGGATACCTATTCCAATCAATGAAACGTCTGTGTCAAGAATCAAAAATGATACTGATGCTGCACACCATTTGAAGAGTACTAAAACTTTTCATTATTGATGAATCCACTATGCTATCCAAATTCGCACTGCATGTCATTGACCAACTATTAAAGGATGTTATGACCAAAGATATCTCGAAGAAAAATAAAACACCCTTTGGAGGGAAAGTCATTGTTCTGGGAGGAGACTTTCGTCAGTGTCTTCCTAATATTCCTCATGGAACACGAACTGATATCGTAGAGAGCTGCATTAAATATTCCAGACAATGGCAGATTTTCACTCAATTGCCTCTACTTGACAACATGCGCTCTGTTGATCCAGAATACAGCAATTGGATACTTCAGCTGGGAAATGGACAATTGACCAATTCTTATAACCTTGGAGATGATGTTATAGAAATCCCTGAAGATATGATTTGCACAGGTTCACTAATATTTGACATTTTTGGTGAAAACATTGTAATTGATGTCAATGACAATGAAAGCATTCATACAGCAGCATCACATGCCATTCTTTGCCCCAAAAATGATGATGTGGATCAGGTCAACTCTAAGATCATGGATTGCATTGCTGGAGAGTATACAGAATACATTAGTGATGATTCCATTGATCCGGACGAGACAGAGGACCCAGAGCAATACCCTGTTGAATTTTTAATTCACTTACACCCACGGGGATGCCATCTCATCGTCTGAAATTAAAAATTGGCACCATTGTAATGCTTTTGAGGAACTTCAACAGCAGAAAAGGTCTTTGCAATGGGACTCGCTTAATTGTCACCGGTTTGTTTGCCAACATGATTCGAGCAAGAGTCATTACTGGGTCTGCTGGAGGAAATGTGGTTTTCATGCCCAGGATTGATTTGTGCCCATCAGAAACCGGCTTGCCTTTTAAGTTAAGACGTCGCCAATTTCCTCTGAAGCCAGCTTTTGCCATGACAATAAACAAATCCCAAGGACAAAACACTTGAGAAAGTAGGCATTTTTTTGCCAGAACCTGTTTTTGGACATGGACAATTGTATGTGGCTTTTTCAAGAGTGAGAAGACGATCCAATGTAAAAGTGAAAGTGGTGGACACTCCAATCCAAGGAAAATTGCTGCCTAACAGTGACAAAGTTTTTACCAAAAATATTGTCTACAAGAATATTTTGCACTGAACTCTTCCCTATGACTATTCTTCTGTTTATTTATCTTTTGAAAAAAAAAAAAAAAAAATTTTACTGTTTTACATTTTATTCTTTTATATACTGATTTCTACTATATTTTTGTGAACACACATTTAAAATAATATGAGAGATGTGTATCATCCACATTTCTACAGTGGGTGATAGAAACCACTATTTCAAGCTCCAGCACTATATGTGCTGAGAGATTTCATTGTCACTCTTTACAGGGAGAGGTTTTTGTGAACAGCTAAGAGACGGGTGGGATGGCTGTTCACACACATCTCATTAGCAAGGTGTGTTCCAAATGTTTAGATAGATAGGGACAAACATAAATTATTAATTAGATTCTACCACACATTTTCTTAGATTTTTTCACTTTGTTGAGGAATATACTAAATGATAATAATTGATCATGAAGGACTCACCAACAACATACTTGCTGTAATTTTCATAATTGCATATATGTAATTTGTACTTAACTTGCGGTTTGTGCAGACAACATAGTTGCAGCAGTGTCATCCACATCAACTGCAGTCACCTGTGGTTAGTTAGTCGATGCATCTTATGCACCTGCTGAAGCTACGTTAACTCCATTTACCGTAGGTTAACTACAAGTTTTTTTGTTATTGCATGGATATTGCTGCAAGTCTGTAGCTGGTAACTCCTTCTGTATCAATTTACAAAATTTTATTATTTACATCACAATCCTCAAAAAATCTAAGAAAAATTCAGGTATAAAAAATATTTAAATTATATCAATTCGGATTTAGTTAGATTAGGACTCACCAGGCGTAAGGGCATCTTGACGCGATTGGTGGGCTGACACAAACTGGCTGATACACCTATTACTGTTAATTCATCAATTTTAATGATTGATGCATTAAGAAGTATTGCTACTTTGTGTTCTAAGACCCTTACAACATAATTATTCAATTTTCCTTATATGATATCAACAATACAAATATATGTAGTTGCTGTAAAGATGTCATTGGAATAATTGGATTATTTAAAAATCTTTAAAAAAACAATAAACATATTCTAGACAACCAATGCATTTGCATTAGTCTAACAGCTATAACTACTATAATCAAATTAACGTACGTTCTAGAATCCCGATGCATTTGCATCGGGCTCACAGCTAGTAAGATATATTCAGATAACAAAACTGACACTCTGTGGAACAGAGTGGCAGAATAAGTAATTAAATGCCTGGTGACAACTGTGAATAATCAGGTGACCCTATAGGACGATGAGCTCAATAATCGATAAATGAGTCAGTAAATGATCAATGGCCCTAAATGAAAACTGGGCACAGTAGTCAAAAAGGAACCCTGAGAAGGCTTAATGGATATTATCTAATATAACAGAGGTACAGGCCATATTAATATGCCTGGTGTGCTGAGGTGTGTTTTGTTATCTGAATATATCATACTAGCTGTGAGCCCGATGCGATTGCCTTGGGATTCTAGAATCTGTGTAGAGTGTACTCAGTATATTTCAAATATGTCGGCATAGCGGCCACCGCTATTCTGATTGTTCGGCGCACTGAAGGCGGCGACCGATGAGAAGAGCACCGCGCTGTATGGCTCTATACTTGAAATACATGGAATATTTTAAGTTTCACATTTGCCATTGAAAAAGAGGCACTATTCTCATTGGTTGCTGTCTGCTGCGGGCAAGCAATGAGAATAGCGCCTCACTTTCATCAGTAAATGTGAAACTCAAAGTCGTCCATTATATGTCTAAGATGGTGGCCTGATTCTAATAATAGGCAGTCTAGCATGCATATATACATTATTCATTCAAATTTGACAATAATGCACATAAGACATGATATGTATCTATGAACTACCAATGTTTGTATAGTATATGTCAATGTAGTACATGTCATGATTCTAAGGCAAGGCTTTTCGTACAGATACTGGCACCGATGTTTTGTACAGATTATTAACATTCATATATAAATTGAATATACATAATCTATGGTTTAGCCAGTACATGTTTCCCACCAACCACGGGAAGGTAGCCTTACAGCTGGTGGGACCTACTCTACTCTATCCCTAATTATTAATACTTAGACTCCTTTTAAATCAGATATTTTTCGCCTATTTGCAGAAGGTGTGGAATAACAAAATACAATTTCTGCACTTGGCACCAAAAGACCTACCTACAGCTCACTTTCAGCAAGTAACTTGTAATGTATATGGAACTTCCAGTTAGCTTGCAGTAAATACGGCAAGCACAGCTTCAACAGATTCACTAAATGCAACCACTAAAAATCAGAGCTAACTGCGATTTTGGTGGTTGAAACTGTCGAAACCACATGTGCCGCAAATGCCGCAAGTAAACCACAAATTCAATATAAATTTCATGCAACTTACAGTAAGAATGCTGTAGGTCACAATTAGGCAGCAAGTGGCAAAATTGCTTTTTTCCCACTATAAATTCCACAAATAGCAGAAGAATTGAAATTTAAAATCAAAATGTCTATTCTTTCCCTATGTGTCTAAATATGTACCTATGTGTCTAAATATGTACCTATATGTATGTATGTACTTATATGTACAGAACACAGTTCGAGATAGAGATGTGTGTGAACAGGCGTCCCACCCGTCTCTTAGCTGTTCACAAAAACCTCACCCTTTGTAAAAAGAAAATGAAATCTCTCAGCAGCTATACTACTGGAGCTTCAGGTTCTTATCACTAAATGAAAGCATTTAGATGATACACATCTACAATCTACAACAAAGTGTGTGTTTATATACATATACTATGAAATATAAAAATAATGTTTCTAAGCTTAAAAAACTAACGACTATATATCTTAAATATTTTATATCTATTAACTAATTATAATGTCTTTATCTATAACTAAACAAATTTTTTTTTTTTATATTCCGATACATATATGGCTAAACAAATTTTTTTGTAATTTTTTTTTTTATTCCTATACATCTATGGCTAAACTAATTTATTTTAATATTTGTGTTAAATTAGAAAGTAACTACATATCTAAATCTAATATGCATCTAAAGAATTAAAATTAAAATATTCTTATACACTATATTTTTAGTGAAAACTAAAACTAACGACTATATATCTTAAATTACTATTGTGTGAAGGGCCACCCAACACCCTTCACACAGCCCTCCTGCTGATGCACCTACACAGGACATATGGCACGTAGATGAACCATCACCCCATTCAGGCCCCAACAGTAGGTATGGGCTACCTCCCAGCACATGTGGCACCCTGGCACCTGTTGGGCACCACAGAACTCCTTGGGGCATGAATGGAGCTAACAGCAAAGCATCACTCACACAAAATACCTAACAACACTTACATCACCTTAGAACACCTGGTTTCACCCCGAGCCTCTAGGGGAGGCTCCACTGGTCACTTTGAGCCAGTTCCCCCTATTAATAGGGTCTTGAATGAGAAACTTCAGAGTGTGCAGACGCTACAAGAGCAGCAGGACGTGTGCATCACCAGTTCTGGAGCCATAGTAGGCCCGAGCCAGCACACTTGCCAAGTGAGGAAAACCCTTGCAATTGGGGTAATAGGAAAGGAGAGCACCTCTCGGGACAACAGAGTTACCTTAACTCTCCCTCATCATCCCGTCCTGGAACCGAGCTGTGAGAGCTACCCAGCCACCACAGAGAACCAGCACTTCTGACAGGAGGTTTAGCCACCTGTTCCACCTGAAGCACCTACCTACGAGAGCCCAGGAAAAAGTACTGATCCTGCTTAACCCCTTTTACAGTGCCCTCAGTGCTGACACCCAGGTGAAATCCGTTCCATTGAACACACTGCCTGGTCCGGCTGGATTCCACATCCACCTGACCTTAACACTAGAAGTACAGAGAGAAGGAAGCCTACACTAACTGCTTGCTGTGAACCTCCAGGAGTGTTGACTTCACTATCCCGGTCTGGCGTACCTGATTATCACCAGTAAAGGTACCTAAAAGACTCTGGAGTGTCAGTGTTTAATTCCTGGACTTAACAGTAGTATTACCGCAGCTGCCTCAACATCTTGTGCAGCTCCTGGCTCCGGGGACTCCCGCTCATCCTGTGGGGTGCGTCCCATCTTGCTGCCTAACATCCCCCGGAGGCCTAGCAGCGCCGGTGAGATCACGGGAACACCCGCAGGTGGCGTCACGAGACAAGATCTAATCCCTAACTGTTCAGCCATCCCCCCCATTGATCTGGACCACCGGGCCCCACAGCCGCAGGCGCGGTTCCGTGACAAGGAGAAGCAGACGCCTGCGACATGCAGAACCCGGCTACAGTGAGTCACACACACATGGGTTCTTGGGCGACTCCCTACCAGGAACCTGTGTGTTCACAACAGCTCCAGCCAGGCAGACACATGGCCCAAAGCCAGCCTTCTACATATGTTGGGTCACGGCAACAACATGTGTATCCAGCATCATCATACGCTGAAGGCGAGATCAGAAGCCCCCATCATTTGCAACCCAGACATCAACATGATCTCCGCTACTCCACCACCAGCCACTGGATGCCACATGTGACACCAAGCCATGGCCAGCATCAAAGGAGGGACACAGAAAGGCTGCCCGTTTGGCCACAAACACTGCCTTTGCCACAACAAGAAGGGCGAACATATGGATCAGCAAATGCACAACAAAGCCAAATGTGGGCTGGCTCATTCAGGCACACAAGTGCTACAGGGGTGACGTACAACACCGCCAGTCTGTTGCCCATCCCCAGTCCACCTATAGTGGTGTGCAGTCCACAGGAGCAGGTCCTGCAGGCTGCACAAGTGCAAGCCATACCAACAGTGTGTGTGCGCCAGCCAAGTGCTACAAGTTATACCCCTCACACCACCACTGCAGCACCAAATGAAGGGGATGTGCAGAGTTTGAGCCCTGCAAGGGATCTGCTGAACCTTTGAGGTTAAGCTTTATGTTTCTACACAAACCACAAGTAAACATGTTAAACGTTACCTTTAGTGTTTTTGTGTCTCACTTACAAATGTTTATTGAACGTTTGTTAATTGATGATGGTTATGCATGGTTGGAAAGGTAGCAAACCAAAAACACACACGCAAACACAATGGTGAGTGTTCTTGCAAATATAGTAAAACACACACACACATGACAATAACCAAAACATGTGCATGGCAGATGTATTACGTATCTCCCATGAACATGATCATTACAGGTATGTGAGTGTGATGTTTGAGGCAGATGTGTTTGACCTTCACAACGAAAACAACAGATTAGGCAATGTTTAAGTTGCTAACGTGTGTAAACATGTTCAGAAACACATGATCAAGGCTTTTCACAAAAACATTTATGACTCAACTCACTTATGAGTCGGCTACTGTGTAATGTTGCAACATTACCAGCCTTTGGACACTGGGCAATTTAGCCCCAATAGTAGTTGAAATGAGGCAACACCCACAGATGTGTGAAGTAGCCCCGTGGTCTGGGTCAGTCCTGGTATTGTGCACTTGATGAACAACTACTCTCGATACAAGTTGATGGCAAGGCTACTTTACTCTAACCATGTATGTTGCCAGCAGATGTTGTTGGTTCATCTTGTGGTGGGGTTGTTGTTTGTGACACGACAGCGATTGTGGGACTTTGAGGAACTTAGGGCAAGAAAAATATATTGAAGGCCCTAATTGTGGGCTGGTTTTAAGTGGCCAGTTGAAATGTGCCCTCCATGTGTGCACTAGTGGCAGAGCTGGGAAAATCATGCAGGCAAGGCCTGTGGTTTGTGGCTTGAGGCATGTGGCTAAGGGCAGCCTTTAGCCGTGTGTGGTGTTATACATATGGCTGAGTGGGCCAGTGGCTAGCATTAGTTAAAGTTAACACTGACCATGGAATTTGTGTGCCAAACAAAAAAGAGGAACAAGGAGAGGAAGTGTGAGATGCCAAATAAAATGGACCTGAACAAAAGTAGGAGAGAGGGGGAGCGCAGTGGCCTGGAAATGAGGGGCAGCAGCATGTTCTTAACTAAGCCAATACAGTCAGCTGGTATGGTTGTGAGAGTCACAAACAGCTGTTGCATTTTTTGTCGGTGGTGATCCAAGGATGCCGATACATACAGTATAGGCCAAAAAAAATCTGTGTTTTGTCCGTGCTACACCCCAGGGAAAACCTGAGGATGCAAGGCAAACTTTATTGACACTCCAGCCAATGCGTTGCATGGCCACCTTGCCACTTTATCAGGGCAACAATGTACATTGCTGTCCTGATGAAGTGGGCAGGTGGCCACAAAATGCATTGCCTGGTGTGTAAATCAAGGTTTGCTTGCATCCTCGTTTTTCCCCTGCGGTGTAGCACAGACCAACCACGGGTTTTTGCCCCTATATTGTATGTAACTAAAATTGAAGGATTAGCAGCTGTTCTGTTTCTCATACACAATCAAGGATGTTGTCCCTGACGTGGATGGACACATATCGTGCCTAAGAGTGCTTTTTGAAGGCAGCCTTAAGGACCAATGACACAGGAGGAGCTTGTTGATGATATTGTTGTAACGTCCGACGTTTTGTGATGTTTATACCATATATGCAGCAATGTTGCTATATGTGACCTGTCGTGTAGCAGCAATAATGGCCCTGCGGTGATTGTGCTTTTTGGGGAAAATGGCTGTGCAGCATTGTTTTGGCCTTGCCGTTGCACGGCTCACCACTCCTTGCTGCATCTGACCCCGGTAGAGCTGAAATCACCCACATCTCAGTAGGCTGGATAAACAGCGACTATCTAGGCAGTGCAAGCTGCTTACCTAACCACTCTTTGGAGCAGTTCACAGCATGTTCCGTGGTTACGTGGTGAGGCAAACAAGGATGACGCTCGTAACATTGCTCTCAGATATGTTGTAGGTGGGTCCGTGGTGGTTGAGGAGATAGCTGGGTTTGCCATCTGACGCCCAAACAAGTAGCAACGCAGCAGACATCCCGCCAGGTTCTTGCCGTTGTTGGGATTGCTGGAGCATCGTTGTGTGTGAGAGGATCTTTAAGGTACCTTTACATGCCACTACCCCAGGTGACATTTGTGGGCCCCGTATGTGGCCCTGCAATCATCCCCGTCAAATTGCCTAACAGGTGCGGCGTCTAATTGTCTAATTTTGGCTAAAAACGTCGCCACCAGAGGTTTACAGGATTTCACCGCAGGGCTCTCAAACTACACACATACACTGAGGAGTGTACAACATTTACAGGGCCCTGATGTTGGCCTAGAATTGTTAGCCATGCAGCTACTGTGGCCTACACATGGTCGCGTCCGACCATTTTCACACATCAGCGTGCTGCAAGCAGGGCATGCTGTAGCCCATGCATTGCCACTTGCATAGCTGTGCATGGTGCAACCAGCACATGCTGGAATCCATGCATGGCCAGTTGCATACTTGTGCATGCTGCAAGCAGGGCATGCTGGTGTCCATGCATGGGCACTTGCATACGTGTGCATACTGCAACGTGCACATGTTCATGGCCAGGCAGAGTGCATGTAAATGTTGCAGCAATGATGCAACGGACACCACTAATTGATGGCCACATATTTCACACAAATGCAATGATAGTGCTCAGCTGCACACACTCCCTTCCACAATGTTCAGCATGGTAATGAGGAGTTGCAGCCAAATGGTTGCGTGAGCCAGGGTGGGAGATGCTGGCATATATGATGCGCGCAGCCGCAGTGTGTAATTTAGGATCCGGGACACGGAGAGCAAGTTTGGAAGTGTCCGGGACAATCCGGTGCCATACGCAACCATGTTAACTAGTTCCGGATTGTCCCGGAGAGGGGCAATCCGGCGCTATCCGGCAAACACAACACCGGAAGACAATACACCATGCGGCAGAATCCGTAGCGAGAGGTTTTACGAGCACAAATAATGCATTCCAGGTGTGCGCCATGGCCAGATCCGATAACCGTACATGGCTCCAAATACATTTGCGTTTTTCGTTTCAAAACCGGATACGGAATAGAAAACTGAGCAAAAACCGTTGCATGCATGATTTATACCGCAGCAAGGGAAAACGGAATGCGGTAACCGGATATCAAGTTGTATGAGCCTGCTATAGAATGGTGTTCTATGGGCTGCGGATCCGGATCCGGCTTTGAGATTTTTGATACCTCAAAACCAGATCCGGTTCAGCAATTCTGAACGCAGATGTGACCCTAGCCTTAGTCATTTTTTCACCAAAAACGCATGTAAAAACGCATGCGTTACCGCAGGGTGCCTGTATGTGCCATTTAAAAAAGCATGTGTTTCCCATAGGGCCCCATGTTAAAAAAACGCGTGCGCTTTTTTACAGCACCCAAAAACGCTGCATGCAGCGTTTTTTGGAATAGGGGAAAAGAACGCAAGTGTAGCTAAATAACGCATGTACACTTAAATGTACCATGCGTTAACGCATCTGAGTTTTTGAAAAACTGCAAAAATACGCAGAGTGCCAAAAATGCAGGTATGTGTGAACAAGGCCGACCTCTTTTAAGGTGTTTTCTAGATTACAATGGGGTTCAGAACTGTTCATCGAAAGTTGCAAGTTCGACAAACGAAACCGAACTTGAGCTTCCATTGGTTTGCTCATCTCTAGTAATGACTCCAAATACACCTCCAAGATGATCACTGCTTTGCTAAAGTAACTGAGAACGAAAGGTGCTGGACTGGCCAAGAGTCTCTCCACGTAAACCCTATTGAGTGTCTGTGGGGCATCCTCAGATGGAAGGTAGAGGAGCGCAAGGTCTCTAACATCCACCAGCTGTGACGAAAAACTTCATGCCCAAGAGACTTCAGGCACTTCTTGAAAATAATGATGGCCACAGAAAATTTTGACAGTTTGGGAACAATTTGACCATTTATATTTGTCATACAAGTTGTACACAGACCACATTACATTGAATCAAGCTGTTGTATCTTGAGTGTTGTCCAATGAAAATGTATAATAAAATATTAACAAAAATTTAAGGGGTGTACTTACTTTTGTGATATGCTATATACACACACACACACACACACACACACACACACACACACACACACACACACATACAGTTAGGGCCAGAAATATTTGGACAGTGACACAAGTTTTGTTATTTTAGCTGTTTACAAAAACATGTTCAGAAATACAATTATATATATAATATGGGCTGAAAGTGCACACTCCCAGCTGCAATATGAGAGTTTCCACATCCAAATCGGAGAAAGGGTTTAGGAATCATAACTCTGTAATGCATAGCCTCATCTTTTTCAAGGGACCAAAAGTAATTGGACAATGGACTCTAAGGGCTGCAATTAACTCTGAAGGCGTCTCCCTCGTTAACCTGTAATCAATGAAGTAGTTAAAAGGTCAGGGGTGGATTCCAGGTGTGTGGTTTTGCATTTGGAAGCTGTTGCTGTGACCAGACAACATGCGGTCAGAGGAACTCTTAATTGAGGTGAAGCAGAACATCCTGAGGCTGAAAAAAAGAAAAAATCCATCAGAGAGATAGCAGACATGCTTGGAGTAGCAAAATCAACAGTTGGGTACATTCTGAGAAAAAAGGAATTGACTGGTGAGCTTGGGAACTGTAAAAGGCCTGGGCGTCCACGGATGACAACAGTGGTGGATGATCGGCGCATACTTTATTTGATGAAGAAGAACCCGTTCACAACATCAACTGAAGTCCAGAACACTCTCAGTGAAGTAGGTGTATCTGTCTCTAAGTCAACAGTAAAGAGAAGACTCCATGACAGTAAATACAAAGGGTTCACATCTAGATGCAAACCATTCATCAATTCCAAAAATAGACAGGCCAGAGTTAAATTTGCTGAAAAACACCTCAAGAAGCCAGCTCAGTTCTGGAAAAGTATTCTATGGACAGATGAGACAAAGATCAACCTGTACCAGAATGATGGGAAGAAAAAAGTTTGGAGAAGAAAGGGAACGGCACATGATCCAAGGCACACCACATCCTCTGTAAAACATGGTGGAGGCAACATGATGGCATGGGCATGCATGGCTTTCAATGGCACTGGGTCACTTGTGTTTATTGATGGCATAACAGCAGACAAGAGTAGCCGGATGAATTCTGAAGTGTACCGGGATATACTTTCAGCCCAGATTCAGCCAAATGCTGCAAAGTTGATTGGACCGCGCTTCATGAGTGCAAAAAAGTGGAACATTCTGCAATGGCCAAGTCAATCACCAGATCCTAACCCAATTGAGCATGCATTTCACTTGCTCAAATCCAGACTTAAGACGGAAAGACCCACAAACAAGCAAAACCTGAAGGCTGCGGCTGTAAAGGCCTGGCAAAGCATTAAGAAGGAGGAACCCCAGCGTTTGGTGATGTCCATGAGTTCCAGACTTAAGGCAGTGATTGCCTCGAAAGGATTCGCAACAAAATATTGAAAATAAAAATATTTTGTTTGGGTTATGTTTATTTGTCCAATTACTTTTGACCTCCTAAAATGTGGAGTGTTTGTAAAGAAATGTGTACAATTCCTACATTTTCTATCAGATATTTTTCTTCAACCCTTCAAATTAAACGTTAAAATCTGCACTTGAATTCTGTTGTAGAGGTTTCATTTCAAATCCAATGTGGTGGTATGCAGAGCCCAACTCGCGAAAATTGTGTCACTGTCCAAATATTTCTGGCCCTAACTGTATATATACTGTATATATATATACTAGATGGTGGCCCAATTCTAACGCATCGGGTATTCCAGAATACCTTGTAAACAGGAGTGAAGTGCGTCACACTGACTGACAACCTTGTAGACAGGAGTCAAGTTCGTCACACTGCGAAAAAAAGAATGCTCTGTCTCGGAGCAGCAGCGCGGACACTAAGGCACTTTGTCCAAGAATCTGCAAGTTCGTCACACTGACTGACAGCCTTATAGACAGGAGTGAAGTTTGTGACACTGACTGACAGCCTTGTAGGCAGGAGTGAAGTTTGTGACACTGACTGACAGCCTTGTAGACAGGAGTGAAGTTCGTCACACTGACTGACAGCCTTGTAGACAGAAGTAAACTGCGTCACACTGACTGACAGCCTTGTAGACAGGATTGAAGTTCGTCACACTGACTGACAGCCTTGTAGACAGGAGTGAAGTTCGTCACACTGACTGACAGCCTTGTAGACAGGAGTGAAGTTCGTCACACTGACTGACAGCCTTGTAGACAGGAGTGAAGTGCGTCACACTGACTGACAGCCTTGTGGACAGGAGTGAAGTGCGTCACACTGACTGACAACCTTGTAGACAGGAGTCAAGTTCGTCACACTGTGAAAAAAAGAATGCTCTGTCTCAGAGCAGCAGCGCGTACACTAAGGCACTTTGTCCAAGAATCTGCAAGTTCGTCACACTGACTGACAGCCTTGTAGATAGGAGTGAAGTTTGTGACTTTGACTGACAGCCTTGTAGACAGGAGTAAACTGCGTCACACTGACTGACAGCCTTGTATACAGGAGTGAAGTTTGTGACACTGACTGAAAGCCTTATAGACAGGAGTGAAGTGTGTCACACTGACTGACAGCTCTATATACAGGAGTGAAGTTCGTCACACTGACTGACAGCCTTGTAGACAGGAGTGAAGTTTGTGACACTGACTGACAGCCTTGTAGACAGGAGTGAAGTTCGATACACTGACTGACAGCCTTGTAGACAGGAGTAAAGTTTGTGACACTAACTGACAGCCTTGTAGATGGGAGTGAAGTTCGATACACTGACTGACAGCCCTGTAGACAGGAGTGAAGTTCGTTACACTAACTGACAGCCTTGTAGATGGGAGTGAAGTTTGTGACCCTGACTGACAGCCTTGTAGACAGGAGTGAACTGTGTCACACTGACAGCCTTGTAGACAGTAGTGAAGTTTGTGACACTGACTGACAGTCTTATAGACAGGAGTGAAGTTCGTGACAATGACTGACAGCCTTGTAGATAGGAGTGAACTGTGTCACACTGACTGACAGCCTTGTATACAGGAGTGAAGTTTGTGACACTGACTGACAGACCTTATAGACAGGAGTAAACTGCGTCACACTGACTGACAGACCTTATAGACAGGAGTAAGGAGTGAGGATGAGGAGACTGTGAGAATGGGGAGACTGTGAGGATGGAGGAGGCTGTGAGGATGGGGAGGCTGAGGGATTGGAGGAGGCTGTGAGGATGGAGGAGCCTGAGGGGATGAAGGAAGCTGTGAGGATGGGGAGGCTGTGAGGGTGGAGGAAGCTGTGAGGATGGGAAGGCTGTGAGGATCGGGGGTCTGAGAGGTTGGAGGGGGCTGTGAGGATAGAGGAGGCTGAGGGGATGGAGGAGGCTGTGAGGATGGGGAGGCTGTGAGGATGGAGGAGGCTGAGGGGATGGAGGAGGCTGTGAGGATAGGGAGACTGTGAGGATGAGGAAGCTGTGAGGATGGAGAGGCTGAGGGGATGGAGGAGGCAGTGAGGAGCCCACATGCTGCAGGGACAGTCACCGGCTCCATTCCATCGTCTGCCTGGAGGGATGGAGGAGGCTGTGAGGATGGGGAGGCTGAGGGGATGGAGGAGGCTGTGAGGATGGGGAGGCTGTGAGGATGGAGGAGGCTGTGAGGATGGAGGAGGCTGTGAGGATGGAGGAAGCTGTGAGGATGGAGAAGGCTGTGGGGATGGAGGAGGCTGAGGGGATGGAGGAGGCTGAAGGGATGGAGTAGGCTGTGAGAATAAAGGAGGCTGTGAGGATGGGGAGGCAGAGAGGGTGGAGGAGGCTGTGAGGACGGAGGAGGCTGAGGGAATGGAGGAGGCTGTGAGGGTGGGGAGGCTGAGGGGATGGAGGAAGCTGTGAGGATGGAGGAGGCTGTGAGGATGGGGAAGCTGAGGGGATGGAGGAGGCTGTGAGGACGGAGGAGGCTGAGGGGATGGAGGAGGCTGCAAGGATGGGGTTTGCATTCAAACCGCGCGCCAAGCCGCAGCACTTTTCTGATCATAGAAGTAGTGCTACTTAGCGCGCGGTTTGAATTCCGCTCCTCTGATTGGTCGATTGTGGCGACCAATCAGAGACGGTTTGAATGCCGCGAAGGGCACCACCGCTGCGAGCAGCCAGATGACCGGCTGACGCCGGTCATCTCCCGGTTGGCTCGCCGCGGACCTCTGTGCCGCAGGTAGTCGCGGCTGAGCTCAGGTCAGCGGTTCTCCAGCCGGGAGATGGCCTGCTGACGCCGGTCATCTCCCGGCTGGCTCGCGCACGCTGCGGCCATTGTTGGCTGGCCGCTGTCGACGGGCTGCTGTATTGGCGAAAAATTCGAACTTTGAATTTGCGCACTGTGAGGTAGCAACCGGGGAACCCGCTTGCATAACGACAACAATCACGCGTTTATAAGTTAACCAATGTCTACCCGTTTATTTTTCACATATTAATAACATAACCCGGATAGCATGTTTGACACATATCACATTGATTATAAACACCATACATAAATACACCATACATTTACATATAACATTACATAACACTTATTGCACATGACATCTTATTGTAACCCGGGACCTGTAACCATCTCTCTGTCCCCATTGGAGCTCTACTAACAGCTCCCGTGGTGGCTACGGCCTCCGGCCTACTTACACTATACATCAATACATACGTTACATTACAACGATGACCCCTCCGGGTTCATAACAGGGATTGAGCAACCTGAGTACCGGGTATGTCATGTATCCCCAAGGGGCTCCTTCCTGGACGTATCTCCGCCTACGTCCCGGTCAGAGCCCACCTGGTTCAATCATGGTGTCCCCACTCTAGGAGCCCTTTTTAACCCCTGCTTCTGACCTTCGTTACATACGCCTCAACGGGCCCTGTGGGTCCCAATGGCGGTCCCAGCCGCCTGGCTTTAGTCACCCAGCATGATGATATACCATTAACCCGTAGTCAGGATTCCTGCCTGACCGGGTCCTTACATACCGTATGTGATCCATCATTCAACGTCCATGGATCACACGCATCCTTCCACACGCTCACAGCCCATCATCCATGGACTGTGGCTCTCCTGGGTCCATTACAGGGATTGGCAAACCTTAGTACCCGGGAAACTCATCCGTTACCTACTAGGAGCCCTATTACCCCTGTGTCTGGCACCACAGGCACACCCACACCATTAGAGGCCATGGTTGAGGAACGGGTACCCTCTGCAAGCAGCAGGGCAAGCCTCCCTCTCGTCCCACAGGGACGGATCGCCTCCAATGCATCATCCACACTGGCTGGGTCACTCTCCCCCACAACATTATACGTGGCTGTTACACATAGGCCATCGTCTTTCATTCAGGGCACTGTTAACTAAGCCCTTTCATACGTCTACGGGTCCTCTACCGACTGCCTAGTCGGACCCAATGGCGGTTATGCCCGCCTGGCATTAATCAAGCACACAGCTCACTCCGTTACACGGGAACTGCTGTCTTACCGGGCACGGATCCGGGTCTCGCTACCTGGGTAACGGGTTGGCCAAGCCTCCCCCACGGGCTCCTTCCTGGACGTGTTTCACCCCACGTCCAGTCCAGCGTCCACCAGGTCAGCCACGGCTTCTCCACACCAGGTGCTGTAACGACCCCAGTCCTGGCTACCGGTATGGAGCTAGCTTGCTCCCTTCAGGTTCACACAGAGCCTCTGGACTGCTCTGCACTTGGCTGGAAACCAGCCCACATGCTCTCAGGCTGATCTCTGGCTGAGAATGAATCTCTCAATCACTCAGCTGGCTGACTCTTATTGTGCCGGCCACACCCACACAGTCACCCAGCTGGGCTGCTACTCCTCCGGACACACCCACCTGACACACCCACCTGGGCTGTCAGCAATCACTCATTACATCCCTTTCCTCAGGGCTTCCTCGATCTCATGAGCCACTCATTAGTCACATTAAACCTTGTGTTCAAAATTGGTTCACACAGCATTATCACAGTCAAACCGGCCAGTGTGAACAGGATCATACCCTGATCCTTCATGTGATGCGCCCCGGCCATGAGGATCATGCCGGCGGTGCCTCACAGCACCTATTTGCACAGTTTGCGCTCATTGGTGGCCACCTCCGGAGGGCACCAATGAGCGGCCTCTGTCTGATTTCTGTGACCGACAGACGCCTTAAACAATTATATAGTAGAATATATATATATATCTATATATATATATCTATATATATATATATATATATATATATATATATATATCTATTATATAATTGCGAATGGGTTTTTTGTCCCCCGGCGTGGTCATGTGGATACGCGCGAAGCATTGGCCGCGAAGCGGCCATTGCGAGTCGCCGTGGTCATGTGGATACGCTCGAAGCATTGGCCGCGCAGCGGCCATTGCGAGCAGTTCTAAGGCGACTCGCTATGCCCGCGCAGCGGGCATGGCGAGTCGACTTAGCAGCGCGAAGCATTGGCCGCGAAGCGGCCATTGCGAGTCAGAGACTGGCCGTTCTAGAATCCCGATGCATGTGCATCGGGCTCCCAGCTAGTATATATATATATATATATATATATATATATATCACTTGTATACAGTTTTTTAGTTTTATGTGCATTAAACATAGTCTCATACAGAAATTTCAGAGAAAAGAAATATAACAAATGAAAATTGCCCTTTCTGGCCTGAGCACTACGTGGTTAAGAGAGATGGTGAAAAAAAGACGTGGGATTTGGGGGTCCCAAAATCATAAATTATATTTGTGAGGCTCCTGACAATCCAATGCTGAGGCAAAGCACTTTATATTACATAATATGTCTTTGTCCTGTTGCATAACTCACTGGGAAAGAAAGGTAATAGATCTTCACAGGAGGATTATAACAGTTCTACATAAGCAAGTAAACAGAAGTCACAACAGTCAACCTTCAAGGCTAACATCAAGTTTTTGGTGACAGCCACTGTAAATTCTGAATAGAAGAAGTGGCCTCCACATCCAGTATCTGCTTCTCCTAGCCTTGGCCGTAATCCCATAGAGAGATCACTTGTCGGACTTTACATCAAATGAGCAACAGCCGTCTGTCTAGCTCTCAGATTTACAGCGGCATTTATTGTTTATGCTTTTGGATCTGTTTTCGGAACTGTAAATATTAAAATACTGTCAATGTTTAATACGCCACATGATGTTCCCCAGCAGAACCCGTCAGACTAGATTGTCATTTTACCCAAAAATCTAGCACTGCATGCTGCGCTATTGCATCTGTTTTTTTCTTTTTTTTCTTCAAATCTATGCTGATGTGAGCCTTATCTAAATATAATTTAATATTTACGTTAAAAATTCATTTTAAGTTTTAAAAAGTGATTTATACTCATATATTAGATCATTATAGGTTTACCTCATTACAAAGCTGATTATAAATAGTCTGATAATAAAATGTTGTGCCATACTGACATCTACTGGAAAAATTACAGATTGCATTCTAAAGTTATATTCAAAATATGAAATGTGACAAAAAGTCTTATGTACGATAAAAATACTGCAGAAAGCACTAAACCTGTTCTTCACAACATCCAGAAATGTGGCGGCATTTCCTAACCTGTATTAGAAATCAATACACCACAAAAAGCAAAATAATGGACAACCACACTATGCCAGAAGCAGTGCCAGACTGCAACACATAGAATATACACACCTTAGTTAAGCTGGAAACACACTGGCGTAAGACTCACGTGAGTGTAATGCATGAAAAAAATTGCATTGCACTCGGACCTGTATTTTTAAATGATACAGGTCACATCAATGCGATTTTCTTGCATGACGCGATGGAAATGCGAGTGCAATCGCAGCATGCTGCCATTGCGCAGGATTTCCTCGCGCGAGTTGCCATTAGGCTGGAGGCACACTGTTGTGCATCAAACACGGAGCGTGTTTGATGCACGACAGTAATGCGAGTGTAATGCGTATTTTGTGTGAGTGTGGTGCGAGCCTGGTGAGTGTGCCTCGCTGTATGGATGTGAGTGTGCTGCAAGTGTGAGGTGTGAGTGCATGTGTGCTGCGTGTGAGTGTGATGCTGTCTGCGGTCCTTCTGTCCGTGGTCTTAAATTGCTGTGGGTGTGCTGCCATCATGTATACACAGAGTATATAGACTCTGTGTATACATGGTGACAAAACACCATGGCAGTGCAGGGGTTAACTTTTATTTTACATCTCCCTGCATTTGTCGACTTATTATATTTTACTGTGAAGCTGCTCTGCTCCTGCACTTATGGAGCGGGCTGTGAGAGACTACATAAAGGCTTTCAGGACCAGGGACTGTGCTGAAGAAATGCTGAGCTGTCCCTGGTCCTGAGCACAAATGGCGTATTGTATCCTCAGCTCAGCTCATAAGAGCGTGAGCTGTCCCTGGTACTTACGCTAATAGCGTACGTAGCAGTGCTGAGCTGTTAGCATATGCTATTGGCGTAAGTACCAGGGACAGCTCACCAGTTCTACAGCACTGCCACTGGTCCTCTACGCAATTTAACTACTGGACCACGGACAGTACTCTGCCTGATAGCAGGAGCAAATCGGCTTTTAATAAAATGAAACTATAACATGACAAATGCCGGGATCAGATAATTCTTGCTATTAACCCCTCCACTGCCAGGGTGCGATGTCACCATGTGTACACACTCGTGTGTTGTCATCATGTGTACACAAACAGCACATTAACCCTTTATACACTGGCTTTTATTAGCCGCATCTGCAGGCTCTTTGCTGACATGCAGCACAGAACTTGCAGAGGGGGTTAAAATGATGATTAAGCCCTAACACTTAAATCTTTTATTACCACCTGAGTTTTTAACTATGATGTGTCAGCGCTGCTGTGACAGCGCTGACACATTATTGATAACTGTACCGGCTAATCGGCAAATTTAAACTCAGCGGCTTTGACAGCCGCTGAGTTTAAAATCACCAGAAAATGTTGTCCACAGACCTGAAGTTTGCTTCAGGACCATGGACAGCATCACACTCACACACACACCACACACACACTCACACCTCACACTCGCAACAAACTCACATCCATACAGCCATGCACACACGCCACACGCACCACACTCGCACCACACTCAACCAAAAACATGCATTTCACTCGCATCACTGTCATGCATCAAACACGCTCCGTGTCTGATGCACGACAGTGTGCCTTCAGCCTTAGGGTCACAATCTAATAGTCTAATAAAAATAATCTGATCTAATATGGCCTAATAGTCCACAATCCAGAATGGGGAAAAATTGTAACAAACAAAAGTGGCATTCAAAGAAGGCCAAATTACCCTATATAGCAAAAAAAATCATTAGAAATATATATTTTATTACAATATGTTCAAAAACAATATTCCATTAAAAGTAGATGTGTACAATAATGGAGAAAGACTTGTGGATGCATAGGTCAAAAAACGGGACGATGTCTAAATGAATGCATATATCTCATAAAGCAGGGATATAGCGAATGGCACAGATTTACGCAGATAACCACAATCAATAGTACAAAACAAACTGAAAAGAAAAAAATTCACAAAAATATGGGCAAGGTTAAGAGTGCCAATTAAAAGCAATAAAGTACCGTACATACTGAAACCCTCAATAATATAATATGAGCTAAAATAAAAAATGCAAAATAATAAACTAGATAGACCTTAGATTTCTATGGTTAAAGGTGCCATACACAAGGAGTAATCCCATATATTCCTAAATATCTAAGCAAATATATAACACTAGCTGTGAGCCCGATGCGATTGCATCGGGATTCTAGAATCTGTGTAGAGTTTACTCAGTATATTTCAAATATGTCGGCATAGCGGCCACCGCTATTCTGATTGTTCGGCGCACTGAAGGCGGCGACCGATCAGAAGAACGCCGCGCTGTATGGCGCCATACTTCAAATACATGGAATATTTTAAGTTTCACATTTACCATTGTAAAAGAGGCGCTATTCTCATTGGTTACTGTCTGCTGCGGGCAAGCAATGAGAATAGCGACTCACTTTCATCAGTAAATGTGAAACTCAAAGTCGTCCATTATATGTGTAAGATGGTGGCCTGATTCTAAATAATAGGGAGTCTAGTATGCATATATACATTATTCATTCAAATTTGATAATAATGCACATAACACATGATATCTATCTATGAACTACCAATGTTTGTATAGTATATGTCAATGTAGTACATGTCATGATTCTAAGGCAAGGCTTTTCGTACAGATACTGGCACCGATGTTTTGTACAGATTATTAACATTCATATAAAATTGAATATACATAATCTATGGTTTAGCCAGTACATGTTTCCCCACCAACCACGGGAAGGTAGCCTTACAGCTGGTGGGACCTACTCTACTCTATCCCTAATTATTAATACTTAGACTCCTTTTAAATCAGATATTTTTCGGCTATTTGCAGAAGGTGTGGAATAACAAAATACAATTTCTGCACTTGGCACCAAAAGACCTACCTACAGATCACTTTCAGCAAGTAACATGTAATGTATATGGAACTTCCAGTTAGCTTGCAGTAAATACGGCAAACACAGCTTCGACAGATTCACTAAATGCAACCACTAAAAATCAGAGCTAACTGCGATTTTGGTGGTTGAAAGTGTCGAAACCACATGTGCCGCAACTGCCGCAAGTAAACCACAAATTCAATATAAATTTTATGCAACTTACAGTAACAATGCTGTAGGTCACAATTAGGCAGCAAGTGGCAAAATAGCTTTTTTCCCACTATAAATTCCACAAATAGCAGAAGAATTGAGATTTAAAATTAAAATGTCAATTCTTTCCCTATGTGTCTAAATATGTAGCTATATGTATGTATGTACTTATATGTACAGAAGACAGTTCGAGATAGAGATGTGTGTGAACAGGCGTCCCACCCGTCTCTTAGCTGTTCACAAAAACCTCACCCTTTGTAAAAATAAAATGAAATCTCTCAGCAGCTATACTACTGGAGCTTCAGGTTCTTATCACTAAATGCAAGCATTTAGATGATACACATCTACAATCTACAACAAAATGTGTGTTTATATACATATACTATGAAATATAAAAATAATGTTTCTAAGCTTAACAAACTAACGACTATATATCTTAAATATTTTATATCTATTAACTAATTATAATGTCTTTATCTATAACTAAATGTTTTTTTTTTTTTTTTTTTTTATTCCTATACATCTATGGCTAAACTAATTTATTTTAATATTTGTGTTAAATTAGAAAGTAACTATATATCTAAATCTAATATGCATCTAAAGAATTAAAATTAAAATATTTTTATACACTATATTTTTAGTGAAAACTAAAACTAACGACTATATATCTTAAATGACTATTTTATATCTAATAAGTAATTATAATGTCTATCTATAACTAAACTAATTTTTTTGTTAATTATTTTTTTTTCTATTCCTATACATCTATTGCAAGACAAATTTTTTTTGGACTTTTTTTTTTTTATTCCTATACATCTATTGGTAAACTAATTTATTGTAATATGTGCGTTTAATTAGAAAGTAACTATGTATCTAAATGTAATACGTATCTAAAGAATTTAAAGGAAAATATTTTTATACACTATATATTTTTAGTGAAAACTAAAACTAACGACTATATATCTTAAATTACTATTTTATAAGTAATAACTAATTATAATGATTTTATCTATAACAAAGCTAATTTTGTTGGCATTTTTTTTTTCTATTCCTATACATCTATGGTTAAACTAATTTTTGCATAATTTCTTTTGTTTTTCTATTACTATACATCTATGGCTAAACTAATGTATTCAAATATTTGTCTTTAATTAGAAAGTACATATGTATCTAAATGTAATATGTATCTAAAGAATTTAAATTAAAATATTTTTATAGATTATATTTGTAGTGAAAACGAACACTAACGACTATATTTCTTAAATAACTATTTTATATCTAATAACGAATTATAATGTCTTTATCCAAAACTAAACTGGTTTTTTTGGTATGTTTGTTTTTTTCTATTCCTATACATCTATGGCAAAACTAATTTTTTTTTTTTTTTATTCCTATACATGTATGACTAAACTAAGTTATTGTAATATTTTTGTTTAATTAGAAAGTAACTATGTATCTAAATGTAATATGTATCTAAAGAATTTAAAATAAAATATTATTGTAGAGAATATTTGTCGTAAAGATTTTTTCAGTATTGGCCAGCAAGTTGCCTTGAATGGGTGTATCCAGCACTTTCACCTTAACATTGCATCGTGTTTTCACTCGTGAAAAAGCCACATATAACTGTCCATGTCCAAAAACGGGTTCTGGCGAAAAAAATCCCTACTTTCTCCAGTTTTTGGCCTTGGGATTTGTTGATGGTCATGGCAAAAGCAGGCTTCACGGGAAATTGTCGACGTCTTAACTTGAAAGATAAGGCAGTGTCTGATGGAGATAAATCAATCCTTGGAATAAATGTGGAGCCCACTGGGACGGGGCACTCGGTGCCGGACCGGGGTGCGGCTGGGGGATGTCACGGCGGTCTTGGTCCGGACCGTGTCCCGGGCCCGCACAATAAAATGGGGGGTTATTTACAGGGGATTTGTCACTCGTGACGCCACCCACTATATGCGGCCAGTAATGGGGCCGCCGCTGCTGCAGAACCTCCGGGGATGATGGGATAGCAGCTTGGATAGAATAGCTCCTGTGGGCAGAACTGGGTTCCCCGGGGCAGTGGTAGTATGGTCCATAAAAATAAAATAAAAAGGAAAAAGTTTGAAGAATATGCAAGAGGTTCATACAGGATAGTCTCTGTAGGTACTGGGCTTTTTAACGTTGCATTAACTATGTACATTTGTTTACCGGGTTCAGTTTATATTTACACAAACATATTTATATTTTACAGTTAACTTGACCTTTTAATCCCTGTACCTAGCTGGTAACTGACCTCTGGTACTACGCTCGGATCTGCGTAAAACGGGTGTACTACTTGCATGTAGCCTATTGGTGCTGGTAGGCATGTACCTATTTGTAGTGTTTGGTACTATGTTAGATGAAGATCTGACTGTAGGACTGGCAAGCTCACTGGGACCAGGAATTTGTTCTTCCTCTAATGGTTCTACTTCCAGTTCTTCAGGTCATGGGACTTCTTCAGGTGACATGGGTTCTGGTGTTGGTTCCACCATTGAAGGGAATGCAATCATTGGTACGACAACTGCTCCATGGTAATTTGGCCATGTTTTAGGAAAATCTCCTAGTACCGTGTGGAAAACTTCTTTTTCTTTAATAGGTTGGACCTGTACGGGTTCTCTTACTTCAGGTGTCTTCAGTGTTTCAGGACACAATTTTAGCTGATCACGAGATACGACTTGTGACGTTTTTCCTTCATCTTTGCTTATCAAACAGGTTTTTGCATTGTCTAGGTTAGATGGTAAGACTGTGTATGGGACGGTTTCCCACTGATTATCCAGTTTGTCAGTGCGTCTCTTTCTCTTGAGAACTTGATCACCTTCTTGTAATGGCATTGCTTGAGCATGTTTGTTAAAAGTTTTCTCTTGTCTTGCTCTTGCTTGTTGTAGGTTTCTCTCTACGCATTCTTGCACTTGTTGATACTGTTTCTGACGTTTGGTATCCCAATCTGTTTCTTCTTCTATTTCTGTATCTGGTATTTCAATTCCCATTTCTAGATCAATTGGTAGCTTACCGGGTCTTGCGCGCATAAGATATGCTGGAGTGCAGTTTGTAGAACTCACAGGGACATGGTTGTATAAGTCTACCAAATCAGGTAATTTATCTGGCCACTGGTTTCTTTCTGATTCTGGTAAGGTCTTTAACAGTTCAATTACGATATGATTCATTTTCTCGCATAGACCATTTGTTTGGGGATGATACGTTGTTGTGCGAATCTTCTTACAACCGTACATATCGCAGAATTCCTTGAATAGTTCTGATTCAAAAGCTGGACCTTGGTCTGCAAGGACTTGTTCTGGGTAACCATGTGGTCTACAGAAATGCGTCTGAAATGCTTTTGCTGCCGTCTTCGCTGTCAAGTCTTTGATTGGTACCACCACTAAGAAGCGTGAGTAATGGTCCACGATGGTTAAGGCATAGACATAGCCTGACCGGCTTGCTGACAACTTGACGTGATCTAATGCGACTAGCTCGAGTGGCTGCTTGGTTACTATTGGTTGAAGCGGAGCTTTCTGTAGATCTTTCCTTCTGAGGTTGCATGCGGCACATCTTCTGCACCATATTTCAATGGATTTTCTTATGCCAACCCAATAGAATCTGTCTCTTAGGATTGCTTCTAACTTCTTCCATCCGAAATGACCTGCGTTGTCATGATAAGCTTCTAAGACCATTTGGATGTCTTGCTTGGGCACGATTATCTGCCAGACCAGTTCATGCATCTTGGGATTGGTAAATCGTCTACAGAGCTTCCCTTGGTTCAGAAACAACTTGCCTCTCTCTTTCCAGAGTTGTATGGTCTCAGCTGAGGCATTCTGATCCGGGTATGCACCTTGTCGCGTAAGCAGTTCTTTCACTAGCTTCACAGCTGGATCAGTATCTTGGGTTTCGGCCCATTCATAGTGTCTTAACGGGTTAAAGTTTACTTCTTGTTCTCTTTGGTAGATGCCGGGTTGATAATCTTCTACCTTTGAACAATGAAAGGCCGGTAGTTCAATCTCTTCCAACTCTTCCGGTTCCTCTTCCACGTCTCTCAGGTGTGGCATCCGGGATAAGGCATCTGCGTTCCCGTTCTTGCGGCCTGCTCTGTATTTGATGACAAAGTTGTAATTAGATAGCCGGGCTATCCATCGCTGCTCCAGAGCTCCTAAATTTGCTGTGTCCAGGTGAGTCAACGGGTTGTTATCCGTGTAGATGGTGAATTCTGCACCTGCCAAGTAATGTTTAAAGCGTTCAGTCACAGCCCAAACTACTGCCAGTAGTTCTAACTTGAAGGAGCTGTAGTTCTCGGGGTTTCGTTCTGTAGGCCGGAGCTTCCTACTTGCAAAGGCAATAACTCTTTCTTTGCCTCCTTGCATCTGCGATAATACTGCTCCCAGTCCAACGTTGCTGGCATCCGTGTATAGAATGAAGGGTTGATGGTAATCAGGTATGTCAGGATCTCTTCTCCCGTCAGCGCACTTTTCAGCTTATTGAAAGAATCTTCTCTCTCCTCAACCCACCGTGTCAATAAATTATAGCTTGAAGTCTTCTTTGATCGTCCTACCAGAATGTCTTGCAGAGGAGCTGCTAGCTTCGTGAATCCTCGGATGAATCTTCTGTAATAGCCTACCAGGCCCAGGAATTGCCTCACTTCTTTCACGTTCGTAGGTCTTGGCCAATCCCTTATCACTATGACTTTATCAGGATCCGGTGCTACTCCCTCTGAACTCACGACATGTCCCAGGTACTGTACCTTTGGTTTGAGAAGGTGACACTTGGATGGCTTGATCTTCATGCCATACTTGGAAAAAGCTTCGAACACTTCCGCTAGGTCTTGTAGATGTTGCTCATACGTCTTCGAGTAGACTATGACGTCATCTAGGTACAGGAGGACAGTTTCAAAGTTCTTGTGCCCGAGGCAGCTCTCCATCAGACGTTGGAAGGTCCCGGGTGCGTTGCAGAGTCCGAACGGCATACAATTAAACTCACAGAGGCCCATCGGCGTAGTAAACGCTGTCTTCTCCTTGTCGGCCTCGGCCACAGGAACCTGCCAGTACCCACTAGTCAGATCAAGGGTGGAAAAGTAGTTAGCAGATTTTAGTGCAGCTAATGACTCCTCAATCCTAGGTAATGGGTATGCGTCCTTATGTGTGATGCGATTAATCTGCCGATAATCTACGCACATTCTCATGGTCCCATCCTTCTTTTTAACTAACACTAGAGGTGCTGCCCAGGGGCTACAACTGTCTCTTATTACCCCTGCAGATTTCATCTCTCTGAGCATGTCTTTGGTGGTTTGGTAGTGAGCTGGTGGTAAGGGTCTATACCTCTCTTTTATAGGTTGATGGTCACCTGTGGGTATAGTGTGCTCTACCCCTTTGATTTGCCCAAAGTCTTACGGGTGTTAACTGAATATCTGTTCGTATTCTTTCACTACCGGTATACTCCATGCTTGCGACGGGGAGGTGTAGAACTGGTACCTACATGCAACTTTTGGCACCAATCCTCCAGCTTCTCCTCTGAGCCATTGTCATCCGCCTGACATGACGGGTTCAAGGGCTCAGCGGCTGTGATGTTATTGTTATCAACCGTGTACAACTTAGCCATGGTAGCATACTTAGGTAATGTGACCTCATCTTCTCCGCAGTTCAATAGGCGTAATGGCACTCTTCCCCTGTGTACGTCAACTACTCCTCTAGCAGTGAGTATGGTGGGTCTGCTATCTGAGTACACGGGTTCTACCAGGGCCTGATAGTCTTGCCCTTTAATGCCTATTGCGGCTCTACACCAGACCAACATTTCAGTTTTGGGAGGAATTACAATGGGTATTGGATCACTTACTCGTACACTGCTGATCTCACCTCCGGAGATTTCTACCTGTTGCTTCAACATCAGGGCTTTGATCTCTTTGTGCAGAAGCCGCTGTTGCCCTGTTCCGGCAGTCTTGGCGATTTGCTGCAAAACACTTAACACTTCGGAAAAACATTTCTCAATGACATTCATTCCTATCAGCATCACTGGTTCACGGTCTCGCCGGTTAACATCTACGATTATAATACCCTGGTTCTGCAATTCTACCTTCCCAACCTGAATATTCATCTCTCTAAATCCAACCTTTGGTATTACCTGTCCATTACCAGCCCATACTTCAAAGTTAAAGTCATCTGGCGCATTAGTAATGTCTGAATCAGCCCAGTACCTTTTATAAAGAACATGTGGGATGGATGTTATCTGGGACCCGTTATCCAGCAAGGCACTGAAGGGAATGCCATCCAACACAATAGGGATCACCGGTTTTCCTCCCACGAATCTGTCATACCAGGCTGAGGGGCCTTGAGTGTTCATTCCTGGGGAGCGGCCCGCCTGCCCAGGGAATTGTCGTTTAAAGGACACTCTTGAGCAAGATGGCCTGGTTCCTGGCAACGACGGCAAATGGGCTGTCCATCTGGTTGATAGCGATCGCTGGGTCGTCCTCTTGCTGCTGGTATCTTCTGGACCTCATCCACTAGACATCCTCTCTGATGGTCGCCGACTCGATCTTGGGTGCAGGTCTTGACTCTCGCAGTTCCTTGATGACCTTGGCCATGGAGATCACGGTGTCTGTCAGGGCATCTAGCTTTTGATTGATTGCTGCATTTGAGATATATTCCCCGGCCTCAGCAGCAGTCGCTGACATAGCAGATGTCGCTGGCGCTGCCGACTGCTGACGTGCTGCTGCAATGTCCAGGACAGTTGGCAGCTCCCGTGGCTCTTCCAGCTGCTGCAAACGGATAGCTCTATCTTTCAGCTCAGTAAATGCCATGTCAGGGTTCTGCAGCAGTATCATGCTTAACTGTCCTCGATGGGAAGGGGAATGGAGGCCCTCTATGAATTGGTCAAATAGCATTTTATCAGCTCCCGGGGCTAAAGCAGGTTCTGCCAGTTTAAGGGCTCTGAGTGCTTCCTGCAGGTTCAAGGCAAAGTCTCTGGCACTGTGTTTAGGTTTCTGGTGGCATGCAAAGAACCTCATCTTAGCCCGGGTATCAGCAGCAGATTCAAACGTTGCTTTCAGTCTAGCTGCTAGATGCTCTACAGTGTCCTTATCTGTGTCCAGCCAGGACGCAACCTCACGCCGTGCATTGCCCATTAACTGTCCCATGGTGTTGGTGTACAGCTGTGTTAGTGTACAGCAGTCTCAGTATACAGAAGTATCAGTGTTGTGCGGTGGTGTCGGTGTGTGGCAGTGTTGGTGCACGGCGGTGCCTGTGTTCGGCGGTGTCTGTGTTCGGTGGTGTCTGTGTACAGCAGTGTGGGTGTACAGCATTATCAGTGTTGTGCGGCGGTGTCGTTGTGCGGCGGTGTACGTGTTCAGTTGCCGGGCGAGAATAGTCAGCAGGGGCAGAATGGAGCGGGACAGGTTGGAGCGAGCAGGGCAGGATGGAGCCAGCAGTGTCAGTGTGAAGCAGTTGTTGGTGTGAAGCGGTGTCGGTGTGAAGTGGTGTCTGCAGTGTGCAGCGGTGTCAGTATTGTGTGGCGGTGTCTGTGTGCGGTGGTGTCGGTGTTCAGTGACCGGGCGCGACTAATCAGTGTGGGCAGAATGGAGTGGGACAGGATGGTGCAGGGGGGCAACATGGAGGCCAGGATGGAGTTGGGGGGCAGGATGGTGGCAGGATGGATGCGGGGGGGGGGGGGGGCAGGATGGAGGTGGGGGGCAAGATGGAGAACAATGGAGCCAGGGGGGCGAAGGATGGTGGCGGGGGGGCAGGATGGATGTGGGGAGGGAAGGGTGGAGCCGGGGGGGCAGGATGGAGCTGGCGGAGCAGGATGGTGGCAAGGGGGGCAGGATGGAGGGGGGAGGCAGGGTGGAGGTGGGGGGGCAGGATGGAGGCGGGGGGCAGGATGGAGTGAACGGGGCAGGATGAAGGCGGGTGCAGGATGGAGGCAAGGGGGCAGGATGAAGGCAGGGGGCAGGATGGAGGTGGGCAGCAGGATGGTGGTGGGAGGGGGGGCAGGATGGAGCTGGGGACAGGATGGAGCCAGAGGGCAGGATGGAGCAGGATGGAGATGGGGAGGCAGGATGGTGGCGGGGGGGCAGGATGGAGCTGGCAGGGCAGGATGGTGGAGGGGGTGCAGGATGGTGGCGGGGGGACAGGATGGTGGCGGGGGGACAGGATGGTGGTGGGGGGGGCAGGATGGTGGTGGGGGGGGCAGGATGGTGGCGGGGGGCAGGGTGGAGCCGGGGGGCAGGATGGAGGCGGTGGAGCAGGATAGAGGCGCGGGGGCAGGATAGGGGCGCGGGGGCAGGATAGAGGCAGGGGAGCAGGATGGAGCTGGGGGGCAGGATGGAGCCGGCAGGTAGGATGGAGGCGGGGGGCAGGATGAAGGCGGGGGCAGGATGGAGCAAGTGGGGAAGGATGGAGCCGGCAAAGCAGGATGGTGGTGGGGGGGCAGGATGAAGGCGGGGAAGCAGGATGGAGCCAGGGGTGCAGGATGGAGGCTGGGGGCAGGATGGAGACGGGGGGCAGGATGGAGACGGGGGCCAGGATGGAGACGGGGGGCAGGATAGAGGTGCGGGGACAGGATAGAGGCGGGTGGGCAGGATGGAGGAGGGGGGCCGGATAGAGGCGCAGGGGCAGGATAGAGGCAGGGGGGCAGGATAGAGGCGAGGGGCAGGATGGAGCCGGGGGGGTAGGATGGAGCAGGGGGAGGCAGGATGGAGCCAGCGGGTTAGAATGGAGGCAGGGGGCAGGATGTAGGCGGGGAGGGCAGGATGAAGCGAGCGGGGCAGGATGGGATGGAGGCGGGGGAGCAGGATTGAGCCGGGGGGGCAGGATGGAGCAGGGGGGCAGGGTGGTGGCAGGGGGGAAAAGGATGGAGCCTGGGGTACAAAATGGAGCTGGAGGGGGCAGGATGGTGGTGGGGGTCAGGATGGTGGCGGGGGGCAGGATGGAGCGATAGGGGCAAGATGGAGCGAGCAGGGCAGGATGGTGGTGGGGCAGGATGGTGGCGGGAGAGGCAGGATGGTGGCGGGGGCAGGATGGAGGCGGGGAGGACAGGATGGAGGCGGGGAGCAGTATGGAGCAAGGGGCAGAATGGAGTGAGCAGGGCAGGATGGTGGCTGGGCAGGATGGTGGCGGGGGAGGCAGGATGGTGGCGGGGGGCAGGATGGAGTCGGGGAGGGCAGGATGGAGGTGGGGGAGCAGTATGGAGCAATGGGCAGAATGGTGGGGGGGGACAGGATGGAGCCAGAAGGGACAGGATGGAGCCAGAAGGGACAGGATGGAGCCGGGGGGGCAGGATGGAGCCGGGGGCAGGATGGAGCCAGGGGGGCAGGATGGAGCCTGGGGGTCAGGATGGAGTCGGGGGGACATGATGGAGCCGGGGGGCAGGATGGATTTGGGGGGCAGGATGGAGGCGTGGACAGCATAGACACAGGGGGGCAGCATGGAGCCAGGGGGGCAGGATGGAGGTTGGGGGCCAGAATTCACCTCGCCCCTTCTGTTCTCACCTGTCTTCTCCAGCTACAGAGTCGCACTGTACAGCGGTCATGTGACAGGGCATGCTGTGTGATGTCACATCAGCCCGCCCTGTCACATGACCGCTGTATACAGAGTGCGACTCTCTACCAGGCTGGAGAAGATGGGTTGAGAGCAGCAGTAGGCGGCGGATAATGGTGCCAGGGGTCAGAGCGTGCCGGCAGACAGGTGAGTATCCTCACTGAAGATTTTTTTATTTTTACTTTTACTATGGAGAAGCGGGGGCCGAAGGGAGCGGAGGCAAGAGGAGCGAGGGGGCTGTGAGGGGAGCCGCGGCTCTTTTGCATACTGGTCACTTCCGTCTGCGGCGCGATTTTGGCCATTAGACAATTATATAGTAGATACCATATAACCTCTGAACCACCAGCCATAACCCTCCAATGTGCATTTCGTATGTCTTCCTCAGAGAATATCTATATATAGAATACACAGCCAAATAACAAAAAAACACTAAAAAATGCCTGTGATTCAGTACCTCCCTGTCTGGAATGGTGGCAATTGCAGAATTCCTGGAGCAGCTCCCAGAAGCTTGGAACTTGCTGCAGTCAAAGCAACGATGCAGGAGATCCTGGGAGGTCGGGATCCCAAAGGCGATGCTGCTACCCCTTCTGCCCAGTATTCACAAAATGTGACAGCACCAAAGAGGCTGTCCCTTATTGTGGCTCCTCCTGACCTTTTTCTTATTATACTGCCTTTCAGAGATGGGTCATCTGGGGCCCAAGGGTCATCATAGTAGAGGTCATCTAAATATCAGAGTCTGGGAGGATGTCAGCATCCAGGAGAAGATTGTCTTCAAGGAGGAGGTCCGGATCCAGGAGACGATCATCCTCAAAGAAGAAGTCAGCATCTAGGAGACGATAATCTGTAAGAGTGTGTAAAAATTTACTTCATGAATAAAAAGGTGGAGGCTGTCAGCTGAAGCGGTTGTCACGGAGACAAGGAGTAATTATGACAGTTTGTACTGAGGTAAACAAGTCTCCTGAGGGGTGTGAGGGGAGAGGCTGTGGAGAAGTCTGAGCCAGATAAAGCTGAGACTGGACACTGATCCACTGGACAGCCGAGCAGGGCTGCCACTAGAAATTTTGGGGCCCCTAACTGACAAAATTTTGTGGCCCCCCTGAGACTCCACCCCATTTCTGCCTCCACCAAGCTCTACCTCCACGCAGGCTCCACCTCCACCCAAGCTCCTGTGGCACCCCAGGGGTTAAAGTGCCACAGAAACAACAACAAGGGTTAACTCCCCACACAACACCTGACACTGCACTAGCACGTCTAGGCCAGTAGGGGGAGCTAAAGCAGCTCCTTTATATACTCTGGTGTCAAGAGGAAGTAGTTAGTTCAGTTCCTGGGAGAACTGAGGAAGAAAGACTGGAGTGTAAAGAGGCTGCCTCAGGCTTCTCTACAGTCTGCTCCTCGATTCCAAGCCTAGCCAGGTTCTAAGGGAAGCAGTGCAAGAAACAGAGGAACACATCTGGGAGACTGAGTTACTTCATAACTCGCCCCGGAGGAGCGCACAGACCGGATACCGGATCCGAATCTGTGACTGAAACACGCAGCACAGTAAACACCGGGATAGTGGAGGTTGTAGATCTACACTGTACCTCAGCAAAGCAACATGGCGGGGTCAGAAGCATACGGAAAGACTCAATTTGCGTAGCAAAGGGGGTACCTGTGAGGAGAGACAGTGCCAGCAACTCAGCTAAAGCAGCAGCAGGGCCACACACACAGCGCTGCAGTGGGAAGCTGAGGACCCAGTCAGGGTGGGAGCAACCCGGCCCCCTCAATATGCGACCTACCAGAAAACTTTTGGTAACATCTGGCCAGGTGCGCAATTGAAAATGAAAAGCTAAACCGGACATCCTATTACGGGCCATAGCTCCCGAAACGCCGCTGCTGCGCAGGTCACACAAGTATAAAAGCGTATACCTCAACAAACATTCGTTGGACAGCCCGACCGGGTTGTCTCCCACCATCCAACACCAGTCGCCCCACGCCTTACCATATGATCTCCACGTGGAAGGCGCAATTGAAGATCGGATGAGTTGCATCAAGTCTCCAGCAATTCCCACATTGACGCCGGGCAAACCGAACCTGTCGCCTGGGCGGACGGGTGAAGTTCCCAAAATTTCTGAAAGTTAAAGCGGGAGTGAGCATCAACGACCTCATTATGACCACCTGGAATGTGCTTAGCTCTAAACAACACATTAAAAGACAGACATTTTAGTACAATAAACCTAAGGAGCTTAATGACCGGAGGAGAGGAAGGCGATAGATAGTTAATCGCATGAACTACGCTAGCGTTGTCCGACCAAAAATGCACCCGCCTGTTCCTAAGCTCCGATCCACATAACTCCATGGCTACCGCAATTGGGAACAGTTCCAGCAATGTCAAATTTCTCGTCCATCCCCGCTCCACCCAATCCTCTGGCCAGTCATTGGTCAAGAAAAATGACACCAAAGCCGGCAGATCCCGCCGCGTCCGAGAAAAGCTGAATGTCGTGATTGGAGCATTCATTCTCCTGAAAACACGTATGCCCATTGTACGATAACAGGAAAGTCTGCCAGACTCTCAAATCATCCTTCAGAGGCCGTGTAATCCGGATCCAATGATGAGAGCGAGATATCCCTCTCGTCGCGATGGATAACCGTCTTGAAAAAAATCCGACCCATCGGCATCACTCTGCAAGCGAAATTCAGGGATCCTATCAAGGACTGCATCTGTACAAGCGTTACCTTCCCAACTGAAAGAAATCCTTTGATCAACTCGCTCAAGGCCATCAATCTTGTCCTGCGGGAGCCGAAACTCCATCGCCACGGAATCTATGACTATCCCCAAGAATGACTGCTCTGTAGTAGGACCTACGGTCTTATCTGCCGACAGGGGAACGCCGAAAGTTCTTATTAAAGACCGAAATCGATCCAGAATGTCTTGGCAGGCGGGGGAACCGGCTGGTCCCACAAACAAAACATCATCGAGGTAGTGGGTAACAGATTTTGTATGGGCATCGGCCCGGGTAACCCACTCCAAAAAGGTGCTAAATGTTTCAAAGTACTGACAGGAGATTGAACAGCCCTTTGGCAACCAATTGTTAATCGTTTTTGCGACTTTGGGCTTGCGGTCGTAAACTCTGTCCCCCGATCCTGCGCTCCCTATCTATGGAGTGCTGTTCCGTCGACCCTAACTGCTATATCTAAATGAGAACCCAGCGGGGGGACGCCGCAAAATAAACCATCATTATATATGTCAGGCCGCGGAGGGGGGGGGGGGTTTGGGAACGTCTACTAGCTTCATTACCTTGGGATTAACAAATACCTTACTTCCCATAGCCGCCGATCCCACCCCCCAGGCTCCCATGTATGGGTACTCACCAATCGTTGAGGCAGATGCTTGCTGTCCTTGTTCCAGGGGAGGGTCCAAATGCTGCGTTGAGTGGCGCACTGCGGCGTGTCCTGTGGTCCGTCTGCGTAACCTCACCGATTCGTCCGATGAGGAAGGAGACTGCCAGCGCGAGGATCTCGGGCGTCTGCTACGGCTGCCAAACCTCGACCTGTGAGAATGGCGGCAGCTACTCATACGCCTGCGAGGGGTTAAAGTGCGCTGCCTGTAACCGTCCTCTTCCGAAGAGGACGTGCTGCGCCCAGTGCGGCTGCCCGCACCCCTAGATAATCCTGGGGCCAGGGTTCCTCCACCTGGTTGGTGTACTCCAGGATCCACGCCACCCGTCCCCTGGGATCCCGGCTGCAATGGTAACTGAGGTGTGGAAATATGCAGTGGGGGCATGATGGGCCCAGCGGGGTTACTCTGCTGACTCATCGCCTGAAATATAGTGGAGTATGATGGGAATACAGGTGAAAAACTACCCGCTCCAGAATGAAATAAGGCAGTGGACATAACAGACTGTCCTACAGCCGAGGGGCATCCCATATTTTACCATACAGGCTGCTGTCCCGTGGCCAATTGCACCTCCCCCCCTGCTGCAGCGTCCGTCCCCATATCCCCGTCTGGGGTGACTGAGGGATTAATGGTGGTGCTATGCTGCGACCTCAGGGGTTCATCTAAGCCCCCCGCTGAGGCACTGGAGGAACTGTGCGTGCCTCCCATGGTAACCCTCCCTTGTGGCTCTGAGGGGTCGTGATAACCGGGACCTATGTGCCTTGGAGCAGAGGATATTAAGCCTGCTGTAGCAGGGGGCACAATGGCGTGCTCGGCAGGGGGCATGCTTGGAAAAACCGTGGGGTACACCGCACTTGTCACCGCAGGAGCTTGCACATGTGCTCCGGCGGCAAGGGAAGCTTGGGGACGGGTGGGCGGAGCCTGTGGAGCGATGCGGGAAGAAGACTTCCGCGAGCTCCTTTTCAAATTCACTGGCGGGCTCAAGCGAGTTGGCGGGCGGGTAGCTCTTCTAGGTCGCCGCCCGCCGGCTTCCAAAGCTTGAGCCTCAGCAGGGAGGGAGCCGGCGCCGGCTAACAGCGCCGCAATCCAAGCGCTACCCTCCCTGCTGATGCGCTGTCTTACCGCCTCCTGAAGCGGGTCCATAATACCGGCTGCCCAACAGGTCCGGGTCCAAAAGAGAGTGCCGGATGCTGTTGGGCAGTGGCTTTTTAGCTGGTGGGTAGACCCCTCCAGGAGGGGAGTCCTCCTCCTCCCACGTCATCACTGGGAGGAAGATGGACTCCGGGAAAGTGGAGGGGCCCCGGCAGTCAGGGGGCAGTAGCCTAAGCTGCGGCTGCAGTGCCCCTCTTTCTGCGCATGCACCGTCTCTGCAGCCATTTT
The DNA here is from genome assembly GCA_033576535.1 of Allobates femoralis. Taxonomy (NCBI): domain Eukaryota; kingdom Metazoa; phylum Chordata; class Amphibia; order Anura; family Aromobatidae; genus Allobates; species Allobates femoralis. Next base: position 110,801,283 of record JARQOC010000009.1, on the reverse strand, counting down.
CTGGAAGTCTGGACAATAGAGGCTGAGTCACAGCTTGGGAATGCCCCTCTCTGTGCATGTCTCTCCCCATGTGCACAGTCTCTCCCCTCTTTGTGTCTGTCACCCCTTTGCTTAGTCTCTCTCTCCTGTGCACTGTCTCTGTCCCTCCTGTTTGCTGTCTCTCCCCTGTGCCTTTTCCCCCCCTGTATGCTGTGTCTCTCCCGTGGTCTGTCTCCAACCTGTGCACTGTGTCCCACCTGCGCCTGTGTCCCGCTTGTGTCTCTCTCTTCTTCACCTGTCTCCACCCTGTGCCCATCTTCCCCCTGTACGCTGTGTCTCCCCCCTGCACCTATCTCCTTCCTGTGTGCTGTGTCCCTGCCTACATCTGTCTCTCCCCTGTGCGCCTGTCTCACGCCTGCACTCTGTATACCCCTCTGCGCCTGTTTCCCCCCTGTGCTGTGTACCCCTGCTTGCTGTGTCTCTCCCCTGCACCTGTCTCCTGCTGTGCACCTGTCTTCTTCCTGTGTGCTGTTTTCTCCCTTCACGCTTTCTCCCCCCTGAGCCTGTCTCACCCTGGACACGGTGTAATTGGCTCCTGACATGACGGGCGGGCCCGTGACTGGAGGCAGACCTAGCGGCAGCCCTGCATAAAAAATTTGGAGTGCTAAACACATAACAATGTGGGTATAAGACATACTTACACATTCTGTATATACAGGAGCATCCCAATGAATTAGAATATCATCTAAAAGTTAATTTATTTCAATAATTCAATAAAAAATGCAAAGCGCATATATTATATAGAAAAATATATATTAGAATCTGGGAGTCCTCAGTGGTTGATACCTTTTAATGGTATCAACTACTGAGGAATCTCAGATTCTAATATATATTTTTCTATCTACTGGCTAACAAGGTACAAACATTTATTGTACCTTATATTATATAGAGTTATTACAAACAGAGTGATCTATTTCAAGAGTTTATTTATGTTAATGTTGATGATTATTTAGTATGCCAATGAAAACCCAATGGTCATTATGCCAGAAAATTAAAGTAGGGAGGATGAAGAGTTAAAAACCGCGCTGCCGTATTCCACAATACATCAAGGGTGAATATAATATTGATTTATTAATCAACGCATTTCAGCGCTCTGTGAAACATAGTAATATGATATTGATTTGCACTGTGGAAAGGGCTAGGGAAACACATTGACTAATAAATCAATATTATATTCACCCTTTGATGTCTCGTAGAATATGGCAGCGTGATTTTTAACTCTTCATCCTCACTACTCTATATGCACCACACTGGTGCATATACAAATGAAAAAAAATATAAAAAATAATAACATAAAAAGAAATACCGTATATACTCGTGTATAAGCCGAGTTTTTCAGCACAAAAAATGTGCTGAAAAGTCCCCCCCTCGGCTTATACACGAGTCATATACATCGGTATACAGGTGCCCCCCCATCAGTGGTATACAGGGCCCCCCCTTGCTGCCTCACACCTGTAAAGTAATACACATTATACTTATCCCTGTCGCTGTCGCAGCTCTGACACCGCGCTCCTCCGGGTCTTCATGCTTCCTCCTCCGGCGCACAGGCAGTGACGTCATTGCCTGCGCCCGCCGGTCACAAGCAGGAAGAAGCATGAAGACCCGGAGGAGCACGGTGTCAGAGCGGCGACAGGGATAAGTATAATGTGTATTCCTTTACAGGTGTGTGGCAGCAATACCACTGATGGGGGGGGGCGGGCGGCCTGTATACTACTGGGGCCTGTATACCACTGGGGCCTGTATACCACTGATGGGGGGGCGCCTGTATACCACTGGGGCCTGTATACCACTGGGGCTGCTGTATATACTGCTGGGGCCTGTATATACCACTGGGGAGGCTGCTGTAATACTGCTGGGGCCTGTATATACCACTGGGGAGGCTGCTGTATACCACTGGGGCTGCTGTATATAATGCTGGGGAGGCTGCTGTATACTACCACTGGGGAGGCTGCTGTATACTACCACTGGGGAGGCCTGTATACCACTGGGGGGGGCCTGTATACCACACTGCTGGGGGCTGTATACCTGTGCTGGGGTCCACCCTCGGCTTATACACGAGTCAATAGGTTTTCCCAGGTTTCGGGGGCAAAAGTTCAGGGGTCGGCTTATACACGGGTCGGCTTATACATGAGTATATACGGTAATAATAATCCACCAATCCAGATATAAAAGGAATATAAAAATTAATAAAAATAAAATAAAAATAATAATAATAATCCACCAATCCAGATGGAAAATATATATAAAAATGAATAAAAAAAAAATAAGAAGAATAATCCACCAATCCAAACGGAAAATACATATAAAAAATAATAAAACAAGAAAAAATAAATAATAATCCACTAATCCAACAATATGAATGGAAAATAAATAGAAAATAAATTATTAAAAAAATAATAATAAAGTACCGTAATAATAATAATAATAATAACAACAGATAGAAGCCCTGGGCCTGCTGAGACTTGTAGTTCTGTAACAGATAGAAACCTGGGCCTGCTGGGGCTTGTAGTTGTTACAGATAGAAGCCCTGGGTCTGCTGGGGCTTGTAGTTCTGTAACAGATAGAAACCTGGGCCTGCTGGGGCTTGTAGTTCTGTTACAGATAGAAGCCCTGGGTCTGCTGGGGCTTGTAGTTCTGTAATAGATAGAAGCCCTGGGCCTGTTGGGGCTTGTAGTTCTGTAACAGATAGAAGCCCTGGGCCTGGTGGGGCTTGTAGCTCTGTAACAGATAGAAACCCTGGGCACGCTGGGACTTGTAGTTCTGCACTAACAGGTAGCAGACTTGGGTCATTCTAGGACTTGTAGTTCTCAAATAATAAGTTGTAGACATGGGCCTGCAGGGATTTATAGTCCATCTGAGCTGTGTAGAGCACTGCTGTATCCAGCTGGGAGAGGACCCTGCCCTGTAATCACCTCGTGCCATATAGAGAACTCCTCTACACCCACCATATTATAATAACAATCCTCCACACATCGTCACTTCCTCCATACATGGCCTACTGCCCCCATCATTCTCACCTGAGCCTGCATGTGTGTCACACACGTCCAGTCAGAGAGAGTCAGTGCTTACAAAGTGCACAGCCTGTGTCTAGTGAATGTCTGCAGTCTGCACTCTCTGGCTGCGGCTGCGCTGGCTGCCATGGCGCCGCGGCTCTGAGTTTGCACTGTGCACAGCCCCGGGCCCCAGTAGTCTATTGTCTCTCTGACTCTGAGTGAGAGCAGGTGGGCGGGGCCGGTCGCTCCAAGTCCCGGGTCCCCCCCATCCTCTGTGCACAGAGCCAGACTGCAGTGTGCAGCACACAGCCACACAGTCAGAGACTCAATGCTGGCCGGGGGATTGGGGGGCCCTGCTCACTCCGAGTCCATGATGCACACAGCCTGAGCCACGCCTCCTACAGTCATGGCCGGGCCCCCCTCTCCTTTGTAAAAATGTCCATGTCCCCTGGGAGAAGCACGGGTCCCCTGACTGGAGGCAGAGGCGTCACCCCTGATGGTGGGCATGCAGCCGAGCCCATGGAGGTGACCAAAGACTTATTCGATGATAGGAAGCGAGCATACTACTGCCAGGAGAGGAGTGCTTTGGAGGAGATGGGTCGGCCATACTGTGAGAGAAAAAGACTGAATCTCTGCTGTAAGACTGCAGGCCTTGGTGTGGTGTCTCCAGGTGAACACACTGGGCCCCCCAAAAAGCTACAGAGACTTAGGACCCCCTTCAGACAAGACAACAGAATATCCCTGTTTACTACAGTTGTGTTTTATTTATTTTTCGTTTTTGGCGCTGAGGACCATTGGAAGTGACTGCAATCAGTAATCAGTACTTCCCCTGGCCTGGTACAGACTATAACTGGACTAAACGGTAGCATTAGATAAGATAACCGGGTATCCAACAGATCAGACATATAAATATATATATACATATATGTACACTGGGTTTATATGTATTGTATGTATAGAGTTGATAGGATTGTAAATCGGTGTGTTCTTTCAGTGATCCGCAATAAACTGCATCCATCTGATTTACACCTGTCCTGCTGCTGTGTGTAGTTAATTATCGCTTATTTTTCTGTATAGATTTTAGGTAAATTTACTTTTGGCATTGTCTCCTCACACTGAGGAGGAACATTAAGGTAACACACCGACCCCTAGCTTGATGCTGGGTGTATGTAAATAATTAATCTATTTCTGGGTAAATAACATATCTGTGCATCTTGTTCTAAACTTTCCATCTCTTTCACCAAGTAAAAGTAAGTATTTAATGTCGCTTCTGCCTCCGTCTCTGTTTTTGTGACTCGCTGAATCTAGTACGGACCTCTGGTCATTACACATCTTCAGGGAGAACATCAGCGTCCATGAGAGGAGGTCATCATGAAGGAGGAGATCATTGTCCAGGAGGAGATCATCTGTATCCTGTGAGATCATCCAGCGTGCAGTCCACTCTCTAGTCAGCCATGTTCAAGCACGGCGGCTTTCCAGATTCCCCTTGTGCGAGTTGCTGAAGCAGCTACAATGCCTGATCATTCTGGATAGATCATCATTTGGAGTCGGATGGACTGGCTGATGGGTTTTGCGGACTGATGCAGCCTGGTGAGTATGATTCTATGTTATCTACCTCTTCACCTAGTTTACTTTTTAGTTTGCTAGCCAGGCTCTGGGTGGTGGTGGGGGTCTTGGCCTTAGCAGGCAGAGCGTGGTCGCGTGTGACACTGAGAGGAGTAGGAGTGGCAGCGTATTCGGAATGATTCGACACTTGGATCTTGGATTGGAATAAAAAAAAATATGTGGGGCTTCGCGCTATATCTGTGTCCTCCAGCCAGGTACAACTAGGGAGCTGAGGGCTGGAATCCGCAACACAGGGAGGCCCAAGCTTTCTGGGCCGTCACCCGTTGCAAATTACAGTCCGCAGCCGCCCCAGAAGATGGCGCTGTACCCAACTCATCCAGGGCCCTGGTGCGTTGGCTCACTGGGTAATAAAGGGGTTAGGGCCAGCTTTGTATTATCAGCTGGCCCCAAGCTCAAAATTCATGGGGTCACGCCAATATTAGACATCACCACCATGAATTTCTATTAAAGTGTTAAAAGATTTATTCTCTGTGTTATGTTTTTTTTTATTAGAAAACAAAACAACACTTAGAGACTCCATCTTTATTAAGAAAATAATCTTCCGTCCGACGTAATCCAATCCAATTTTGTTCTTTAGCTCAGCTACATCTCTGGTAGAGAACCTCTATCAGTAATGTAGCTGAGCAGTGCGGCCATGGATAAGTTCATGTGAGATCATGCTGTCAAGCTTGAACTCACATGAACCCTTTGACAGGACTGCAGCTATTTCAAATGAACAGCTGATCAGCATTAGCTGATACCTCAACTGTTCGTTTGAAATAACCGTCGGGAAAGCCGTCATTGAGAAGACATCACTGCTGGCTTTCCTATGCAGAGCTGCGCTCCCCGCTCCCTGATGCCCCCTCCCCGCTAAGTTAGGAACGGGCGGGGAGTGCAGAACCAGGGAGTCGGGAGGGGGCATCAGGGAGCAAGGAGCACAGCACAGAACGGGAAAGCCGGCTGTAAAGTCTTCTCACTGCCAGCTTCCCCACCCGGGTCCTGCGCTCCCCGCTTCCTTGTGCTGCGCTCCCCGCCTGGTCCTAACTCAGGATCGGGGTAGGACTCGACGGGGGGAGCGGAGGATCGGGATGGGAGGCAGAGGATCAGGCTGAATGATTGTTTAAAAGCCAGCGGCTTTTTACCGCCAGCTTTTAAACAATCATGCACCCATTTCAGCCTTTTCCTCAGCCCCCAGACTGCTGTATAGGGTCCAGCTGAGGAATTATTCGCAGTACTCGCATTTCCCATTGACTTACATTAGACTTGCTACTCATAACGAGTACCCGAGTATCGGGATCTACTCGTTACGAGTATAGCGAGTCCGAATATTTCACTACTCACTCATCCCTACTTACAGTCAATCAAAACCCAAAGGTCATTATGTCAGGAAATAAAAGTAGGGATGATGAACAGTTAAAAACTGCGCTGCCATATTCCACAAAACATCAAAGGGTGACGGTAATATTGATTTATTAGTCAACGTGTTTGAGAGCTCCCAGAAACGCCCTGAAACAAGGCAATATTAACTTGATTTTTGATGATATTCTAATTCATTGAGATGCAGCAGTACATGGTGGGCCATTTATATAGATATACCTAAACAAAATGGGAATGGTTGGTGATATCAACTTCCTGTTTGTGGCACATTAGTATATAGGAGGGTGAAAACTTTTCCAGATGGATGGTGACCATGGTGGCCATTTAGAAGTCAGCCATTTTGGATCCAACTTTATTTTTTTCAATGGGAAGATGGTCATGTGACACATCACACTTATTGTGAATTTCATAAGAAAAACAATGGTATGCTTGGTTTTAACGAAACTTTATTCTTTCATTAGTTATTTACAAGTTTATGTAGCACTCACCACATGTCACTGGAGAATGGTATTAGTCAGACATTCCTTCGGCGGAAATTAGCTATTCACAAATGACACCCTTACAAAATCCAGCTGCTGAAGAATCTCAACAAAGATCAGCGGACTGAATTGCAGAATGGGGGTCATTCCATGTCAAGTGAACCAATGATTATTACCTCTATATTTTTAATTCTTTTGAGATTTTGTTATTTGATAATAGCATGTCAGACAATGCAAAATGTGAGAGAAAAAATTTTTTAAAAAATTTATTTTTTTTTAAAATGATTTTCAAAGTTCGGAAAAAGTGTGAATTTCGCTGTTGCCTGCCTTTACGTTTCTCCTCATAACTCAGGCTAGGAATAAGATAGAGAGACAAAATAAACACCAATCTACTCAGAACTATACAGGCTTTCATCAGATATGTCACAAGAGGATCTTTGTTAATATTTTACCCATGTGATCGCAAGCGCAAAACTTTAAAACGTGTTTCCGAAAAATCGGCGCGCTTTAAATATTTCAAAAACTGCCCATGTGTCTGCTTTGCTCTTAGCCACATCTGTACCAAATTTCAAGTTGGGATCGCAATGGGATCATATTTTAACATATTTTACTATTAATAGCGTCAATGGGTCATTCCATATCAAGTGATCTAAATATGAATATTTTTTTTTACCTGACGTCTTTAGATTTTTATTTTTTTTTTTCCTTTATGAAGTACTACTTTAGTTAATTACAAATTAAAAGTTTGGAATTTTTTTCTTCATCAGTTAATTTTTTACAGATTTTTAAAGTTTAAAAAAAGGGTGAATTTTGGCCTGGTATGGCTTTACATTTTTATATCTCGGGCTAGAAATAAGATAGAGAAACAAAATAAACACCATTCTACTCAGAACTGTCCAGGCTTTTACCAGATATGTCACAAGAGTATATTTGTTAATTTTAATTTTTTACCCATGCGAATGCAAACGCAACATTTTGAAACGCATTTCCGAAAAAACGTTTTAATAAAAATTTTCCAAAACTGCCCATGTGTCTTTTATGCTCTTAGCCACATCTGTACCAAATTTCAAGTTGGGATCGTGATGGGATCATATTTTAAAATATTTAACTATGGTTAATCTCATTTTTATTAAATTTTGAAAAAACATATGAAAGACATACATTCAATCTTTTAACAAAATCTTGAGACATATAAAATATACAAAAAGAGAATTCACAAAGTTATTAGTAACTTTAAGATAAGCTGCAAATTTACTTTTGCGCTTATCTCTGGTGCAATATATACTACAATCTAAATATAATTCCAAACACTCAAGTATACAACCTTTCTCAGGGTTTTGAGATGTTCTGATGTCAAGGGGACAAGCAGCCCCAGCAGAATGATTTTTATCACTTGGCCCCTTCTAACAGGTTGACCACGTAAGTGGGTCATTACCCGTTGAGGCCTAGTTGGAATAGTCTATCGACTGGTGTACCGGAAAGGAAGGCCGAAATATTAATGATCTACTCACAGCTCAGAGTTTCCGATACCTGTTTAATGTTCACTAGAATTCTGAAGGTATAAGTGTAGAAAGGAAATACCTAGACTGAATGTATCAGATGGGAAGAAAAGAGAGATAGAAAAGAAGAGAGAGAGAGAAGAGAAACAAAAACCATTAGAAAAAGTTATACTGGGAAAGAAAAGCCACGTAAGAAAAAAAGAAAAAAAGGAGGGGGGGGACGGGTGAGGTATGGGAAGGAGAAAGGGTACTCATCCCACTGGCTCCCCAACAGTCAGAGGTCGAGCCATATTATCTGTGCTGGAAAAGATACTCCTAAATTCTGCAGAGTGGTGAAAAAGAATCCATTCAACCCAAATCCCTAAGAATTTGTTCCGAGATCCCGACGCATCAGCTGCGAGCTCCTCCATTTGATATATGTCCATCAATTCTTTGAACCAATCAAGTAGAGATGGAGCCCGGCTTGATTTCCGGAACCTCGGGATCACAGCACGAGCAGCCGAGATGCAAAAGCGGAGAATATCCCTCTTCTGTAGCCCAATAGGACCTGGAAAAATGGATAACATTGCCGATTCTGGGCAGCATTCGGCTTGTTTACCTGTTATCCGGGCGTATGCATTGAAAACCTCAGACCAGAACCGCCGGATTTCCCCACAACTCCACCAAATGTGTATCATTGTACCCTTCTCTTCCCCACAGCGCCAGCAGGTATCAGGGGTTCCAGGGAACATGTTCCGGAGTGTCGTCGGGCACAAGTACCATCTAGTGAGCAGCTTATAGCTTCTTTCTTGTGCAGAACAAGCGCTAGCTAGTGAGTGAGTAAATCTAAAGCATTTCTGCCAATTAGCTTCTGAAATGCTACACCCCAATTCCCTCTCCCAAGCACGTTGGAAGTAAAGGGTGCCCTGCTCTCTCATGGACCCTAAGGCCTGGTATAGAACTGATATTTTGCGCCTCGGTGGAGCCTCCAGTTGGAATAACCTCTCCAATACGTTGGGCGTCAATCTTACCCTGCAAGAGTGGTCAGCTGAATATAAGTATGCTCTGTATTGGAGAAATTCGAATCACTTAAGAGGTCTCGTAGGTTCTTTGAGTTGTAGCTCTGCCATCGGGGGCAAACCACCACTGGACAGAGTCTGTCCTACTCGGGTGTCATCCACAATCCGCCAACATAAAAATCTCTGCCTGTCAAATCTGGGTGGGAAAGATGGGTTGGAAAAAAGGGGAGTCAAACGGCTAAGTCTGTCGTTTAAGCGGAGGGTTTTCGTCACTAGGTGCCATACCTTCAAGGTGTTTCTGGTCATGTCTGTCAAAGGTACTAGGTCTGTGGAGTCTTTAGGGGAAATCCAAACCAGGTGTTTCAGCGGAATCCCCAAACCCTCTTGCTCCACCCCTACCCATTTCTTGGAGGACGCATGATAATGCCAATCCAGAGCTCTAACAAGAGAGGAAGCCACAAAGTACGCTCGTATGTTGGGTAGTCCAACCCCTCCTCTGGTCTTGGGCAAGGATAGGATATTCATTCGCAATCTGGACCTCTTGTCCCCCCAGACAAATCTAAGGATCATAGATTGCATTTTGGAGAGGAAGCCTCTATCCAATAGAACAGGAACTGTCTGAAAAGTATATAAGAGTCGGGGCAAGACATCCATCTTGACTACGTTTATTCTCCCGAACCAGGATAGCTTTAATTGTCTATAGGAGGTAAATGCCGATTCCGCGTTAGTCAAAAGGGGTTGATAATTTAAAATGAATATTTGTTTAAGATCTTTTGGTATAAGGACTCCCAAGTACTTAATGGCTTCTACTTTCCATTTAAATGGGAACTGTTTAGATAGATGAGAAACCAATTCTCCAGGCAAAGAAATATTGAGTGCCTCGGTTTTGGAGCAATTCACTTTAAAGTTGCTCAATTGTCCGAACCGTTCAAACTCCATTAAGACCGAAGGGATGGAGACCAGGTGCTGGGAGATGTAAAGTAGTAGGTCATCTGCAAATAAGGCTAATTTGTGATGACTCTGTCCCAGCTTGACCCCATGGACGCATTCATTGGACCTAAGTGCAAAATATTTAACTATTATAGAGTCAATTCAAAAATCACCAAGAACACAATCAGTCATTTTTTCACAATTGCCCGTCAATAGTTTGAATTTGATATAAAGAAACATAGTCTTGTAACATCTCAAATGAAAGCTGTTACCGTTCTGAGTAAAATGATGCCTCTCCCACTTCATTATCTTATTTCTAGCCTGAGATAAAAAAAATGTACAGTCATACCAGGCCAAAATTCACCCTTTTTTTAAACTTTAAAAATCTGTAAAAAATTAACTGATGAAGAAAAAAATTCTAAACTTTTAATTTGTAATTAACTAAAGTAGTACTTCATAAAGGAAAAAAAAAAAAAAAAATCTAAAGACGTCAGGTAAAAAAAAATATTCATATTTAGATCACTTGATATGGAATGACCCATTGACGCTATTGCTAGTAAAATATGTTAAAATATGATCCCATTGCGATCCCAACTTGAAATTTGGTACAGATGTGGCTAAGAGCAAAGCAGACACATGGGCAGTTTTTGAAATATTTAAAGCGCGCCGATTTTTCAGAAATGCGTTTTAAAGTTTTGCGCTTGGGATCACATGGGTAAAATATTAACAAAGATCCTCTTGTGACATATCTGATGAAAGCCTGGACAGTTCTGAGTAGATTGGTGTTTATTTTGTTTCTCTATCTTATTTCTAGCCCGAGATATGATAGAAAATGTAAAGCCATACCAGGCCAAAATTCGCACTTTTTTAAAACTTTAAAAATCTGTAAAAAATTAACTGATAAAGAAAAAAATTCAAAACTTTTTTTTTGTAATTAGATAAAGTTGTTCTTCATATAGTAAAAAAATTTAAAAAATCTGAGGACGTCAGGGAAAAAAAATATTCATTTTTGGATCACTTGACATGGAATGACCCGTGGGCAAAACAAAAATTGGAACAGGACCCTCAGTTTACACATAACATTATGTTCAGTGATTAGGCAAACGTTTTTGTGAATGGTGACGTTAACAAACAAAACCACCGCTATTGGTCTGACACTAAACCACAGTGGATAGATCCCTCCAAGATTGTTGGAACACAAGAATTGATGGTATGGTGTGGTATATGGGGTTCAAAGATAGTGGGGCCATTCTTCATCAATGGAAACTTCAATGCCACTAGATATCTGAAATTGCTACATGAGGATGTGTTGCCCTCTTTATGCACTGAAGATGGCACATGCCCTGAGTTTTTCCAACAAGATAGTGCACCACCACATTATGGATGTCTGGTCTGAGCATTCCTACATGAACAGTTTCCTGGAAAGTGGATTGGTCGCCGTGGGCCAGTTGAATGGCCATAAAGGTCTTCCGATCTGACCCCCTTAGACTTTTATCTTTGGGGTCATCTGAAGGCAATTGTCTATGCTGTGAAGGTACGAGATGTGCAGCATCTGAAACAACGGATACTTGAAGCCTATGTTAGCATTTCTTCTGCGGTGTTGCTATCAGTTTGTCAATAGTGGAAAAGAGAGGGCTGCATTGACAATGCAACACAATGGGCAGCACTTTGAATAAATTTTATAAGTGGTCATAAACTTGTAAATAACTAATGAAAGAATAAAGTTACGTTAAAACCAAGCATACCATTGTTTTTCTTATGAAATTCTCAATAGGTTTGAAGTGTCACATGACCCTCTTCCCATTAAAAAAAATAAAGTTGGATCCAAAATGGCTGACTTCAAAATTGCCACCATGGTCACCACCCATCTGGAAAAGTTTTACCCCTCCCATATACTAATGTGCCACAAACAGGAAGTTGATATCACCAATCATTCCCATTTTATTTAGGTATATCCATATAAATGGCCCAGCCTGTATTTTGCAGATAGGATTTAGTAGGGGCAAACTATGTTTGACAAGTACCGTATATACTCGTGTATAAGCCGAGTTTTTCAGCCCAAAAATTGGGCTGAAAAGTCACCCCCTCGGCTTATACACGGGTCAATACGGTAACTATTTTGCTGGGGAGGCTGGAGGAGGCGGGGGAGGCTGATGAGTGAGCGGCCCGTCACGTGGGGCCGCTCATTAGATATGCACGGCTCCCCCCGCCCATCACAGCGGCAGGGGGAGCCATGCATACAGCCCCCCAGTGTATACAGGCAGCCCCCAGTGTATACAGGCAGCCCCCAGTGGCACTAGCCCCCCCATCATGGAAAGAGCCCCCACACTTTGCAGAGCCCCCCCCCTCGCTGCATTATCTTACCACCCAGGGTCTTCACCGCGGGTCCTGCAGTCATCATCGCGCGCTGTCTTCAGGTCTCGCGTGACCCGGCGCGATGACGTCATTCCACTGCGACCGCCGGGTCACATGAGACCAGGAAGACAGCGCGCGAGGATGGACTGGAGGACCCGCGGTGAAGACCCTGGATGGTAAGATAATGCAGCGGGGGGGGGGGGCTCTGCAAAGTGTGGGGCTCTTTCCATGATGGGGGGGCGACTGCCACTGGGGCCTGCTGTATACCGCTGGGGCCTGCAGTATATACCTTGGGGCCTGCTGTATACCTCTGGGGCCTGCTGTATACCTCTGGGGCCTGCTGTATACCTCTGGGGCCTGCTGTATACCTCTGGGATCTGCTGTATATACCTTGGGGCCTGCTGTATACCTCTGGGGCCTGCTGTATACCTCTGGGGCCTGCTGTATATACCTCTGGGGCCTGCTGTATATACCTTGGGGCCTGCTGTATACCTCTGGGGCCTGCTGTATACCTCTGGGGCCTGCTGTATATACCTTGGGGCCTGCTGTATACCTCTGGGGCCTGCTGTATATACCTTTTGGGGCCTGCTGTATACCTCTGGGGCCTGCTGTATATACCCTGGGGCCTGCTGCATATACCCTGGGGCCTGCTGTATATACCCTGGGGCCTGCTGTATATACCCCTGGGGCCTGCTGTATATACCTCTGGGGCCTGCTGTATGCCTCTGGGGCCTGCTGTATACCTCTGGGGCCTGCTGTATATACCCTGGGGCCTGCTGTATATACCCTGGGGCCTGCTGTATATACCCCTGGGGCCTGCTGTATATACCTCTGGGGCCTGCTGTATGCCTCTGGGGCCTGCTGTATATACCCTGGGGCCTGCTGTATACCTCTGGGACCTGCTGTGTATACCCTGGGGCCTGCTGTATATACCTCTGGGGCCTGCTGTATATGCCTCTGGGGCCTGCTGTAAATGCCTCTGGGGCCTGCTGTAAATGCCTCTGGGGCCTGCTGTATATGCCTCTGGGCCTGCTGTATATGCCTCTGGGGCCTGCTGTATATGCCTCTGGGGCCTGCTGTATACCTCTGGGGCCTGCTGTTTATACCTTTAGGGATGCTGATATATACCACTGGGGAGGCTGCTGTATACTACCACTGGGGAGGCCTGTCTACCACACTGCTGGGGGCTGTATACCTGTGCTGGGGTCCACCCTCGGCTTATACACGAGTCAATAGGGGGAGGCTGATGAGTGAGCGGCCCGTCACGTGGGGCCGCTCATTAGATATGCACGGCTCCCCCCGCCCATCACAGCGGCAGGGGGAGCCATGCATACAGCCCCCCAGTGTATACAGGCAGCCCCCAGTGTATACAGGCAGCCCCCAGTGGCACTAGCCCCCCATCATGGAAAGAGCCCCCACACTTTGCAGAGCCCCCCCCCTCGCTGCATTATCTTACCACCCAGGGTCTTCACCGCGGGTCCTGCAGTCATCATCGCGCGCTGTCTTCAGGTCTCGCGTGACCCGGCGCGATGACGTCATTCCACTGCGACCGCCGGGTCACATGAGACCAGGAAGACAGCACGCGAGGATGGACTGGAGGACCCGCGGTGAAGACCCTGGATGGTAAGATAATGCAGCGGGGGGGGGGGGCTCTGCAAAGTGTGGGGGCTCTTTCCATGATGGGGGGGGCGACTGCCACTGGGGCCTGCTGTATACCGCTGGGGCCTGCAGTATATACCTTGGGGCCTGCTGTATACCTCTGGGGCCTGCTGTATACCTCTGGGGCCTGCTGTATACCTCTGGGGCCTGCTGTATACCTCTGGGATCTGCTGTATATACCTTGGGGCCTGCTGTATACCTCTGGGGCCTGCTGTATACCTCTGGGGCCTGCTGTATATACCTCTGGGGCCTGCTGTATATACCTTGGGGCCTGCTGTATACCTCTGGGGCCTGCTGTATACCTCTGGGGCCTGCTGTATATACCTTGGGGCCTGCTGTATACCTCTGGGGCCTGCTGTATATACCTTTTGGGGCCTGCTGTATACCTCTGGGGCCTGCTGTATATACCCTGGGGCCTGCTGCATATACCCTGGGGCCTGCTGTATATACCCTGGGGCCTGCTGTATATACCCCTGGGGCCTGCTGTATATACCTCTGGGGCCTGCTGTATGCCTCTGGGGCCTGCTGTATACCTCTGGGGCCTGCTGTATATACCCTGGGGCCTGCTGTATATACCCTGGGGCCTGCTGTATACCTCTGGGACCTGCTGTGTATACCCTGGGGCCTGCTGTATATACCTCTGGGGCCTGCTGTATATGCCTCTGGGGCCTGCTGTAAATGCCTCTGGGGCCTGCTGTAAATGCCTCTGGGGCCTGCTGTATATGCCTCTGGGGCCTGCTGTATATGCCTCTGGGGCCTGCTGTATATGCCTCTGGGGCCTGCTGTATACCTCTGGGGCCTGCTGTTTATACCTTTAGGGATGCTGTATATACCACTGGGGAGGCTGCTGTATACTACCACTGGGGAGGCCTGTCTACCACACTGCTGGGGGCTGTATACCTGTGCTGGGGTCCACCCTCGGCTTATACACGAGTCAATAGGTTTTCCCAGGTTTTGGGGGCAAAAGTAGGGGGGTCGGCTTATACACGGGTCGGCTTATACATGAGTATATACGGTACTGCCGCAGCTGAAAGAAGGTCTTTTGCAATGGTTAATCAGTGTATATCAGGGATAGCATTTGGCTTTAAGTTCAGGGATTTAGTTGATGTTACAAAAGATTTTTTTTATGAGTCAAGCCTTAAGGGGTTTTAGGGCTTCCTAAGGTAGATACTCATAGACCAGTCTCCTTTAAGGAGGTGGGTCCTGGCTGGGGCAAGTCTGCAACTCCTGCTTTAAGGAAATGTTATTTTGGCTAGTGTTTTCTTTGTTATTTTGGGGGGTATGAGAAACAGAAAATTGGTGTCCCCATCAACATCAAATGGAGGCGGTGTATTAGGTCAAGATAATGTCCGTTTAGCTGACACTGTTAAGTTTTAGATATGTCAGTCAAAGGCAGATCAATTTGGTAGGGAAAAAGGGGATACTTTGGGGCCTTAAGGGGTTACTAATGTGTAGAAAATTTTAAAAGGTACAGTGCTGTGCAATTTAATTGGGACAAAGCAAGTCTTTACTTGTTTTTCATGCATTAGTTTTAGTATATTGCTCATAAGTGTTTTATCAGTTCTTGGTGTCGTTTTCCTTTTTCTACCATATTTCCCTTTTCGATTTGGAGAAAACGATCCAGTTTCATTGTGTGTGCGAATTACTCTTGAAACGGTAGATTCTCCAATACCAACGGTGGAAGCGATTTCTCTTACAGTCAGGCTTGTATGTTCATTAAGATTAATAATTCTAGACCTCTTCTGTGGAGTAAAGGTACCTTTACACACCGCCACTGAGGTGTAGCAACTGCCTGGCAATCGGGATTTTTGTCACGGTTGCCTTGAAATTGCTACAAAGTTGCGGCGTGTAATTTGGGAATGTGATCGGGTTTTCCGCAGTTGCTCCGGGTTGCTGTTCTAAAATCAGAGGCAACCCAAATGCCTTGGTATTGGCGTGTAAACGGGCAATAGGGATGGAATCTGCGTCACCTAGTGATTTTCCAGAGGCGTGCCACAGCGTGCTGGATACCGCGCCCCATCAGCGATGATTGGTGGGAGCTACTGTGTTACCATTGGCTGTCCCTTCACAGGGCGCCATATTTAAAGAGCTGTCCATTCACACTACACAATTGCAATGGTGTCATGTATTAGCCAGTCTTCCTGCACAGGCTGGCCAATCATAACGCTATTGCGTTGTCCAATCAGCGTGTTAGCATCACGGAATACACAAGTCTGTCACACCTATGTTTTGGCGCCATAGAACATGTACGCCCACATTCCCCTACTGATTGCGGCGTGTAAAGGAGGACGGGATTCAACCGGATGTTTCCCACAGGATCAGTCTCAACTTTCAGGGAACCACGTTCCCTTAGGTTGAGGGCGCAATTGCGGCGTGTACATGCGGCATCGGCGATCGTTGGCAACCGTTAAAAACGTGCACGCGCACGTACGGTTGCTACCGATCGCCAGTGATAGTTGCGGCGTGTAAAGGTATCTTTATATCCATTTATACAGGCATGAATCACACTGAGAGAAAAAGTACACTAAACCACTCGTCACAGAAACAAGCTCTCAACTGAAGCTGAGGTGCAGCTAGCTGTTATTTTCTGACTAAAACCAGTCACACCACATTTTTTTACTCAAGGTTGTACACTCACAACTGTTCAAAGCAGTTAAAACTGGTTTGAATCACTGACTGGTAACCCCGTCTTACGATTTTACTTGAAAAATGCTTTGTCCCAATTAATTTGCACAGCTCTGTGTATAGTTTTGGGGGCCAAGTGTTCGGGCCCATTGCTGAAGCATAGGGATTGGTCTTTTTTTCTAGGCTTGAGTTTGTTGAAGGTTTTAGGCCCGGTTCACACGCTGCGTATTTGTCGCGTATTTTTACGTGTGCTTTTTCCGTAAAAGCGCATATGCATCTGCATTTCCCAGCAAAGTGAATGGACATTCACTTTTGCCATTCAGACTTTGCGTAATTTTACGCAGTGCTTTTGGGGCAAAAAAGACACATGTAAAAAGAATGAACGTGTCAATTCTTTGTGTGTTTTTTACACGCGTTTCTTCCATAGGCCCCATTATGAAGAGCTGGAAATACGCATTTGTCTGCCATTCAGACAATGCATATTTCAAGTTGTTTTACGAGTGTATTCTTACGTGCGCTTTTCCCCATGAAAACGCGTGTGTAAAAATATGCAACAAAATACGCGACGCGTGAACTATTAGGAAGTAGTTTAATGAGGGAAGAGGGGAGGGGAAATTAGCAACTCACATATACTCATGGGCCCGGGCTCCGGTGAAATGGCTGGCGTCCATCCAATATATAGTAACGGTAGTGAAGTTCATCAGAAGCCAAATCCTTCTCTTTAAAGATCCTTTATTCGGTGATATTTAAAAACATGTACAGAGTCGGACTAACGCTGGACGCGCTTTGAGGTGTAACATCCTAGTCCTCAGCATCACAATAAAACCAACACAACACTATACAAACAGAAAGTCCCACCCCTCATGCACATCTGAAATATATTAAAACCTTGGATCAAATTAATCCACACAATGCCTCAAACACCTGAAAGTGAACACAATGTACATAGCACTTTTATGCAAAACATATGGAAAGATTCTTTATCAAGATAATCTTTGATAAATACACATAAACATGCAATAATTAAATCATAAATACTAAATACGTTTTTCTTATGTATATATATATATACAGTTGTGGCCAAAAGTATTGACACTCCTGCAATTCTGTCAGATAATACTCAGTTTCTTCCTGAAAATGATTGCAATCACAAATTCTTTGGTATTATTATATTCATTTACCGTATATACTCGTGTATAAGCCGACCCGTGTATAAGCCGACCCCCCTACTTTTGCCCCCAAAACCTGGGAAAATCTATTGACTCGTGTATAAGCCGAGTGTGGACCCTAGCACAAGTATACAGCCCCCAGCAGTGTGGTATACAGCAGTCCCAGAGGTAGATACAGCAGCCCCAGTGGTAGTATACACGCAGCCCCAGTAGTATATACAGCCCCAGTGGTATATACAGCCCCAGTGGTAGTATACAGCAGCCCCAGTGGTAGTATACACGCAGCCCAGTAGTATATACAGCCCCAGTGGTAGTATACAGCAGCCCCAGTAGTATATACAGCCCCAGTGGTATATACAGCCCCAGTGGTAGTATACAGCAGCCCCAGTGGTAGTATATATAGCCCCAGTGGTAGTATACAGGGCCCCAGCAATATATACAGCCCCAGTGGTATATACAGCCCCAGTGGTAGTATATACAGCCCCAGTGGTAGTAGATTGCAGCCCCAGCGGTAGTATACAGGGCCCCAGCAGTATATACAGCCCAGAGGTATATACAGCCCCAGTGGTAGTATATACAGCCCCAGTGGTAGTAGATTGCAGCCCCAGCGGTAGTATACAGGGCCCCAGCAGTATATACAGCCCCAGTGGTATATACAGCCCCAATGGTAATATATACAGCCCCAGTGGTAATAGATTGCAGCCCCAGCGGTAGTATACAGGGCCCCAGCAGTATATACAGCCCCAGTGGTATATACAGCCCCAATGGTAATATATACAGCCCCAGTGGTAATAGATTGCAGCCCCAGCGGTAGTATACAGGGCCCCAGCAGTATATACAGCCCCAGTGGTATATACAGCCCCAATGGTAATATATACAGCCCCAGTGGTAATAGATTGCAGCCCCAGCGGTAGTATACAGGGCCCCAGCAGTATATAGCAGCCCCAGCGGTAGTATACAGGGCCCCAGTAATCCAGGGCCCCCCCAGCCTCTCTCCGGTCACCTGAAAGGCAAACTATACTTATCAGTGTCCGCTGTCCGCGCCCGCTCGCCTCTGCCGTCTGCATCCTCCATCTTCATGCGGCGTCTTCCGGGTTCCTGTGCTCGTCGCAGGGAATGACGTTCCGCTGTCCGCGCCCGCTCGCCTCTGCCGTCTACGATCCTCCATCTTCATGCGGCGTCTTCCGGTTTCCTGTGCTCGTCGCAGGGAATGACGTCATTCCCTGCGACGAGCACAGGAACCCGGAAGACGCCGCATGAAGATGGAGGATCGCAGACGGCAGAGGCGAGCGGGCGCGGACAGCGGACACTGATAAGTATAGTTTGCTTTTCAGGTGACCGGAGAGACGCTGGGGGGGCCCTGGATTACTGGGGATGCGGGGGCTGCTGTATACCGATGTATACATCGGTATGTACCGATGTATACATCGGTATACAGCACTGACTCGTGTATAAGCCGAGGGGGGTACTTTTCAGCCCAATTTTTGGGCTGAAAAACTCGGCTTATACGCGAGTATATACGGTAATTTGTCTTCAATGAAGAAACACAAAAAGAATTGTCCTAAAGCCAAATTGGATATAAATCCACACCAAACATAAAAAAGGGGGTGGACAAAAGTATTGGCACTGTTAGAAAAATCATGTGATGCTTCTCTAATTTGTGTAATTAACAGCACCTGTAACTTACCTGTGGCACCTAACAGGTGTTGGCAATAACTAAATCACACTTGCAGCCAGTTGACATGGATTAAACTTGACTCAACCTCTGTTCTGTGTCCTTGTGTGTATCACATTGAGCATGGAGAAAAGAAAGAAGACCAAAGAACTGTCTGAGGACTTGAGAAACCAAATTGTGAGGAAGCATGAGCAATCTCAAGGCTACAAGTCCATGTCCAAAGACCTGAATGTTCCTGTGTCTACCGTGCGCAGTGTCATCAAGAAGTTTAAAGCCCATGGCACTGTGGCTAACCTCCCTAGATGTGGACGGAAAAGAAAAATTGACGAGAGATTTCAACGCACGATTGTGCGGATGGTGGACAAAGAACCTCGACTAACATCCAAACAAGTTCAAGCTGCCCTGCAGTTCGAGGGTACAACAGTGTGAACCCGTACTATCCGTCAGCGTCTGACTGAAAAGGGACTGTATGGTCGGATACCCAGAAAGACCCCACTTCTTTCCCCGAGACATAAAAAGCCAGGCTGGAGTTTGCCAAAACTTACCTGAGAAAGCCTAAAACGTTTTGGAAGAATGTTCTCTGGTCAGATGAGACAAAAGTAGAGCTTTTTGGGCAAAGGCATCAACATAGAGGAGAAAAAAAGAGGCATTCAAAGAAAAGAACACGGTCCCTACAGTCAAACATGGCGGAGGTTCCCTGATGTTTTGGGGTTGCTTTGCTGCCTTTGGCACTGGACTGCTTGACCGTGTGCATGGCATTATGAAGTCTGAAGACTATCAACAAATTTTGCAGCATAATGTAGGGCCCAGTGTGAGAAAGCTGGGTCTCCCTCAGAGGTCATGGGTCTTCCAGCAGGACAATGACCCAAAACACACTTCAAAAAGCACTAGAAAATGGTTTGAGAGAATGCACTGGAAACTTCTAAGGTGGCCAGCAATGAGTCCAGTCCTGAATCCCATAGAACACCTGTGGAGAGATCTAAAAATGGCAGTTTGGAGAAGGCACCCTTCAAATATCAGGGACCTGGAGCAGTTTGCCAAAGAAGAATGGCCTAAAATTCCAGCAGAGCATTGTAAGAAACTCATTGATGGTTACCGGAAGCGGTTGATCGCAGTTATTTTGGCTAAAGGTTGTGCAACCAAGTATTAGGCTGAGGGTGCAAATACTTTTGTCTGGCCCATTTTTGGAGTTTTGTGTGAAATGATCAATGTTTTGCTTTTTGCTTCATTCTCTTTTGTGTTTTTTCATTGAAGACACATTAAATGAAGATAATAATACCAAAGAATTTGTGATTGCAATCATTTTCAGGAAGAAACTGAGAATTATCTGACAGAATTGCACAGAATACCACAGACGGAAAGTCGTAAAAACAATTTCAATTAGGACATAGAACAGGAAAAAACAATTCATATGAGAAGTGCTTCTGTTACCTATTGTCTCTATTTTTGTTTGTATATATTTTATGGTACCTTTACACGCCGCTAACAAAAGGTAGAAACTGGCTGGTGTTGGAGACAATTGTATCTTTTACCTTCAAAACACCGCGAAGTGGCGGCGTGTAATTCAGGTTGTACCTTCCTGTCCCTGTGGATACCTGTCTTTCAGCCGTGCTGAAAAACAAGCAGGTATAACCCCTATGGTGGCGGCGTGTAATTGGGGCACAGGTACAGTATATGAGTTACCTGGGGCGTGCCACAGAGTCATGTATACCACGCCCCATCAGCGTGGTATACATGACTCTGTTTTCCTGGAACTTTTTCTCTACCTTACACTTAACTATGAACCATAGTAACAGGACTGGTGTGATAACAAACTTTTACAGCCTGCGGTAGTTGGACTAGTACCGTATGGACTGCACCTTGTTTTTACTTTTTACCATTCTTCAGTGGTTTTTGTAAATTTTTCATTTTTAAGACTCTGTACATTATACCTGTTATTGATTTTGTTTTTGAATATTTTGAAAATGGTTTTCAGTTCAGTAGTACTGATCTTAACTAGCGGGAATGTGGTACCCTGCCATTACAGGTAGCCACAGGACCAACGAAGGCATGGGTGAATTTCCACAACGGATAACCCACATACACACAACACCTTCCACCCCAGAACAGTAGGGGGACCTCCACTTGCTGCCTTTAAGCAAGATCCTCTATAAATAATGGTGCTGGGGGCAAAGATAGCCAGAGTGTGCATTCGCTAGGAGGACTGTGAACTCGACCTGGTGTATCGGAGCTGTGCTAGGCCCAAGTCAGTTGACCAGCTTAGCCAGTGTGAGGGCCTGAGAGTGAGGTGAAAGGCAAGGCTTAAGGAGTAGAGGAGCAGACTGGGGGCAGAGGTGACATACCGGTTCACCCCAGGAAGCAACCCGGACACCGGAGTCCGAGTCTGCAGGAGAGCATCAAGCCCAGCACAAATACCGGTTCACCGAGGAGACTCCAGTCTCCCGGACACCTGTCACGCAACCAATAGGGGAGCCAGGGACCACAGGAAAAGTCATAGAGGTAGCCCACACAGAGGTTTTCGACACTACAGAAGGGGTGATATAAAGACACAGAGGAGGTCAGGCTTAGTTTTACACAGGTCAGAGGCTTAAACGAGGAAAAAGAGACAAGGAGGCCTTATCTATCACTCACTGTGGAAATTCAGAAGTGCCTCCTGACAACCTGGAACATACCCTGGAAAATGCAAGCAATACCATCAGTAAAGGTAAAGAAATGATCCACAGTGTGTGTGTGTCAGTTTGTCCATCCCTAAACCCGTCCAGTCTAGGGACTGTCGCAGCGGCCCGGCTGCCTAACCTCCTCCCTGTGCAAATCCCCATCACCTCATCACTGCCCTGGGGACCCCGCTCCACCTGTGCCGAGCTGTACCACCCACGCTGCCCATCCATCATCCTCGGAGGTCTGAAGCAGCACTGGTGCCTTCACCAGAATCCACAGGTGGCGTCATGAGACTTTTATTATTTTTATCCATTATTAGCTGATCCCAGGGGATCATGTGTCCCCGTATGTCCATGGCATGTGTCCGCACAGACCGCACACGTGTCGGAGGCATGGATGTGTGAAAGAGGCCTCACAAAAATCTATTTAAGGTAAAACCACTGTTTAGCCACTCAACTCTGCTAGTTTTACATCCATAGTTTTTTGTGCCAACAACAACAGAGTTGCCAATCAGTTACCCTCAAATATGAGTGGTAAAAGGTCTGCTGATGGTGGAAAGTGGAATAGGCGTGTGGGAAAGGGTAAAAATGTTTGTGTCCGTGGGTTGGTGCTAAAGTAACAGAAACATCTGCTGAACAAATACTGTCTTCAAGCCAAACTAAAATGTTTCCTTCTTTTCGTGGATGATCTGCTATCATCCCTTTCTTACGCAGCAGAACATCGCTAAAACTTGTAGATGAGGCCCAAAAAAAAATAGGTGCTGCAATGGATATCAAGAGCTCCATCAAGTGGACTCTCCCCCACCTTAACTTCAAAATTACAAACACTCCATTCCTCAGTGGTTTCACCCCAATCACACATGCTTCCTCACAGCTCACAAGTCTCCAGCCACTCTACTATGGGTTAACACAGATGGATGAGTCTGCAGAGCTGTTCACTCACACTATCACACTATAGCCTGGGAATCAGAGGTCTGCTCCAAAGCTTCAGTGAGTCAAGATGAGGAAATGATCTGCACTGATGCCCAAAATGTTTGTGAGTCAGATCCAAACCTAGATGAAGAAGGGTCCGAGCATAATGTAGACCCTAATTCCCAAACTGTAACCCCTGTTGGTGGAGACAATGAGGCAGATAATGATGAAACTCAGATACCTGATTGGAACGACAACTTAGCTTTGCGGTCAGGGCAGGAAGAGGTTGGCTCTGAGGATGCCGAGTGTGAGAACACACATGGAGATGATGAGGTTTGAGATCCCACTTACTATCAACCCACAGGCAGGCAGTTGATGAGCTCAGCAGAGGAGGCGGAGGATGATAAAATTGAGGAGGTTAGGTTGCGACTTCCAGGACAGAGACAGAGTTTTGGAAGGATGTCAACAACTGCGTCCTCAGCCACAACTCTGCCTCTCTGCAGAAGTTGTGGTGGCTCTGCAGGTCGCATGGGCGCTAAGCCTTGCCTAGCCTGGACCTTTTTTCAGATCGCAAAGGATGACCCAACTCATGTTATCTGCAAAATTTGTAATTACCATCTGAGTAGAGGCCAAAAAATTAATAGTGTGAGTACTTCATGCATGAACCGTCACATGGACATGAAACATAAATCTCAGTGGGAAGCTCAATGTGCTACAAAGCAGCCTAGTGGGCCTGGCCAACCACCGTCTGCCCCATCAAGTGCATCTGCAGCTTCTTCATCCTCTGTGACTGTGAGAACAGCTGTCACACTGGCTTTCGGCCGCAGAACTTCCACCTCTTTACCCGCTACAGCCAGTGTGATTGACAGGTCATCAGCTGTTTTGGAAGTGGAAGCACTTGGTGTTGAGCGATGTCAGACACAGAGAGCACCACCTTTTTATGAATGCGACATAATATGTGTCCTGTACCTCCCTCACAGTCCAGCAGTTTGTTTGGAACACCCTACTCAACCCTGTCTCAGCACAGCAGCCAGCCCTCGGTCCCTTAGATGTGGACAAGTACTGTAAAAGACCATTTCCTCTTACCCATGCCAAACCTAAGAGGTTGAATTTCACCATCTGCAAGCTGTTGGCTACGGAAATGCTGCCTTTCTAGCTGGTGGATACAGAGGATTTTAGTGACTTTAATGTGACACGCGTTCAAACTGCGCAGACAGAATCCAGCACACCTCCTTACTATGCTGGCCACAGGGCTCAATGCCATCAGGCGGTGTTTATGTTAAAATGTCTGGGAAATGTGAGTCAAACAGCTGAGGAGTTGTGGTCAGCTCTGGAGATCGAGTTTAATCAATGGTTGTCTCCAAATAACCTGCAGCCAGGGAAGGCCGTGTGCAACAATGCTGCAAATCTGTGTGCGGCCCTTTGACGGCGCAAAGTGACACACGTACCTTGTATGGCTCACATCTTGGACCTGGTTGTCCAGCAATTTCTAGCCCTTTATCCCGGCATAGATGTGCTTCTGCAGAGGGCACGGTCGCTATGTCCTTACTTCTGCCGTTCGCATCCTGCAGTTTAATGACTTGCTTCGCTACAGAAGTCGTTCGGCCTGCCGGTTCACCGCCTGAAATGTAATGTGTCGACACAATGGAATTCGACTCTGCACATGTTGCAGCGACTGTGGCAGCAGCGACGAGCCCTGATGCAGTATGTTATGACGTATTGCCTGGGCCAACGCGATCCAGAGGTGGGGCAAATCACTCTTCTGGAATAGTCTCAGATCAAAGACCTCTGCACCCTTCTGCAGAGTTTTGAAATGGCTATTAAGATGTTTAGCGCTGACAATGCTATTATCAGCATGACGTTTCCAGTCATCTACATGCCGGAGCACACTTTAACCAGTATTCGGAGTCAGGTGGTGGACCAAGAGGAAGGGGAGGATGTAGAGGAGGAGGCGTATGTGGAAGGGATAACAAGATCTCTATAGTCCAGACGGTCGGCAGCACCAAGGCGGCTGGCATGGGAGGGTGGGGGAGAAGCAATAATGAGGGCGCATGATAGCAGTCAAACTGTTGGTGAAGGTGTAGGAGCTGGGGAAGAAATGGAGGATGAACAGGCGATGGGCATGGAAGACTCAGCAGATGAGAGAGATCTTGATCACATTTCTGTTGTGCGAGGTTATGGGAAGAGGGCAGAGAAAGCAAGGGTAAATATTACTCAGCCCCCCACCAACACAACAAAGACTTGGGCCTCCTGGATGCGCAAGACACATGAGTGCCTTCTAGCTACCCTACCTGCAACATGATCCTCGGATTGTTAGGATTGTTAGAATTCGAAGTAATGCCAACTCCTGGGTTGCCACACTGTTAGATCCCTGGTACAAGAGTAAATTTGGACAAATGCTTCCTGCCCTGGAAAGGGACGAACACATGCAGAAGTATCAAGAGAAGCCTTTAGACAATCTTAGTACTGCTTTTCCCCAAAACACCAGTGGTACACATAGTGAATATCGCAGTTCTACCTTTCCAATCCAGGGGACGTTGAATTGTCATCACTCGAATGTTAACAGTAACAGTCTATCTGGTAACAGCAATTTTGTAGAATCATTTCACCTTTTGTTCAGACCATCCTTTGCAAAGCCAGAAAAGAGAACAAGTCTGACACATAGTGAATGCCTAGAGAGGATGGTAACAGGAGTTCTAAAGCTGAATATCGATCCATGACTGTTTATCTGGACCTTTGTGCATTTTGGGCTTCAAAACTGGAAAAATGGCCTGAGCTTGCCACTCATGCCTTGGAGATTTTGTCGTGCCCCGCAGCCAGCGTTCTCTCAGAACGTGCCTTCAGGGCTGCTGGTAGTGTGCTAATGGATAAGCGCACATGGTTGTCCACTGACAGTGTAGACAGACTAATGTTTATCAAGATGAACAAGTCATGGATCTGCAAGGACTTTTCCACTCCAGTGTCAGCCTGGGGAGACTAAACGGTTGTGCACTTTTCAATGTGCTGCATTAAACTCCCCATTTCAATATCTCAACTCTGGAACAATTGATGCCACTTTAGTGGTGGCTTTGCCTACTTTTTTTGAAAAATGCAGACTGTTGTTGGGGTCACCTTGTTGTTTGTTGCTTGACTTGAGTAGGGGTCTCTCTGAGCTCAATACCAATCTCTGGTACTCCTGCCCCTGTTTCTGAATATTTAACTTTTTCATCCATTGAACCAGTGATCAATAAATTTGCTGTATTTACAGCCACCATTTTTGGGTGCTTAAAAGCAGTAATTGCTACATCTCCCTTAGGGTACCGTTACACAACCCAATATTGCATGCAATTTCACTGGTTATTTGCTGGTTGCAGTGAAATCATGGACACATTGTTCCATTTTGTACATGGCAACAAAATAGAACAATGTGTCCATGATTTCACTGCAACCAGTAAATTGCCAGTGAAATTGCATGCAATATTGCATCGTGTAACGGTACCCTTAATGTTTGCGTAAACTGGTTTTAGGCATCAAACCAGGTTTTGGCAAATGTGCCGCATCCACATCAACATTTTTTGGGCCCTTAAAACCATTGTTTGGTCAATCTCCCCTGTCCACTAGGCCTATACAGGTCACTGACCAACCTGGCTAGTTTTTCCTGTAATACTCCACGAAACTTATAGTTGTCCCACCTGTGTGTGGCGAGGCATAACATTGATGGGAGCGCTTGGATGAGCTTTGAGTTTATCTGGCCCACTAGACCTAAACAGGGCCCTGACCTACCTGACTACTATTTCCTGTAATACTCTACAAAACTTATAGTTGTCCCACCTGTGTGTGGTGGGACATAAAATTGATGGAAGCGTTTACATGAGCTTTCAGTTTATCCGCCCCACTAGGCCTAAACAGGCCACTGACCTACCTCTCTATTATTTCCTGTAATACTCCACAAAACTTATAGTTGTCCCACCTGTGTGTGGCTGGGCATAACACTGAAGGCAGCGCTTGCATGAGCTTTGAGGGTATCCAGCTTACTAGGCCTAAACAGGTCACTCACCTACCTACTCCACAAAACGTATAGTTCCTGACCAATATTTAACCTTGAATTGCTAGGCCAGGTCCTGTTGCAGATCCTGAGCCATGCATGCAGGCTGGGCCATTCAGCAATTTTTGGTATGGGACAATTTATGCCATTTTGCTGTGGTCTGACCCTTTGGGAAGAGTGAGGACTCTTGTTGGGGTCCCCTAGCTGTGTGGTACATGATTTGAGCAGGGCTCTCTGACTGACATGCCTATACCTGTGTCTCATCCTCCTTTTACTCCCCCTCTTTTTTTCCCTTGATGCAGAAAACTACTGCAACTTTTCCCCGGTAACTTATCCATTTATCAGTTCAAAGTCAGTTTCACTCACCTCTGAAATTTTAAGTGAATGTTAACCACCTTCTATTTTGAAGTGCTTTGTAAGAGTGTGCAGGCTGGTACAGACCGTGTCTCGGGCACCCATGCTATGCCAAGAGACTATATGTACTGTGGGGAGATTGTTGTCACTTTTCCTGGTGTCTGTTGTCTATTCTGAGTAGTTTGGCAGCTTTTGGACACCTTAGAAGGTGTTTTCTATGTGTTTGCT
Source organism: Allobates femoralis (assembly GCA_033576535.1). Taxonomy (NCBI): domain Eukaryota; kingdom Metazoa; phylum Chordata; class Amphibia; order Anura; family Aromobatidae; genus Allobates; species Allobates femoralis. The sequence goes on along the minus strand of JARQOC010000009.1, from coordinate 110,773,705 downwards.
GTTGCTTACCATCGATTCCAATGGGGTTCGACGGTGTTTGACGAACATTCAATGAACAGTTCGTCGAACACATCCCAATTCGGCGAATTAAATTGAATTAGAACATTTAGGTGTTGGCTCTTCACTACTCCCTTCCCTCACATCTTTCTCTATACTCCTAGGAGACGTGCAGCTAAATTGGATTTTTGGTAATTACTTTTCTCCTGGGGAACACTAAGGGCTGATTTGTGGAGAAATGGGCAGCAGCTGGGTTTGTCAAAAGATAAGGTAATAGTGTGGTGTATAGGGGTGCGCGGTATGAGCTGGCAACTAGTGCTGCTAAATTTTCACTCTTTCTCAAGGTTGGATCATTCCCCCGATATACTGGTGTTTCACGAGGGATGAAATGATTTATGTGTTTGCCTTTTTAGGAAGCTAATTAGGGATATCCGTCATGATCTGATACGCCTGTGGTCAACTTGTCCAAAAATTAAGATAGTGTGGACCGATATAGTGCCTAGGAAAATTTGGCATGTGGCCCTGTACATGAAAGGGGTTGACAAGGCCAGAGAAAAGTGGAACTGGGCAGTCGAGAGTTTCATGTCCCACAACAGGGTAGTGAGGCATTTGGATTTGAAGTCAGGAGAAAATAATTTTTGGAGGAGTGATGGGGTTCACCTAAATCCAGTTGTAATGGATTTATGGACTAGATATTAAGGAAGGTGTGGAGTGGGCACTTTGTTTGATGGGGTGACTCGTATTAAGAGGAGTCATGGAATGTTCGCTGTGACGTGGTGGCATGGGTTCTTGGAGTTGGTGGAAATATTGTGGTGGGGGGCTGTACATCATTTATTCTTTGGATTGGTAATAACCTGGTGGATTTTGGGGTTCTCCAGGAGGTACTCTTGGGAGTTGGTGTTAGAGAAACGTTTTTCAGGCAATGGAGGCGCCGCTGAGCCTGTGGTTGTGGCTGGTTGCAACGCTGGATAGTTTTTTATATGGGTTTCCGCCAGGTTTTCAGAACTCCAAGAACTTTCTAAATGTAAAAGTTATTTGTTACTGTTATGTTTGTATAATTAAGGGCCGACTTGGCTAATTTATCAAAACAAAACGTGTTCTTGTGCTTATTTAAAGAGATCTGTGAAAAGAAAGGAGAGGTTGCATTTTTTGGTTGGGGTATAGCAGAGTTAATGAGAGAGGAAGCATCTACATTACAATAATCTCTCTGTAAGAAAATAAAGAAGCCATCTCATTGGAATTTTCAGCCATGCGATACTCTACATCAGAAGAACACAACATGTTGATCAGGAGACACATGGAGCTTGCGGGCACATGATTTGTGGCTTGTGGCTGCCTTCAAGTTTGATGCATTAGCACCTGATCCAGCAAACAGTTATGAAAACCAAGTTTCCAGTTGTTGATTTGTGAGTTGTCACACACAGAAGAGCAGATCTGTATAGGGGTAAGGTAAGGTAAAAAAATTGGATCCACTGAGGAAGATGGATTGCCGTGGAAACGCGTTGTGGGATATTGAGGAACAATAAAGCTAAGTTATCAACCATAACAAGAATCCTGTCCCTCCTTTAGCGCTCCTACAGACCGCTTGCTTGTTTAAAGGGAACCTGTCAGGTGGTTTATGCCCCCCAGGTATCATTGTCTGTACCTGCAGCTTCATAATACTATTCTAATCATCCATGTCTGAGCTCAGAGTGTAATGTGAAAGGTGAAAAAAAAGCATTTATACACTTACAATTCTTATGTAATGAGGCAGTCAGTCCCCAGCTTGGAGGACGGGGACTGTTTGGCAGGTTAATAGTTAAGATTTCAGCCTTGTGCTAGAACATGTTGGGAGACCTGAGGTGATGTCACAACCATGTGACTACAATAGGTGGAGCTAAGTTCTCATAGAACATAATACGTTTGCTGGCTTAGCCCCACCCACTATGGTCACATGATCGTTACATCACACAGGTCCTTTAGCTATCCAAGTTAAAAGTGAGTTAACTATTATTCTGCCAGACAGTCCCCCTCCTCCAAGGTGGGGACTGAAATGTAAGTGTATAAATGCTTTTTTTCACCTTTCACATTACACTATGAGCTCAGACAGGGATGATTAGACTGGTATTATAAAGCTGCAGCTACAGACAATGATAGCTGGAGGGGCATAAACCACCTGACAGGTTCCCTTTAATTTCCATTTGAAGTCCTCTTTGAGGTTCAGCGGCTGGAGCAGCTTGGAGGGTTAATGACTCACCGTGGCCAGGTCTTCACGTCGCAGGCGATGGCTTCTCCTGTCACGGTTCCGCGCCTGCGGCTGTGGGGCCCGGTGGTCCAGATCAATAGTGGTTGGCTGAACAGATGAGGGTTAATGATTCTTGTCGTGACGCCACCTGCGGGAATTTGGTGATTTCACCGGCGCTGCTTGGGCCTCCGGGGAATGTAAGGCAGCAAGATGGGGCGCTCCCCACAGGACGAGCGGGAGTCCCCAGGGCCAGGAGCTGCACCGGGTGGTGTTTGGCAGCTCTGTAGGACTTTACATGCGGAGTTAAGCAGTTCTGAAGAAGTACAGACACCAGTATTCCTTTTAACGGGTCTTTTACTGTAACCGGTAGATGATACAGGGTATACAGTCAACGTAATGGACTGGGTGGTCTCAGCAATGAGTGCTGTTGTTTCAGAGCTCCGCAGTGTTCCTCCGTTCCTAACTTGTTCTATCTTGGTTGCCGACGTCGCCTTAGTGTGCCAAGTTCGGGTACAAAAGGGGGCTACTTCAATTTCCCTGCCGGTGTATACAGCCCGGTGTGAGGGGAGCCTGATTCCTTCTGGTGGGTACTTCGCTGGCAAGACGGCTCTAGTCGCGGTTGAAGTGAGATGCTCCTAGGAAGCAATTCCTTCACTGCTGGTTTGCTGAGTAGCGATGAACGACTATTCAACTTCGGAACCAGTGATCCGGTAGTTGATGGGCGCGGGTGTATTTTGACCTTTTAGATAGCCACCCAGGTTCCGGTCTTGGGGCACCGGGTAATGGCGCCAACCGGTAGGTGGTCTGCAGGCCTGCACGGAACTGTGCAGAGCCCTCTTCTCCTACGTTCCCCTCCCGACCACTTCTTCTTTCTCTCTCCTACATTCTCCTACAATCTACTCCTACATTCCGCCCACCAGGACCTGATTGGCCCTCTATTCTAATGGTGCATGTAGGGTATGGAGCTCTAAGTGTTAACCATGTCATTACTGAGGCAGAGAATATTGCATCTTCAGTCAGGGATGCAATACCCTCCTGTGACACACTCGTTGCGGGGCGCCACATTAACATTGAACAGGACCTGCGGTTGCCGGGAAACAGAGCTAACTCTCCAGGACCTGTGGTGACGTATTTCCGGCTGGGCCAGTCACATGATCGTGGCTGGGGCCAGGGAACAGTGGCGTCACGCTGAGAACAGAGGATCCGGCGGCCATCAGAGCCTGGGAGGAGGAAAGCTCCCCACCACCAACATTTACACCTGGGTTGTGCAAGGACTGCACAACCTTTAAGGTGAGTGCCATCACAATAGTTAGGTTGATTTACATTAGCAGGTGCACCCATTGTGCCTCTTATCTCCTTTATTACATTTTCCTATAGTAAGCCTTTATGTTGCTGCATAATTTCCAACCAGTCACTTTTAGTGCAACTTTACATAGCCAGAGCAGTCTGCCAGTGTTATACCGTATATGTGTAAAGGGAGAAATTAAAGGCACTGTTTTGGACACTAGCACAGACAAATTAGGTTGACTACATAAGAATGCATGGGGGATATAAGCAGAGTTAGTGCATAACATTAGGTAGGAGTTGCTTGCAACACATATAAGGCTCTGAGATTATGGAATCAAACAGATTAAAGGGAACCTGACCTCTAAAAATGAGCCCCCAGGCTCTTTTAACCTGTCCTGCACCAACAAGGTAACCCACCTCAGTATTACACAGCATCCAGCCGTTAGAGAAAAATAGACTAAAAGAGAAAAACCCAATATATTACTAACCAGATGTATTCACTCTAGAACCAGGCAGCAGGGTCATATTTGGAGACACAAAGCGAATACTCAATTCCGGAACATCTTAATCAGCACCACACAACTTAAAAGGTAACCCCCCTGCCTTCCTGTTGGAATGTTCTAGCACCAGAAACCTACAAAATCCAACTTTATCTGTGTATTTAAAGGGAACCAACCACCTCAGATCACCCTAATACACAGTTAATACGTGTCCCTGCACACTAAGGATACGTTTCCAGCACTGTTTTTGTGTAAAATCTTGCATTAGTATAACCGATATAAAGATTTTATAAACTTACTAGCCTGAAGACTTCTGGGCGTATCCCTCCTTCTGTTATACTTCAGGGCTGTGTGCATTGCATGCTACGCTCCCCCTCCCTCTGTGCAGAGGAGATAACGATCACGCCCATCAGGGCAGGGCAGCAGCACGGAGGGAGGGGGAGCACAGACATGCAATGCACAGCCGTGAAGTATAACAGAAGGAGGGATACGCCCAGATGTCTCCAGGCTAGTAAGTTTATAAACTCTTTATATCAGTTATACTAATGCAAGATTTTACACAAAAACAGTGCTGGAAACGTATCCTTAGGGTGCAGGGACACGTATTAACTGTGTATTAGGGTGATCTGAGGTGGTTGGTTCCCTTTAAGGAGGAAGAAACAGCGACACCTAGAGGCAAAAAGCAAGGACTCCAAACCCCAGAAGAGTAACTCAACACCAAGCACTATAGATACCCCTGTGTAGGTAAGGTTCGTCCTGCCGCTGTAAAGCACGTAAGGTAATACTACCATTAAATGGCACTAATGGGCACTATCTATTTACGTTATAAAAAGTAGTCTTCAAGCAATAATAATACAAGGTACAACTTATCATCCCAGCCTGTAGTCGCTTTTGATTCACTGCAACAAGCAGAGGAAAGAACAACTCTGGTTTAGATATTAGTATTGGCACTTTAATTGGTCTAATAAAAGAGCCGGGACAGTTTTAATTTTATTTTAAAAACATTTTAATATTTCTTTTTGAAATTTATTTCAAATTTTATATCTGACAATATAATTCTGATACAAATACATTTTTCAAACCATAAAAGTTTGGTATGCTAGCATTACACCTTCTCTATTACTAAAACTACACCTAGTGAAACAAGCGAGCACAGGTTTCACTCATTGATCCTCAGCAGCTACCACAACTACCCCTAGACGGTTAGTTGACACCAATAGGTTAGCTCCAGTACCCCAAATTATATACATCAATATTTTGAATTTCAAGCTTATTTCCCAAACATAGCTGCATTCACCGATTTTCTGGGAAATTATTCAGATATCCAATCCCAAACCGAATCTTCAATGTTTGTACTGAATTTGAAATTGGCAAACATGTTTGAGGTCAGTTTGCTCATCTTTATTTATAAACAGAAGCCAAACTTGTGTTTTGGTGACTTTGAGATCCACAATCAGCAGCTGAATCAGCAGGATGTTGAGCAGTAGGAGCAGCAGCAAGTGAATGTGGAGCGAGACAGTAAGTTATTCCAGGCACAGGAAAGACACAAGGCTGACAGTGAAAATGACAATAACAATGCTGGCAGTGAGAACCAACCTTTGCAGCAGGGTGTGGAAAATGAATAAACAGGTTAAAGGGATGAATATTGGATAGACTTATATTTTCAGTTACTCTAAAGGTGTTCAAATTTGCCTAATAGGTTAAACTTTGTTTCCTACTGGGTTAAGCTTCTGCTGATTGGATGCCTGCACAGTTTAGAAGCTAACTCGTTGATACTGCTCATGACCCACCCCAGGGCTAGAGTACTCAGATCCCGGGGGTCTTTTATGTATGCTGTGTCACTGGTGGCCGGTGCCCGGGTCCGAGGCCCCGGTGGTCGCTGAAAAATGTGTAGAAAGTAAAAAAATAATAAAATAAAGTATTCGTGACGCCACCTATGGTACCTGGTAATGTTACTGCAGCCAGATGGTGTTGCTCCCAGTAGGTGGAGCAGGATCCCCAGGGCAGGGATGGATGAATGGATTTCTTACTGGAAGGCGGTTCTGCAGGTGGAAGCTTGATGCAAACTCTGAGACTGGAATGCAGTTTGCCAGCTTAATGGAAATGAGACATGGATGCCCTTCTTGCTCTGCACAGGTATTTACTGGCAACGTATCAAGGCAGTTCTCATCGGTAAACAGTCACACAGTCACGGGTAGCTTAACTGGCCGGGTAGTGACCAAAGGATTCAAAGTCTCTCTGAGGCCCCCAGTGATGTTTCTTCAGATCTCAACCTCTGCCCTCAATTTCTCTACCTGCGCTTTTACTTGTAGGCTCCTGCTGCTGTTTGAAGCTATGCTGCTTGCCCTCTCTCTCTGCATGTGCTGTATGACAGGCAGGTTGAGTCCAGTTTCAGGGGTCACTCCTCGCTGAAGACCCCGGGCTCTAGCATGCTGCTTTGCTTCCTGACACTGTGTGGCTGGGAAACCTGGAATTCCCATCTTCTGTTATTGACTGCCGGGATGTGTAACCCTGCACAGCCTCAGACCCGGTGTCCATTCTCTGCGCTTTCCTCTGAGGTGAGTACGATGCTTCTCGGCTCCCCCAGACTTTCCTCTCCTTCCTCCTCAGTTCCACTCCATGGCCGTTCTGCCTGACTCCCTTTTTCCCACTTTTCTTCACTACACCTAAGCTCCTCCACCGGGGCTGGGTCTCCCAGTCAAACATGTTAACCCTTTAGTCCCCCTATTCTAGGTTTGTGAATGCAGGGATGAGGGCCTCAGATTAATATCACATCCTCTGGTCACTGGGATACCACACACACTAAATCTGGGTGTAGTACCTCTTTTGTGGCGCACTGATTAGTGGGTCCCACATCCACAATGTCACCCTGTGCCTTCCACCTCCCATATACCTTTGTCCCATCACTGAGCTACCATACAAAGCTCACCACTGAGCCACCGCACAGAGCTAACCACTGAGCTACCGCACAGTGCTAACCACTGAGCCACTGTACAGTGCTAACTACTGAGCCACTGCAGAGTGCTAACCACTGAGCCACCACACAGTGCTAACCACTAAGCCACCGTACAGTGCTAACCACTGAGCCACCATATAGTGCTAAGCATGGAGCCAAAACATACAGTGCTAACCACTGAGCCTCCATATAGTGCTAACCACTGAGCTACTGTAGAGTGCAGATCACTGAGCCACCATACAGTGCTGACCACTGAGCCAGTGAGCGGCGGGCCGCCGGGAGATCAGCTGTGCTCACAACTGACTCCTGGCAGTGGCAGCCGCTCATCTCCTGCCGCCGGGAGGTCAGCGGGCATATTAAATCTTTACCAATAATGTACCGCTCAGCTGATTGGCGCATGCCATTACTGGCAGGAGATTTAAAAATGCCCGCTGACCTCCCAGCTGCGGGGGATGAGCAGCTTCCACTGCCGGAAGATCAGCTGCGAGCGACGCTGATGTCCCGGCGGCCCGTGTATTTCACTTGCGGAGGTGCAATTCAAGGCCTGCAGCAATGAACTGCGCCTGCGCAAGTGAAAGTGCCACGGTGCATTGTGGGATTCGTGTACAGTGCCGATCTGGCAATTATGTATTTAGATACTTTAGATAGATCACCTGCAAGCAGGGCCGGGACGACAGCTAGGTGACCACTCTTGTGCAGGGCGCATTCCCGCTTGCAGTCATCAGGTCAGGAGGATGCGCGGCGTGGGTGGTGGGCTTACTGTCCCTGCGACTGTGCCCTTCCGTCTCACCCAGTAGCGTAGCTGGCGGGGGGGGCAATCGCCCTGGGCCCCCTCAGCATGAGGGGCACTTTGCCCGCCCCCTGGGGGGCCCCCGCACCCATGGGGGGCCCCGTGCTGGCGGGCCGGCCGGTGAGGGAGGAGGACGGGGCTTCCTGTTCTGCAGCTCTGCCCGCCCCTCCTCCTCCTTACAGCGACGCACAGCGGCCGCGCTGAGTGTGCAAACGCCCCCCCCCGGCCCGCAGAACTCTCTGCTAGCAGTCCGGAGGCCATGTGAGGGGACCGAGGAGAAGAGGACAGAGGTACATTGGGACGGAAGAGAAGAGGACAGAGAGGCAGAAGGACAGAAACAGGGGGGCAGAGGGGCAGAAGGACAGAAACAGGGGGACAGAGGGGCAGAAGGACAGAAACGGGGACAGAGGGACAGAAGGACAGAAACAGGGGAACAGAGGGGCAGTAGGACAAAAACAGAGGGGCAGAAGGACAGAAACAGGGGAACAGAGGGGCAGTAGGACAGAAACAGAGGGCAGAAGGACAGAAACAGGGACCAAGGAAAAGAGAACAGAGGTGCAGGGGGACAGAAACAAGCGGACAAGAAGAGGAAAGAGGGGCAGAACGAGGGGGACAGAGAGCAGCAGGAGGGACAAAGGAGAGGAAGACGGGGGTGCAAGAGGACAGAGGAGCAGCAGGAGGGACAGATGAGAGAGGGACGGGGATGCAGGAGGACAGAGAGAGGAGGACGGGGGTCGGAGCAGCGAGAGAGGGACAGAGGAGAGGGTAGGGACAGGGGGTCCAGGAGGACAGCCGAGCAGCAGAGGAAGAGGAAGACGGGGAGAGGAGGACAGGGGATGCAGGGAGGAGACAGAGGAGAGGAGGACGGGGGTCCAGGAGGACAGCCGAGCAGCAGGAGGGACAGAGGAGAAGAGGACGGGGATGCAGGAGGACAGAGGAGAGGGGGAGGGGGTGTAGGGGCAGGAGGGACAGAGGACAGAGGAGGGGACGGGGGAGGGTCGGGCAGAGGGAGGGGTCAGAGACAGCCGAGCAGCAGGAGGAACAGAGGAGAAGAGGACGGGGATGCAGGAGGACAGAGGAGGGAGGGGGTGGTGCAGGAGGACAGAGGAGAGGAGGACGGGGGTCAGAGGAGGACAGCGCGGGGAGCATGCAGGAGAGAGGGACAGCAGGAGAAAGAGGAGAAGTCGGGGAATGGCAGGAGGACAAGAGAGAGACGGGATGCAGGAGGACAGAGGAGGAGGGGTGCAGGAGGACAGAGGAGAGGAGGACGGGGGTCCAGGAGCACAGCCGAGCAGCAGGAGAGACAGAGGAGAAGAGGACGGGGGTGAGGAGGACAGAGGAAAGCAGGACGGGGGTGCGGGAGGACAGAGGAGAGGAGGACGGGGTGCAGGAGGACTGGGGCTGTGGCTGGCGCTGTGTGTGGTGATATTAGCAGCTGTACCATGTGTCTGCCTCCATGCAGCTGGAATCTAATTGTCAGCCACATCTGAGATGGCTGAACTAATAATGGCATGTGGAAAATAGCCATAGGGACTGTAACCTTGTGAGTTTGAGTCCCCTAATCTATCCTTTTTTTTTTTTTTTTTCTTCTCCTCTTTGAAATAATATGCTAATTGATTTTAATTGACATCAGGATGGGATGATGGGAGTGCCATCTACCTCCAGGTTCTATTTATAGCCTGTTTTTTTGTATATGTCTGTAAACCTTGTGGATCTCTGATGAAGTGGTCTGAAGTACCACGAAACGCGTAAGAATTAGACATTAAAGAGTATTACTTTTAACATCTTGTGATTCCTTGGATTTCTTGGAACCAACGGACAGACGGCAGCGCACGAATTACCACCTTTCATCTAATGCTTTAACCTATATGATTTCTGGGCAGTGTGTTGGGTGCTGGGAGTTGTAGTTCTTCCAGGTGGGCTCAGTGTTGTCCGCCGCCCGTCTGTGGCCTGTCTGTCTCTTTTGGGATGTCCTCAGCTCTGTGCTGTGCACAGACAGTGTACCACCATCTCCCTATCTCTGTGCTGTGCACAGTCTACCACCATGTCCTCAGCTCTGTGCTATACACAGACAGTGTACCACCATATCCTCAGCTCTGTGCTGTGCACAGAGAGTGTACCACCATGTCCCCAGCTCCGTGCTGTGCACAGTGTACCACCATGACCCCAGCTCCGTGCTGTGCACAGTGTACCACCATGTCCTCAGCTCCGTGCTGTGCACATACAGTGTACTGTACACTGTGTGCACAGCACAGAGCTGAGGACATGGAGGACATGGTGGTACACTGTCTGTGCACAGCACAGAGCTGAGGACATGGTGGTATACTGTGTGCACAGCACGGAGCTGAGGACACGGTGGTACACTGTCTCCCGCCGCCTTAAAATCGGTCTGTTTCTCATCCAGTAGAGTTGGATGAGTGTCATCGGTTACTTGGTCCATTTGGCATCCAACTGCTGTGCGAGTGTCCGACATTTCTCTCAGATCACATCCGTATACAATCTGTTCTTTCCTCAGCAACTATTTACTGTAGAATCATTTATAGGAACATTTTACAGTGTTTTCAGTTACAGAATGATAATGTATCCGTGAAAAAAACTGATGCCTCTCGGATGGTTCGTGTGCTGTCAGTGTGCGGTATGTGATTTTGTCAGACCCATAGACTTGCATTGATGAGTCTCGCGCGGGAATCACATACTGTCGCAGAATGTTGCGACTTTTTTCTCATCCTGAATCTGGCTGAGAAAAAAGCGTCCGACACTCGCCAATCTGCTCTCAGACATTGAATAACATTGGTCCGAGTGCAATGCGATAAAATCACACATTGCACTCATCCGCGTTTCACGCCATTGTGTCCATACCCTAATAATAAAATCCATATAGTAATCCTACAATGTCTGCTGGACATGGTATGGGGAGGGTTTATGGCTCAGTTAGTACACACTCCATACTTCATGGTAAGGGGAGGGTTTATGGCTCAGTACACACTCCATACTTCTTGTTATTAACCAGTTAATGCTCTCTTGTCCACCGCACTGCAGTGTCAAAAGAGGACGACAGCGAGACAAGCAGCAACATGGCATCAGAGAGTCCCTGACCTCGAAATAGAAGATCCTCAGAGCCTGGTATTGTGACATAATATTAAGAATAATACTTTTTGCATTTATATTACACTATGACCTCCACAGCACTTTACATACATCATCAACAATGTCCCCATTGGGGCTCACAGCGTAAACATCCTATCAGTATGTCTCTGTAGTGTGGTTGGACGAAGCTTTTATAGGTCCCCATTAAATTAAATTTACTTTCAAAGTATGTTGACATTTTTATTCCTAGACATATTTCGGGGGGGGGCACCGTTTGCCTTACCTGCCTAGTACACCAAAATGCCTTGTCCCGGCACTGCCTGCAAGACAAGCATCTTTCCCCAAGAAATTATTTTTGCTCCACTTTACAAATAAAAAAAGCCTAGCCTGTAAGTTCTGGGTCTTTATAAAATGTTTGTGGGTTACCTCTAGTCACCATCTATTTATAGGGTGAGGATACATTGACATTTCTAAAGCTGCATTTGCACTAAAGCAGAGGTGTATCTAGGTTTTCTGGCACCCGGGGCAAGACTTCAGTTTGGTGCCCCCCCCACGTCATCATGTGACCGATCATTTATATATGATTTGCACATTTACAGTCAGCTGCTCTACCTAATTCTCTCAATGTTCAATGAAAAACAAATTACGGTATATTACATGTTGTTAGGATTTGGCTACAGGGCTTAGTGTTTAAATTACGGAGCTCACCAGACCTACCAGAGGTACATAAATACATCCATATAATCCCTATCATTTCAGAAACAATATGTCAAAACCATCATCAGTGCAGAAAGACATCACCAGACCCACCAGAGGTACAGAAATACATCAGCAAAACCCTTATCAGTGCAGAATTACATTACCAGGCCCATCAGAGGTACAGGAATACATAACTAGAACCCCCATCAGAACAGGAATATATCCATATAACTCCCATCACTATAGAATCACAGCATCACTATACTCATCAGTACAGAAATTCATCATCAGAACCAACATCAGTACATGGTAAAACAATTGTAATGTCAAGTCAGACCCATACACATTTGTGCTGAATTAACCTACAACTCCCACTACATCCATAACAATGGTTAGGACTACTGGGAGTTGTTGTTACCAGTCACCATCAGACAATACAGGAACCACAACACTGATGAGAATTAGTCATTATCACAGATAATCATTTACATCCGGGTACCTTATAGATGACCTTGTCTCTGATCAGGGTCTTCTTTTCCTTTTCTTCATTTTGTCCAGGCACCATGATGACATTTCACATCCATAGCTCGTCTCCGGAGATTTCCATCTTCTCCGGTCTTCTGCAGCACATCCCGGCATGATACCCTTAAAAATAGCAGAATGATCAGAATTCTTATGGCTAAAAATATCTGCCCTACACTGACCCCGAAATAAATAATTGCTCTTCCTCAGTGTTCCCTGCACAAAATATGATTTACACACTGTCCCTCTTCTGGTACATGCCCTCCACACTGCCTGCTCATCGCACGGCCCTCTCCTTTTCATACCGAACTCCCTGATCACACTGTCCTCTCACACTGTGTCCCCCTATTCTGTCCACTGTTTATACTGTTCTCCCTCATCACACTCCCCCTCCTCGTCATACTGTCACCTCCTGGCTGTGGCCTCACACTGTCCACATATGCTGGCCCCTCTCCATACACCCTCACACTACTCACTTTCTATTCTCTGCCCACTTATATTTTTCTTTTCCATACTGTTTCTTCACTACCTCACTCCCCCCCGTTAACTTCACATACTGTGTCCACACCACTGTCCTCCTCAGTCCACATACAGTGCGAAGCCATCCCCCACACTTCACATCTCTGTCCACACCGATCTCCTCCTCACTCCACATTCTGTGCCGAAGCCATCCCCCTCACAGCTCATACTGTGTCCACACTGATATCCCCTCACTTCACATACTGTGCCACAGACATCCCCCACACTTCACATACTGTGTCTACATCAATCTCCTCCTTACTCCACATACTGTGTCGGCAGCCATCCCCCTCACTCCTCATAGTGTCCACATTGTTCCCCCCGTACTGCATATACCATACCACAGCCATACCCCTCTCACTCCCCATACTGTGTCGGCAGCCATTCCCCCTCACTCCTCATATTGTGTCTACACTCTTTCCCCCTCACACGACATACCAAAACGCAGCCATCTCCTCCCCTCTCACTCCAAATACTGTGCTGCAGCCATCCCCCCTCATTCCACATAATGTGTTGGCAGCCATCCCCCCTCACTCCTCATATTGTGTCTACACATTTCCCCCCTCATACCACATACCATACCGCAGCCACCCCCCTCTCACTCCACACACTGTGCTGCAGCCATCTCCCCTCACTCCACATACTGTGCTGTGGCCATCCCCCCTCACTCCTCGTACTGTGTCAACACTGATCCTCCTTCACTCTTATGCTGGATCCTCAATATTACCCCAACCTTCCCCCCTCAGTTTGGATCACATATAATCTTCCCCTCCAGTTTGGCTCAGATATTCTGTCCCCACCCTTCACCCCAGTTTGACTCATATGTCGTCATCCTCCCAGTTTGGATCACATATACTCCCCCCAGTTTGACTCACATACAGGGGCGTGACTACAATAGGTGCAGGGGTTGCGATCACACCTGGGCCCTGCAGCCTAGGGGGCCCCAAAAGTCCCTTGGGCCTATAGAAAAACACTAACACTATTAAAGATTTGGAATAATTGGGGCCCCGTTGGAGCTTTCGCATCGGGGCCCCTGGGCCTGAAGTTACGCCACTGCTCACATATAATCCCTCACACCCTTCCCCCCCACCCAGTTTGACTCATATATGACCCCCACCATCTCCCCCCCCCCAGGTTGACTCACATGTCTCCCCCCCAGTTTGACTCACATATAATCCCTCACACCCTTACCCCCCAGCTTGACTCACATATGACCCCCACTATCTCCCCCCCACCAGTTTGACTCACATGTCGTCGTCCCCAGTTTGGATCACATATACTCTCCCCCTCCCCCCAGTTTAACTCACATATCATCCCTCACACCCTTCCCCCCCAGTTTGACTCACATATCACCCCCACCCTTTCTTCCTGAGCTTTACTGACATATAACCCCTCCCCCTTCCCCTAATTACATTAATCTTCGGGGTCTTCAGCTTCTGTAGCTGAAGCACTTTTCCTCATTCTGCAGCCAATGCAGGGCCGCCGAGTGTCGTCATCAGCATGATCAGATCACCTGCTGAGGTCCTCACTGACCCCGAAATGCAGGGAGCAGGGAGGTAGAACGGCGCAGGCAGCTTCCATAGTACAGAGTGTCTGATAGACACTCTGTACTATGGGATTGTAGGAGCCGACACGCGCCACGTTCTCTGCTACCCGCTGTCAGATGACCACGGAGAGCAGAGAATAGCCGGCTCCCATGGCGGGGGGGCGCAATATACGGCAGGCGGGGAGACAATTCAGGTGCTGCAGCAGGAGGCTGACAGCGCCCCTCCTGACTGCTGCGCCCGGGGCACATGCCCTGCCAGCTTCCCCCTAGATATGGCCCTGATAAAGAGCTCATAAGGGCATTCAATACAGTCTTATGAGACGTCAGGGAGTTACACATCTTTTTTGCGGAAGTAATGACTTTTCAATACTGGTGATTTCTGGTAAATTGATCTCCTGCAAATTGAATTTATGGAAGTAATTAGGCAAAGCTAACATACTCAAATTTTTCAGGTTTAGTGGATTGCAATATTAATTTATCCTGTAGCTTAAAAACAACATTATATAAAATGGAAACAAACCTAATGTAAATAAACAAAAAAAGTTCTTTTTGGCATTTATTGGTTTAATGAAATACATAAACAATACAATATTAGACTCTATATCCGTCTCAAATGTATTTTGCTGGTAGACCACATCATCACTCATGAATGGTGCCCTCAGGTATCACTATCCTTTATCTGACATGAAGATTGCACTATGTAAACCATTTCTTCATTTAAGAATAACAAGATCACAAAGTTAACAACATGATTAAAACATCACTAATATCAATACAAATAAAAAAATTGGCAACTGACAAGAAATGCGTGAGCAGCATAGCATTGCAAGGGCTCATCTGAATTTTAAAGACCATAGTTCTGGTAAACTTTTAACTATAAAATATAAACTTCTCAAATATTATAATTACAAGCATCAGAGTTAGTATAAATATTCTCCTGTCCAGTTATGAAGCAACACTGATTGTGAATCAATTTCTCCTGCTGTTGTGCAAATGGAACAGACAACAGGTAGAAATGATAGGCAACCAAGAAGACACCCATATAAAGGAGTGTTTTTTGCAGGTAGCGACAACAGACCATTTCTCTGTTCTCATCCTTTTTGGCTGTTGTTTTGGTCACTTTGGTATTTTGTCATTGCTCCCACCCCTATAAGTACCATGAGGCGGTGTCCACAACCCACAGAAGTTGCTCAGGTAGTTCAGCTCATTCAGGATGGCACAATGCGAGCTATGACAAGAAGGTTAGCTGTGTCTGTCAGCACAGCGTCCAGAGCATGGAGCAGATACCAGAAGACAGGCCAGTACATCAGGAGACATGGAGGGGGCTGTGGGAGAGCAAAAATGCAGCAAACAAACCTTTGCCAACTCCCTTGTGCAAGGATAAACAGCAGGAGCAGTGCCGGAGCCCTGCAAAATGACCTCCAGCAGGCCAGTGACATCCATGTGTCTGCTCAAACTGTCAGAAACAGACTTCATGATGGTGGTATAATGGAATGACATCCACAAGTGGGTATTGTGCCTACAGCCCAAAACCATGCAGGGCAATTGACATTTGCCACTGAACTCCAAGATTGTCAGATTTTACATTGGCGCCCTGTGCTTTTCACGGATGAGAGCAGGTTCACACTGACCACATGTGACAGATGTGGTAGAGTCTATAGATGCTGTGGAAAATGTTCTTTTGCCTGCAGCATTCTCCAGCATGACCGGTTTGGCAGTGGGTCAGTAATTGTGTGAGGAGGCATCTTTTTGAAGGACTGCACAGCCCTCCATGTTCTAGCCAGAAGTATCCTGACTGCCATTAGGTATTGTAATGAGATCCTCAGACCCATTGTGAGACTATATGTTTTCGCAGTGGGCCCTGGGTTCCTTCTGGTGCATGACAATACTAGGCTTCATGAGTCTGAAGTGTGTCAGCAGTTCCTGCATGATGAAGGCATTGATGATATGGACTGGCCTGACTGTTTCCTCAGACCTGAATTCAACTGATCACATCTGGGACATCATGTCTTGTTTCATCAAGCAACGTCTCGTTGCACCACAGACTGTCCAGAAGTAGACTGATGCTTTAATCCACGTTTGGGAGGCAATCCCTAAGGAGAACATCAGCCACCTCATCAGGAGCATACCCAGGCATTATAGGGAGGTCATACAGGCACTTGGAGACCACACAAAATACTAAACCTCGTTCCCTTGTCTTGCGGCATTCCACAGAAGTTGCATCAGTCTGTAATTTGATTTTCACTTTTATTTTGAGTATCATTCTGAATCCAGACCTCCATGGGATATTAATTTTGATTACCATTGATCATTTATATGTTTAATTCCACTATGTACTGAAAAAAGATTTGCAACTGAATATTTAATTAATTGAGATTTAGGATCTGGTATATTAGTGTGGCACCCTGGCACCTTGTTGGACACCACAGAACTCCTTAGGGCACAATTGGAGCTAACAGCAAAGCAACACTCACAAATAACAAATAAAACACTACAACACCTTAGAACACCTGGTTTCACCCCGAGCCTCTAGGGGGAGCTTCACTGGTCACTTTGAGCCAGTTCCCCCTATAAATTGAGTCTTGGAGGGAGAAACTTCAGAGTGTGTAGTCACTTCAGAACTGTGAAGAGTGTGTGCAGTCGCTACAAGAGCTGCCAGCCTGTGTGAAACCTCCATGCTATGAGGGACACACTAGGCCCAACCAGCCAGCTAGCAAGTGAGGAAATCCCTGCAATTGGGATAAAAGTAGTGATGGGCGAGTCCTAAATTACTCGGAATCGCTTTACTCTAGCGAGTCAGAGCCCGGGACTCGCTACTCGTTGCGAGTCTAGCGAGTCCAATGTTAATGAATGGGGAAGCGAGTAATAGCGTGTAGTGTGCGATTTACAAATCGCAGATGTGTCTCGGAAGCTTCAGCCTGAAGCAATCCTAGTTTTGTCAGAGACTCTGACAAAACTAGGATTGGCATTGACTTGCATTGGACTCGTTTACTGTGCAAGTAATCGCTGGGAAACTCGCACAGTAAGGAGTCAGACTGTCTGCTCTGTGCTGGCTGCCGCAGCTCCAGGGTCCTAGAGCCCGCCTGCTCTTCCTGTGTGTAGCAGAGCTGAGATTGTTCTCAGTCTGCTCATCCCTGTGCATAGACATCTATATCTATGCACAGGGATGAGCAGAGAGAACATCGCGTTTTGGACTACGTCGGACAGAAGAGGATTTTTTTAATTAAAGATGGAGTCCCTAATGGCTTTTTGTTTTATTTCTAATAAAATTTTTTCTCTGTGTTGTGTTTTTTTTAAAACAATTTAATAGAAATTCATGGCGGTCATGTCTAATATTGGCGTGACCGCCATAAATTTCGGGCTTAGGGCCAGCTGATAATACAAAGCTGGCCCTAACCTCTTTATTACCCAGCATGCCACCGCCACCAGGGCCGCTGGAAGAGCGGGGTTCAGAGCCAGAAGAAGGCGCTTCAATGAACGCGCCATCTTCTGGGGCGGCTGCGGGCTGCAATTTGCAGCGGGGGATGCCCAGAAAGCTTGGGCCTCCCTGCGCTGCGGATTCCAGCCCCCAGCTGCTTAGCTGTACCTGGCTAGACATAGAAATTGTGCGGAGCCCCACACATTTTTTTTTTATTATTTCATGAAATTCATGAAATAATAAAAAAAAAGGGCTCCCCTATATTCTTGTGTCTGGCCAGGTGCAAATAGGCACCTGGGGGTTGGGGGCAGCCCGTCGCTGCCTGCTGGATCCGGCTGGTTCCAGAAATACGCGAAGCCCATGTCATTTTTTTTCTGAAAAATCAATAAAACAATCCTAAAAAAGGGACTGCATCTTTATTATACCCTCGCCCATGGTCCAGGGTTAATAAAGATGCAGTCCCTTTTATTTACCGTATATACTCGCGTATAAGCCGAGTTTTTCAGCCCAAAAATTGGGCTGAAAAGTACCCCCCTCGGCTTATACGCGAGTCAGTGACGGCAGCCCTAGCAGCCCCAGCAGCCCCAGCATCCCCAGTAATGCAGGGCCCCCCCAGCCTGACTCCGGTCACCTGTAAAGCAAATTATACTTATCACTGTCCCGCTGCCGTCCGCGCCCGCTCACCGCTGCCGTCCGCGATCCTCCATCTTCATGCATATTCTTCCTGTTTCCTGTGCTCGTCGCAGGCAATGACGTCATTGCCTGCGCCGAGCACAGGAAACAGGAAGAAGACGCATGAAGATGGAGGATTGCGGATGTCAGCAGCGAGCGGGCGCGGACAGCGGGACAGTGATAAGTATAATTTGCTTTACAGGTGACCGGAGTCAGGCTGGGGGGGCCCTGCATTACTGAGGCTGCCTGTATACTACCACTGGGGCTGTATATACTACTGGGGCTGCCTGTAAACTACCACTGGTGCTGTATATAATACTGGGGCTGCCTGTATACTACCACTGGGGCTGTATATAATACTAGGGCTGCCTGCATACTACCACTGGGGCTGTATATAATACTGGGGCTGCCTGTATACTACCACTGGGGCTGTATATAATACTGGGGCTGCCTGTATACTACCACTGGGGCTGTATATAATACTGGGGCTGCCTGTATACTACCACTGGGGCTGTATATACTACTGGGGCTGCCTGTATACTACACTGGGGCTGTATATACTACTGGGGCTACGTGTATACTACCACTGGGGCTGTATATACCACTGGGGCTGCTGCTGTATATACCACTGGGGCTGCTGCTGTATACTACCACTGGGGCTGCTGTATATACCTCTGGGGCTGCTGTATACCACACTGCTGGGGGCTGTATACCTGTGCTGGGGTCCACCCTCGGCTTATACACTAGTCAATAGATTTTCCCAGGTTTTGGGGGCAAAAGTAGGGGGGTCGGCTTATACACGGGTCGGCTTATACACGAGTATATACGGTACATTGTTTTATGAATTTGTCAGAAAAAAATTTCACGTGGGCTTCGCCGTATTTCTGGAACCAGCCGGATCCAGCAGGCAGCGACAGGCTGCCCCCAACCCCAGGTGCCTATTTGTACCTGACCGGACACAAGAATATAGGGGAGCCCTTTTTTTTATTATTTCATGAATTTCATGAAATAATAAAAAAAAAATGCGTGGGGCTCCGCGCAATTTATATGTCTAGCCAGGTCCAGCTAAGCAGCTGTGGGCTGGAATCCGCAGCGCAGGGATGCCCAAGCTTTCTGGGCACACCCCGCTGCACATTGCAGCCCGCAGCCGCCCCAGAAGATGGCGCGTTCATTGAAGCGCCATCCTCTGGCGCTGAACCCCGCTCTTCCAGCGGCCCTGGTGGCGGTGGCATGCTGGGTAATAAAGGGGTTAATACCAGCTTTGTTATACAAGCTGATATTAAGCCCGAGATTCTTAATGTCAGGCCACGTTTGACCCGGCCACTAAGAATCTCCAATAAAGGGTTAAAAAAACGCAACATAGAGAAAATTTTTTATTAGAGATAAAAAAAAAAAGCCATTAAGGACTCCATCTTTAATTAAAAAAATCCTCTTCCGTCCGACGTAGTCCAAAACGCGATGTCCTGTCTGCTACATCCCTGTGCATAGATATAGATGTCTATGCACAGGGAATGAGCAGACTGAGAACAATCTCAGCTCTGCTACATCATCTCTGTGAGCAGGCGGGCTCTAGGACCCTGGAGCTGCGGCAGCCTGCACAGAGTAGACAGCTGGACTCGGCTCGCAAAGTAACAGCAGTTACTTTGCGAGTTTCCCTGCGATTACTTGCACAGTAATCAGACCAATGCAAGTCAATGGCAATCCTAATTTTGTCCTAGGATTGATATTGATTTGCATTGGACTCGTTGCTGTGCGAGTAATCACTGGGAAACTCGCAGAGTACCGAGTCCTGCGAGTCCCTTACTACTCGCTGAGTAACGAGTCCTAGCGAGTAGACTCGCCCATCCCTAGATAAGAGGAAGAAGGAGAACACCTCTCAAGGAAAACAGAGTTATTCTGAAAGAAAAAGAAAAGGGCGCATGTGTAGACACACAGGGCTATTTGTATAAATAAAAAGTGCCAGTGCACTCACCTATAATGGTTGTGTACGTCTACACAACAAAGATTAAACGTGTGGGTGATGGGGCTCCGGGTCGCCTCTTTCTATTAGTGCTGCCGTCCTGCCGGTGTTTGCGTTCACAACTCCGTGCTCCGCGAATTTCACGTAATCCTACCGGACCAAATCCGGGTCACCGCAGGTCCTCAGTATGTTTATCCCGGTATTTAGGTAACCACAGGTCCTCAACACTCCAGATATTCCAGGCTGCTCCTGCCGCTTTGGCTCCGTAGAGAGAGAACTCACATAAAAACAATAATACAGCGGTCTCAGGGAGCGCCAAAGGAATACTGGACAAATTAATGGATAAGAACCGACCTTTATTCTTCCTCCAATACCACTGCCACAACGCGTTTCGACGGTCTGAGCCGTCTTCATCAGGTGGGGTAAAGAATAAAGCTCGGTTCTTATCCATTAATTTGTCCAGTATTCTTTTAACAGAGTTATTCTGACCTTAATAACCGGTTACTGGAACCGAAGCTGTGAGAGCTACCCAGCCACCACAGAGAACCAGCTTACAAACACAGGGAGTCTAGCCCCCTGTTCACCTGTCGCACCTACCAACGAGAGCCCAGGGAAGAAGGTAGAATTATCATCACCCTTTTACAGTGCCCTCAGTGCTGACAACCAGGTGAAATCCGTTCTATTGAACACACTGCCCGGTCCGGCTGGATTCCACATCCACCCGACCTTAGCACCAGGAGTATAGAGAGAAGGAAGCCTACACAAACTGCTTGCTGTGAACCTCCAGGAGTGTTAACTTCACGAACCCGGTCTGGCGTACCTGAAAACCACCAGTAAAGGTACTGAAAAGACTTTGGCGTGTCTGTGTCTGACTCCTGGGCCTAACAGCAGTGCTACCACAGCTGCCTCACAACATCTTATGTAGCTCCCGGCTCCGGGGACTCCCGCTCATCCTGTGGGGAGCGTCCCATCTTGCTGCCTAACATCCCCCGGAGGCCTAGCAGCGCTGGTACCGTTACCAGAACACCCGCAGGTGGCGTCACGAAGACAATTAATCCTTACTGTTCCGCCATCCCCCCTATTTATCTGGACCACCGGGCCTCACAGCCGCAGGTGCGGTTCCGTGACAAGAGGAGAGTCAACGCCTGCGACGTGAACACCCCGGTCACGGTGAGTCAGAATTTGTTGTCACGTTTTTGAGCAGTGTATGATTATGGCAGATATAAAGAGCTGTGGAATTAAAAGTTCTAAATAAATGAGTAAAATAAATAAATATACTATCATAACATAAGGAGATATGTTTCCTGAATATTAAAATAATAACTAGAGATGAGCAAGTATGCTTGTCACTACTCGGTTCTCGCACGAATATCTCGGTACTCGGGGTACTCAGCGAGTACCGAGTAATCTCGCGATACTCTTGCTATGCTCAGGGTCCACCTCCCTGCATGTTGGTGCTCTTTTCAGAGCCAGCCCGCATGCAGGGATTGGCTGACAGACACTGTAATGCCACAGCCATGTTGGTTGTGGCATTATAGTGATTGGCTGGCCGCACAGCGCCATCAGGTCTTTATAAGACCTGACCGCGCTGTGCTTGTCACTCTGCGTCATTAGACAGTCAGTGTAGGGAGAGCTGCTGCTGATTGAGGGACAGATTTGTGGCCTTTCAGCTAGTGTAGGCACAGGGCTGCCAGTCTAATTACGACAACAGTCCTTCTGAGGACTAATAGAGCAGTGTACAGGCAGGCAGGGAGGCAGGGTATATACCAAACTTCGCTGTGCATCGCATCTGGGGCTGGTTTCCAGGCTTATCCATCCCAAAAATCGTGCTTTTAAGGATTTATTTAGCTAACTATAGGCAGGAGTAGGTTTTAGATCAAATTAGGGTACACCAAAAGCCTCGTGCTAAAAACCAACTCTTGTCTGCACTAATTTTGCATCTAAGTGCTGCTACTGTCGGTTGCAGCGTAAATTAGGATACGCCAAAAGACTCACTATTGTAGTCAGCGTTTGTGTCTGACTAGTCCACCTGCAGGGCCTTAATTTCAAAACTTAGGGTCGTGCTAAAAACAAACTCTTGTCTGCACTAATTTAGCATCTAAGTGCTGCTAGTGTCGGTTGCAGCGTAAGTTAGGGTACACCAAAAGCCTCATGCTAAAAACCAACTCTTGTCTGCACTAATTTTGCATCTAAGTGCTGCTCCTGTAGGTTGCAGCGTAAATTAGGGTACACCAAAAGCCTCGTGCTAAAAACCAACTCTTGTCTGCACTAATTTTACATCTAAGTGCTGCTACTGTAGGTTGCAGCGTAAATTAGGGTACACCAAAAGCCTCGTGCTAAAAACCAACTCTTGTCTGCACTAATTTAGCATTTAAGTGCTGCTACTGTAGGTTGCAGCGTTAATTAGGGTACACCAAAAGCCTCATGCTAAAAACCAACTCTTGTCTGCACTAATTTTGCATCTAAGTGCTGCTACTGTAGGTTGCAGCGTAAATTAGGGTACGCCAAAAGCCTTGTGCTAAAAACCAACTCTTGTCTGCACTAATTTTGCATCTAAGTGCTGCTACTGTCGGTTGCAGCGTAAATTAGGATACGCCAAAAGACTTACTATTGTAGTCAGCGTTTGTGTCTGACTAGACCACCTGCAGGGCCTTAATTTCAAAACTTAGGATCGTGCTAAAAACAAACTCTTGTCTGCACTAATTTAGCATCTAAGTGCTGCTACTGTCGGTTGCAGCGTAAATTAGGATACGCCAAAAGACTCACTATTGTAGTCAGCGTTTGTGTCTGACTAGTCCACCTGCAGGGCCTTAATTTCAAAACTTAGGGTCGTGCTAAAAACAAACTCTTGTCTGCACTAATTTAGCATCTAAGTGCTGCTAGTGTCGGTTGCAGCGTAAGTTAGGGTACACCAAAAGCCTCATGCTAAAAACCAACTCTTGTCTGCACTAATTTTGCATTGAATTGCTGCTACTGTCGGTTGCAGCGTAATTTAGGGTACACCAAAAGCCTCGTGCTAAAAACCAACTCTTGTCTGCACTAATTTTGCATCTAAGTGCTGCTACTTCGCTGTGCATCGCATCTGGGGCTGGTTTCCAGGCTTATCCATCCCAAAAATCGTGCTTTTAAGGATTTATTTAGCTAACTATAGGCAGGAGTAGGTTTTAGATCAAATTAGGGTACACCAAAAGCCTCGTGCTAAAAACCAACTCTTGTCTGCACTAATTTTGCATCTAAGTGCTGCTACTGTCGGTTGCAGCGTAAATTAGGATACGCCAAAAGACTCACTATTGTAGTCAGCGTTTGTGTCTGACTAGTCCACCTGCAGGGCCTTAATTTCAAAACTTAGGGTCGTGCTAAAAACAAACTCTTGTCTGCACTAATTTAGCATCTAAGTGCTGCTAGTGTCGGTTGCAGCGTAAGTTAGGGTACACCAAAAGCCTCATGCTAAAAACCAACTCTTGTCTGCACTAATTTTGCATCTAAGTGCTGCTCCTGTAGGTTGCAGCGTAAATTAGGGTACACCAAAAGCCTCGTGCTAAAAACCAACTCTTGTCTGCACTAATTTTACATCTAAGTGCTGCTACTGTAGGTTGCAGCGTAAATTAGGGTACACCAAAAGCCTCGTGCTAAAAACCAACTCTTGTCTGCACTAATTTAGCATTTAAGTGCTGCTACTGTAGGTTGCAGCGTTAATTAGGGTACACCAAAAGCCTCATGCTAAAAACCAACTCTTGTCTGCACTAATTTTGCATCTAAGTGCTGCTACTGTAGGTTGCAGCGTAAATTAGGGTACGCCAAAAGCCTTGTGCTAAAAACCAACTCTTGTCTGCACTAATTTTGCATCTAAGTGCTGCTACTGTCGGTTGCAGCGTAAATTAGGATACGCCAAAAGACTTACTATTGTAGTCAGCGTTTGTGTCTGACTAGACCACCTGCAGGGCCTTAATTTCAAAACTTAGGATCGTGCTAAAAACAAACTCTTGTCTGCACTAATTTAGCATCTAAGTGCTGCTACTGTCGGTTGCAGCGTAAATTAGGATACGCCAAAAGACTCACTATTGTAGTCAGCGTTTGTGTCTGACTAGTCCACCTGCAGGGCCTTAATTTCAAAACTTAGGGTCGTGCTAAAAACAAACTCTTGTCTGCACTAATTTAGCATCTAAGTGCTGCTAGTGTCGGTTGCAGCGTAAGTTAGGGTACACCAAAAGCCTCATGCTAAAAACCAACTCTTGTCTGCACTAATTTTGCATTGAATTGCTGCTACTGTCGGTTGCAGCGTAATTTAGGGTACACCAAAAGCCTCGTGCTAAAAACCAACTCTTGTCTGCACTAATTTTGCATCTAAGTGCTGCTACTGTCGGCTGCAGCGTAATTTATGATACGCCAAAAGACTCGCTATTGTAGTCAGCGATTGTGTCTGACCAGTCCACCTCCAGGACCTTAATCTCTAATCTCAGTGTCGTGCTAAAAACCAAATCTTGTCTGCATTCATTTAACATTTGTGTGCGGCAGCAGTGGCTTGTAGCTCCAAGTAGTATATGCCAAAACACGGTATACGCGTCAGCGTTTGTGTCTGACCGTTTCAGCTGCCGGGATTAAATCGCTCTAATCTGTAATCTCACTGTCCAGCTACAAACCAACTCTTGTCTGCATTCATTTACCATTTTTGTGTGGCAGGAGGGAGTTGTAGCTCCAATTTGTATACGCCAAAACACTCAGTATACTTGTGTCAGCGTTTGTGCCTGACCATAGTATAACTGCTGTAATTTAATCTCCAATCTCAGTATCAAGCTCAAAAACAACTGGTCAGCATTTTCAGTTGACAGGCGGGTGCGTTTATCTGTAATGATTCCACCTGCGGCAATAAAAACACGCTCTGACAAAACGCTAGCGGCAGGCCAGACTTCCAAGGCGTAGAGGGACTATTCCTGCCACGTGTCCAGTTTGGATACCCAATAATTACAAGGCACAGAGGAATCTAGGAGCACTTTCGTACGATCGGCAAGGTCAGCATCTTTACAAACTTTGCAGTCCTTGTGACAGTACCCTGCACCTGAGGGCCTGTGCTATGGGAGGGGCTAAGAAAACTCTCCCAGATCTTTGAGAGTTTTCCCCTACCTCTGCTGGATTGGATTTGTGCCTCTCTTGGCTTGATACCTTGGTTGTCTACTGAACCGCGACCTCTGCCGCAAGCGTTTTCACAAGGGAATTTTTTGACTACCGTATATACTCGCGCATAAGCCGAGTTTTTCAGCCCAAAAATTGGGCTGAAAAGTCCCCCCCTCGGCTTATACGCGAGTCATACGGCGAGTACACAGGCCGCCAGCCCGCCACCCCCATCAGTATACAGGCCGCCCCCCCCCCATCAGTATACAGGGCCCCCCCTTGCTGCCGCAAACCTGTAAAGTAATAGATCATTATACTTATCCCTGTGGCCGTCCCCGCTGCCGCCATCGCGCTCCTCCGGCTTCATCTGGCTTTTTCCGGCTTCCTCCTCTGGTGGGCACAGGCAATGACGTCATTGTCTGTGCGCCAGAGGAGGAAGCCGGAAGAAGCCGGAAGAGGCATGAAGACCCGGAGGAGCGCGATGCAGAGCAGCGGCGGCGGCCACAGGGATAAGTATAATGATCTATTACTTTACAGGTTTGCGGCACAGCCGAATGGGGGGGGCGCCTGTATACTGATGGAGGGGCGGGGCGCTGTATACTATGGGGCTGTGCTGTACGGGGCTGCGCGATCCGGGCCTGCTGTATACCTCTGGGGCTGTACTTGCTGTATTATACCTCTGGGGCTTGCCTGCTGTAGTATATACCTCTGAGGCTGCTGCTGTATATACCACCGGGGTTGCTGCTGTAACACTGCTGGGGCCTGTATATACCACTGGGGCTGCTGCTGCTGTATATACCACTGGGGCTGCTGCTGTAACACTGCTGGGACCTGTGTATACCACTGGGGAGGCTGCTGTATACCACACTGCTGGGGGCTGTATACCTGTGCTGGGGTCCACCCTCGGCTTATACACGAGTCAATAGGTTTTCTCAGGTTTTGGGGAGTAGGGGTCGGCTTATCAGTCGCAACACGAGTATATACGGGAATTCTGCAACTAGGGCCTTCTGGTACTGCAGCATTTTTGTAGACCTCTCGCCTCGGAATTATTATTATTATTTATTCATTTATATAGCGCTATTAATTCCATAGCACTTTGCATGAGTAATGCTGTCTCTCTTGGAGCTCATAATCTAAACATCCTATCAGTATGTCTTTACAATGTGGAAGGAAACCAGAGTACCCGGAGGAAACCACGCAAACACGAGGAGAACATACAAACTCCTTGCAGATGTTGTCCTTTGGTGGGAATTGAACCCAGGACATGAAGCCCAAGTGCTGCAAAGCTGCAGTTGCTAACCAATTGAGCCACCGTATAAGAGAAATAAAGTTCTCCTTGTAGCGTGGATCTAAAAGTGTCACCAACCAGTAATGAGTGTCCGCCAAAATGTTGATAACGTGAGGGTCACAAGACAGGCAGCATTACATAAAGTCAGCCATGTGGCCAGACTGTTAACAGGCAAGACTTCAGGTCCTCAACAACAGGATGATTGACCATGCTGTCTTCATCATCCTCCTCCTCTCCCCTGTCCTCTGGCCATCCGACGGTAAGATGGTTGTGCATGTATTACCGTCAATTTCACATAAAAGTAGCTCCATTTCTTTATCCTCCTCCTCATAATAGTCCTCCAATCGACGTTGGGATCAGATGAGGCTGGGCTGTGTGTAGTTTTTGATTTTGAGCAGACAGCATTTTAGAAGACAGAGAAGCGGGATGCTGACGCTAATTATGGCATCATCGCCCCTCACCATCTTGGTTGAGTCCTCAAAGTTTTGGAGGATGGTACATATGTCAGACATCCATGTCCACTCCTGAGGTCTTATGTGTGGAGTTTGAACCATACACCCACGGCGTAGTTGATGCTGGTACTCAACAACTGCCCTCTTCTGCTCACAAATCCTGACCAACATGTGCAGTGTGGAATTCCAATGCGTGGGGACATCACAGTCTGTGATACGGAATCTGCAAATGCTGATGAAAGCTGGCAAGGGCGGCTGAAGCAGTAGGTGACTTTCTGAAATGGGCACACAGGCGGCGTACTTTTACAAGCAGATCCGACAGCAGCTCCGGGTAGTATTTAAGAAACCGCTGAACCACGAGGTTGAGCACATGGGCTACACATGGAACATGTGTCAGCTCGCCTCGCCTCAGAGCCGCCACTAGGTTCCGGGCATTGTCACACACGACCATGCCTAGCTGTAGGTTCAGCGGTGTGAGCCAGGGATCTGCCTGCTGTTTCAGTGCTTTCCACAACTCTTCAGGATTGTGGGGTTTGTCACCTACGCATATTAGCTTCAGCACAGCCTTAGCCAAGGCATTGCTGCAGTGCTTCCAGCTTTGGACTGGTGTAGAGGGTGAAGTGAAGGAGGAGGAGGAGGAGGGTGAGGATCATGAAGTTCCGGAGCTGTACACTGTGGGTGAAACCCTGACTGAGTTAGGGCCTGCAATCCTTGATGTCAGAAGGACGTGCTTCGTCCCAAGCTCAGACTGGGTCCCGGCTTCCAGAATATTAACCCAGTGTGTCAACAGTGAGATGTACCACCCCTGCCCCAAGCAATTGTCCACATGTCTGTGGTTAGGTGGACTTTTCCGGAAAATACATTGTTAAAGGCACGTGTAATGTTTTGTGACACGTGCTTATGTAATGTGATGACAACACACCGGAGAAATAGTGGCGGAATTGGGACCGAGTAACGTGGGACGCCCGCCGCCATCAGGTCGCGGAATGCTTCTGTCTCCACTAGCCTAAAAGGCAACATTTCCAGCGCTAGCAGTCGCGAAATGTGTGCATTTAGAATTGTGGCATGTGGGGCGTTGGCAGTGTATTTGCGCCTTGTTCAAAAGATTGTTGTATGGATAACTGAACGCTGCGCTGGGCCAAGGGCGTGGTTGATGATGTGGTATTTCTGCTTGTGCAACTACAGGTGCAGGACAGGAGGAATCTTTGCATGCAGTATGGACAGGGGATTGTCTTGCACGCACAACAGTGAGAGATGCAGTGGTGTCACCCGCAGACACTGCTCCTGGACTGTGGTGTACACCCCACAAAGTCGGGTGCTTTGCTGACATGTGCCTGATCCTGCTGGTTGGGGTCAGGCTGATAGTTTAGCTACCCCTGCTGATGCTAGCATGGCAGGTGTTGCAAATGGCCTTTTTGGAATGATCTGCAGACACCTTTTAGAAACAGCCAGAGTCGGGAAGACCTATCAGTTGTACTGACAACTTCTGCCATGTTGTTGTTCTGGGGAACGGTTGCCTGCCTACTGCTGCGGACACCACCCTGCTTCTTCCGGCCTGTTGTGATTCTTCGCCTCCCTCCCCCTGTGCACTGCTGTCCTCGCTCTGCATGTCCTCCTGCCAGGTTGGGTCAGTTACTGGATCATCCACCACATCGTCTTACCCTTCCTTACCCTAGTCCTCCTGACTTTCTGGCAATTGTGTTTCATCATCGTCCACCTCTTCTTGCGACACATTCCTACCGTTGCCTTCACGAGACCGTGGCTGCTCAAATATTTGGGCATCGGTACATATGATTTCCTCATGACCCACTTCAAGTGGAGCTGGCGAGAGGCCAGAAACTAAGAATGGATAAGTAAACAGCCTTCAGAGTGTCCAAGTGTGGGATCATAAAAAGGGGGAGACAGAAGCGCACAATAGGGTCGTTATCCAATGGTAAAATCGTTTCACAGATATGGATCCACTCACCTGGTTCAGTTGTGTGGAACACAACAACCATAAGCACAAATGGGTAGGATCCTATGAACTGCAGCAATCAGCCGGTCACTAGAATTGCATATATAGAAAGGAGAGAAGTCCGGCTTTCAGGATCGCGCTGTTCCAGTTCACAAGGAGTTAATCCAAGGACCAAGCAGTAATCATAACTTTCTTTATTCTATAAAACTCTACGCGTTTCGTGTACACGCTGTACACTTCCTCAGGAGCAAAGTTACACTGTCATCACATTCCATTCTCCTTATATACTAGCTTCCCCCAGGAAGTGAGGTAGATGCTACATCATTGCACATAAAAAATTTCACACATAGCTATCAATATAATATAAAATCACAAAGTTCATATATAAAACACACTCCTATAAAAAACATATATATATATAAAACTTCACACTAGAAAACATTTTAAAACATTATAATTAATTTGTGATTATACTCAAAAAAATTTTTTTAAAATGTCTGCGTACATCAATTTGCAGGACAACCTTCACAGATCTCTTTCATAATAACACTTATATTTTCCTTTCAGTATTAACCCTTCTTCCTTCAACATATACTTTTACTTATCTTATATTTCAGATAGATGATCATATACTAATATAATCTAATTATTGTATATACTCCTATGTGGATTTGATCCTACACATCAGACTCATGCTCTGCACTTCAGGAAATTTTCCTGTTCTCTCAGCCAGAGGCTCCACATCTCCAGAGTGAAAATCCTTAAATTATTTAAAGATATCAGATATTTCATTTAAACCATATGGTTGTAGAGTCTGCAAACTATGAATCCAGTAAATTTCCTTTCTCATCAGAATGACACTCCTGTTCACAGTATCTTCTGATACATGATCAATTGGAGCTACTTTAATACATGGTCTCTTCCCATGTTTTATAGTACAATGTTTTGATACTCCATGGGACATAAAACCTTCAATTATATTGTGTCTGTGCGAATTCATGCGGTTATGCAGCTCTTGTGTGGTTTTTCCCACATACTGCAAACCACATTCGCATTCTATCAGATATATCACAAAACTGCTTTTATAATTCAGGGAAAACTTTATATCAAACACCTTATTATTCTGAATTGATCTGAATGTGGTCATATTATGCATAATCATGCCACAACACAGACACCGAGCGGTATTACATTTAAAAACTCCTGGTTTTTTGCATTGTCCAACCCTAATTTTTTCTTTTTTCAGGCGACTGGGGGCCAGTATATTTTTCAGAGTAGAGGATCTTTTAAAGGTTAGTCCTGGTTTGTTCGGTAGCATACTCCCCAACACTGGATCATTTAGAAGAACAGACCAATGATCCTGTAAAATATTCCTACACAGCATGAGTCTGCTGTGTAGGATCAAATCCACATAGGAGTATCTATTATATAATCGCGAATCGCAAAAGCGCCCCTCTCGGCGCTACTTCCGGCGTGGTCATGTGGATACGCGCGAAGCATTGGCCGCGAAGCGGCCATTGCGAGCAGTTTTAAGCCGACTCGCAATGGCTGCCAATGCCGCCTCTGCTCCCCGCTACCCACACACCACCTCCGACTATGCAGCTGCCCCCTGTGCTTCCCCCCAGCCCCATCCACAGCCCAGCAACGCTCCCCACACCCGCGCCGACCTCCAGCACCGCATACCCCCCCCTCACTGCCCGCACACCTCCGCCGCCAGCCCCCATCCACAGTCTAGCACAGCCCCCCGCAATGTCCGCACAGCACCACCCCCAATGTCCGCACAACACCCCCCCACAATGTCCGCACAGCACCCCCCACAATGTCCGCACAGCACCCCCCCACAATGTCCGCACAGCCCCCCCCCAATGTCCGCACAGCCCCTCCCCCCCAATGTCCGCACAGCCCCTCCCCCCCAATGTCCGCACAGCCCCTTCCCCCCAATGTCCGCACAGCCCCTCCCCCCAATGTCCGCACTGCACCTAAGCCCCGCCGCACCTAAGCCCCTACCCCATAAGCCCCGCCACACCTAAGCCCCTACCCTCTAAGCCCCGCCGCACCTAAGTCCCTAGCCCCTAAGCCCCGCCGCACCTAAGCCCCTACCCCCTAAGCCCCGCCGCACCTAAGCCCCTACCCTCTAAGCCCCGCCGCACCTAAGCCCCTACCCCCTAAGACCCGCCGCAACCTAAGCCCCTACCCTCTAAGCCCCGCCGCACCTAAGCCCCTACCCCCTAACACCCGCTGCACCTAAGCCCCTACCCCCTAAGCCCCGCCGCACCTAAGCCCCTACCCTATAAGCCCCGCCGCATCTAAGCTCCTACCCTATAAGCCCCGCCGCATCTAAGCCCCTAACCCCTAAGTCTAAGTCCGTCGCACCTAAGCCCCCTACACCCCTAAGCACACCGCCGCACCTAAGCCCACCTGACCCGCCGACTAAGCCCCTACCCCCTAAGCCCCGCCGCACTTAAGCCCCTACCCCCTAAGCCCCGCCGCACCTAAGCCCCTACCCCCTAAGCCCCGCCGCACCTAAGCCCCTACCCCTCTAAGCCCCGCCGCACCTAAGCCCCTACCCCTAAGCCCCGCCGCACCTAAGCCCCTACCCCCTAAGACCCCGCCGCACCTAAGCCCCTACCCTATAAGCCCCGCCGCACTAAGCCCCTAACCCCTAAGTCTAAGTCCGTCGCACCTAAGCCCCTACCCCTAAGCACCCGCCGCACCTAAGCCCTACCTTACCCGCCGCATCTAAGCCCCTAACCCCTAAGTCTAAGCCGCGCACCTAAGCCCCTACCCCTAAGCCCGCCGCACCTAAGCCCGACCCGCCGCACCTAAGCCCCTACCCCCTAAGCCCCGCCGCACCTAAGCCCCGACCCGCCGCACCTAAGCCCCTACCCCCTAAGCCCCGCCGCACCTAAGCCCCTACCCCCTAAGCCCGCCGCACCTAAGCCCCTACCCCCTAAGCCCGCCGCACCTAAGCCCACCCCCGCACCTAAGCCCCTACCCCCTAAGCCCCGCCGCACCTAAGCCCCTACCCCTAAGCCCCGCCGCACCTAAGCCCCTACCGTCCGCCGCCGCCCCGCCGCACCTAAGCCCCTACCCCCTAAGCCCCCTGCACCTAAGCCACTGCCCTCTAAGCCCGCCGCACCTAAGCCCCTACCCTCTAAGCCCGCGCATCTAAGCCCCTACCCCCTAAGTCTAAGTCCGCCGCACCTAAGCCCCGCCGCACCTAAGCCCCTATCCCTAAGCCCCGCCGCCTCCTAAGCTCCCGCCGCTTTCCGCCGCCGCTGTCGCTAACACCTAAGGCCCTACACCCGAAGCCCCCGCCGTCCCCTAACTTAACGCCCCCGTCGATCACTTACATGCCTTCTTAGTCATCTGATCGTCCGTCCGATCCACAAGTCCTCCGTCCGGCCAGGCGTCCTCTTCCTCCGGCCCCGCCGGTCTTCTCTCTTCTTTCCGCCATCTCCGGCTCTTCGTCCGGCCCCGGGGTCTTCTGTCTTCTTTCCGCCAACTTCCAGCTCCAACGTCCTCTTCACTTCTCATTAAGATAGAATGGACGAAAAATCCGCCATTCTATCTCTATGAGAGTGAGGCGCTCTTCTGATTGGTCGCTGTCTACTGCCCTCAGCCAATCAGAAGAGCACCTCATTTCCCATTGACATACATTAGCGGTGTGTCGCCGATTTTATGGCCGCCCACCTGGTTCTATTTGTCGGCCCTAAAATCGCGGACACACCGCTAATGCATGTCTATGGCAGTCAGCCCGATTTCTGATTGGTCGCTCTCTGCTGACGCCGACCAATCAGAATTCGACCTCACTGCCCATAGACATACATTAGCGGTGTGTCCGCGATTTTCGGCCCGACAAATAGAACCAGGGGCCCGGCCGTTAATTCGCCGACACACCGCTAATGTATGTCAACAAATAAATTTAATAATAAAAAAAATAATAAAAAAATAATTAAAAAATTATAAAAAAAATAATAAAAAATAATAAATAATTAAATAAAAAATAATAATAAAAAAAAAAAAAATTCTAATAATATGAGCCCTTTCAGCGACCTGAAGGAGAACTGTGTCTCAGCCTCAGGCTCACTTAAAATAACTAATAAATGTAATAATAAAAAAAATAATTAAATAATATTTAAAAAATAATAAAAAAATAATAAAAAAATAAATAAAAAATAATAATAAAAAAAAAAAAATGCTAATAATATCACCCCTTTTAGCGGATCTGAAGGAGAACTGTGTCTCAGCCTCAGGCTCACTTAAAATAACTAATAAATTTAATAATAAAAAAAATAATTAAATAATATTTAAAAAATAATAAAAAAATAATTAAAAAATAATAAAAAAATAAATAAAAAATAATAATAAAAAAAAAAAAAGCTAATAATATGAGCCCTTTCAGCGGACCTGAAGGAGAACTGTGTCTCAGCCTCAGGCTCACTTAAAATAACTAATAAATTTAATAATAAAAAAAATAATTAAATAATATTTAAAAAATAATAAAAAAATTATTAAAAAATATTAAAAAAATAAATAAAAAATAATAATAAAAAATAAAATAATATGCTAAGAATATGAGCCCTTTGAGCGGACCTGAAGGAGAACTGTATCTCAGGCTCAGGCTCACTTAAAATAACAAATAATAAATTAATTTAATAATAAAAAAAATATAAAAAAATAATTAAAAAATTAATAAAAAAATAATAAAAAAATAAAAAAATAAATAAAAAATAATAATACAAAAAAAATAATATGCTAATAATATGACCCTTTGAGCGGACCTGAAGGAGAACTGTGTCTCAGGCTCAGCTCACTTAAAATAACAAATAATAAATTAATTAATAATAAAAAAAAATAAAAAAATAATT
Organism: Allobates femoralis; assembly: GCA_033576535.1. NCBI lineage: Eukaryota > Metazoa > Chordata > Amphibia > Anura > Aromobatidae > Allobates > Allobates femoralis. The sequence goes on along the minus strand of JARQOC010000009.1, from coordinate 110,739,854 downwards.
AAAAAATAATAAAAAATAAATAAAAAATAATAAAAAAATAAATAAAAAATAATAATATAAAAAAAATATAATATGCTAATAATATGAGCCCTTTGAGCGGACCTGAAGGAGAACTGTGTCTCAGGCTCACTTAAAATAACAAATAATAAATTAATTTAATAATAAAAAAAATAATAAAAAAATAATAAAAAAAAAAAAAAAATTATACATAATAACATAAAAAATAAGAATAAAAAAAAAAATGCTAATAATAATGATATTACTGCTAATATAGTATATGCTATTTAATTGCTAATAATGATGCTATTAATGCTAATAATTAATGCTATTAATGCTAATAATTTATGTATTTAATGCTAATATTTATGATATTAATGCTAATAATTATGGTATTAATGGTAATAATAATGCTATTAATGCAAATAATATTGCTATTAATTCTATTATTAATGCTATTAATGCTAATAATTATGCTATTAATGCTAATAATAATTATAATGCAATAATGCTTAATTATATAATGCTATAATGCAATAATAATTGCTATTAATTATATATTATAATTAATCTATGCTATAATGCTAATTAATATGCTTAATAATGCTAAATAATTATCTATTAATGGTAATATTAATGCTAATTAATACATAATATATATTGCTATTAATATGCTATTATATGCTAATTAATGCTAATAATTATGCTATTAATGCTAATAATTATGTATTAATGGTAATAATAATGCTATTAATGCAAATAATATTGCTATTAATCTATTATTAATGCTATTAATGCTATAATTATGCTATTAATGCTAATATTATGCTATTAATGCAAATAATTATGGTATTAATGGTATATATAATGCTATTAATGCAAATAATTATTGCTATTAATCTAATTATTTAATGCTATTAATGCTAATAATTATGGGTATTAATGTAATAATATGCTATTAATGCAAATAATTATGTATTAATGGTAATAATAATGCTATTAATGCAAATAATATTGCTATTATTATTTTAATTAATATTAATGCTATTAATGCTAATAATTATGCTATTAATGCTAATAATTATGCTATTAATGGTAATAATAATGGTATTAATGCAAATAATGTTGCTATTAATGCTATTATTAATGCTATTAATGCTAATAATTATGCTATTAATGCTAATATTAATGCTAATTATGCTAATAATAATCATATTAACGCTATTAATAATGCTATTAAGGCTAATAATCATGCTATTTATGCTATTAATGCTAATAATTATGGTATTAATGGTAATAATAATGCTATTAATGCAAATAATATTGCTATTAATTCTATTATTAATGCTATTAATGCTAATAATATGCTATTAATGCTAATAATTATGCTATTAATGGTAATAATAATGCTATTAATGCAAATAATATTGCTATTAATGCTATTATTAATGCTATTAATGCTAATAATATGCTATTAATGCTAATATTAATGCTAATTATGCTAATAATAATCTATATTAACGCTATTAATAATGCTATTAAGGCTAATAATCATGCTATTTATGCTATTCAAAATGCTATTAATGCTAATAATATTGCTATTAATGCTCTTTATGCTAATAGTAATGCTATTAATGCAATTATTTATGCATAATATAATATGCTAATTAATAATGTATTACATATGCTTATTAATGCTATTAAAATATTAATGTTTAATTAATTATTTAATGCTATTAATGCTATATATTAATGCTATTAATGCTATTTAATTAATGCTATTAATGCTAATAATAATGCTATTAATGCTAATAATAATCTATTATGCTAATAATTAAGCTATTAATGCTATTATTAATGCTATTAATGCTAATATAATCATATTAACGCTATTAATAATGCTATTAATGCTATATAATCATCTATTTATGCTATTCAAATGCTATTAATGCTAATAATATGCTATTAATGCTTTATGCTAATATAATGCTATTAATGCATTAGTTATGCTATTAATTCTATTGTTTATGCTATTAATGTATAATTTTAATGCTATTAATTAATGTATAATAATTATTATGCTATTAATAATACTATTTAATGCTATTAATGCTAATTTAATGCTATTAATTGTATTATTAATGCTATTAATGCTAATAATAATGCTATTAATGCTAATAATTATGCTATAATTAATATTTATGCTAATAATGCTATAATAATAATATTAAGTTATTAATAATGCTATTAAGGCTAATAATCATGCTATTTATGCTATTCAAAATTCTATTAATGCTAATAATATTGCTATTAATGCTCTTTATGCTAATACTCATGCTATTAATGCGATTATTTATGCTAATAATTCTATTATTTAGGCTATTAATGCTATTAATAATGGTATTAATGTTATTAATAATGCTATTAATGCTATTCATGCTAATATTAATGCTATTAATTCTAATAATCATGCTATTAATCCTATTAATAATGCTATTAATGCTATTTTTAATTCTATTAATGCTATTAATAATTTTATTAATGCTAATAATGCTATTACTCCTCATAATAATGCTATTAACGCTATTATTAATGCTATTTATGGTAATAATGCTATTAATACTAATAACAATACTATTAATAGTACTATTATTGCTGTTAATAATGCTATTAATGCTAATAATAATGCTGTTAATGCTAATAATTATGCTATTAATGGTAATAATAATGCTATTAATGCAAATAATATTGCCACGTTCTAGAATCCCGATGCATTTGCATCGGGCTCACAGCTAGTATACAATAATTAGTATATTAGTATATGATCATCTATCTGAAATATAAGATAAGTAAAAGTATATGTTGAAGGAAGAAGGGTTAATACTGAAAGGAAAATATAAGTGCCATTATGAAAGAGATCTGTGAAGGTTGTCCTGCAAATTGATGTACGCAGACATTTAAAAAAAGTTTTTTTGAGTATAATCACAAATTAATTATAATGTTTTAAAATGTTTTCTAGTGTGAAGTTTTATATATATATATGTGTTTTTATAGGAGTGTGTTTTATATATGAACTTTGTGATTTTATATTATATTGATAGCTATGTGTGAAGTTTTTTATGTGCAATGATGTAGCATCTACCTCACTTCCTGGGGGAAGCTAGTATATAAGGAGAATGGAATGTGATGACAGTGTAACTTTGCTCCTGAGGAAGTGTACAGCGTGTACACGAAACGCGTAGAGATTTATAGAATAAAGAAAGTTATGATTACTGCTTGGTCCTTGGATTAACTCCTTGTAAACTGGAACAGCGCGATCCTGAAAGCCGGACTTCTCTCCTTTCTATATATGCAAGTGTGGGATCAGTTATGTCTGGGGCCGGGCACTCGGCATGGTGGGAGGAAGGAGGATTAGTGTGTGGAATGTGCGGTCCAGTCTCACGGCTACTGACACTTGACCGTGTGGAAGACAGGGTGCTTGTGGTGGTGCAAAACTGACTGTAAGCATTATCCGCTATCCAACTAACAACCTGTTTACACTGGTCTTGGTTTAATAGTGGTGTACTGCTGCAGTCCCCTACAAATTGGGACAAGAAAGGTCGAGCGAGATAATGTTGGCATTTGTCGTGACGCAATTCGAGCTTGCACATGGCCTCAGCCTCTTCATGCACCACCATCACGTCCACTTCCTTGGCCCTTACCACCGGCCTTGCGCATTTTCAATGGTGTGCTGCCTTTATACAGCTAAATGAAGGTGTCCAAAAGATGGTTTTTAGCTGGACACTGAGATGACAGATTAGAGATTAAATCACAGCAGCTATACCGGTCAGTCACAAACACTGAGATGGGTATACTGAGTGTTTTGGCGTATACAAATTGGAGCTACAACCCCCTCCTGCCTCAAAACAGGTTAAATGAAGGCGGACAGGCTGACTCTGATCAAGATGAACAAGAGTTGGATTGGGCCCGACTTCACCACACCACCACCAAATGATAGCGTAATTTAAATTTTGTGCCGGTAAATTGCCATGCACCTCCGCACACCCACACATGGGTACACACTTCATGACTTTGGCTACTTGCTGTTCTGCTCCTCCTTCTCCTCATCCGCCACCATAATCAGTGTGACCGTGGTTCATGATGCCACGAAAACATAATTTTTTTTACATCATATTTATGATGATGATAAACCTCACCGTTCAAAAGTTAGGCAGTAGTTTAATGTAAACCCCCCCAAGGGTAAATGTTTAGGTCCATGCTTACAGAATGGGCATTACAAGTACAGGAGACCCGCTCCTTTGTAATGGGAACAATATTTAGAGGCTCTCCTCCATGTTTCTTTCCAGGGGCATTGAAGTGCCTCACAATTTTTGGCTTCCCTGCCTAGGGCAATACTAAAAAAGACAGACTTGCTTACAATGGGCACATTTTTTGAAAAGGCCCTCATGCACGCCTCTATGCAGGGGCATCTTGGTGCCTCTAAACCTTTGGCTTCCCTGCCTAGGGAAATACTACAACAGACACACTTGCTTACAATGGGCACATTTTTTTAAAATGCCCTCATGCACACCTCTATGCAGGGGCATCTTAGTGCCTCCAAACCTTTGGCTTCCCTGCCCAGGGAAATACTACAACAGACCCACTTGCTTAAAATGGGCACATCATTTAAAGAGGCCCTCATGCACGTCTCTATCCAGGGGCATTGAAGTGCCTCCCAATATTTGGCTTCCCTGCCTAGGGCAATGCTACAAACACACACTTCCTTACAATGGGCACATTATTTAAAGAGGCCCTCATGCACATCTCTATATAGGGGCATCACAGTGCCACACAATTTTTGGATTCCCTGCCTAAGGCATTACTACAAAAGACCCACTTCCTTATAATGGGCACATTATTTAAAGAGGCCTTCATGTACGTCTCTTCCCAAGGCCATGGGAGTGCCACACAATTTTTGGCTGACCTGCCTAGGGATTACTACAAAAGACAAATTTCCTTATAATGGGCACATTATTTAAAGAGGCCTTCATTTACGTCTCTTCCCAGGGGCATGGGAGTACCACACAATTAACCTTCCTAGCGGTATTCCCGAGCCTGACTCGGGGTTAACATTCACTGCCAGAAGCGGTAACCCCGAGTCAAGCTCGGGCTTACCCGCGGTCGCGGCAGATGCGGTGAAAAAAACGCATCTGCCGCGTTTGCCGTATAGCCGCAACACCTGCGGCACAGTTGCGGCAAGCCCCATGCAATGTCTATGGGGCTTGCGGTAAGGGTGCGGCAGGTGCGGCAAGTGCGGTTTCAGCACTTGCGGCAGGTGCGGCCGTGAAAAAAAACACATCTGCCGCGATTGCCGCATAGCCGCCGCATAACCGCTGCACTTGCGGCGCGGTTGCGGTAATCGCCATAGTAAGTATAGGGGGACTTGCGGCAGGTGCGGCAAGTGCGGTTTTGCACTTGCGTCAGGTGTGGCCGCGAAAAAAAAAACGCGGCTGACCGCGGTTTTTTTCGCAGCCGCACCTGCCGCAAGTGCAAAACCGCACTTGCCGCACCTGCCGCAAGTCCCCCTATACTTACTATGGCAATTACCGCAACCGTGCCGCAAGTGCAGCGGTTATGCGGCGGCTATGCGGCAATCGCGGCAGATGCGTTTTTTTTCACGGCCGCACCTGCCGCAAGTGCTGAAACCGCACTTGCCGCACCTGCCGCACCTTTACCGCAAGCCCCATAGACATTGCATGGGGCTTGCCGCAACTGTGCCGCAGGTGTCGCGGCTATGCGGCAATCGCGGCAGATGCGGTTTTTTCACCGCATCTGCCGCAATTTCAAAAAACGCTAGTGTGAAAGTACCCTTAGTACAAAATTCCAGACATAATCATACCGCCAGGTATAAGATTATTGATTATTGAATAAAATTATATTATTTATTTAATTATAATTCATGATTTTATGTTTCAAACTTTATCACATCTGAGAGGTCTACTAGAGTCTTCTTTGATCAGGTAATTACTAAGAATTGCAGGCCGACAGTACATAACACCAAATTTCCATGCAAAAAAATGGTACCGCTTTTAGCACAAAATTCCTGACATAATCATACCGCCAGGGAGGTTAAAAAAATAAATAAAATCTTTCATATAATCCAAAAAACTAACATACACCAACTCTGTCTCACAAGTGGGTATGAGTCCTTAATATTTTTTTCATGAAAATCCATTTTGGTTTCATTTTGTAACGTTTTCTTGACAGTCCTTAAAAGTAGCGTAATAGTGTGACAACATTGTTCACAGCACCCTTCTTTACACTACTATTTACATTTCTGTTAGTACAGTCCTTTATTTACATATGCTTTCAAATGTATTTTATCTTACACTCACTCTCCGAACCTAGATAGGGGCTGACCTCGTGTGCTCCTATGTGATCTTCGCACTACAGGTGTCACTGTCTCAGGTGAAGTGTTTAATGGTGTTGGTGGTTCAGGTGAGTTTCTGCGTTGCCTTAGTCTCACTACTGGGCTAGCAGGTGTACCGAATGCAGCATCCTCAGATCCTCTTGCAACAGGTATTTCTTTCTGATTTCTTGGAATTTCTTCTTGTGGTTGGTAAAAGTTTATTACTGGAATGATAATGACTCCATCTATTTGAGGCCAATCTTTGGAAAATTCACCTAAATCAGTCTGGATAATTTTTTCCTTTTGTTCTGGAATGGGATCTGGGATTGAGATTGAATCTGGGATTGGTTCGAACTCTTGAATTGTTTGGTCATGGATAACTTGATTTTCCCAATTTGGAGGACATCTTTTCAGATGATTTCTGGATACTGTTTGCCTAGTTCTTCCACCATCTTTACTGCCGATACAGGTCTTGTTGTTGTCATGAACATAGTACAACAGGACGTAGGGTTCACTTTCCCACTTGTCATCCAATTTATTGCGAGTTCTTTTTCTTTTTAAAACCAAACTCCCAGGTGGTATGATTTCTGCTGGAGCATGCTTGTTGTAATCTTTTTACTGTTTTGCACGGGACTTCTCTAGGTTATCTTCAACACTTTGTTGGACTTTTGCGTACTGTTCCTGTCAATGGATTTTCCAGTTTGAGTCTGATCTGCTCCAGGATCCACTACACCGAGTTCTAAGTCCACGGGTAATTTTCCTGTCCGAGCTCTCATCAGATACGCTGGTGTACAGTTGGTGGAACTGACTGGAATATGGTTGTACATATCGATTAAGTCAGGCAACTTTTCAGGCCACTGATTTCTTTCTTCCAACGGGAGAATTTTTAGCATATCAATGACGATGTTGTTCATCTTTTCACAGAGTCCATTAGTTTGAGGATGATACGGGGTGGTTCTGATCTATTTGCACCCATACATCTGGCAAAATTCTTGAAAAATCTCTGCTTCGAATGCTGGTCCTTGATCAATGAGAATACGCTCTGGATATCCTAACGGTCTGCAGAAGACGTTTTGGAAGGTTTTTGCAGCAGTTGCAGCTGTCAAATCTTTCACAGGGGCTACCATCAGAAATCTTGAGTAATGGTCTACCATTGTCAAGGCGTATGTATAGCCAGATCTACTTGGAGCTAATTTCACATGATCCAAGGCCACTAGTTACAAAGGCTGTGTGGTTATGATTGGCTTAAGCTTAGCTTTTTGGCTCTGCACATCTTTCCTTCTCAAGGTACAAGCTTGACACGTTCTACACCACTTTTCTATGGATGACCGCATACCTGGCCAGAAAAATCTGTTTTTGAGCAGCACTTCGAGTTTCTTACATCCGAAGTGACCAGTTTTGTTGTGGTAGGCATGTAGGACCACTGGAATGTCTGATTTTGGCACGATAATCTGCCACGCCATTTCATGGGTTCTAGGATTTATATACCACGGCATAATTTATCTTGATACTGGAAAAGTTTACCTCGTTCATTCCACAGATGTTTAGCATCAGACAGAGGGTTTGCAGGCAGCTTTGCTGACTCTTGGGCTATCAGTTGTTTGATTAGACTTACAGCCGGGTCTTGATCCTGCGCCTTTCCCCAGTGGAAGTGAGATAACAGGTTTACTGCTTCAGTATAGAGGTTTCGATGGGTTTGCTGGCATGGGGTTTCTCTTACATGATGGAAGGCAGGTAACTCCACTTCTTCCAGCTCGTCTTCATCTACACCTCCTTCAGACAAATGAGGCATCCTGGATAAGGCATCTGCATTTCCATTTTGGTGCCCAGCCCGGTACTTGATGGTAAATTGGTAGTTGGAGAGTCTGGCCATCCATCTCTGCTCCATGGCTCCCAACTTTGTAGTTTCCAGGTGGGCGAGCGGATTGTTATCCGTATAGCCGGTGAAATTGCTTAGAGGCTAGGTAGTGTTTAAACCTCTTGGTGATGGCCCAGACTAAGGCCAGGAATTCCAGCTTGAAGGACTTGTAGTTCTCTGGGTTCCTCTCCGTGGGTCGCAATTTTCGGCTTGCATAAGCAATTACTGTCTCCTGGCCGTCTTGCTTTTGGGCAAGGACGGCTCTGAGTCCAACATTGCTGGCATCTGTATACAACAGGAATGGCAGGCTGTAGTCCAGGCAAGCTAGGATTTCTTCCCCTGTCAGGGCCTCTTTCATCGTGTGGAACGATTCTTCTTGTTCTTTACCCTATCTCCACGGAGAATCCTTTGCTTTGCCCTTCATGGGTTGGCCCACTAGCAGGTCTTGAAGAGGAGCAGCCTTCTTGGTATACTCCTTGATGAACCTTCGGTAGTAGCCCACCAAACCTAGGAATTGATGTACCTCTTTGATGGTTTTGGGTTCTGGCCATTCTTTGATTGTTGTTACCTTGTCTGGATCAGGGGCCACGCCTTCAGCACTGACTATGTGTCCCAGGTACTGCACTCTTTGCTTTAACATGTGGCATTTTGATGGTTTCAGCTTCATCCCGTACTTAGCCAGAGCTTCGAACACCTCTCCTAGGTGGGCGACATGGTCCTCATAGGTCTTGGAGTACACAATCACGTCATCCAGGTAGAGCAGTACGGTCTTGAAGTTCTTGTGCCCCAGGCAACTCTCTATCAACCTCTGGAAGGTTCCGGGTGCATTATATAGTCCGAAAGGCATGCTGTCGAACTCACATAAGCCCATAGGCGTTGCGAACGCCGTCTTCTCTCGGTCTTCTTCGGCTACGGACACCTGCCAACACCCACTAGTGAGATCTAAGGAGGAGAAGTAGTTGGCGGACTTCAACGCAGCTAAAGACTCTTCTATACGTTGCAACGGGTAAGCATCTTTGTGTGTTATGCGCTTTATTTGCCTATAGTCTACACACATTCTCATACTGCCATCCTTTTTCCTTACTAGGACTAATGGTGCTGCACAGGGACTACAGCTATCTCGTATAACCCCTGCGTCTTTCATGTCCTGTAACGTTTCTTTGGCTTTTTGACAATGTGCAGGTGGAATAGGCCTATACCGCTCTTTGATTGGTGGATGCGTACCTGTGGGGATGTGGAGTTGCACGCCTTTTATCCTACCAAAATCAAGTGGATGCTTACTGAAAACTTGTTCAAACTCTTGGACTACCCGGTACACACCTTGCTTTTCATACATAGGGTGGTGTCAGTTCCGACATGGAGCTGCTGGCACCAGTCCTCCTGCGCCCAATTGTTTGATCAGTTTTTGCCCCTTCCTCGTGGGGTTCGGGCTGCGCTGTTTGAATCACATTGTTGCTGACTGTGTATAATTTGGCAACGGAGGTATACCTGGGTAACTTAACCTCTTCACTGCCACAGTTTAAGATGCGAACTGGCACTCTCCCAGTGTGTACATTAACCAACCCCCTGGCTGTCAATAGTGTAGGTCTGTGCTCTGTGCTGACGGGCTCCACTAATGCTTGATAGTCCTGCCCTCTCAGACCTAAATACCTCCTGCATGCAATTTCTAACAACATTGGTACCCAAGATAAATAAGGATCATTTGCATTAATGGCTTCTGCTACTACAAGGACCCCTTGATTTTGTAATTCTACCCTTCCCACCTTTATGGGCACTTCTCTAACCCCATCACATTAATTGGTTTCCCATTTGCTGCATGAAGGGAAATGTCTATCTCGGGCTGCTTCAGTTCAGCATCAGCCCAATACTTTCTATAAAGGATATAGGGGACGAGGGTCACCTGCGATCCGGTGTCCAGTGGAGCAGGCACCGGGATGCCATCTAGTACAATAGACAGAAACGGCCTCTGTCCGATGAAAGTCTTGCACCAGGTGGCTGGACCTTGTTGGTCTAGTCCTGAGGTTTGGCCCTGGCCCTGAGGGACTGGCCCGTTTAAAGGACAGCGTCTGGCGAGATGACCGGTGCGATTACAGCTATGGTAGATGGGCTCCCCGGGGAAGCTGTAGGTGGTTCCTTCCACTGTAGGTTGTAGCTTGTTTCCCTCGCATCCAGGGGACGTCATCCGGGCTGTCGGCAAGCTGGATCAGCGGCTGAAGCGGCTGAAGCTTGGCTGGGGGTCTTGGTGCTGACTGCTGCTTCTGTTGCAACTGCATAGCGTCCATTAACTTGGAGATGTTTTCACTCATCTCCCGCATCTCAGCACATATCTCTGCCCGCAGGGAATCATATTTGTCAGGCTGAGCAGATTGTATATTGTGCGTTGCTGCAGTCACAGGTGCTGGTTTTGGAGTAGCCTGCACCTCACCGTCACACCACCATTTCATTGCAGCTTCACGGGTTTCTACCGGCTTTAACCCTTTGATGGCCATTTCTTTAAAGGTGTTAAAATCAGCATCTGGATTGCTTAATGACCACCAGCGCACATTTTTACTGTCCTCAGGGGATAGCAGGCCCGGGGTAAACTGTTCAATAAGGAGTTTATTTTCATCTTGTACACTTGCAGGGCTGACATGTATGAGTGCTCTTTCCAGGTGCCAGGCATAAGCTCTGATGTCGTCTCCCGGCCTCTGGTAGCAGTTATGAAAGCGCACACGGATGTCAGCTTCATTGCACTCCTCAAAGGTAACTCTCAGTTTATCAAATATAGCAGGGGATGATCTGCATTCAGCCACAGACCAGGACACACTTTCTTTTTCTGCTGCCCCAGTTAACTGTCCAAGCACCACCTAGCACGTTGTTGGCCGGTCATAGCAAACATGTCCAGGACACCCTCGATCTTTCGCTTAAACACATCTAGTGCATCAGGACGGCCATCATACTGGGCAACCACTTGGCCCCCGGGATGTATGGGAACGACCTAGGCATTATTGGAGCGACGGTGCCCGAAAGCACCGAAGGTACTGGCAGGGCTACCGGAGGCAGCCGTGGAGGGTCCGGGAGAGACCTGGGGGTCAGCGTATGCCACCTCGTCCTCACTGGAGGAGGCCGACATGTGGGATGCCCCCCTAGTTAATTACAGCTAGCTGCTGAAGGGTTAACTAGTTCAAGAGTTTCCGGACCACAGCGCTAGGGAATGCTCGGCTGAGCCGGGGGCGGGGTTTCAGTTTCGCGCTCTGCAGACTGGCACGCCTCCTTTCTTCCCGCTCTTCGGTGCAGTAATGGCGACAGAACTGTTCACAGTCACACTTTACAGTTAATAAACGGCACACAGTACCCGGTGGTACCCGGCATGCGATCCTGTTTGTGATGCCATTTTGTGACTCGCCCAGGGCAGGGTACTCAGGGCTCGGGCTCTGTTCCGGTTCCGGGATGTCACGGGTGGCTGCCCGAGCCTGTGGCCCTGGGGGTCAGTGAAAAGGGGGGAGCTATTTACAGGGATTATGTACAAAGTTGTCTTCGTGACGCCACCTGCTGTGTCTGGTGAGAGATCACCAGCATCCCTACAGTCCTCCGGAGGTCAGTGGGATTGCGGCGGTGATGGGTTAGTCCCTGCAGGCAGGACTGGGACCTCCAAGGCAGAATGGTGAGGATGGGCAGGATGCAGCAGAGCCGGGATGGTTATAGCCAAAGTCTATAAAGGGACACGGTGGGTGAAGGGCAAGAATGCACACATGCAGCAAAAGTCTCTTTACCTTTTTACTGATGGTTTGTAGGCAAATTGTCCAGAGCACCGACGGGTAGCTGGGCTGCACAGTGGGCTCCCACAGTAAGTGGGTATAAGGCCTCCTCCTCTGTGTGTGTGTTGTAATGAAGCGCAGTCTGTTAAATCCCAACTTGCCTCCACTCTCTTCTTCTGTATCTATCTCTCTCTCCTCCTGTGCGGTCTCCTGGACAACCCTTTCTTCTGAACTGCAGCGCCTTGCTAATCCTGGCTCCCTCTCTGTGACTCTCTCAGGAGACCAGGTAGCTGAAGCTTCCTCGGTGCCAAGGGGTTTTCAGTGGGACTTGGAGTTCTCTACTGCTGCTGATCCCCAATATCCGGCTTCTCTTCTGGGGTGAACTCGCGTTCTGAGCTACCTGCTCCCCTATCTCTGTTTCTTCTCCAGGCTCCCCGCCTTCAGTCCCACTTAGGCTGGTGGGACACTGAAGGGCTACTCTGCGTCTCTGGCCTGGTCCTACACGTGGCACCAGCACCAGAACTCTCCTGCAGCTCTTCTAGCGTCTGCCGTTGTCAGGGCACACCTGACTAACTCCACCCCAGCAGCAGTATTTATAGGGATTCCTGCCTAAGTGCAGCAGGTAGCCCCTACTGCTGGGTGGAAGTGTTGTTTGTAGTACTACTACTGTGGAAACCCGTGTGCATGCAGGAGAGATATGTGGTTTTACTCGTTGTCAGGCACCACATAAGGAAGTGGGTCTTTTGTAGGATTGCCTTAGGCAGGGAACCCAAATATTGTGTGGCACTCTGATGCCCCTGGATAAAGGCGTGCATGAGGGCCTCTTTTAATATTGTGCCCATTGTAAGGAAGTGGGTCTTTTGTAGTATTGCCCTAGGCTGGAAAGCCAAAAATTATGTGGCACTCCCATGCCCCTGGGTAGAGACGTGCATGAGGGCCTCTTTAAATAATGTGCCCATTATAAGGAAGTGGGTCATTTGTAGTATTGCCCTAGGCAGGGCTGCCAAAAGTTGGGAGGCACTTCAATGCCCCTGGATGGAGGCGTGCATGAGGGCCTCTTTAAATAATGTGCCCATTGTAAGAAGTGGGTCTTTTGTAGTATTGCCCTAGGCAGGGAAGCCAAACATTGTGTGGCACTCTGATGCCTCTGGATGGAGGCGTGCATGAGGGCCTCTTTAAATAATATGCCCATTGTAAGGAAATGGGTCTTTTGTAGTATTGCCCTAGGCAGGGAAGCCAAACATTGTGTGGCACTCTGATCACTATGATTCCCCTGGATAGAGGCGTGCATGAGGGCCTCTTTTAATAATGTGCCCATTATAAGGAAGTATGTCATTTGTAGTATTGCCCTAGGCAGGGCTGCCAAAAGTTGGGAGGCACTTCAATGCCCCTGGAGAGAGGCGTCCATGAGGGCCTCTTTAAATATTGTGCCCATTGTAAGGAAGTAGGTCTTTTGTAGTATTGCCCTAGGCAGGGCAGCCAAAAATTGGGAGGCACTGCAATGCTCCATGAAAGAAGCATGGAGGAGAGCCTCTAAATATTGTTCCCATTACAAAGGAGCGGGTCTCCTGTACTTGTAATGCCGATTCTGTAAGTATGGACTAAAACATTTACCCCTGGGGGGTATACATGAAACTACTGCCTAACATTTGAACGGTTAGGGTCATCATCATCATCATATAAATATGATGTACAAAAATGATGTTTTCGTGACATCATGAACCACGGTCGCACTGATCATATGATGGTGGCGGATGAGGAGGAGAAGGAGGAGCAGTACAGCAAGTAGCCAAAGACATGAAGTGTGTACCGATGTGTGGGTGTGTGGAGGTGCATGGCAATCTACCGGCACAAAATTTAAATTCTGGTATCATTTTGTGGTGGTGTGGTGAAGTCAGGCCCAATCCAACCCTTGTTCATCTTGATCAGAGTCAGCCTGTCAGCATTTTCAGTTGCCAGGCGGTTGCGTTTATCTGTAATGATTCCACCTGTGGCCCTAAAAACACGCTCTGACAAAATGCTAGCAGCAGGGCAGGCCAGGACTTCCAAGGCGTAGAGAGCCAATTCCTGCCACGTGTCCAACTTCGATACCCAATAATTATAAGGCACAGAGGAGTCTAGGAGAACTGTAGTATGATCGGCAAGGTACTCCCTCAGCATCTTGGCAAACTTTGCAGTCCTTGTGACACTACCCCGCACCTCAGGGCCTGTGGTATGGAAGGTGCTGAGAAAAGTGTCCCAGATCTTTGAGAGTTTTCCCCTACTTCTGCTAGATTGCACTTGTGCCTCTCTCGGCCGGATGCCTTAGTTGTCCATCGAATCGTAACCTCTGCTGCTAGCGTTTTCAGAAGGGAATTTTTTGACTAATTCTGCGACTATGACCTTCTGGTACTGCAGCATTTTTGTAGACCTCTCCACCTCTGTAATAAGAGAAATAAAGTTCTCCTTGTAGCGTGGGTCTAAAAGTGTCACCAACTAGTAATGATGGTGTGTCACGGTCCGCGCTGCTTCTGGATTCAATAAACTCACCAAAGAGCCCAGCAATCTTTCATCCTCTTTATTCCTTATTCCTACGCGTTTCAGCGCCACACCCGGCGCCTTCCTCAGGGACATTCAGAATGTCCCTGAGGAAGGCGCCGGGTGTGGCGCTGAAACGCGTAGGAATAAGGAATAAAGAGGATGAAAGATTGCTGGGCTCTTTGGTGAGTTTATTGAATCCAGAAGCAGCGCGGACCGTGACACACCATCACTCCCATCATTCTTCCTTGGAACATACCACGGTCCAGTGGTAGGTGGAGGTCCTGCAGCAGCTTGGAACACTGATTCCTAAAACGCAATCAAACCAGTTGTGGGGACCACAACTGGACCAGGTGAGCGGCCACACAGCATCACCATTTGTACACTAGTGTCACTAGTGATAGGGCACTATTGCGCCTCTTGTCCCCCCCCTCTTATATTTTGCACCAACTAGTAATGAGTGTCCACCAAGATGTTGATAACGCGAGAGTCACGAGACAGGCAGCGTAACACAAAGTGTGCACATTCTTTAAAGAAACTCTTGAGCAAAAAATATTTTAGCCCAAACACATGCTCTTAAATAATACAAATAATAAAAAATGATTTATTCCCAGAGCAGACAATTCCACAATAAAGATTTGAGGAGTTTCTAAGCATTGTGGATGTTGGCACAAATTATCCCCTGATGGAGAAAAGTGTTTGTTTGACTTATGAAAAGTCTTATTAGCCTGATTAAATAAGAAATAAGAAACTTTTAAATGGATATATTATTCAATGCATTACATGTTACTTTATAGAATTTAACTGGTAAAGAAAAGTCAACATGTGTTTCGTCTCCTGTTACAGAACAAAGTTTTGGCACCAATCCCGCTATCAATCTGTCCACATGTCATTTAAAAAGAAAAATCTTATGTGATTATAATAGATTTTTGGAAGAATGTTCTCTGTGTGCATGTGAGGTTTGCTATAAGCGCCAGCTGTCACTAAAACGTGCCTTGGCTCGACATTCAATCTATACAAATATTTGATATTTTTGCCACCATACTGCTACGAAATATCATTTACTGCTATTGTGTCTGTAAAAAAACTTTCAAACTCTCACTCATATGGTAATGTCCCAGCTGTTGTCTAGCTACTACGACTCAGGGCCACGTCACACGCATCAATTTACTGAACGATATCGCTTAAGCGACCTGCTTGTTTGATCGCTTAAGCGATATCGTTTGTGTGTCACTGCGTGGGATTGTTTGATTGCAGATTTGTGAACATGTTCACAAATCTATCGTTGGTCGGCCGGTGGACACGCAGCATCTCTGTGTGTGACACCGGCAGAGCAACAATGAACGAGCTCCCAGCGCCTCGCAGCCTATGCTGGGAGCTCGTATCCACTGTAAATATCAGGTTACTAAGCGCCGTGCGGCGCCTAGTAACCTGATGTTTACCATTGTTCCCAGCGTTCTCCGCTGGTCCACATCGTTGGTGAGTCTGCCTGTGTGACAGCTCACCAACGATGTGAACGATATTGTTAGCAATCGCGCGTGCTAACAATATCGTTCAGTAAATTGAAGCGTGTGATGTGGCCCTCCCTCAGGAGAGCTCTCAGCATACTCTCTGGCTTTGTAAAATCTAATTACCTTTGTAATCAGCAAGGTGATGATTCAATGTAGCTTCAGATACAGGAGATATGGTAACTGATTTCTGTCGTAAAACTGCTTCTCTCTGTCCATCCACAACATCTCTATAATATCTTTATTTCATTGGGCTTTTTAATAATACTGGACACATTTTTCGTCCGGAGACACAATGCGAGATCCTTACATGACTTCACATGACTCACCCAAAACAGCCCCTGCCTCTCTGGATAGGAGCATGGAGCTGCTTGTGTGTGTATGCAGCTCCACTCTTCCGTTCAGAGAGGGGGAGGCCGTTCTGGGTGACTCATGCGTGGATCTTGCATGCATCTCACTTAAGTTTGTCTCTTCCCTTCAACAAAGTTCTGAATCCTCAGGGTGTGCGCACATAAACTTTAAGCACAAATTCATTCTGTTCACCAAGAAAGATCCCCTTGCATACAGTAAACATATGATTTGTACATAGGGTTCTATTACCTATTATGTTATCACACTTTTGTGTTCACCTAATAAATCAAACACTAATATAACGGAGGTATATTTGGGATTTAGGTGGAAACCATAATGCAGTACTCAGCATAGATTAAAGTGTCAAAGTGAACCTGATATAAACTAAAATTATGATATCCAGATTGATACATTGCTGCCTAGGTTAGAAAAATTATTATCTCAAAAGTCCACCAACTGTCAATGCCTCACCTTACACAAAACCACTTCAAAATCACCCAGAATTCCCTATCAAGGGCTCTCAGATGAATAATGAGTACAATTTCTATTTTTAAGTGATCACTTTATTAGTTATTAATTTATAATTATTCCATAAAAAACATTAAAAATAATTTTTATTACATAGGAGTATCCTGATAACATAAATGATTTATATCTGGGTCCAGGACTGAGACCGCTAACATCAATATTTCTACAATATAAATTACACAGTAACCGGTGATACCAGGTATATAGGGAATACTACTTATGTATTCATTTTATCACTTCAGGCAGCAATACACTCAAGTGTGTGTCTTAACACTGTCTCTTACAAATCCAGAGCACCTGTGCACTGGCCCCTATCCTCAATACAAGCCACAATTGTGTATGCACGCCTGTGCACTGATAGTGCCCCTTCTAGTCAGTGTTGCACTGTGTACTACTGCCCTCGTGCCTTCCTAGCTTCCCCTTTAGTGTCTCATACCTGGTTATGTTGTTTGTGACCACAGTCCTGGCACCTCCACCGCCTACGGCCGTTTCGTCTCCTTCCTCAGGGCGCCTATGTAATAAAAATTATTTTTAATGTTTTTTATGGAATAATTATAAATTAATAACTAATAAAGTGATCACTTAAAAATAGAAATTGTACTCATTATTCATCTGAGAGCCCTTGATAGGGAATTCTGGGTGATTTTGAAGTGGCTAGGTTAGAAAAAGCCTTACCGTATTTTGCAGATTGTAAAACGCACCAGATTGTAAAATGCACCCCAAACTGAAAGAGAGAAAATAGAAAAAAAAAGATTTTCAATCTTAAAAATGGGGTTCAATTTATAATCCTAAAATCAGTTGTAAGGTGCACTCACATCTGCGGATCTTCTCTATTTGTGTATTTCAGTGAGAAAAGTAGCAGAGTGTCATGTGGGTGTCATGCATTTTGACATCCATATGACATGTGTATGTCATACGAATGACATCCTTATGACATGCCAGTGTGCATTTTTCTTGCACCTATCATCCGCATGTCATGAATATGACATGCATTTTAACGTGGTCTTTTCCTCGCTGTTAAAAGTTAGAATAGACAAATACACAGACAAATAGAAAGAAGTGCATCCCAATAAATTAGAATGTCATCCATAATCAGCAACATTTACAGAAATAAACACTTGAAATTGATCACGGTTTGTAATGACTCCATATAATATATGTGTTTCACTTTATGTATTGATTTACTGAAATAAATAATCTTTTTGATGATACTCAGATAGATAGATAGATAGATAGATAGATAGATAGATAGATAGATAGATAGAATAGATGTTAGAATAGCTAGATCAAGCTTACTAGTCTCCTGCTGCTTGCTTTCGGGGCCGCACATTAACCTTCATACATATCCTCTGCACAGCAGTCAATTACAGATGTTCACTCTCTGCAAGAATGTCTATGATTGGCTGTTGTAATCATAATGCATTTGCACAGTCTGTACGATGTCTGTGCTTGGTTGCCTTACACATTAGAGTATGACAACCAACCTGCCGTCATAGAGTGCAAAATAAATAAATAATGGGAAAAAATGCATAGGACTTTGCTGGCCTTTTCAGTCTCAGCACATATAAAGCAGACAGCTGTGAGCTGCCACCCTTAGCTGTCAAGTTTTACCTCAGCTGGCCCAAAAATCTGTGGGCTTTGCCCTATTTTGAATTAACAGCTGAGGTAAAACTAGGCAGCTTGAGGCTGGCATTCTCAGTGTGGTGGAGGCCCATAGTTATTTGGCCCAAATGCAATAAAATAGCCACACACAGCCACCCCACAAATTGGAGCATTCATTAGAAGTGTGAATTCCAGGCACTTTACCCGGCTCTTCCCAATGCCCTAGTGTGGTGTCATCGATGTGATAGAAAGGTTAATGACAAATGATGATTGTCAGCTTGTCATTAAGGCTAGGGTCACATTTAGAAGGCAAAATGCAGTTACTGCATCCAGTTCTGGATGCGATAATCTCATGTCCCTTCAGACTAATTTTGCCCTCCAAGTGTGTCCCTAAATCCGCATGCGGTATCCGGATTGCTACTTAATGTGGCATCTGGTTGCCGGATGCAGTAGACGTTGTGGTAATACAAACGTTCCCCGGCTTCCCAGCATGTTTTTTGTTGTCCGGGAATTAAATCGGTTGAATTCGAATTGTTCCGGAACGGGCAAATCCGGAAAAATCCGGTTTTGTCAGATTTTTGAAAGTGACTACAGGAATCATCCATGATCCTTTTGGTCCCGCGAACTGAAAATGGATTCACCCAGATCCACCTGGACAGCACGAAACCGGATGCCAATACAGTTCCATCCAGGTGAATCCGGAGCCATAGGAAAAGATTGTGGCAAAACTGCCATTAATGTGTGTAGCGGTAACTGATCCGGTTACTGCACCTGGCTCCACTTACATTTGCAGTTTCCAATCGAAATCCATATACGGATTAGAAACCTGTGCGAAAAATGTTGCTTGCATGATTTTTACCGCACATCGGAAAACCGGATCCAGGAAACGCAACGATGTTGAGGCAATCCGGTTTTTGTATTGCTGCCTATGGGTGCGGATCCGGATCCGGTTTTGAGCATTTTTCATGCTAAAAACCGGATCAGGATCTGCAATTGCAACTGTAAATATCACCCTAGCCTAAACCTGGATGGATAATGTTCAGGTCTCTTTGAGATCCGCACATTATCAATCTTGTGAGGAAAGATTTAAAAAATGCAAACACAGAGTAAAATCCTTTATTACAAAGAATACAAAGAGAAAAAACCTTTATTACAAAACAAAACCACACTGACAAGCCTTATTCTCCAACTTATTAATCCCATCATATACCTTCCAACGATAATCCACCACTAGGTCCCACGTCGCAATCTAAACTGTGTTGCATCGGAGGCCGGAGTATAGAAGGAGTCTCCTGTCATTGTGACCTCTGAGCATACACTGCCATTGCAGTCAAGGTGCCGTTAATCTCCCGGCAGTGTATGTAATGGGTTTAGAGGAATGAGATCTTGGGAAGCCAGGATTTCAATCTGCACATGCGCCGCCTTCACAACCATTTGTCTGAAGTCCATCGCATCGAATGCAGCGAATATACAGATTGAGAGATTGGCTCTCCGAGATCTCAATTTGTGCATGCACTGCCTTCGCAACCATTTTATTTGAGCCCATCGTGTCCACTGATGGGAGATTAATGTCACCCTCTGTCCGCTGCTAGACACCCCCTTTTCCCAATTCTTGTACCACAGCATTGCCCCACTATGCCCCCGCTAACTTCCTTCAGCGGCAACCTAACCTGCTTTGACCCTTCTCCACTGCCACAATGCCCTCCTGGTAAGCTATACCCAAATTATAAGATGTACTCCCATTTTCCCCAATTACAAATATACTAGATGGTGGCCCGATTCTAACGCATCGGGTATTCTAGAATATGTATGTAGTTTATTTATGAAGATTTAAGAATAATGCAATGAATACACGATATCTATCTATCATCTACCTATGTGTCTATCGTCTATGTATGCTATATTTATTTATCATCTCTCTATGCATGTTTATGAGTAAAGTTCGTGACACTGACTGAAAGCCTTAAAGACAGGAGTGAAGTTCATCACACTGACTGACAGCATTGTAGACAGGAGTAAAGTTCGTGACACTGACTGACTGCCTTACAGACAGGAGTGACGTTTGTCACACTGACCGACAGCATTTTAGACAGGATTGAACTGCGTCACACTAACAGCCTTGTTTACAGGAGTGAAGCTTGTCACACTGACCGACAGCCTTGTAGACAGGTGTAAAGTTTGTGACGTTGACTGACAGCCTTATATACAGGAGTGAAGTTCGTGACACTGACTGACAGGCTTGTAGACAAGAATGAAGTTTGTCACACTGATTGACAGACCTTGTAGACAGTTTGTCACAGTGATTGACAGCCTTGTAGACAGGATTGAAATGCGTCACACTAGCTGACAGTCTTGTAAACAGGAGTGAACAGTAGTCAAATTGCGCGCCAAGCCGCGCACTGTATCTCTCATAGCGACCGTAACGACCAATGAGAGACGCGGAATTCAAACCGCGCGCCAAGCCACGCTACTTCTTTGATTGGTCACCGTAGCCGCAGCAACCAATCAGCAAAGTGGCGCAGCTTGGCGGGAAATATGAATCCCGTGCCGCTGATTGGTCGCTGCTGAGAGCGGCGACCAATCAGCGGCTCAGGAGTCATATATCCCGGCAAGCCGAGCTGCTTCCCTGATTGGTTGCTGCGGCGACAAATCAGAGAATTAGTGCGGCTTGGTACACGGTTTGTATTTCACGTCTCTCATTGGCCACTATGGGGTCAGCCGGTCATCTCCCGGCTGCTTGCTACGGTAGTATCCTGACCAGGATTCAAATCCCCCGCTAAGCCGCGCTATGTCACTGATTGGCCGCCACAGCCGTGATTAATACACCTTGGCCGTGGTTAATAGTGATGCTACTTGCTGGTGCACCCTTGTTCTATCATCCATGGATAACTGAGAACATCGGAGGGATTTACTTCACAGCACCCAGACTGAACACAGGTTATTCTGGACCTACCATCACCAACCAGATACTTTTGTGTTATTTGTATTGTTTTGCCAATACTGAACTGCAGTCAGAGTAAGTGGACCTTTACATGTTTCTTGCCCAGGACACCTGTTAAGCCTAGATGTGTCCACTTTTTGGCATGCTAGCATTTTCCTCTGGGAGATTGCACACATTGGCTAGGGTCACATTTGCGGTGAAGATTTCAGATCCTGATCCTGAATGCCGCAGCAACCAATGAGAGATGTGGCGCGCAGCTTGGCGCGTGGTTTGAATGCCGTGTCTCTCATTGGTCACCATGGCAACCAATGAGAGACGCACCCAATCTGACCATTTCATCTGGTACTTTTTTTGCACATTGTTTCTCAGAGCATATAAATGCTCAAACAGATTATGTCAGATTATTTTACCACAATTTCATCAGCTGAAGGGGCACGAGGAAGCTTCCAAAGTGAGGCAATTAGGCTCTTAGTTGCCATTAAAATATGATCAATCAAAGACCTTTTATGTTTTGAAAGATGATGCAATCCCATCAACAATAATGCCATCTCAGTTGTAAGTGAAACACATAGACCAGTTGTAGTATTAATTAGTAGTTGAACTTCTTTCCAAAATATATTCAATTTAGGACAAGACCAGTATACGGTACATGTCTCATATTGCCAACAAAATTACAATCCCTCCAACACATTTCGGAATTTAGAGGATTTATCATACAAAGACGTACAGGTATATAATACCACCCTGAAAAAACTTAAACTGTGTCTCTAACAAAGAAACACAAGTTATATGTGAGTGGATAGTCTCCAAAATGTTCGCAATCAATTCCTTCTTCCATGTCTAAGTCTTTTTCCCAGTTTACTAGATATTTTTGTTTAGTACTAATAATATCCTCATTCAAAACTTGATACATTTTGTTAGTTCACCATATAGTATTTTCCTAGTTTGCTGTAAAAAAGCCCACTATGTTACTAGGTATATAAAAGTCTATTTTGTGTTTCAGTAAGAACTCATTAATCAGTCCCCAAGTTCTCTCTTCTGATCTTTGCAAGCTAAATTTGTCTCTGAGATAGAAAAATTGTTTCAATCTTCCTCTCTCTAAAATGTCTGATACCACTTTAATACCCTCTCTTTCCACAAATCAATCCTCACCCTAGAAGAGATAGTATTTAGAATGGCTATTGGGACCCCGGAAGGGTCTTCTACCTTATATACTTTATTATTGATTTTTGTAAAAAAATCTTCCAACTTTGTAAAGCCGCTTGTGTGGCGCCCCTGTGACTAGGCGCCACAGGGTAGTATTACACTTAATATAAAAATGTGTTTTTTCCTGTATGGTCATTAGCTCAGGGTTCACTTTATGGAGTCTGTTTTTACACCCACCTAGAACCACACCACTTAGAATAGGGGGACCGGTAATTTAGTAGGTCCCATAGGGTGGGGGCGGAGCTTAGGATAGAGTAGTGTGAGGAAAAGTGACAGTTAGGCAGACGGTGCTGGGAAGGCAGGCAGGAAGGTCAGGCCTGACAGCCCAGCTGACAGGAGGGAGCCCCATCTCTAAGTGGGGGCCCAGGACAGAAGGCAATGGGCCAGGACTAGTAGGAGCCGTCTGGTCACGTTGGAGAGCATCGGCATTGTGGATAGCCGAAGTAGTCAGGAGTTTACCACTGGCTATAGACCGACAAGTTGCGGGCCCAACATAACCGGGTTGCCGTACGCACCACAAGGTACCTCGCCTCTCAGGACCGAGAACCGCTTCAAGACACTACAGAAAAGGGCCATATATTGGGGTGCTGGAAGGAAGCCTTCTTCTTCTTCCCGGGCGTCCTATCCGGACTGGTGGGGCACATACCTTTTCTGATAGATACAGACCGTGGGACTGGCGGGAGAGCTCTGCGAGGGTGGAGAGTAAGGAAGATAAGTTAACCCAGAAAGCTATAGAAGGAAGGACATCTAGAGACTCCATAACAGGGAACCTGGAGCTGGTGACCAACCCCCGGTAAACTGGATTGTACCGTACACCATCATCATCTGCAGGTACCTATTAAAGTGGAGTAAACTTGCTCTGGACTCTGTCTTCCTTACTGTGGTGCCCAGAGGGCTCAGCATCACCAGCAGCTCAGAAGAGGGCTAAGAACTGCAGCACCATCTCCATTGCTGCCCTCCCTCACCATCTTCCTTCATCACTGCCCTCCCTCACCATCTTCCTTCATCGCTGCCCTGAGGTAACGCTCCACCTGTGGGGAGCTGTTCCACACTTTGCTGCACCCACCATCACCTCAGCGGCCGGCTTGCAGCGCCGGTACCATATTACCGGGAACTACAAGTGGCGTCACGATCCCCTGTAAATAACCGCTTTATCCCCCATCATCAACTTCTACCCCAGACGATAACCAGGGCACGGCACCGGGATCCCGTCCACCCGTAACTCCCTATTCAGCAGACCCGGTGGCCGAGTACCCCAATAGCCCTGGCCGTATCACTTTAATTGTAGCATCACTCGGAAGTCACTTTTTTAAATTACAAAGATATGCTATCACCATAGAGCAGAGATGGGAGAACCATTAGGCATGCCTACTTCTTCCAAACTAACCCATGAGGGTCTATCTATGTACTCCCACCATTTCTAGCAATTTTTTTTTTATCAAGGTAGCCTGATAGTAAGCTATAATATTAGGCAGCCCAATTCCCCCTTTTTTATGCTTTTCAAGTATAGATCTAGAAATTCTAGGTTTTTGCTTACTCCAAATGAAGGTGAATAATTGCTTCTGGAGTTTTTAGAGGAAACCTTTTGGGATATGCAGTGGAACAGACCTAAAAACATACAGAATTTTTGGAAGGATGACCATTTTATACAAATTAATGTTCCCTAACCAAGAAATCTCTAATTTAGTCAAATGAAGAAGGTCTTTCTGAATAATTTTATATATTGTAGACAAGTTGTTGTTGACTACGGTAATTCAGACATGAGATTCGTAATAGCAATGTCTAAGTATGACAAACCAGTTTTGTCCCTTGTAAGTTTGAATTCATCTTTTAAAATCATCATCAGATCAGGGTCAATGTTATGATGCAATATTTGTGTTTTACTTATGTTCATCTTATAGAGGAAAGTATTACAAAATTCCCTGATACTATACATCAATTGTCTAATTGAATTTAATGGGTTTGTTAAAGTAACCAAATATTGTCAGCGAATAAGGAAACTTTGTACTGCCTGCCATTAGGGGAACTCTTCTGATGTCACTATTTATACGTATACAGATTATTGCCATACAGCGCCTTTATTTTGTTTATATTCGTGGTATCCCTATTGGGAGGCTGGCAGGAGCTGCTGTGGGAAGGAAGATTAAGTTTTAACCCCAGAGCCATTCACCGGAGCGAAAGGACCTGTGGCTGCTGGCCGACTGGGACCATTAACAAAGGACCTGCGGTGACGTGTTTCCGGGTCCTGGTTCACGTGGGGTCAACTTCCTGGAAAGGATCGCTGGTGCCTGGCGGGATCTGGAGGTCTAAAACCCTGAGCATTAACTGGTGTTATGCGGAGGTGCACAACACACCAAGGTGAGCGATACTGCTACCCACCACAGACCAATTTTGTGTCTCAGGTGCTTCTCATTTGCGCCCCTCTGTTTTTGTTTCTTATTAGTTGTACCTGGCTGGCAACCAAAAATATGGCAGAGCCCCACGCCATTCTTTTGGTTGTCAGCTAGGCACAACTAGGCAGCTGGGGGCGAGTGGCAGCCCATAGCTGCCTAGGTTGTAACTGCTGCCAACCAAAAATATGGCAAAGCCCCATGTCATTTTTTTTTTATTATTATTTCTAGAAATAAAAAAAGGGATACACTGTATTCTTGCTTACCAGCCAGGTAAAACTAGGCAACTGGAAGTGAGCATCATTTAGAGCCTGCATGTTGTACCTGTGCAGGTGACCAAAAATACTGCAGCACAAAATCCCCACTAAATACACAACAAATACTCACTGTATGAACAGTATTGCAAATTTGCTGAGTACAGTATATACTCGCGTATTACCCGAGTCCCCCCTCGGCTTATACGCGAGTATACAGTATACACCAGCAGCCCCCGGAGGTATACAGGCCCCCCCATCATGATCCAGGGCCCCCCCCCTTGCGCGGCAAACCTGTAAAGTAAAATCATACTTATCCCTGTCCTGTCGCGCTGTCCCGCCGCTTGCTGACATCACGATCCCGGGCTTCATTCCGCGTCTTCCGCCTTCCTGTGGTCGCGGGAAATGACATCATTGCCCGCGACCACAGGAAGCCGGAAGCCGGAAGACGCGGAATGAAGCCCGGGATCGTGATGTCGGCAAGCGGTGGGTCAGCGCGACAGGACAGGGATAAGTATGATTTTACTTTACAGGTTTGCCGCGCAAGGGGGGGGGCCCTGGATCATGATGGGGGGGCCTGTATACCTCCGGGGGCTGCTGCTGTATACAGCCCTGGGGCTGCTGCTGTATACAGCCCTGGGGCTGCTGCTGTATACACCCCTGGGGCTGCTGCTGTATTCACCTCTGGGGCTGCTGCTGTATACAGCCCTGGGGCTGCTGCTGTATACACCACTGGGGCTGCTGTATACTACCTAAGGGCTGCTGTATATACCTCTGGGGCTGCTGTATACACCACTAGGGCTGCTGTATATACCTCTGGGGCTGTATATACCTCTGGGGCTGCTGTATACTACCTCTGGGGCTGCTGTATACTACCACTGGGGCTGCTGTATACTACCACTGGGGTTGCTGTATACTACCACTGGGGCTGCTGTATAGCTGTATACTACCACTGGGGCTGCTGTATAGTACCACTGGGGCTGTATATACCTCTGGGGCTGCTGTATACACCACTGGGGCTGCTGTATACACCTCTGGGGCTGCTGTATACTAACCACTGGGGCTGCTTCTGTATATACCTCTGGGGCTGCTGTATACACCACTAGGGCTGCTGTATTTACCTCTGGGGCTGTATATACCTCTGGGTCTGCTGTATACTACCTCTGGGGCTGCTGTATACTACCACTGGGGCTGCTGTATACTAACCACTGGGCTGCTGTGCTGCTGTATATACCTCTGGGGCTGCTGTATACACCACTGGGCTGCTGTATATACCTCTGGGGCTGTATATACCTCTGGGGCTGCTGTATACTACCTCTGGGGCTGCTGTATACTACCACTGGGGCTGCTGTATACTACCACTGGGGCTGCTGTATAGTACCACTGGGGCTGTATATACCTCTGGGGCTGCTGTATACTACCACTGGGGCTGCTGTATACACCTCTGGGGCTGCTGTATACTAACCACTGGGGCTGCTGCTGTATATACCACTGGGGCTGCTGTATACCACACTGCTGGGGGCTTTATACCTGTGCTGGGGTCCACCCTCGGCTTATACACGAGTCAATAGGTTTTCCCAGGTTTTGGGGGCAAAAGTGGGGGGGTCGGCTTATACACGGGTCGGCTTATACACGAGTACATACGGTATTTTAGAGCTTTAATTGAGTTCTATGAGTGAAAATCGTGGCGAGATATGCTGAAAGTATTGACATGCTGCTGATTTTTCTGCAGGAAAAAGTGTGCCATTTTCATCACAGGAAAATTTGCAGCATCCGCACAAGACTTCTAACTTCCCATACACTGTGCAGGGAAGGTGCTGTACTGCAGAATGGTCAAATATACACCACAAAACCTGGGAAAATAGAGGCAAAAAATGCAGTAAATCTGCAGCGTTGGTGATGCGCCCCAGCGTTAAGTGGACATGGGTATCAGGGCCCTCAGCTGCGGTTGGGATGTCACTGGTGGCCGGCCATGACCTGTGGCCCTGGTGGTCAGCCTTAAAAAGGAGGGAAATTAAATAGGAATAGTTATAGTTTGTTGTGACGCCACCTGTGGTTTCTGGTGACTGCACCAGCGCTGCTTGAGGCCTCCAGGGTTGATGGATGGGCAGCCAGGTGTTGAAGCTCCCCACAGGCAGAGCTGGATCCCTGGGGAGTTTGATAATGATGATGAGGGACAGAGCAGGGATTTTGGCCGGGCTGTTGGGTAATGGGACAGTCTCTGTGGATGGCAGGGCAAAGGTTGAGGAATTGACACACACACCGTAAGTTGTTTCTTTACCTTTACTGATGGTATCGCAGGTAAGAGTTCGGTGTACTGTTGGGTGGTCAAGAAGCACTTCTCCACAGTAAATGGGTCTAAGGCCTCCTTGTCTCTTTTCCCGTTTGTGTGAAGCCCCTGCCCTGTGTGAAACTTGACTGGCCTCCTCTGCTCTCCTATCACCTGTACTGTTGTTGGGAAACCCAGGATGGACTGCAGCTGTTCCTGTCTCTGCGGTGCCTGGCTCCCTTGTTGGTGGCTGCGCAGATGCCCGGGAGACTGAAGTCTCCACGGTAAACCGGTATTCTCTGCTGGGCTTGGTGCCCTCTGGCAGACTCGGATTCCAGTGTCCGGGATGCTTTCTGGAGTGAGCCCAAGATGGCTTCTCGGTCCCCAATTGCTTTTTCTCCATTCACTCCTCGCCTTCTCCCACTCTTGGGCCTTGCACAACTACTCTGAAGGCTGTTCAGCGTCAATGGCTCGGCCTAACACGGCACCGACCACCAGAACGTCTTCACAGCTCTTCTAGCGTCTGCACACTCTAAATAACTCTGCCCCCAGCACCAGAGGGGATCTTGCCTAAGAGCAGCGAGCTTAGCTCCCCTACTGTGCTGCGGTGGAATGTGTTGTTTATGTATGTTTACCGACTATGTAAATCCATCAGAGATGTAGGTGAGTCTGTGGTTCCCTGTAGCAACAGGGTGCCACATTTCCCCCTAGTTAAGATCAGTACTCCTGTACTGAGAAACATTTTTGGTTAACACACATAATAAAATTTTCAACACAAAAATAATATATTTACAGAGTCTCAAAAATTTTAAATTTACAAAAAACACTAAAGAAATGGTAACACCGGTACAGTCCATACGGTGCTAGTCCATCCACCGCAGGCTGAAAACAAATTTATTATGACACCAGTCCTTTGATTATGGTCCTTTTTAAAGTTGAAAACAGGGGGAAAAGTTCCAGGGAAAGACGTTTGTTAAGAGTCTATACAGTAAAGTCTCTGTACGCTCCGGGTAAAAAGGGGTAAAGTCTTTCAAAAAGTTCAACAAAGTTCAATAAAGTCATTACAGGCAAAGTCTCTGTAGGCTTAAAAGTTCAGAATACACAATACTTACTACTGGTGCCTTAGGAGTCCTAGGTACTGAAGGGGTCTCTACTAGTGATGAGCGAGTATGCTTGTGACTACTCGGTACTCGCACGAGTATCACTGTACTCGGGCTACTTGGCAAGTACCGAGTAATCTCGCGATACTCGTGCTGTGCTCGTGGTCGTCATCCCTGCATGTTGGCGCTCTTTTGAGAGCCAGCCCACATGTAGGGATTGGCTGGCAGACCACTGCAATGCCACAGCCCTGTTAGTTGTGGCATTGCAGTGATTGGCCGGCTTGCACAGCGTGACCGAGCACTTATAAGACCCGGCCGCGCTGTGCTCTGCACACAGCCATCCAGACAGTGAGTGTAGGGAGAGTGTCTGCTGCTGCTTAGGGACAGATTTGCGGCCCTCATAGTTAGATCCGGAGCAGGGCTGCAAACTGCTGCTGACCACAAAAGTCCTTCTCAGGACTAATCTAGGAGGATATCGGCAGGGTGATCCAGATCGGGATCCAAGCTTTTCTGTGACCATAACAGTCACCAGACTGTTGTACTTACTAGCTTGATACTGGTTAGGGACTAAAATCCTACTCTCCCGTGACCATAACAGTCACCAGACTGTTGTACTTACTAGCTTGATACAGGTTAGGGACTAAAATCCTACTCTCCTGTGACCTGAACAGTCTCCAGACTGTTGTACTTACTAGCTTGATACAGGCAGGTTCTAAAATCCTACTCTCCTGTGACCTGAACAGTCACCAGACTGTTGTACTTACTAGCTTGATACAGGTTAGGGACTAAAATCCTACTCTCCTGTGACCTGAACAGTCACCAGACTGTTGTACTTACTAGCTTGATACAGGTTAGGGACTGAAATCCTACTCTCCTGTGACCTGAACAGTCACCAGACTGTTGTACTTACTAGCTTGATACAGGTTAGGGACTAAAATCCTACTCTCCTGTGACCTGAACAGTCACCAGACTGTTGTACTTACTAGCTTGATACAGGTTAGGGACTAAAATCCTACTCTCCTGTGACCATAACAGTCACCAGACTGTTGTACTTACTAGCTTGATACAGGTTAGGGACTAAAATCCTACTCTCCTGTGACCTGAACAGTCACCAGACTGTTGTACTTACTAGCTTGATACAGGCAGGTTCTAAAATCCTACTTTCTTGTGACCTGAACAGTCACCAGACTGTTGTACTTACTAGCTTGATACAGGTTAGGGACTAAAATCCTACACTCCTGTGAACTGAACAGTCACCAGACTGTTGTACTTACTAGCTTGATACAGGCAGGTTCTAAAATCCTACTTTCTTGTGACCTGAACAGTCACCAGACTGTTGTACTTACTAGCTTGATACAGGTTAGGGACTAAAATCCTACTCTCCTGTGACCTGAACAGTCACCAGACTGTTGCACTTACTAGCTTGATACAGGTTAGGGACTAAAATCCTACTTTCCTGTGACCTGAACAATCACCAGACCGTTGTCACTGTATACAGGCAAAATGCGCAAGGGCGTTGGCAAGGGCGTTGGCAAGGAAGAAGGAAGTGAACGTGATGGTGGTGCAGGCAGAGGCCAAGGTCGTGTGCAAGCACTAATTTCGGAACAACAAAAGGGCACATCTACTCGCTCGCACGTCCTGTCCCAAATTCTTGGGGCCCGCAGCAGTAAACCACTCTTGAACCAAGACCAGTGTCAACAGGTTGTTACTTGGATAGCGGATAATGCTTCAAGTCAGATTGGCACCTCCACAAACACCCTGTCTTCCACACGGTCAAGTGTCAGTAGCCGTGATACTACACCGCACATTTCCCAACCTAATCCTCCTTCCTACCACCAGGCCGAGTACGCGTCCACGGACATTACTGATCCCACACTAGGACACTCGGAAGAGCTGTTCACGTATCCATTTGCAGAATCTGGCCTCTCGCCAGCTCCTGTTGAAGTGGGTGATGAGATGGTATGTACAGATGCCCAAACATTTGAGCAGCCACGTTCTCATGAACGGAACGTTGGCAACGTGTCTCAACAAGGGGTGGACGATGATGAGACACAATTGCCAGGAAGTCAGGAGGAGGATCAGGGTGCGGAAGAGGAAGACGACGTGGTGGATGATCCAGTAGCTGACCCAACCTGGCAGGAGGATATGCAGAGCGAGGACAGCAGTGCACAGGGGGAGGGAGGCGTAGCATCCCAACAGGCAGTACGAAGCAGGGTCGTGTCCGCAGGCAGAAGGCAGGCAACCGTTCCCCGGAACAACAACACGACTCAAGGTGCCTGTGCAAATGTTAGGTCTTCCCGAGTCTGGGAGTTTTTTAAGTTGGCTCCAGATGACTCTAAAAAGGCCATTTGAAACACCTGCCATGCCAGCATCAGCAGGGGTACGAAAACTAGCAGCCTGACCACCACCAGCATGATCAGGCACATGTCAGCCAAGCACCCGACTTTGTGGGAAGTACAACAGAGTCGAGAAGCGGTGCTTGCTGATGTCACTGATACGTCTTCGCGTGTTGTGCGTGCGAGCCAATCCCCTGTCCATGCTGGCCGCGAACAAGCCTCCGGAGCTGCACCTGAAGTTACCCATGCACAAATAACACCACCATCAAGCACGTCCTTGTCCCAGCGCAGCGTTCAATTATCCATTCAGCAAACCTATGAACGCAGGCGCAAATACGCTGCCAACGCCCCACATGCCACTGTCCTAAATTCTCACATTTCGCGACTCATAGCGCTAGAAATGTTGCCTTTCCGCCTGGTGGAGACGGAAGTATTCCGCGACCTGATGGGGGCTTCTGTCCCACGTTACTCGGTCCCCAGCCGCCACTATTTCTCCAGATGTGCCGTCCCCACATTGCATAACCACGTGTCCCAAAGCATCACACGTGCCCTGAACAACGCTGTTTCAGCCAAAGTCCACCTAACCACAGACATGTGGACAAGTGCTTGTGGGCAAGGCCGCTACATCTCCTTGACGGCACACTGGGTTAATATTGTGGAGGCTGGGACCCAGTCTGAGCGAGGGACGGAACACGTCCTTCCCACACCAAGGATAGCAGGCCCTACCTCTGTCAGGGTTTCACCGACACTCTACAGCTCCGAAATGTCATGCTCCTCAGCCTCCTCCTCCTGCGCATCCTCATCCACTGTACCCTCCACACCAGTCCCAAGCTGGAAGCACTGCAGCACTGCCTCTGCGAAGCGGCAACAGGCTGTGCTGAAGCTAGTCTGCATAGGTGACAAACTCCACAATGCAGAAGAGGTGTGGACAGCTCTGAAACAGCGGGCAGATCACTGGCTCACACCTCTGAACCTAAAGCCAGGAAAGGTCGTGTGTGACAATGGCCAGAACCTGGTGGCAGCTTTGAGGCGAGGCCAGCTGACGTATGTTCCATGCGTGGCCCATGTGCTCAACCTGGTGGTTCAGAGGTTTCTAAAGTCATACCCAGAGCTGTCTGAACTGCTGGTAAAAGTTCGCCGCCTGTCTGCACATTTTCGCAAGTCACCTGCTGCTTCAGCCGGCCTTGCCGGCTTTCAGCGCCGTTTGCGTCTTCCAGCCCACAGACTGGTGTGTGATGTCCCCACGCGTTGGAATTCAACTCTGCACATGTTGGTCAGGATATGTGAGCAGAAGAGGGCAGTTGTTGACTACCTGCATCACCTAAGCCGTCGGGAAATGGGTCCAACTCCACACATAACACCAGAGGAGTGGAGATGGATGTCCGACCTATGTACCGTCCTCCAAAACTTTGAGGACTGCACCAAGATGGTGAGCGGCGATGACGCCATTATTAGCGTCACCATACCACTACTCTGCCTTCTAAAACGGTCTCTGCTGAAAACCAAAGAGGATGCATTGCAGGCGGAGCGCGATGACTTAGAGCAAGAAACAGTAGTGGGTGTGTGATAACACACAGCCCAGCCTCATCTCATCACAACGTGCAGTGGAGGACTATGACGAGGAGGAGGAGGATGAAGACATGGAGCAACTCTCTGGCCAAATTGAGGATATGACATGCACACCAGTCATACCCTCGATTCAGCGTGGCTGGCCAGAGGACAGGGGAGATGAGGAGGAGGAGGACAGCATGTTCAGTCATCTTGTTGGTCTGGATACTGAAGTGATGGCTGTTAAGAGTCTGGCGCACATGGCTGACTTTATGGTAAGCTGCCTGGCTCATGACCCTCGCGTTCAGAACATCTTGGCCGACAATCAGTACTGGTTGGCAACACTCTTAGACCCACGCTACAAGGAGAACTTTATGTCTCTCATTCCTGAGGCGGAGAGGTCAGCCAAAATGCAGCAGTTCCAGAAGGCCATAATCACGGAAGTAGGCAAATCATTCCCATCACAAAATGCTAGCGGCATAGGTCAGGAATCGGTGGACAACCAAGGCGTACGACCGAGAGGGGCACAAGTCCAATCCGCCAGATGTAGGGGAACAGTCTTTACGATGTGGGACAGTTTACTCAGCCCCTCACGTACCACAGCCCGTGAGGTGCGGGGTAGTGCCACAAGAAATGCTAAGTTTGGCCAGATGCTGAAGGAGTACCTTGCAGATCAAACAACTGTACTGCGAGATTCCTCTGTGCCTTATAATTATTGGGTCTCCAAGCTGGACACGTGGCATGAATTGGCTCTCTACGCCTTGGAAGTCCTGGCCTGCCCTGCCGCTAGCGTTTTGTCAGAGCGTGTTTTCAGTGCCGCAGGTGGAATTATTATTAATAAACGCACCCGCCTGTCAACTGAAAATGCTGACAGGCTGACTCTGATCAAGATGAACAAGGGTTGGATTGGGCCAGACTTCACCACACCACCAACAAATGACAGCGGAATTTAAATTTTGTTCTGGGAA
Source organism: Allobates femoralis (assembly GCA_033576535.1). NCBI lineage: Eukaryota > Metazoa > Chordata > Amphibia > Anura > Aromobatidae > Allobates > Allobates femoralis. The sequence goes on along the minus strand of JARQOC010000009.1, from coordinate 110,706,356 downwards.
TTTGCCATGTACCTCCACTCATCCATGGGTACACACTTCTGGACTTTGGCTAATCGCTGGACTGCTCCTCCTTCTCCTCATGAGCCACCATGATGACCGTTACAATAGTTAGGCTGTTGTTTCAGGTATACCACCAGTGGTAAATTTTTTCGCCCATTGTTTTAGAATGCGCATTACAACGACAGGAGACCCACTCCTTTTCAATGGGAAAAATGTTTTGAGGCCCTCCTGCACGTCTCTATCCTGGGACAATGTGGAGCCTCCCAATTTTTGGCTGCCCTGAAAAAGGGCTATACTACAATACACCCACTTCAGGTTTACAGCCCCACCTGCACGTCTCTATCCTGGGACAATGTGGAGCCTCCCAATTTTTGGCTGCCCTGCCAAAGGGCTATACTACAATACACCCACTTCAGGTTTACAGGCTCTCCTGCACGTCTCTATCCTGGGACAATGTGGAGCCTCCCAATTTTTGGCTGCCCTGCCAAAGGGCTATACTACAATACACCCAATTGAGGTTTACAGGCCTTCATACAGGTCTGTATGCATGGGTCTTTGTGGAGCCTCCCAATTTTTGGCTGCCCTGCCAAAGGGCTATACTACAATACACCCACTTCAGGTTTACAGGCCCTCCTGCACGTCTCTATCCATGGGCATTGGTGAACCTCCCAATTTTGGACTGCCCTGGCAAAGGAAAATACTACAATAGACCCAGTTCCTCAAAATGGGCACATTATGTCAAGACAGGGCTTCATGTACGTCTCTTCTAAGGGTCATCGGAGTGCCGCACAATGTTTTCACGTAAAATCTTTCATGTAATCACAAAAAGTAACATACACCAGCTGTATCTCACTATTGGGTATGTGCCCTTAACATTTCCACCCTAAATATTCATTTTGGTGGCATTTTGGAAGGTTTTCTGGTGACTCCGTAAAATTGGCGTGAAACTCGGACAAGATTGTTCACAGCTGTGACTTTTGAGTGAGAAACGCTTCCAGGGGTCTTCCCCATGGTGTTGCCATGTCATTTGAGCACTCTTGTGAGACTTTTGTGACATTGTTAGGGTTTCTACATGCTGCCGGCAGTCATTTCATAAAAATACTCGGGTCTCCCATAACATAACATTGGGCTCGGTACTCGGGCCGAGTACACGAGTATCTCAGGATGCTCGGCCCAAGCTTCGAGCACCCGAGCATTTTAGTACTCGCTCATCACTAGTCTCTACCTGTCATAAGCGCTGTAGGCATCCTGGCACTGGGGTTACCTATTGGCCAAGATTTCGCTCTCCCTAGACAGCTTCTTATGCCAACTCCACTAACCCCTTTTTCTGATATTGTGTACCTGGTGCAACCTGTTTTAGCCTACGTTCACCCTTCTGTACACTACTACTTACGTTTTAATTTTTACAAGTACTGCTATTTACATGTTACTTTTCATTGTGTTTCTACATTACACTTATTGTGCCCAGTCTCCATACCTTGACGGGGGTTGACCACGTGTGCTGCGACTAGATCTATACACTACCGATGTGGATGTCTCAGGTGGCGTATCTGGAGAATGCAACATGGGTAAGTCAGGTAAGCATCTGCGTGGCCTTAGTCTCACTACAGGATTTGCAGGTGCACCGATTGTAGGATTCTCTGGTTCTCTGACAACAGGTGTTTCTTCCTGAATTCTCGGGATTGCTTCTGGAGATTGATAGAAGTTAAGTAATGGCACTATTACCGCTCCTTTATGTTGGGGCCAATCTATAGGGAAGTCTCCAAGTATTATTGATATGACTTTCTCATTTGGTTCTTCATATTGGGTTATGGGTGTATAGGTTTCTTTTACTTCTTTTTCTGGAAGGTCTTGAAGATCTTGGGTCTTCCATGCTTCTGGGCATTTCTTCAAATGATCTCTGGAGACTGTTTGAGTTGTTTTTTCCTCTATTTTTGCTGATAAGACAAACCTTGGTGTTGTCAAAGTTGGAGTTTAGTACAGGATAGGGTTCTCTTTCCCATTGGTCATCCAGTTTATGTCGTCTTCTTTTTCTTTTTAGTACAATACTTCCGGGTAGTATTGGTTCTGCGGTGCACTTTTGTTGAAGTTTCTCTCTTGTCATTGTCTGGATTTTTCAAGACTGTCTTCAACGCAGGCTTGGATTTGTCTGTATTCCTCTAGACAGTTAGTGTTCCAGTCAGAGGTGGAAGTATCCGGTTTTGGTTCAAGGACGCCTAGTTCCAAATCTACTGGTAGTTTTCCAACATGTGCTCTCATGAGATATGCGGGTGTACAGTTAGTAGAGCTCACTGGGATATGATTGTACATGTCTACCAAATCAGGTAATTTTTCTGGCCATTGGTTCCTTTCTTCAAGAGGCAATATCTTGAGAATGTCTATAGCAATGTTATTCATCTTTTCACATAACCCGTTGGATTGAGGGTGATATGGCGTAGTTCTGATCTTTTTACAAACATAGAGGTGACAGAATTCTTGGAAGATTTGGGCTTCAAATGCAATACCTCTATCAGTTAGAACCTTCTCTGGGTAGCCTAATAGCCTACAGAAGACATTTTGAAATGTCCTTGCGGCTGTTGCAGCTGTGAGATCTTTTACAGGTGTTACCATCAGGAATCTAGAATAGTGGTCCACTATTGTCAAAGCATAGGTGTAGCCTGTCCTGCTTGGAGTCAATTTCACGTGGTCAAAGGGTACAATTTGGAGGGCTTGCGTGGTTACTATGGATTGGAGTGGTGCTCTTTGACTCTCTTGGTCTTTTCTTCGTAGGCTACATGGTCCTGTCATGTGCTTAGATGGCTCCGACATTGCTGGATGCTGCTGGGTATGTTTGCCTTTAAGAGCTGCATTGTTGATAGTTGTGAAGGTCCTGGCCTCCTGTGTTGTCCTCTAGAACTGCATTCACTATTAGGTTCAACTGCTGGTTGAGGGGTGAATGTGTGACTCACCTGAACTTCCCTCCCCCTAGCATTTAAGTAGCCTCTCCTTCCTCCAGGTGATGCTGCTGATAGAGTTTCATTCTATGCCTGGAAGCCGTGCTGTGCTGACCTGTGTGTTTGTGTTTGCTGAAGTGAAGTCCTTTCCTTTGGAGTTGCTGTATCCCAGTTCCATGGAGGGAGGTGAGGGGGAAATAGCGCATGGCTGGTGGAGGAGTTTTAGGGAGAGGCTGGAGGCCTGAACCTTCTCACCTTCAGAGATACCTTTGGTATCAGAGCCATTCAGGGTTATTAGACTAGGGTCAGACTAGTCTTCCCTGGCCACCCAGGCCATAACTGCCATTCCTTCATCAGCATTCTCACTACACCGTGACAGGTCCACAGTCTTTATTTGGCACCCTGTTGCTACAGGTAACCACAGACTCACCTACAGCATGGATGGATTTACACAGTGGGTACTCAGGCACGAACAACACCTTCCACCCCAGCACAGTAGGAGGAGCTAAACTTGCTGCTCTTAGGCAAGATCCCCTATAAATACTGTTGCTGTGGGCGGAGTTAGTTAGAGTGTGCAGACGCTAGAAGAGCTGTGAAAATCATATGCGTTGATATAGGAATCTGGCTTGCAGATCGTGCTGTTCAAAGATTTGGCCGAGAAAATCACTCCAAGGACCTCGGATTTTAAGACAAAGATCTTTAGTCCTCCACAGACTCGACGTGTTTCGTGTATGCACTGTACACTTCCTCAGGAGTTTAAGAATTATACAACCACCATGAATCAAGCATGTTAAAGAGGACCTGTCACCAAACCAGGCATGATGATCTAATTACAGCACTGGATGCAGCATGTCTGCTGCATCTAGGCAAGGGGCCCCCCAGCCGTTGAGCCCCCCTGTACCCCTAGTAAATACACTTAGAAAGCTTACATTCTGCAGCCAGAAAGGAGGTGGCTAGAGGCTGAAGCCGAAGGGCAGATTCACACCACCTGCATGTTTAATCTGCCCACCGCTGCCAATCATTGTCTCCCTTGGCTGCAGTATAACAGAGAGTTTATTTTACAAATGGCCGCTTAGCCCACCCTCTGCGGTGATGTCACCGCTTATACCCGCCCTGCTCTATGGTTAACATAGAGCAGGGCGGGTATAAGCGGTGATATCACTGCAGGAGGCGGGGCGCCCGGCCTCCTGCTCTGACATCACCACCTTTCCCCGCCCTGCTCTATCTTAACCATAGAGCAGGGCGGGTATAAGCAATGACGTCATCACAGGGGGCGGGGCTAAGCGGCCATTTGTAAAATAACCTCTGTGTTATACTGCAGCCGAGGGAGACAATGATTGGCAGCGGTGGGCAGATTAAACATGCAGGGGGTGTGAATCTGCCCTTTGGCTACAGCCTCTAGCCACCTCCTTTTTGGCTGCAGGATGTAAGTTTTCTAAGTGTATTTACTCGGGGTACAGGGGGGTTCAAGGATGCCTGGATGCAGCAGACATGCTAAGCAATCTCTGAATGTGGCGAAATCGCTACCACATTGCCTGTGCGTTGCAGCATGTTACTGGGTGATTGTATGGTGATAACTCGCCGTTGGTGTGTTGCCTGATCGCCCTGCTCTGCTGAGAAATCAGGCGATTTCCACCAGGCGATTTCTGCACATCATGGCGTGTGACAGGGCGATGGTGATGTAGAAAGTGAGCTCAGACAATCTGGAAGAAATTCCAGAGGCATGCATGAGCGTTCTGTTTGGCGCGCTACGTCTGCCGCAATTGGCACCATCCGTGCACGGATTAGGAGGCTGTGTGGTGAATAATTGTGATACACACATACCTCATCACAACACCAAACAAACCTGTAGCACCACATGGAAGTGTAGCCTGTCAGATAGGTACCATGATCACCTGATGTAGTGCCTTCATCCCTCAGCATCTGCCAGTTACTGAAAAAGCAACAGGAAAGTGCACACTACACTACTATGTGTTGCCATTTCTGATGTGAACATACTCATCATATCACTATATCAACACACATAGCTGGATAGTAAGGCTGAATTTAACATGTACGTCATGTGGTCACCACCATGACACATACAGTCAATATTATATTAGTATGCTGTGTGACATAGCCTGTCACACAATGTTTTTGGGAATGCCAATATATCCATTACCCAGATTTTCATTTAATATTGCCACATGAGCACTAAACCACCTTAGCCCTGTGTGGTCATGTAGTCGGCATGGCTATGGATGTGTCAGTATACTTGTTATCATTTGTCACAACGATTTGTGCGGGTCAATATTCCATCATGTAGGCCCATCATCCACAACATAGATCTGCACATACAACATTAATGGCCCAATTGTGTGTTTCAAAGTCTCTGTCATGGGCATCAGGAAATGTGTGTTTTGGCTGCATGTCCGCAAAACTGTTATTGGTCAATTGGCCATGGTCATGTATAGATGGCCACAGTCAGATCATATCACATCACTATGGGCAAAGCAACAAGCATTGACATATTGAATGCAGCCATTACTAACACCCAGACAAATTACTTGTTTTTTGGCCTAGGTGTTCTGGGTGGTCTACATGTGTACATAATTGCAATGTCTCATCTTACAGAGGATTCTGACAGTTCAGAAGGCCAGCCATCACCTGCCGCAAGGCCACCACCCACCAGACCTCCTTCACCGCCACAACCACCATCTGGCAGCCCACCACCACCTTACCCTGGAAGGGCTGGGTCCTCAGCTGCTGCCAGCTCGGCCTCTGGAGCCCCTCCGAGTCCCCCCCTCTGCCTCTGCGAGCACAGCCTCAGGGCCGCACAGCCCACTGCCAACACCACCTGGTAGGGAGTCAAGAGGGGCAACGCCTGACACAGCATTGGCTCCAGACTCCAGACCCTGTAGCCCTGTAGCCAGCCCTCCATCTAATGTAGGCAGCCCTGCTGGGGAATGGGCCCCACAGGCTGAATCTGAGCCTGGTGGATGTGGCCCTGATGGTACGTGTTGACCATGTTAAATTTGCTTGTGTTTCCAAATTTGGTCTGTAGGAGCCACTGTTAATGGCTTCCTGTTTTTGTTGTATCCCTTTGCCTCATGCAGATGACACACCAGCAGAGCCAATGTTGACAGGAACGTCATCACCCCCAGCAGCAAGGGAACTGGCTGATGATGACCTTAATCGTAAGTTCAGTAGCACTGTCACATAACATTGGTCTATACAGAACTAAATTGTATTAATTTTTAATATTTACCCAACAAACAACAATTTGGATAGGATGTGGGCCCTTATCCAGCGTCTCACTGGTGGGCAGGCTGGGGAGCATACTGGGGTTGGGCACAGCCCTAATGTTTTTTAAATGTACCCAATTTCCCATGCCCCTTGTGTGTATATTGTGTGGTATGTTGCCATTTTTGATTTAATGTTTTTATACATTTTGTAGTTAAAATGTTAAAAAGTGTTTGAAGGGTCACATTTGCATTGAAGGGCCAAAAATTAATGACAACATATGTATATGTTGCATTTCTGAACACCTTCAATTGTTTGAGGGGTCACATTTGCATTGAAGGGCCAAAAATTAATGACAACATATGTATATGTTGCATTACTGAACACCTTCAATTGTTTGAGGGGTCACATTTGCATTAAATGGCCAAAAATTAATGGCAACATACGTATATGTTGCATTACTGAACACCTTCAATGTTCCTAGCAGTAGACTACATTACTGGCACATTTTAAACCACCACCCAACCAAAACAATGGGTTATACACTACTCATGAACCTTTTATGTGCAAGAACACAAACATCATGTGGGTGACGTGTACACAATTGTACTGCAATGTAGTTGTGAAATTTTAGGAAAGCCAACATTATGTGAACTAGGGGAGCAAGGGATGGATCATCTGTCTAAATATGTACTATAACATGTTTCCTAGTTAATTGGCCTAAATAGGTGACACACAGCCTTTACCTCTCAAACTACATCACAAAAAAATATCTTCACATACATGAGACATAACAATCAAACATTAAATTGTGGCAACAACTTAAATTTATTTGTGTGCAACACAAAATCAAACACACATACTGTGTGTATAAATGTGAAATTCAAAGGAAAAAAGACGTGGCTTGAGGCCTCGAGTCCCCATATCCCCTACCAGTAGGTCAACTTGGGGGGTGGGGTTGCCTGGGGCCCTTGGACAAATCAGGATTTTGTCCGGGACCATGCAATGGTGGCCGAGGACCCTGTGACCCTGACGCCTGGTCACTGGGATCGCAATATAGGCCAGTGTCATCAGGGCCTCATCCTCGCCAACCTCCAGGACCTGAATTATGAGCCACTCAGAAATCCTCCGCTGCAGTGGTGTCATCTGGGCCACCCGCTCATTCACCAGGTGCCCAATCCCAGTATTTGGCTGGTTTTCGGTGTGAACCAGCACCCGATTAGCCCACGCTCCCAGCTCAGTATGGGGCAGTGTTTGGGCCCTACGACAACTATGCATCCCTGAGCTGGGACCAGGGTGCTGGTCCGCCCATCTGGGACCAGGCACGGCCTCCCCTGCAGATCGCAGATGCTGTTGGAGGAGGATCCTGAGCGGGTGACCCCTCCAGCTGTGTCTCCTGCTTCTGCAGCTCCTGAAACGAAGGGACAAAATAAAACAAATCAGTGGGCATGTTCCACCAAGAGTATATTAGCCATCACAGATGTACTGCAACAGCACCAGTACCAATACATTGTATTACATGCCCACAAACATTTGACAGATAGCAGCAACTAAATGACAATGGAAAAAATGTCCACCCTACTTACCTGAGGGGACAACATGTAAAGTGATGTGTGTTACAAGCAAGCAATATAACAACAGAGGAGCCAAGTTTGGGACCCATCACCAAGACAGCCAGAATATTAGTTAAAGACCCACAGGATTGTGGCAGAAGCAACTTGACAAGACACCATGTGAGTCCTACCACCAAGGGATGCACATTCACCAGTAAATTCTAAAAACCTACCTCCTATGACGGAGCGGAGGCTTCGGATGTGGCCCTGGTGTCAGCAAACTCCCTGGTGCACCGTAATCTTCGAGGGACCTCCTGGTCCAGAGTTAAAGTGAGGAGGTCATAGTACCACAGTTGTGGCACATGTACCTCCTCACTTCCCATCCCAGAATGCTGGGACCTCTGGACCCGGTTGTGTTCCTTTCAGAATATGGTGCACAGGTGCTTGATTTTATTCTTCACCATCGCCTTATCACACCTAGCACCAGGGTTGTGCTACTGGGCGAGGGCGACAAGGCGGCCATAGGCCACGTCCTTCACCTGATTGTTCTTATAATCAGGTGATCACACCCACCACAGGCATTTGTGGTCCTGATACATGGCCAACAATGCCTGGATAAAATCCTGATTGTCCCCCATCTGCAAGATAAGCACAAAGCACATCAAAAACAACACATACATGCATCTATAGTAAATCAAAAGAAAAAGTAGCGTGGAAAATGGATTCGGATCAAAGCCAGTAGAATATAAATATAAGTATAAATATCATTTTATTAGTGAAAAATCATAACAAAAACAAGATATATGGACAATGATAAAAACAATTAAAAAAGCAGAGAACTGCTGTACAAAGTGACTGACTGCAAAGGTGCTGAAATATATACACAAGGGTGCAAATAGTCACGAGTTATGACAAAAAATGGCATATACAGTACAGAAAGTGTTAATACTGAGGCTAAGTCATGCTATTCACAATTGAAGATCGAGAGATTGATTTATAACCTGCTCACAATATCCCCATGTGTCAAATAGGGCATATACAATGGAATAGCCATGTAAGATTCACAGAGATCTCGAAGGAGACAAAGGCAAATCACATGAGCCTCAGTAAAAGAGACAGATTAAAGTCTAGCCATGGGAAATTAACTTAGCATGAGGAACACCCAATAGTTACCATATAGTCAAAGGTGCAAGCACACAAATGGAGCAGCCAGTCAGACAAGGGACCCTCACCCAATGCGTGTCGCCCCCCCCACTGGGGGCTTCCTCAGGGGTCTCTCACGTTTCCTGCACTTTTCTACACTTTCTCGCATGTTTTTTGCACATTTCTCGCACGTTTGTAGCACTTTTTTGCAAATTACTCGCACTTTTCTTGTATTTTTTTTCACTTTTTTCACACTTTTCTTGCATGTTTTTTGCATTTTTTGCACATTCTTTGCACGTTTTTCGCACGTTTCTCGCACGTATCTGGCAAATTTTTTAGAGTTCACAGTTCTCGCACATTTCGCACGTTTTTCCACTTTCTCTGCACGTTCCTCGCACATTTCTCACATGTTTCTTGCACGTTTTTCACATTTTTTTGCACGTTTCTCACTTTTCTCACATGTTTTTGCACGTTTCTCACACTTTTTTTGCACATATCTCTCAGTTTTTTCACACGTTTCTTGCACTTTTCTGCACTTTCTCACATGTTTTTTGTACATTTCTGGCACTTTTTTTTCGCACTTTTCTCGTACTTTTTTGCACATTTCTCGCACTTTTCTCGTACTTTGTAGCACTTTTTTCACACAATTCTTGCACGTTTTTTGCATTTTTTCACGTTCTTTGCACGTTTTTTGCACATTTCTCGCACGTTTCTTGCACTTTTCCTGCACGTCTTTTACACTTTTTTTGCACGTTTCTCGCACTTTTCTTGCACGATTTAGAGTTCACAAATCTTGCACGTTTCTTGCACTTTTCTGCAATTTCTCACATGTTTTTTGCACATTTCTCACACGTTTCTAGCACTTTTTTGCACATTTTTTGCACTTTTCTCGTACTTTTTTCACACAATTCTTGCACGTTTATTGCATTTTTTGCACGTTCTTTGTAAGTTTTTCGCACATTTCTCGCACTTTTTTGCACATCTTTCGCACTTTTCTCGTACTTTTTTCACACGATACTTGCACGTTTTTTGCACGTTTTTCGCACGTTTCTCGCACTTTTTTTGCACATTTCTCGCACTTTTCTCGTACTTTGTAGCACTTTTTTCACACAATTCTTGCACGCTTTTTGCATTTTTTTTCACGTTCTTGGCACGTTTTTCGCACGTTTCTCACACTTTTCTTGCACGATTTAGAGTTCACAAATCTTGCACGTTTCTTGCACTTTTCTGCACTTTTCTTGCATGATTTAGAGTTCACAAATCTTGCACGTTTCTTGCACTTTTCTGCACTTTCTCACATGTTTTTTGCACATTTCTCGCACGTTTCTAGCACTTTTTTGCACTTTTTCACACAATTCTTGCACGTTTATTGCATTTTTTACACGTTCTTTGTACGTTTTTCGCACTTTTCTTGTACTTTGTAGCACTTTTTTCAGAGAATTCTTGCACGTTTTTTGCATTTTTTTTTACGTTCTTTGCACGTTTTTTCGCACGTTTCTTGCACTTATCTGCACTTTCTCGCATGTTTTTTCCACACTTCTCGCACGTTTCTCGCACTTTTTTGCACATTTCTCGCACTTTTCTCGTACTTTGTAGCACTTTTCTTGCACGTCTTTTACACTTTTCATGCACGTTTCTCGCACCTTTCTTGCATGTTTTAGAGTTCACAAATCTTGCACGTTTTTTTTCACTTTTCTGCACTTTCTTACACGTTTCTCGCACTTTTTTGCACATTTTTCGGACTTTTCTTGTACTTTTTTCACACGATTATTGCACGTTTTTTGCATGTTTTTGCACGTTCTTTGCACATTTTTCGCACGTTTCTCGCACTTTTCTCGTACTTTGTAGCACTTTTTTCACACAATTCTTGCACATTTTTTGCAATTTTCTTGCACGTTATTTGCACGTTTTTCGCACGTTTCTCGCATGTTTCTTGCACTTTTCTGCACTTTTCTTGCACGTCTTTTACACTTTTCATGCACGTTTCTCGCACCTTTTTTGCACGTTTTAGAGTTCACAAATCTTGCACGTTTCTTCACTTTTCTGCACTTTCTCTCGCATGTTGTTTGCACATTTTCTTGCACTTTTCTGCACTTTCTCGCACGTTTCTTACACTTGTTTGCACATTTCTCGCACTTTTCTCGTACTTTGTAAACACTTTTTTCACACAATTCTGCACGTTTTTTGCAATTTTTTCACGTTCTTTGCACGTTTATTTTCACAAGTTTCCCACTCACGTTTCCTTGCACTTTTCTGCACTTTCTCGCATGTTGTTTGCACATTTCTCGTACTTTTTGCACTTTTTTCACACGATTCTTTGCACATTTTTTGCATTTTTTGCACGTTCTTTGCACGTTTCTCGCACATTTTCTCGCAGTTCTTGCACATTTCTCGCACCTTTCTGCCCGTTTTTTGCAAGTTTCTTGCACGTTTTAGAGTTCACAAATCTTGCACGTTTTTTGCACTTTTCTCGCACGTTTTTCACACTTTTGTTGCACGTTTCTCGCACGTATCTGGCACATTTTAGAGTTCACATTTCTCGCACATTTCGCACACGTTTTTTTGCACTTTCTCTGCATGTTTCTCGCGCATTTCTCACACGTTTCTTGCACGTTTTTCACATTTTTTTTGCACGTTTCTCACTTTTCTCACATGTTTTTGCCCGTTTCTCGCACCTTTTTCCACATATTTTGCACTTTTTTCTCACATTTCTTGCAGGATTTTTTGCATGTTTCTTGCACATTTCTCACCCTTGTTTGCACGTTTATTGCAGTTTTTGCACATTCCTCACACTTTACTTGCACTTTTTTAGCACATTTTTTGCACTTTTCTCACGTTTTTGCATGTTTCTCGCACTTTTTTTGCACATATCTCTCAGTTTTTTCACACGTTTCTTGCACTTTTCTACACTTTCTCGCATGTTTTTTGCACATTTCTCGCACGTTTGTAGCACTTTTTTGCAAATTACTCGCACTTTTCTTGTACTTTTTTGCACTTTTTTCACACGATTCTTGCACGTTTTTTCACATTTTTTTGCACGTTTCTCACTTTTCTCACACGTTTTTTGCACGTTTCTCACACTTTTTTCCACATATTTTCTCACATTTCTTGCAGGATTTTTTGCATGTTTCTTGCACATGTTTCACCCTTGTTTGCACGTTTATTGCAGTTTTTGCACATTCCTCACACTTTACTTGCACTTTTTTAGCACATTTTTTGCACTTTTCTCACGTTTTTGCATGTTTTCTCGCACTTTTTTTGCACATATCTCTCAGTTTTTTCACACACGTTTCTTGCACTTTTCTACACTTTCTCGCATGTCTTTTGCACATTTCTCGCACGTTTGTAGCACTTTTTTGCAAATTACTCGCACTTTTCTTGTACTCTTTTGCACTTTTTTCACACGATTTTTGCAAGTTTTTTGCATTTTTTGCACATTCTTTGCACGTTTTTCGCACGTTTCTCGCACGTATCTGGCACGTTTTTTAGAGTTCACAGTTCTCTCGCACATTTCGCACGTTTTTTCCACTTTCTCTGCACGTTTTCTCGCACATTTCTCACATGTTTCTTGCACGTTTTTCACATTTTTTTGCACGTTTCTCACTTTTCTCACATGTTTTTGCACGTTTCTCACACTTTTTTTGCACATAGCTCTCAGTTTTTTCACACGTTTTCTTGCACTTTTCTGCACTTTCTCACATGTTTTTTTGTACATTTCTGGCACTTTTTTTTCGCACTTTTCTCGTACTTTTTTCACATGATACTTGCACGTTTTTTTGGACGTTTTTCGCACGTTTCTCGCACTTTTCTTGCACGTTTTAGAGTTCACAAATCTTGCACGTTTCTTGCACTTATCTGCACTTTCTCGCATGTTTTTTTCCACACTTCTCGCACGTTTCTCGCACTTTTTTGCACATTTCTCGCACTTTTCTCGTACTTTGTAGCACTTTTCTTGCACGTCTTTTACACTTTTCATGCACGTTTCTCGCACCTTTCTTGCAACGTTTTAGAGTTCACATATCTTGCACGTTTTTTTTCACTTTTCTGCACTTTCTTACACGTTTTCTCGCACTTTTTTGCACATTTTTCGCACTTTTCTTGTACTTTTTTCACACGATTATTGCACGTTTTTTTGCATGTTTTTGCACGTTCTTTGCACATTTTTCGCACGTTTCTCGCACTTTTCTCGTACTTTGTAGCACTTTTTTCACACAATTCTTGCACATTTTTTGCAATTTTATTGCACGTTATTTGCACGTTTTTCGCACGTTTTCTCGCATGTTTCTTGCACTTTTCTGCACTTTTCTCGCACGTCTTTTACACTTTTCATGCACGTTTCTCGCACCTTTTTTGCACGTTTTAGAGTTCACAAATCTTGCACGTTTCTTGCACATTTCTGCACTTTCTCTCATGTTGTTTGCACATTTCTCGCACGTTTCTTGCACTTTTCTGCACTTTTCTTGCACGTCTTTTACACTTTTCATGCACGTTTCTCGCACCTTTTTTGCACGTTTTAGAGTTCACAAATCTTGCACGTTTCTTTCACTTTTCTGCACTTTCTCGCATGTTGTTTGCACATTTCTTGCACTTTTCTGCACTTTCTCGCACGTTTCTTGCACTTGTTTGCACATTTCTCGCACTTTTCTCGTACTTTGTAACACTTTTTTCACACAATTCTTGCACGTTTTTTGCACTTATCTGCACTTTCTCGCATGTTTTTTCCACACTTCTCGCACGTTTTTCGCACTTTTTTGCACATTTCTCGCACTTTTCTCGTACTTTGTAGCACTTTTTTCACACAATTCTTGTACGTTTTTTGCACGTTCTTTGCATGTTTTTTCGCATGTTTCTCTCTTGTTTCTTGCAGTTTTCTGCACTCTTCTCGCACGTCTTTTACACTTTTCATGCACGTTTCTAGCACTTTTTTTGCACGTTTTAGAGTTCACAAATCTTGCACATTTCTTGCACTTTTTTGCACTTTCTCGCCTGTTTTTTGCAAATTTCTCGCACGTTTCTAGCATTTTTTGCAAATTTTTCGCACTTTTCTCTTACTTTTTTAAATGATTCTTGAACTATCTTTGCATTTTTTTGCATGTTCTTTGCACATTTTTCGCACGTTTCTCGCACTTTTTTGCACATTTCTCACACTTTTCTCGTACTTTGAAGCACTTTTTTCACACAATTCTTGCACATTTTTTGCAATTTTTTTGCACGTTATTTGCACGTTTTTCGCACGTTTCTCGCACGTTTCTTGCACTTTTCTGCACTTTTCTCGCACGTCTTTTACACTTTTCATGCACGTTTTAGAGTTCACAAATCTTGCACGTTTTTTTCACTTTTCTGCACTTTCTTACACATTTCTCGCACTTTTTTGCACATTTTTCGCACTTTTCTTGTACTTTTTTCACACCATTATTGCACGTTTTTTGCATGTTTTTGCACGTTCTTTGCACATTTTTCGCACGTTTCTCGCACTTTTCTCGTACTTTGTAGCACTTTTTTCACACAATTCTTGCACATTTTTTGCAATTTTATTGCACGTTATTTGCACGTTTTTCGCACGTTTCTCGCATGTTTCTTGCACTTTTCTGCACTTTTCTCGCACGTCTTTTACACTTTTCATGCACGTTTTAGAGTTCACAAATCTAGCACGTTTCTTGCACATTTCTGCACTTTCTCTCATGTTGTTTGCACATTTCTCGCACGTTTCTTGCATCTTTCTGCACTTTTCTTGCACGTCTTTTACACTTTTCATGCACGTTTCTCGCACCTTTCTTGCACGCTTTAGAGTTCACAAATCTTGCACGTTTCTTTCACTTTTCTGCACTTTCTCGCATGTTGTTTGCACATTTCTCGCACGTTTCTTGCACTTTTTTGCACATTTCTCGCACTTTTCTCGCGCTTTGTAACACTTTTTTCACAGAATTCTTGCACGTTTTTTGCAATTTTTTCACGTTCTTTGCACGTTTTTCACAAGTTTCTCACACGTTCCTTGCACTTTTCTGCACTTTCTCGCATGTTGTTTGCACATTTCTCGTACTTTTTTGCACTTTTTTCACACGATTCTTGCACATTTTTTGCATTTTTGCACGTTCTTTGCACATTTCTCGCACTTGCACATTTCTCGCACCTTTCTTGCCCGTTTTTTGCAAGTTTCTTGCACGTTTTAGAGTTCACAAATCTTGCACGTTTTTTGCACTTTTCTCGCACGTTTTCACACTTTTTTTTTGCACGTTTCTCGCACGTATCTGGCACATTTTAGAGTACACATTTCTCGCACATTTCGCACACGTTTTTTGCACTTTCTCTGCATGTTTCTCGCGCATTTCTCACACGTTTCTTGCACGTTTTTCACATTTTTTTTGCACATTTCTCACTTTTCTCACACGTTTTTCCACGTTTCTCGCACCTTTTTCCACATATTTTGCACTTTTTTTTCACGTTTCTTGCAGGATTTTTTGCACGTTTCTCGCACTTTTTTGCACATTTTTTGTACTTTTCTCGTACTTTTTTCACACGATTCTTGCACGTTCTTTGCATGTTTTTCGCACGTTTCTCGCACTTTTCTGCACTTTTCTCGCACGTCTTTTGCAGTTTTCTTGCATGTTTTAGGGTGCTTTCACATCTGCGTTTTTCGTAATTCGCGGCAGATGTGGTGAAAAAAACCGCATCTGCCGCGTTTGCCGCATAACGGTTCCACTTGCGGCACGGTTGCGGTTTTTTCCATAGGAAGTATAGGGGGACTTGCGGCAGATGCGGCAAGTGCGGTATTGCACTTGCGGCAGGTGCGGCAGAGAAAAAAAACGCGGCTTACTGCGGTTTTTTTTCGCTGCCGCACCTGCCGCAAGTGCAATACCGCACTTGCCGCATCTGCCGCAAGTCCCCCTATACTTCCTATGGAAAAAACTGCAACCGTGCCGCAAGTGGAACCGTTATGCGGCAAACGCGGCAGATGCGGTTTTTTCACCGCATCTGCCGCGAATTACGAAAAATGCAGATGTGAAAGCACCCTTAGAGTTCACAAATCTTTAACGTTTCTTGCACTTTTCTGCACTTTCTCGCACTTTTTTGCACATTTCTCGCACGTTTCTCGCACTTTTTTGCACATTTTTGGCATTTTTCGCGTACTTTTTTCACACGATTCTTGCACGTTTTTTGGACTTTTTTGCACATTCTTTGCACGTTTTTTGCACGTTTCTCACACGTCTTTTACACTTTTCATGCAAGTTTCTCGCACTTTTCTTGCATGTTTTAGAGTTCACAAATCTCTCATGTTTCTTGTACTTTTCTGCACTTTCTCGCACTTTTTTGCACATTTCTCGCACGTTTCTCGCACTTTTTTGCACATTTTTGGCATTTTTCTCGTACTTTTTTCACACGATTCTTGCACGTTTTTTGCACTTTTTTGCACATTCTTTGCACGTTTTTCGCACGTTTCTCGCACGTCTTTTACACTTTTCTTGCATGTTTTAGAGCTCACAAATCTTGCACGTTTCTTGCACTTTTCTGCACTTTCTCGCACTTTTTCACATTTTTGCACTTTTCTTGTACTTTTTTTCACACGATTCTTGCACGTTTTTTGCATTTTTTGCACGTTCTTTGCACGTTTTTCGCACGTTTCTCGCACTTTTTTGCACGTTTTAGAGTTCACAAATCTTGCACGTTTCTTGCACTTTTCTACACTTTCTCGCACATTTTCTGCACATTTCTCGCACGTTTCTCGCACTTTTTTGCACGTTTTTTGATCTTTTCTCGTACTTTTTTCACACGATTCTTGCACGTTTTTTGCATTTTTTTGCACGTTCTTTGCACGTTTTTCGCACGTTTCTTGCACTTTTTTGCACATTTTTTCCACTTTTCTCGTACTTTTTTCACACGATTCTTGCACGTTTATTGAATTTTTTTGCACATTCTTTGCACGTTTTTCGCACGTTTCTCGCACTTTTTTACATGTTTTTGAGTTCACAAATCTTGCACGTTTCTTGCACTTTTCTGCACTTTTCTCGCACGTTTTCTGCACATTTCTCGCACGTTTCTCTCACTTTTTTGCACGTTTCTGCACTTTTCTCACATGGCAAGTTTCTCGCACTTTTCTTGCATGTTTTAGAGTTCACAAATCTTGCATGTTTCTTGCACTTTTCTGCACTTTCTCGCACGTTTCTCTCACTTTTTTGCACATTTTTTGCACTTTTCTCGTACTTTTTTCACACGATTCTTGCACGTTTTTTGCATTTTTTGCATGTTTTTTGCACGTTTTTCGCTTGTTTCTCGCACTTTTTTGCACATTTTTTGCACTTTTTTCGTACTTTTTTCCCACGATTCTTGCACGTTTTTTGCATTCTTTTGCACCTTCTTTGCACGTTTTTCGCACGTTTCTCGCACTTTTTTGCACGTTTTAGCGTTCACAAATCTTGCATGTTTCTTGCACTTTTCTGCACTTTCTCGCACGTTTTCTGCACATTTCTCGCACGTTACTCGCACTTTTTTGCACATTTTTTGCACTTTTCTCGTACTTTTTTCACACGATTCTTGCACGTTTTTTGCATTTTTTTGCAGCTTCTTTGCACGTTTTTCGCACGTTTCTCGCACTTTTTTGCACGTTTTAGAGTTCACAAATCTTGCACGTTTCTTGCACTTTTCTGCACTTTCTCGCACGTTTTCTGCACATTTCTCGCACGTTACTCGCACTTTTTTGCACATTTTTTGCACTTTTCTCGTACTTTTTTCACACGATTCTTGCACGTTTTTTGCATTTTTTTGCACGTTCTTTGCACGTTTTTCGCACGTTTCTCGCACTTTTTTTGCACATTTTAGAGTTCACAAATTTTGCACGTTACTTGCACTTTTCTGCACTTTCTCGCACGTTTTCTGCACATTTCTCGCACGTTTCTCTCACTTTTTTTGCACATTTTTTCCATTTTTCTCGTACTTTTTTCACACGATTCTTGCACGTTTTTTGCATTTTTTTGCACGTTCTTTGCACGTTTTTCGCACGTTTTTTTGCACTTTTCTGCACTTTTCTCGCACGTCTTTTACACTTTTCATGCACATTTCTCGCACTTTTCTTGCACGTTTTAGGGTGCTTTCACATCTGCGTTTTTCGTAATTCGCGGCAGATGCGGTGAAAAAACCGCATCTGCCGCGTTTACCGCATAACCGTTCCACTTGCGGCGCGGTTGCGGTTTTTTCTATGCAATGTATAGGGGGACTTGCGGCAGATGCGGCAAGTGCGGTTTTGCACTTGCGGCAGGTGCGGCCGCGAAAAAAACCGCAGTAAGCCGCGGTTTTTTTCGCGGCCGCACCTGCCGCAAGTGCAAAACCGCACTTGCCGCACCTGCCGAAAGTCCCCCTATACATTGCATAGAAAAAAACGCAACCGCGCGCGCAAGTGGAACGGTTATGCGGTAAACGCGGCAGATGCGTTTTTTTCACCGCATCTGCCGCGAATTACGAAAAACGCAGATGTGAAAGCACCCTTAGAGTTTACAAATCTTGCACGTTTCTTGCACTTTTCTGCACTTTCCCGCACTTTTTTGCACATTTCTCACACGTTTCTCGCACTTTTTTGCACATTTTTTGCACTTTTCTGCACTTTTCTCACACGTCTTTTACACTTTTCATGCAAGTTTCTCGCACTTTTCCTGCATGTTATAGAGTTCACAAATCTTGCATGTTTCTTGCACTTTTCTGCACTTTCTCGCACGTTTTCTGCACATTTCTCGCACGTTTCTCGCACTTTTTTGCACATTTTTTGCTCTTTTCTCGTACTTTTTTCACACGATTCTTGCACGTTTTTTGCACTATTTTGCACGTTCTTTGCACGTTTTTCGCACGTTTCTCGCACGTTTTTTTCACTTTTCTGCACTTGTCTTGCACGTCTTTTACACTTTTCTTGCATGTTTTAGAGTTCACAAATCTTGCACGTTTCTTGCACTTTTCTGCACTTTCTCGCTTTTTTTTGCACATTTATTGCGCTTTTCTCGTACTTTTTTCACACGATTCTTGCACGTTTTTTGCATGTTTTGCACGTTCTTTGCACGCTTTTCGCTTGTTTCTCGCCCTTTTTTGCACGTTTTAGAGTTCACAAATCTTGCACGTTTCTCGCACTTTTCTCGTACTTTGTAGCACTTTTCCCACACAATTCTTGCACGTTTTTCGCACGTTTCTCGCCCTTTTTTGCACGTTTTAGAGTTCACAAATCTTGCACTTTTCTGCACTCTCGCACGTTTTCTGCACATTTCTCGCACGTTTCTCGCATGTTTTTTGTACTTTTCTGCACTTTTCTCGCACGTCTTTTACACTTTTCATGCACGTTTCTCGCACTTTTTTGCACATTTTAGAGTTCACAAATCTTGCACGTTTCTTGCACTTTTCTGCAGTTTCTCGCACGTTTTCTGCACATTTCTCGCACGTTTCTCTCACTTTTTTGCACATTTTTTGCACTTTTCTCGTACCTTTTTCACATGATTCTTGCACGTTTTTTGCATTTTTTTGCACGCTCTTTGCACTTTTTCGCACGTTTCTCGCACGTTTCTTGCAGTTTTCTGCACTTATCTCGCACGTCTTTTACACTTTTCATGCACGTTTCTAGCACTTTTCTTGCACGTTTTAGAGTTCACAAATTTTGCACGTTTCTTGCACTTTTCTGCATTTTCTCGCATGTTTTTTGCACATTTCTCGCACGTTTCTCACACTTTTTTGCACATTTCTCGCACTTTTCTCTTACTTTGTAGCACTTTTCCCACACAATTCTTTCACGTTTTTTGCATTTTTTTCACGTTCTTTGCACGTTTTTCGCACGTTTCTCGCACGTTTTTTGCACTTTTTTGCACTTTGCTCGCACGTCTTTTACACTTTTCATGCACGTTTCTCGCACTTTTCTTGCACGTTTTAGAGTTCACAAATCTTGCACGTTTCTTGCACTTTTCTGCACTTTCTCGTACTTTTTTGCACATTTCTCGCACTTTTCTCGTACTTTGTAGCACTTTTCTCACACAATTTTGCACATTTTTTACATTTTTTTTCACGTTCTTTGCATGTTTTTCGCACGTTTCTCGCAAGTTTTTTGCACTTTTCTCGAACGTCTTTTACACTTTTCATGCACGTTTCTCGCACTTTTGTTGCACGTTTTAGAGTTCACAAATCTTGCACTTTTCTGCACTTTCTCGCACATTTTCTGCACATTTCTCGCACGTTTCTCGCACTTTTTTGCACATTTTTTGCTCTTTTCTCGTACTTTTTTCACACGATTCTTGCACGTTTTTTGCATTTTTTGCACGTTCTTTGCACGTTTTTCGCACGTTTCTCGCACTTTTTTGCATGTTTTTGAGTTCACAAATCTTGCACGTTTCTTGCACTTTTCTGCACTTTTCTCGCACGTCTTTTACACATTTCATGCATGTTTCTCGCACTTTTTTTGCACATTTGTCGCACTTTTCTCGTATTTTTTCACACGATTCTTGCACGGTTTTTGCATTTTTTTGCACGTTCTTTGCACGTTTTTCGCACGTTTCTCGCACTTTTTTGCACATCTTTCGCACTTTTCTTGTACTTTTTTTCACACGATTCTTGCACGTTATTTGCACGTTTTTCGCACGTTTCTCACACTTTTTTTGCATATTTCTCGCACTTTTCTCGTACTTTGTAGCACTTTTTTCAGAGAATTCTTGCGTTTTTTGCATTTTTTTCACGTTCTTTGCACGTTTTTCGCACGTTTCTTGCACTTTTCTGCACTTATCTCGCACGTCTTTTACACTTTTCATGCACGTTTCTTGCACTTTTCTGCACTTTCTCGAATGTTTTTTGCACATTTCTCGCACGTTTCTCACACTTTTTTGCACATTTCTCGCACTTTTCTCTTACTTCGTAGCACTTTTTTCACACAATTCTTGTACGTTTTTTGCACGTTCTTTGCATGTTTTTCGCATGTTTCTCGCACGTTTCTTGCACTTTTCCCGCACGTCTTTTACACTTTTCTTGCACGTTTCTCGCACTTTTCTTGCACGATTTAGAGTTCACAAATCTTGCACGTTTCTTGCACTTTTCTGCACTTTCTCGCACGTTTTCTGCACATTTCTCGCACGTTTCTCGCACGTTTTCTGCACATTTTTTGCTCTTTTCTCGTACTTTTTTCACACGATTCTTGCACGTTTTTTGCATTTTTTTGCACGTTCTTTGCACGTTTTTCGCACGTTTCTCGCACTTTTTTGCATGTTTTTGAGTTCACAAATCTTGCACGTTTCTTGCACTTTTCTGCACTTTTCTCGCACGTCTTTTACACATTTCATGCATGTTTCTCGCACTTTTTTTGCACATTTGTCGCACTTTTCTCGTATTTTTTTCACACGATTCTTGCACGGTTTTTGCATTTTTTTGCACGTTCTTTGCACGTTTTTCGCACGTTTCTCACACTTTTTTGCACGTTTCTGCACTTTTCTCACATGTCTTTTACACTTATCATGCAAGTTTCTCGCACTTTTCTTGCATGTTTTAGAGTTCACAAATCTTGCATGTTTCTTGCACTTTTCTGCACTTTCTCGCACATTTTCAGCACATTTCTCGCACGTTTCTCTCACTTTTTTGCACATATTTTGCACTTTTCTCGTACTTTTTTCACACGATTCTTGCACGTTTTTTGCATTTTTTGCATGTTTTTTGCACGTTTTTCGCTTGTTTCTCGCCCTTTTTTGCACGTTTTAGAGTTCACAAATCTTGCACCTTTCTGCACTCTCGCACGTTTTCTGCACATTTCTCGCACGTTTCTCGCATGTTTTTTGTACTTTTCTGCACTTTTCTCGCACGTCTTTTACACTTTTCATGCACGTTTCTCACACTTTTCTTGCATGTTTTAGAGTTCACAAATCTTGCACGTTTCTTGTACTTTTCTGCACTTTCTTGCACTTTTTTGCACATTTCTCGCACGTTTCTCGCACTTTTTTGCACATTTTTTTGCACTTTTCTCGTACTTTTTTCACACGATTCTTGCACGTTGTTTGCATTTTTTTGCACGTTCTTTGCACGTTTTTCGCACGTTTCTCGCACTTTTTTGCACATTTTAGAGTTCACAAATCTTGCACGTTTCTTGCACTTTTCTGCAGTTTCTCGCACGTTTTCTGCACATTTCTCGCACGTTTCTCTCACTTTTTTGCACATTTTTTGCACTTTTCTCGTACCTTTTTCACATGATTCTTGCACTTTTTTGCATTTTTTTGCACGTTCTTTGCACTTTTTCGCACGTTTCTCGCACGTTTCTCGCACTTTTTTGCACGTTTTAGAGTTCACAAATCTTGCACGTTTCTTGCACTTTTATGCACTTTCTCGCACGTTTTCTGCACATTTCTCGCACTTTACTCGCACTTTTTTTGCACATTTTTTGCACTTTTCTTGTACTTTTTTCACACGATTCTTGCACGTTTTTTGCATTTTTTTGCAAGTCTCAGGTGTACACTCCACAGAGTGGTGGTGGGAGCCTGACATGACGATGGGAGGGAGGAGTGACCGTGGGGGGAAGATAGAGGGGACAGTAGGGAGTGGGATGAAAGGTGATCCAAAGGGTAGTGGTCTGAAGGTAGGGAGGAAATGACATAGATATAGGTGGGGATTCATGGGGTGGGGTGGGGGGGAAGCATAAATAGGAATGACCAAGCTTGAGGGTCCTCTTTGTCCTCGGATCAATGGACAGAAAAGATCTCCTGCTACAGGACAGCACAAATGACCTGAGGCCTGGCCACCCAGCCCCCTTTACAGCTTCTCTTAATGGTATGAGATTCTTCAATGCAGCAGCCAGCTGTCCCCCTCAGGCTGGCAGTAAAAGGCAATAGATAAGGTCTCATGCAGGAGCTCTTTTAGTGGTAGGATGTCTCCTCCAGTAACATGATCCACCATGAGGACAACTACAAAAAGGCTCTAAGTTTAGCTGGGAGATCAAAGCTATAGTTCAGTAATCCCCTTCCCCACTGAAAGCAGTGCCATGCACAGCACATGTGCCTTCATGGGTCTTCAAGAATGACTCAGGACCCGGCCAGAGAGACTGTTCATGGAGAACAGCGGTCTGGGGGAGCCACAGATCCCAGAACAGGAGACATGGAGACATCTTCAGGAGGACGGCCACCAAGGGGCCCAGGGACCAACAGAGAAGGGACCCCCTTCCATCAGCGAGTGCTCCACAGTTCTGAAGGACAGGCCGATGTGCAGGATTCCGGAGCAGCGGTGGATGACGGGATAATGGCCCATGTGCGGCCTAGTGAGTATGAGTATGCTTTGTTATTCCACCCCCCCCCTTCCTTTCTAACTCTAGATCACTTGGGGCAGTGGTACAGGGATGCCTGGGGTGACATTTTGTTCCCTTTACATTGGCACAGGTAGGGGTATCCTAAAAGGTGGTGTGGGTTAATCAAAAGAGAACTTGGGTTAGATTTTGTTGCTAGTATATGTAGATGGGTATTCAGGACTGTATATATCTGAATATAGAGCAGGTGAGCTTTATACAGTATATATAGGGCTGAGATGTGTATTCATGACTGTATACATCGGTATATAGGACATGTGAACAGTATACAATATATGTAGGGCAGTAATGTGTATTCGGGGCGTTATATATCGGTATATAAAGCATGTAAACAGTTTACAGGGTATATGGGGCAGTGATGTGTAGACAGGCCGGTATATATCAGTATATAGGATATGTGAGCAATGTGTAGTAGATACATGGCAGTGATGTGTATAGGTGGTGTATGTCAGTATATACAGCATGTGGGCAGTATACAGTACATATTGAACAGTGATCTGTATGCAGAATGATATATATTAGTATAGTGGACATGTGAGCAGTATGGTATACAGTATATATAGGGCAGTGATGTGTTTACAGGATTGTATATATCACTGTAGCGGACATGTGAGCAGGATACAGGATATAAGGGGCAGTGATGTGTATACAGGAGGGTAGAAATATCTACCACGGACTGGTGTTTGGGATACAGCATATATAGGGCAATAACTTGTATGTGGGATGGTATATATCAGTAGGCCGGACATGTGAGCAGTATACGGTATATATTGTTCAGTGACTTGTATGCGGGAAGGTATATGTCAGTGCGGCGGACATGTGGGCAGTATACAATATATATAGGGCAGCGATGTGTATACAGGACTGTATATGTTAATGTGGAGGACATGTGCCCATTATACAGTATATACAGGGGAGTGATGTGTATATATGGCATTATATATGGCACGAGACCATGACACAGTATATGTCGGCCAGGGATGTGTACACAGGATGGTATATATCGGTATATCTGACAAGTGACCAAGTTATGGTATATGGGCCATGTGAATGGAGGATAGGTTATAACAGTATATAGGATATGTGACTAGTATTCAGTATACACAGCCAATGATGTGTATATATATCAGTATATAGGAGATGTGAGCAGTATATGGTATACCGTATATTGGGCAGTGATAGGTATGCAGGGCGGCATATCTCAGTATATAGGTTTTGTGAGCAGCATACAGTAGATATCGGGCAGTGATGTGTATACAGAATGGTATATATCAGTATATAAGACATGTGAGCAGTGCTCAGTATATATCCTGGAGGAAGCGGTATTTGAGTTGCACTGTATCGTGTGCTCGGTATAAGCAGTATGTCATTGGCACTATATGGCATTATGGTTTCCTTGATGGAGTAGGATGTGGTTATGCTAGAGGGCTATACATGGCATTATGATGTCCGGGATGAAGCAGTATGTGTTGTGCTATATTGTGTGCCTTGTATAAAGCAGTATGTGATTGGCACTACATGGCATTATGATGTCCGGGATGAAGCAGTAGGTGTTGTGCTATATGGCTATATTGTGTGCCTTGTATAAAGCAGTATGGGATTGGCACTACATGGCGGTATGATGTCCAGGATGAAGCAGTATGTGGTGTGCTATATGGCTATATTGTGTGCCTTGTATAAAGCAGTATGGGATTGGCACTACATGGCATTATGATGTCCGGGATGAAGCAGTATGTGGTGTGCTATATGGCTATATTGTGTGCCTTGTATAAAGCAGTATGTGATTGGCACTACATGGCATTATGATGTCCGGGATGAAGCAGTAGGTGTTGTGCTATATGGCTATATTGTGTGCCTTGTATAAAGCAGTATTGGTACCTTTACACGCCGCCACGGCAGGCTGGATACATCCCGCTACTTCACGTGCACGAGCACGCTCAAACGGCTACAAACGGTCAACGCACCCTCTTTACACGCCGCCACAAGGTTCGCTACCCCACGCTACATCTATAGCTAGCTACATCGCCGGGTGTCTCAAGTAGCCAGCTGTTGCTCATTTACACACCGCTACAACCAGCTACTATGGGCGGACCTGGTGCAGCAGGGCCAGCACATAGGCGTGCTCCAATTGTGGATTACAAGACTTCCGTACGCTGATAGGACGAAGCAATAACATCCTGATTGGGCAGGCATCGCAGGAGGCTGAGTAATACAGCACGCTCGAGCGATTGTGTAGTGTGACTCGTCAGCTCCTTAAATATGCCTCCCTATGCAGCGACTACCAATCGTCATGCAGCAGCTTCCACCAATGATCGCACATGGGGCGCGGTAACATGGAGCCGAGGTCACGCCTTAGCTACATTGCAGCTACAGCCCCGGGTGTCCAGAGTTCCCTTCCGTTGCTTCTTTACACGCCGATACAGCTCGCTACCATCGGCGATATAGCCATCTGTTTTCGAGCAGAGCCCATAAACAGATGTATCTGTCGCCGGCTGTAGCGTCGCGTCTTCAGACGCCGCTACGACGGGCTACATTGACGCTACAAGCTACATTTGTAGCCTGTAGCGCGATGTATCCAGCCTGCCGTGGCGGCGTGTAAAGGTACCATATGGGATTGGCACTACATGGCAGTATGATGTCCAGGATGAAGCAGTATGTGTTGTGCTATATTGTGTGCCTTGTATAAAGCAGTATGTGATGGGCACTACATGGCAGTATGATGTCCAGGATGAAGCAGTAGGTGTTGTGCTATATGGCTATATTGTGTGCCTTGTATAAAGCAGTATGGGATTGGCACTACATGGCAGTATGATGTCCGGATGAAGCAGTAGGTGTTGTGCTATATGGCTATATTGTGTGCCTTGTATAAAGCAGTATGGGATTGGCACTACATGGCAGTATGATGTCCGGATGAAGCAGTATGTGTTGTGCTATTTGATTGTATTGTGTGTCCTGATCATAGCAGTATTTGAATAGTACTAGAGTTCTGTCAAACAGTCTGGGTTTTGCACTACATGGCAGTATTAGGCTTCATGTATGAAGCAGTTTTGGATTTACATTATATGGCGGTATTAAGTGTCCGGTAGGAGGTGGTATTTCAGTTGCACTATATGGCAGGTACTGTGTCCCCTGTATCTATTTGAACGGTCGGTGGGAAATTACCTCATTGCGTCCGTGTTGGCGGCAAAAAAAAAAGCAAAGTGGATCTAGCAGGCCTGGACTAAGTCTGGAGAGTATAAAAAGCGATCTTTGGTAAGGGAGGCTGTACTTTGCGGGATATGGACTTATACACTGATGCAGTGGGTGGTTCCAGTTTGGGGCTTACTGTAAAGGTCAATGGTGGGCAGCCTAGTGGCGTGAAGAATGAATCAAGAATTCAGCATTGCCAGAGATTTCTCCCTATCTTAGTGGCGGTGACATTGTGGAGAGGTCGGCTCACCTAGACAATAGATTCTCTCCTCAGAGCTGGACACAGCGGCAGACGGGAGAGGAGAGGGAGGTATGTGATCAACACCATCTGTAGCATCAAGGACAGAGGTACAGAGTCTGATTGTGACTAACTCCTGTTGCATTATTATAAGAGGGGGGTATTGGGGTAATTATTATTAAAAAAAAAAAAAAAAAAAAGGAAGATAACAGGCGGTGTGATTCGGGGGATGGAGCAGCTGGATTTACAGTAGGAGCTGTATGCAGGTTGCAGTTTGACACGGGGTTGTTTAGGTTCAAGTTGGGGCATTTTTGGTAAAATACATCATGATCACCCAGAAAGAGGGGAATTTTGGATACAGGAGTCAGAAACAAACCATATGGGAAGAAAAAAAAAAAAAAAAAAAAGAGTACTGTTGGGAGTGACTCAGTTATGTGCCCGTTGCGACTTTTGGGAGGTTATGGATCCTAGGCCTTGGCAGGAGGGGCCGTTATTACATCACAAGGACGGGTCATTTTTAACAAAGTACCAAGTTATCACAGTGTTTAAAAAATTCCTAGAAGTGGCTGGCTTGGATCCACACAAGTTTATATGGGGCATTCAATTCATATTGAGGCTGCAAGAGAGGCAGCTGTGGGGGGTCCAATCATTGTGCAGAGGATTGGCCGGTGGGAGTCCTGGCGGTAACGGTCTTTTATCAGACCTCAGGACTTAAGAGAATATGATTATTCTTTATGCACTAACTTTTGTTTGTTTCATTACAGGACAGGTCCCACTTTTAGTCTGGATTCTAGGCCATTCCTATGTTAATTGGGGAGCATTGCAGATGGACGGACGGGAGACAGCTGGGTTTCTCAGGAGACACAGCGCTAATCTGATAACTGGTTTTAAGGTTATGGCCTGGAGTCGAGTATTACAAGAGGTTCACAGGGCTGTAAATCTGGAGAGAGCCCCAGATATTTTAGTTCTGCACTTGGGGGATAATAAATACAAAGTAACAAGGCATGGATTAAGGTGAACAAGGTGGTATCCAAATTTGTAGTTGGGAATGGAGTGTGGCAGTACGACACACAGATCTAGAGGGTACGGATGAAAAATGTGGTTAGCAAACCAAGTGCATTTTAAGGTGGGGGAACAGATTTATGGACGCTGAGGTACAAGAGGAGATAGAAAGGGCCACAGCAGGCTGGATGGTGGGGTCTCGAGCACTTGAGGTGGTCAAGGTGCTCTCGGTGTGGCGTTGGTGAGTCCTCGAAGTTGGTTATAAAGTCGGGATTGGGGATTCATTAAATACGGGGATCCCCCTTATTGGATGGTTATTTGAGAATGGTCTGGTGAGATTTGGGTGATACCCGGCGATGGAACGTCGGGTTCATCTTGGTGAAAATTTTGGGTGATACCCGGCGATGGAACGTCGGGTTCATCATAACGGTATTGGAGGACAACCTCTTCCCTCAGTTTCACGGTGCTCCTGAGCCAGTGAACACGGCTAGGGGTAAGGGAGGGGAGGGGCAATGTCATGGGGAAAATCACCAGATTTTTGTAGCTTCGAGGACCTCACCAATTGTGGTATTTATATGTTTTTCTTATAAATAAATTGGCTGCTGTGGCCATTTTTATCCAAGAAAATTGGATTGTTGTCTGACCTTTTATTCTTGGGGGAAGTTTGGGGGGAACGTCCGTAGAGGTAAGAAAAATGTTAGTGGTTAGGTCACAAGAATCGACCTTCCAGCGTCAAGTCTCAGGTGTACACGTTACTCGCACTTTTTTTGCACATTTTTTGCACTTTTCTTGTACTTTTTTCACACGATTCTTGCACGTTTTTTGCATTTTTTTGCACGTTCTTTGCACGTTTTTCGCACTTTTTTTGCACGTTTTAGAGTTCACAAATTTTGCACGTTACTTGCACTTTTCTGCACTCTCTCGCACGTTTTCTGCACATTTCTCGCACGTTTCTCGCACTTTTTTGCACATTTTTTGCACTTTTCTCGTACTTTTTCACACGATTCTTGCACGTTTTTTGCATTTTTTGCACGTTCTTTGCACGTTTTTCGCTTGTTTCTCGCACTTTTTTGCATGTTTTAGAGATCACAAATCTTGCATGTTTCTCGCACGTTTTCTGCACATTTCTCGCACGTTTCTCTCACTTTTTTTGCACATTTTTTCCATTTTTCTCGTACTTTTTTCACACGATTCTTGCACGTTTTTGCATTTTTTTTGCACGTTCTTTGCACGTTTTTCGCACGTTTCTCGCACTTTTTTCGCACTTTTTTGCACATTTTTTGCACTTTTCTGCACTTTTCTCACACGTCTTTTACACTTTTCATGCAAGTTTCTCGCACTTTTCTTGCATGTTTTAGAGTTCACAAATCTTGCATGTTTCTTGCACTTTTCTGCACTTTCTCGCACGTTTTCTGCACATTTCTCGCACGTTTCTCGCACTTTTTTGCACATTTTTTGCTCTTTTCTCGTACTTTTTTCACACGATTCTTGCACGTTTTTTGCACTATTTTGCACGTTCTTTGCACGTTTTTCGCACGTTTCTCGCACGTTTTTTGCACTTTTCTGCACTTTTCTTGCACGTCTTTTACACTTTTCTTACATGTTTTAGAGTTCACAAATCTTGCACGTTTCTTGCACTTTTCTGCACTTTCTCGCTTTTTTTTGCACATTTATTGCGCTTTTCTCGTACTTTTTTCACACGATTCTTGCACGTTTTTTGCATTTTTTGCACGTTCTTTGCACGCTTTTCGCTTGTTTCTCGCACTTTTTTGCACGTTTTAGAGTTCACAAATCTTGCACGTTTCTCGCACTTTTCTCGTACTTTGTAGCACTTTTCCCACACAATTCTTGCACGTTTTTCGCAAGTTTCTCGCCTTTTTTGCACGTTTTAGAGTTCACAAATCTTGCACGTTTCTTGCACTTTTCTGCACTTTCTCGCACGTTTTCTGCACATTTCTCGCACGTTTCTCGCATGTTTTTTGTACTTTTCTGCACTTTTCTCGCACGTCTTTTACACTTTTCATGCACGTTTCTCACACTTTTCTTGCATGTTTTAGAGTTCACAAATCTTGCACGTTTCTTGTACTTTTCTGCACTTTCTTGCACTTTTTTGCACATTTCTCGCACGTTTCTCGCACTTTTTTGCACATTTTTTGCACTTTTCTCATACTTTTTTCACATGATTCTTGCACGTTGTTTGCATTTTTTTGCACGTTCTTTGCACGTTTTTCGCACGTTTCTCGCACTTTTTTGCACATTTTAGAGTTCACAAATCTTGCACGTTTCTTGCACTTTTCTGCAGTTTCTCGCACGTTTTTTGCACATTTGTCGCACGTTTCTCTCACTTTTTTGCACATTTTTTGCACTTTTCTCGTACTTTTTTCACATGATTCTTGCACGTTTTTTGCACGTTCTTTGCACGTTTTTCGCACGTTTCTTGCACTTTTTTGCACTTTTTTGCACTTTGCTCACACGTCTTTTACACTTTTCATGCACGTTTCTCGCACTTTTCTTGCACGTTTTAGAGTTCACAAATCTTGCACGTTTCTTGCACTTTTCTGCACTTTCTCGCACTTTTTTGCACATTTCTTGCACTTTTCTCGTACTTTGTAGCACTTTTCTCACACAATTCTTGCACATTTTTTGCATTTTTTTTCACGTTCTTTGCATGTTTTTCGCACGTTTCTCGCAAGTTTTTTGCACTTTTCTCGCACGTCTTTTACACTTTTCATGCACGTTTCTCGCACTTTTGTTGCACGTTTTAGAGTTCACAAATATTGCACGTTTCTTGCACTTTTCTGCACTTTCTCGCACTTTTTTGCACATTTCTCGCACATTTCTCGCACTTTTTTGCACATTTCTTGCACTTTTCTCGTATTTTGTAGCACTTTTCTCACACAATTCTTGCACATTTTTTGCATTTTTTTTCACGTTCTTTGCATGTTTTTCGCACGTTTCTCGCAAGTTTTTTGCACTTTTCTCGCACGTCTTTTACACTTTTCATGCACGTTTCTCGCACTTTTGTTGCACGTTTTAGAGTTCACAAATCTTGCACGTTTCTTGCACTTTTCTGCACTCTCGCACTTTTTTGCACATTTCTCGCACATTTCTCGCACTTTTTTGCACATTTTTTGCACTTTTTTCGTACTTTTTTCACACGATTCTTGCACGTTTTTTGCATTTTTTTTGCATGTTCTTTGCACGTTTTTCGCACGTTTCTCGCCCTTTTTTGCACGTTTTAGAGTTCACAAATCTTGCACGTTTCTTGCACTTTTCTGCACTCTCGCACGTTTTCTGCACATTTCTCGCACGTTTCTCGCACTTTTTTGCACATTTTTTGCACTTTTCTCGTACTTTTTTCACACGATTCTTGCACGTTTTTGCCTTTTTTTGCACGTTCTTTGCACCGCTTTTCGCACGTTTCTTGCACTTTTTTGCACATTTCTCGCACTTTTCTCGTACTTTAGCACTTTTCTCACACAATTCTTGCACGTTTTTTGCATTTTTTTTCACGTTATTTGCATGTTTTTCGCACGTTTCTCGCACGTTTTTTGCACTTTTCTGCACTTTTCTCGCACGTCTTTTACACTTTTCATGCACGTTTCTCGCACTTTTGTTGCACGTTTTAGAGTTCACAAATCTTGCACGTTTCTTGCACTTTTCTGCACTTTCTCGCACTTTTTTGCACGTTTTTCGCACGTTTCTCGCCCTTTTTTTGCACGTTTTAGAGTTCACAAATCTTGCACGTTTCTTGCACTTTTCTGCACTTTCTCGCACGTTTCTCGCACTTTTTTGCACATTTTTTGCACTTCTCGTACTTTTTTCACACGATTCTTGCACGTTTTTTGCATTTTTTGCACGTTCTTTGCATGTTTTTCGCACGTTTCTCGCAAGTTTTTTGCACTTTTCTCGCACGCCTTTACACTTTTCATGCACGTTTCTTGCACTTTTGTTGCACGTTTTAGAGTTCACAAATCTTGCACTTTTCTGCACTTTCTCGCACGTTTTCTGCACATTTCTCGCACGTTTCTCGCACTTTTTTGCACATTTTTTGCTCTTTTCTCGTACTTTTTTCACACGATTCTTGCACGTTTTTTGCATTTTTTGCACGTTCTTTGCACGTTTTTCGCACGTTTCTCGCACTTTTTTGCATGTTTTTGAGTTCACAAATCTTGCACGTTTCTTGCACTTTTCTGCACTTTTCTCGCACGTCTTTTACACATTTCATGCATGTTTCTCGCACTTTTTTTGCACATTTGTCGCACTTTTCTCGTATTTTTTCACACGATTCTTGCACGGTTTTTGCATTTTTTTGCACGTTCTTTGCACGTTTTTCGCACGTTTCTCGCACTTTTTTGCACATCTTTCGCACTTTTCTTGTACTTTTTTCACACGATTCTTGCACGTTATTTGCACGTTTTTCGCACGTTTCTCACACTTTTTTTGCATATTTCTCGCACTTTTCTCGTACTTTGTAGCACTTTTTTCAGAGAATTCTTGCGTTTTTTGCATTTTTTTTCACGTTCTTTGCACGTTTTTCGCACGTTTCTTGCACTTTTCTGCACTTATCTCGCACGTCTTTTACACTTTTCATGCACGTTTCTTGCACTTTTCTGCACTTTCTCGAATGTTTTTTGCACATTTCTCGCACGTTTCTCACACTTTTTTGCACATTTCTCGCACTTTTCTCTTACTTCGTAGCACTTTTTTCACACAATTCTTGTACGTTTTTTGCACGTTCTTTGCATGTTTTTCGCATGTTTCTCGCACGTTTCTTGCACTTTTCCCGCACGTCTTTTACACTTTTCTTGCACGTTTCTCGCACTTTTCTTGCACGATTTAGAGTTCACAAATCTTGCACGTTTCTTGCACTTTTCTGCAATTTCTCACGTTTTTTGCACATTTCTCACACGTTTCTAGCAGTTTTTTGCACATTTTTTGCACTTTTCTCGTACTTTTTTCACACAATTCTTGCACGTTTATTGCATTTTTTGCACGTTCTTTGTACGTTTTTCGCACGTTTCTCGCAGTTTTTTGCACATCTTTCGCACTTTTCTTGTACTTTTTTCACACGATTCTTGCACGTTCTTTGCACGTTTTTCGCACGTTTCTCGCACTTTTTTGCACGTTTTAGAGTTCACAAATCTTGCACGTTTCTTGCACTTTTCTGCACTTTCTCGCACGTTTTCTGCACATTTCTCGCACGTTTCTCGCACGTTTTCTGCACATTTTTTGCTCTTTTCTCGTACTTTTTTCACACGATTCTTGCACGTTTTTTGCATTTTTTTGCACGTTCTTTGCACGTTTTTCGCACGTTTCTTGCACTTTTTTGCACATTTTTTCCACTTTTCTCGTACTTTTTTCACACGATTCTTGCACGTTTATTGAATTTTTTTGCACATTCTTTGCACGTTTTTCGCACGTTTCTCGCACTTTTTTGCATGTTTTTGAGTTCACAAATCTTGCACGTTTCTTGCACTTTTCTGCACTTTTCTCGCACGTCTTTTACACATTTCATGCATGTTTCTCGCACTTTTTTTGCACATTTGTTGCACTTTTCTCGTATTTTTTTCACACGATTCTTGCACGGTTTTTGCATTTTTTTGCACGTTCTTTGCACGTTTTTCGCACGTTTCTCACACTTTTTTGCACGTTTCTGCACTTTTCTCACATGTCTTTTACACTTTTCATGCAAGTTTCTCGCACTTTTCTTGCATGTTTTAGAGTTCACAAATCTTGCATGTTTCTTGCACTTTTCTGCACTTTCTCGCACGTTTTCTGCACATTTCTCGCACGTTTCTCGCACTTTTTTGCACATTTTTTGCACTTTTCTCGTACTTTTTTCACACGATTCTTGCACGTTTTTTGCATTTTTTGCATGTTTTTTGCACATTTTTCGCTTGTTTCTCGCACTTTTTTGCACATTTTTTGCACTTTTTTCGTACTTTTTTCCCACGATTCTTGCACGTTTTTTGCATTTTTTTGCACCTTCTTTGCACGTTTTTCGCACGTTTCTCGCACTTTTTTGCACGTTTTAGAGTTCACAAATCTTGCACGTTTCTTGCACTTTTATGCACTTTCTCGCACGTTTTCTGCACATTTCTCGCACGTTACTCGCACTTTTTTTGCACATTTTTTGCACTTTTCTTGTACTTTTTTCACACGATTCTTGCACGTTTTTTGCATTTTTTTGCAAGTCTCAGGTGTACACTCCACAGAGTGGTGGTGGGAGCCTGACATGACGATGGGAGGGAGGAGTGACCGTGGGGGGAAGATAGAGGGGACAGTAGGGAGTGGGATGAAAGGTGATCCAAAGGGTAGTGGTCTGAAGGTAGGGAGGAAATGACATAGATATAGGTGGGGATTCATGGGGTGGGGTGGGGGGGGAAGCATAAATAGGAATGACCAAGCTTGAGGGTCCTCTTTGTCCTCGGATCAATGGACAGAAAAGATCTCCTGCTACAGGACAGCACAAATGACCTGAGGCCTGGCCACCCAGCCCCCTTTACAGCTTCTCTTAATGGTATGAGATTCTTCAATGCAGCAGCCAGCTGTCCCCCTCAGGCTGGCAGTAAAAGGCAATAGATAAGGTCTCATGCAGGAGCTCTTTTAGTGGTAGGATGTCTCCTCCAGTAACATGATCCACCATGAGGACAACTACAAAAAGGCTCTAAGTTTAGCTGGGAGATCAAAGCTATAGTTCAGTAATCCCCTTCCCCACTGAAAGCAGTGCCATGCACAGCACATGTGCCTTCATGGGTCTTCAAGAATGACTCAGGACCCGGCCAGAGAGACTGTTCATGGAGAACAGCGGTCTGGGGGAGCCACAGATCCCAGAACAGGAGACATGGAGACATCTTCAGGAGGACGGCCACCAAGGGGCCCAGGGACCAACAGAGAAGGGACCCCCTTCCATCAGCGAGTGCTCCACAGTTCTGAAGGACAGGCCGATGTGCAGGATTCCGGAGCAGCGGTGGATGACGGGATAATGGCCCATGTGCGGCCTAGTGAGTATGAGTATGCTTTGTTATTCCACCCCCCCCCTTCCTTTCTAACTCTAGATCACTTGGGGCAGTGGTACAGGGATGCCTGGGGTGACATTTTGTTCCCTTTACATTGGCACAGGTAGGGGTATCCTAAAAGGTGGTGTGGGTTAATCAAAAGAGAACTTGGGTTAGATTTTGTTGCTAGTATATGTAGATGGGTATTCAGGACTGTATATATCTGAATATAGAGCAGGTGAGCTTTATACAGTATATATAGGGCTGAGATGTGTATTCATGACTGTATACATCGGTATATAGGACATGTGAACAGTATACAATATATGTAGGGCAGTAATGTGTATTCGGGGCGTTATATATCGGTATATAAAGCATGTAAACAGTTTACAGGGTATATGGGGCAGTGATGTGTAGACAGGCCGGTATATATCAGTATATAGGATATGTGAGCAATGTGTAGTAGATACATGGCAGTGATGTGTATAGGTGGTGTATGTCAGTATATACAGCATGTGGGCAGTATACAGTACATATTGAACAGTGATCTGTATGCAGAATGATATATATTAGTATAGTGGACATGTGAGCAGTATGGTATACAGTATATATAGGGCAGTGATGTGTTTACAGGATTGTATATATCACTGTAGCGGACATGTGAGCAGGATACAGGATATAAGGGGCAGTGATGTGTATACAGGAGGGTAGAAATATCTACCACGGACTGGTGTTTGGGATACAGCATATATAGGGCAATAACTTGTATGTGGGATGGTATATATCAGTAGGCCGGACATGTGAGCAGTATACGGTATATATTGTTCAGTGACTTGTATGCGGGAAGGTATATGTCAGTGCGGCGGACATGTGGGCAGTATACAATATATATAGGGCAGCGATGTGTATACAGGACTGTATATGTTAATGTGGAGGACATGTGCCCATTATACAGTATATACAGGGGAGTGATGTGTATATATGGCATTATATATGGCACGAGACCATGACACAGTATATGTCGGCCAGGGATGTGTACACAGGATGGTATATATCGGTATATCTGACAAGTGACCAAGTTATGGTATATGGGCCATGTGAATGGAGGATAGGTTATAACAGTATATAGGATATGTGACTAGTATTCAGTATACACAGCCAATGATGTGTATATATATCAGTATATAGGAGATGTGAGCAGTATATGGTATACCGTATATTGGGCAGTGATAGGTATGCAGGGCGGCATATCTCAGTATATAGGTTGTGTGAGCAGCATACAGTAGATATCGGGCAGTGATGTGTATACAGAATGGTATATATCAGTATATAAGACATGTGAGCAGTGCTCAGTATATATCCTGGAGGAAGCGGTATTTGAGTTGCACTGTATCGTGTGCTCGGTATAAGCAGTATGTCATTGGCACTATATGGCATTATGGTTTCCTTGATGGAGTAGGATGTGGTTATGCTAGAGGGCTATACATGGCATTATGATGTCCGGGATGAAGCAGTATGTGTTGTGCTATATTGTGTGCCTTGTATAAAGCAGTATGTGATTGGCACTACATGGCATTATGATGTCCGGGATGAAGCAGTAGGTGTTGTGCTATATGGCTATATTGTGTGCCTTGTATAAAGCAGTATGGGATTGGCACTACATGGCGGTATGATGTCCAGGATGAAGCAGTATGTGGTGTGCTATATGGCTATATTGTGTGCCTTGTATAAAGCAGTATGGGATTGGCACTACATGGCATTATGATGTCCGGGATGAAGCAGTATGTGGTGTGCTATATGGCTATATTGTGTGCCTTGTATAAAGCAGTATGTGATTGGCACTACATGGCATTATGATGTCCGGGATGAAGCAGTAGGTGTTGTGCTATATGGCTATATTGTGTGCCTTGTATAAAGCAGTATTGGTACCTTTACACGCCGCCACGGCAGGCTGGATACATCCCGCTACTTCACGTGCACGAGCACGCTCAAACGGCTACAAACGGTCAACGCACCCTCTTTACACGCCGCCACAAGGTTCGCTACCCCACGCTACATCTATAGCTAGCTACATCGCCGGGTGTCTCAAGTAGCCAGCTGTTGCTCATTTACACACCGCTACAACCAGCTACTATGGGCGGACCTGGTGCAGCAGGGCCAGCACATAGGCGTGCTCCAATTGTGGATTACAAGACTTCCGTACGCTGATAGGACGAAGCAATAACATCCTGATTGGGCAGGCATCGCAGGAGGCTGAGTAATACAGCACGCTCGAGCGATTGTGTAGTGTGACTCGTCAGCTCCTTAAATATGCCTCCCTATGCAGCGACTACCAATCGTCATGCAGCAGCTTCCACCAATGATCGCACATGGGGCGCGGTAACATGGAGCCGAGGTCACGCCTTAGCTACATTGCAGCTACAGCCCCGGGTGTCCAGAGTTCCCTTCCGTTGCTTCTTTACACGCCGATACAGCTCGCTACCATCGGCGATATAGCCATCTGTTTTCGAGCAGAGCCCATAAACAGATGTATCTGTCGCCGGCTGTAGCGTCGCGTCTTCAGACGCCGCTACGACGGGCTACATTGACGCTACAAGCTACATTTGTAGCCTGTAGCGCGATGTATCCAGCCTGCCGTGGCGGCGTGTAAAGGTACCATATGGGATTGGCACTACATGGCAGTATGATGTCCAGGATGAAGCAGTATGTGTTGTGCTATATTGTGTGCCTTGTATAAAGCAGTATGTGATGGGCACTACATGGCAGTATGATGTCCAGGATGAAGCAGTAGGTGTTGTGCTATATGGCTATATTGTGTGCCTTGTATAAAGCAGTATGGGATTGGCACTACATGGCAGTATGATGTCCGGATGAAGCAGTAGGTGTTGTGCTATATGGCTATATTGTGTGCCTTGTATAAAGCAGTATGGGATTGGCACTACATGGCAGTATGATGTCCGGATGAAGCAGTATGTGTTGTGCTATTTGATTGTATTGTGTGTCCTGATCATAGCAGTATTTGAATAGTACTAGAGTTCTGTCAAACAGTCTGGGTTTTGCACTACATGGCAGTATTAGGCTTCATGTATGAAGCAGTTTTGGATTTACATTATATGGCGGTATTAAGTGTCCGGTAGGAGGTGGTATTTCAGTTGCACTATATGGCAGGTACTGTGTCCCCTGTATCTATTTGAACGGTCGGTGGGAAATTACCTCATTGCGTCCGTGTTGGCGGCAAAAAAAAAAAAAAAAAAAAAAAGCAAAGTGGATCTAGCAGGCCTGGACTAAGTCTGGAGAGTATAACAAGCGATCTTTGGTAAGGGAGGCTGTACTTTGCGGGATATGGACTTATACACTGATGCAGTGGGTGGTTCCAGTTTGGGGCTTACTGTAAAGGTCAATGGTGGGCAGCCTAGTGGCGTGAAGAATGAATCAAGAATTCAGCATTGCCAGAGATTTCTCCCTATCTTAGTGGCGGTGACATTGTGGAGAGGTCGGCTCACCTAGACAATAGATTCTCTCCTCAGAGCTGGACACAGCGGCAGACGGGAGAGGAGAGGGAGGTATGTGATCAACACCATCTGTAGCATCAAGGACAGAGGTACAGAGTCTGATTGTGACTAACTCCTGTTGCATTATTATAAGAGGGGGGTATTGGGGTAATTATTATTAAAAAAAAAAAAAAAAAAAGGAAGATAACAGGCCGGTGTGATTCGGGGGATGGAGCAGCTGGATTTACAGTAGGAGCTGTATGCAGGTTGCAGTTTGACACGGGGTTGTTTAGGTTCAAGTTGGGGCATTTTTGGTAAAATACATCATGATCACCCAGAAAGAGGGGAATTTTGGATACAGGAGTCAGAAACAAACCATATGGGAAGAAAAAAAAAAAAAAAAAAAGAGTACTGTTGGGAGTGACTCAGTTATGTGCCCGTTGCGACTTTTGGGAGGTTATGGATCCTAGGCCTTGGCAGGAGGGGCCGTTATTACATCACAAGGACGGGTCATTTTTAACAAAGTACCAGTGTTTAAAAAATTCCTAGAAGTGGCTGGCTTGGATCCACACAAGTTTATATGGGGCATTCAATTCATATTGAGGCTGCAAGAGAGGCAGCTGTGGGGGGTCCAATCATTGTGCAGAGGATTGGCCGGTGGGAGTCCTGGCGGTAACGGTCTTTTATCAGACCTCAGGACTTAAGAGAATATGATTATTCTTTATGCACTAACTTTTGTTTGTTTCATTACAGGACAGGTCCCACTTTTAGTCTGGATTCTAGGCCATTCC
Source organism: Allobates femoralis (assembly GCA_033576535.1). Lineage (NCBI taxonomy): Eukaryota > Metazoa > Chordata > Amphibia > Anura > Aromobatidae > Allobates > Allobates femoralis. The sequence continues at coordinate 110,667,506 of JARQOC010000009.1, read as the reverse complement.
TATGTTAATTGGGGAGCATTGCAGATGGACGGACGGGAGACAGCTGGGTTTCTCAGGAGACACAGCGCTAATCTGATAACTGGTTTTAAGGTTATGGCCTGGAGTCGAGTATTACAAGAGGTTCACAGGGCTGTAAATCTGGAGAGAGCCCCAGATATTTTAGTTCTGCACTTGGGGGATAATAAATACAAAGTAACAAGGCATGGATTAAGGTGAACAAGGTGGTATCCAAATTTGTAGTTGGGAATGGAGTGTGGCAGTACGACACACAGATCTAGAGGGTACGGATGAAAAATGTGGTTAGCAAACCAAGTGCATTTTAAGGTGGGGGAACAGATTTATGGACGCTGAGGTACAAGAGGAGATAGAAAGGGCCACAGCAGGCTGGATGGTGGGGTCTCGAGCACTTGAGGTGGTCAAGGTGCTCTCGGTGTGGCGTTGGTGAGTCCTCGAAGTTGGTTATAAAGTCGGGATTGGGGATTCATTAAATACGGGGATCCCCCTTATTGGATGGATATTTGAGAATGGTCTGGTGAGATTTGGGTGATACCCGGCGATGGAACGTCGGGTTCATCTTGGTGAAAATTTTGGGTGATACCCGGCGATGGAACGTCGGGTTCATCATAACGGTATTGGAGGACAACCTCTTCCCTCAGTTTCACGGTGCTCCTGAGCCAGTGAACACGGCTAGGGGTAAGGGAGGGGAGGGGCAATGTCATGGGGAAAATCACCAGATTTTTGTAGCTTCGAGGACCTCACCAATTGTGGTATTTATATGTTTTTCTTATAAATAAATTGGCTGCTGTGGCCATTTTTATCCAAGAAAATTGGATTGTTGTCTGACCTTTTATTCTTGGGGGAAGTTTGGGGGGAACGTCCGTAGAGGTAAGAAAAATGTTAGTGGTTAGGTCACAAGAATCGACCTTCCCAGCGTCAAGTCTCAGGTGTACACGTTACTCGCACTTTTTTTGCACATTTTTTGCACTTTTCTTGTACTTTTTTCACACGATTCTTGCACGTTTTTTGCATTTTTTTGCACGTTCTTTGCACGTTTTTCGCACGTTTCTCGCCCTTTTTTGCACGTTTTAGAGTTCACAAATCTTTGCACGTTTTTCATTTTGCACTTTCTTTCCTTGCTTTCACTTTCTCGCACGTTTTCCTTCGCACATTTCTCACTTCTGCAGTTTTAGTCGCATTTTTTTTGTACTTTTCTGCACTTTCGCATTCTCTCCGCACGTCACTTTTACACTTTTACATTGCACGTTTCTGCATGCACTTTTCTGCTCGATGTTTTTAGAGTTCACAAATCTTGCACGTTTCTTGTACTTTTTTCTGCACTTTCTTCTCACTTTTTTTGCACATTTTCTCGCACGTTTCTCTCGCACTTTTTTGCACATTTTTTGCACTTTTTCTCATACTTTTGTTTCACTGACGATTCTCTTGCACACGTTGTTTGCATTTTTTTGCACGTTCTTTGCACGTTTTTCGCACGTTTCTGCACTTTTTTGCACATTTTAGAGTTTCACAAATTCATTTGCACGTTTCTTGCACTTTTCTGCACGTTTTTTTCCTTCTCGCACGTTTTTTGCACATTTCCTCGCACGTTTCTCTCTACTTTTTTTGCACATCTTTTTTTGCACTTTTTCTCGTACTTTTTTCACAGATTCTTTGCACGTTTTTTGCATTTTTTTGCACGTTCTTTGCACGTTTTTTTCGCACGTTTCTTGCACTTTTTTGCACTTTTCTCGCACTTTTCTCGTCACTTTGTAGCACTTTCTTCACCGACCAATTCTCTTCACGTTTTTTTGCATTTTTTTTTCACGTTCTTTTGCACGTTTTTCGCACGTTTTCTCGCACGTTTTTTGCACTTTTTTTTGCACTTTTGCTCGCACGTTCATTTTACACACGTTTTCATGCACGTTTCTCGCACTTTTGCTTGCACGTTTTAGAGTTCACAAATCTTGCACGTTTCTTCGCACTTTTCTCTCCCACTTTTACACTTTTCTCCCACACATTCTTGCACGTTTTTCGCACGTTTCTCGCCCTTTTTTGCATGTTTTAGAGTTCACAAATCTTGCACTTTTCTCTGCACTCTCGCACTTTTCTGCACATTTCTCGCACTTTTTTGCACATTTTTTGCACTTTTCTCATCTTTTTTCACACGATTCTTGCACGTTTTTTGCATTTTTTTGCACGTTCTTTGCACGTTTTTCGCACGTTTCTCGCCTTTTTTGCACTTTTAGAGTTCACAAATCTTGCACGTTTCTTGCACTTTTCTGCACTTTCTTCGCACGTTTTCTGCACATTTCTCGCACGTTTCTCGCATGTTTTTTGACTTTTCTGCACTTTTCTCGCACGTCTTTTTACACTTTTCATGCACGTTTTCCACTTTTCTTGCACTGTTTTAGAGTTCACAAATCTTGCACGTTTCTTGACTTTTCTGCACTTTTGACTTTTTTGCACATTTCTCGCACGTTTCTCGCACTTTTTTGCACATTTTTGCACTTTTCTCTACTTTTTTACAGATCTTGCACGTTTTTTGCATTTTTTTGCACGTTCTTTGCACGTTTTTCGCACGTTCTGCACTTTTTTGCACATTTTAGAGTTCACAAATCTTGCACGTTTCTTGCACTTTTCTGCAGTTCTCGCACGTTTTTGCACATTTCTCGCACGTTTCTCTCACTTTTGCACATTTTTTGCACTTTCTCGTACTTTTTTCACATGATTCTTGCACGTTTTTTGCATTTTTTGCACGTTCTTTGCACGTTTTTCGCACGTTTCTTCGCACTTTTTGCACGTTTCTCGCACTTTTCTCGTACTTTGTAGCACTTTTCCCACACAAATTCTTGCACGTTTTTTTGCATTTTTTTTCACGTTCTTTGCACGTTTTTCGCACGTTTTCTCGCACGTTTTTTGCACTTTTTTGCACTTTCTCGCACGTCTTTTACACTTTTCATGCACGTTTCTCGCACTTTTTCACACGTTTTAGAGTTCACAAATCTTGCACGTTTCTTGCACTTTTCTGCACTTTCTCGCACTTTTTTGCACATTTCTTGCACTTTTCTCGTACTTTGTAGCACTTTTCTCACACAATTCTTGCACAGTTTTTTGCATTTTTTTTCACTTCTTTGCATGTTTTTCGCACGTTTCTTGCAAGTTTTTTGCACTTTTCTCGCACGTCTTTTACACTTTTCATGCACGTTTCTCGCACTTTTGTTGCACGTTTTAGAGTTCACAATCTTGCACTTTCTTGCACTTTTCTGCACTTTCTCAGCACGTTTTCTGCACATTTCTCGCACATTTCTCGCACTTTTTTGCTACATTTTTTGCAGTTTTTTGCGACTTTTTTCACACGATTTCTTGCACGTTTTTTTGCATTTTTTTTGCACGTTCTTTGCACGTTTTTCGCACGTTTCTCCGCCTTTTTTGCACGTTTTAGAGTTCACAAATCTTGCACGTTTCTTGCACTTTTCTGCACTCTCGCACGTTTTCTGCACATTTCTCGCACGTTTCTCGCACTTTTTTGCACATTTTTTGCACTTTTCTCGTACTTTTTTCACACGATTCTTGCACGTTTTTGCCTTTTTTGCACGTTCTTTGCACCGCTTTTCGCACGTTTCTTGCACTTTTTTGCACATTTTCTCGCACTTTTTCGTACTTTTAGCACTTTTCTCACACAAATTCTTGCACGTTTTTTGCATTTTTTTTCACGTTATTTGCATGTTTTTCGCACGTTCTCGCACGTTTTTTGCACTTTTCTGCACTTTTCCTCGCACGTCTTTTACACTTTTCATGCACGTTTCTCGCACTTTTGTTGCACGTTTTAGAGTTCACAAATCTTGCACGTTTCTTGCACTTTCTCGCACTTTTTTGCACATTTCTCGCACGTTTCTCGCACTTTTTTGCACATTTTTTGCACTTTTCTCGTACTTTTTTCAGATCCGCACATCCTGCAGTTAGCGTGTGGGGTTGCGGAGGGGGGGTAGTGAGGGTGATGCTTTACGTGTCGGGGTATTAATGGAAAATGTGAATATCCTGTATTGCATACTTTTGTTTGTGTCTGATTTGTAGCAAATAAAAAATACTTGATATAAAAAAAAAAAGAAAATGGCTGTCTACCAACGTTCACTATCCAACTTGACGGAAAAGGAGAGAATCTATAAGGAAGAATGGCAGAGGATCCTCAAATCCAGGTGTGAAAAATTTGTTGCATCATTTCCAAGAAGACTCATGGTTGTACTTGAGGCGCCCCTGGGGATCCAGTCACCACAGAGATGCTGCACTGCTGTTAGGGTGTAGTATTCCACTCACGGGTAAGAGGGGCACAGACCGCTGCCGGGACACGCAGATCACACTTGGAACCATTGTAGTGGGGTTGAGTGGTGAAGTAGAGGGAACACTTGGGAGGAGTGAGGCCAGGAAGAAAACTTGTAGATGACGTGGGACACGTGACAGAGGGTAAAGGAAGAGTGGGAAAGATCTAGAATGCAGGAGACAACAGTTGAGGGGAAAAGACAATTGCTGCAGAGGGAGGACAAGGAGAGTGGAGCAGCTAAAGTCAATTTGGAGGGAAGCTAGAGCAAGAAAGCCTGTCATGAAAAGAAAGAACTTAAGTGTCCAGAGAACTGGAGCAAGTGGGAGCCCATCCTGAGGCCAGACAGAGGAGCAGAAACAACACCTAAGTGGTTCATAGTAAAAGAGAGAGAGTCCCAGAGGCACGGGCAGTGACCATTCCACCCGTGAGACTCATATTTATTGTCAAGCGCAAGGCAATGGAGGGACTAGGCCGAAGAACAGGGGCACCGGGAACCCCAAGACTAGAGGAAAACCCAGACCAAGCTTAACTAGCAACCCGGAGACTGTGTGACACTTCCACGGTGACACGGTTGACAACCGCACACATCTGCTGAAAAGGTGGCAACCATAGGGCTAAGGGGAGATACTGCAGGTTTACCCCTAAGAAAAGCCCAGTCACTGGCTCAGAGCTCTGTGTAGCGAGGCGCAAGGCAGGACGGGTGAGGCAAGCGCAGTGTAAAGAGGCTGAGAAAGGAAAAAGAAGGAGTGGTGGTTATGTGTCATCCTCTTACCCGGGAGTAGCTGGATCACTGCCTCCGAGACCCCAGTACTCAGTGGGCTGTTACACAAAGACTGTGAGTAAAAGAACTGAAGACTGCAACCCACTGTGTCTGTGAACTTGCTTACGCGCCCAAAAGCACCAGAAACACATCTACCAACTCACTCAGGTACCTAGTGTTGCCCTGGGAGTCAGCCCTACCCGTAGAGGGCTAAAGAACAATGCTGCCTCTCAACCATTGGCCCCTAGGAGAACTGTCGAGCAGCGGCAGCCATTTATAGCCGCACATAAAATTAACAAGTATCCCCAGGTCCAGTCATGCCTTCCAGAATGAACCCTCCACGCCAGATGCCCTTCCCTCAGAGAGTGAGCCACCCACACCCAACTTGTAATGACCCCACCAGGGTTACGGAGCCGAGTCCCTGTGATCTCCGTGATGAAGCCTCAAAACAGCCTGGTTCAGTGTATCCTAAGGGTATGTGCACATCAGTCTTTTTGTGGGCTGTTTTTGAACGTTTTCCGTCGGCGGTTTCCGCTGAGTTTTATGTTAATTTATGTTAATCCTAGCCACCGGTTGGATTAACATGCTAGTCAATGGAGTTTAGAAAACGCTGTCTACATTAGAACGATTTTTGTCTTGACGATTTCAGTTTATTCACCGGTTTTCCACCGGTTGTCAAAGATAGAGCAAGCGACTTCTTTTCAGCGTTTTTCCAGCGGGTCCAGCTGAACAAGTGCACCAAAGACCAGTCTGGAAATCGCTAAGAAAAACGCCGGGGAAATCGCCAAGAACACGCTGTCCAAACGCTAGTAACCCGATCGCAAATCGTTAGCAAAACGCTAACAAAACCAGGGACACTGGTGAGTTCAGAAAACTCAGTTCTGCCATTCTACACCAGTTCCCGGTCGTTCTGCAAAGATGCAGAAACGACTGATGTGCACATACCCTAAGGCTCTTCTATTCAATACTGAGCAAAGGGTCTGAATACTTATAACCATGTGATATTTCAGTTTTTCTTTTTTAATAAATTTGCACAAATATCCACATTTTGTTTTTATTCAGTCAAGATGGGGTGCAGAGTGTACATTAATGAGAAAAAAATTCACTTTTTTAAATTGAACAAATGGCTGCAATTGAATCAAAGAGTGGAAAATTTAAAGAGGTCTGAATACTGCACTGTGTCTCAATTTTTGCATTTTTTGTCGAACTGAAATATTTATGTATTTCACTTTTGGGAAGATCGGTGCATTTTATTTTTCATATGGGTTTAGAGTGTTACTGTTGTGTTTTTACGTGTGTGTTGGATAACCAAATTTTATTTAGGTGTGTGTTGGTGTCAATTTTCTTTTATTAATTTATTACTTTTAGAATAAAAGAAAGAAATGATAAAAAATAGAATCTAGAAATAAAAGCTAAAAATCTAATAAAAATGGGAATATAAAACTTTGTTCAAATTTAAAAAAACTTACAAAACAGACAACAATAAAAACAACTGCTTAGGGCCCGCAACTAAATGATGCTATCTGTAATTCTATGTAGTAGAAAAAAATTTTAGTTTTCCACCAAAATTCTGAAACTACAATTAATAAACGAACGTCAGTAAATAAAAACAATTATATCTGACACGGATTTTGATTCTTTATACTGGCAGAAAAATATGTAGTAGTTAAAGGGAACCTGTCACCCCAAATCACCCTTGTAAGCTGTAAATACATGTCCCTGAAGCATTACACTACAGTCCTACACATCCCTTTGTGGTGTTTTAGTTCAATATGAAAGTGCACTTTAGTCGTTTGCAAACTTACTAAATCCATGCCAGTGGGCGTTCCCAAGCCTCCTTGTCTGCGAGGCGGTTCCCCTGTGTGCCGCTGTATTACGCCCTAATGGGCGTTTTTTCAAACTTTCTAGCGCGGGCACGATTCATAATCTCGTGCCCGCATCGTCACGGTCATGTGATGCCGTGATGCGTCATTTCCGGGCGGCTGGGTCGCTGCTGTCTGACGCGCACCGGCCGACTTCAGCAAGCGATCTGCGCATGCGCTGAAGTTGGCCAGTGCGCGTCAGACAGCAGCGACCCAGCCGCCCGGAAATGACGCGTCACGGCATCACATGACCGTGACGATGCGGGCACGAGATTATGAATCGTGCCCGCGCTAGAAAGTTTGAAAAAACGCCCATTAGGGCGTAATACAGCGGCACACAGGGGAACCGCCTCGCAGACAAGGAGGCTTGGGAACGCCCCACTGGCATGGATTTAGTAAGTTTGCAAACGACTAAAGTGCACTTTCATATTGAACTAAAACACCACAAAGGGATGTGTAGGACTGTAGTGTAATGCTTCAGGGACATGTATTTACAGCTTACAAGGGTGATTTAGGGTGACAGGTTCCCTTTAAGTACAATTATTCCACTAAAATTCTTCAACTACAATCATTAAACGGATGTCCGTAAAAAATAAAAATGAATAAGCACACGCAACTATCTGATACTAATTGTGATTATATTTTATTAAAAAATACTATTGTGTAAGCTGATTACTACAGTATAGTCCTGGCTTCATTCTGGCTCTTATAGACTTGTGATGTAACTTCTGATTTCCGGTCAGTCAGAAGTTATGGTCACAAGATGGCGCTGTGAGACAGGAGCGACTCTACAAAAGGTGAAGAAGGTGAGTATAACACAGGGGCAGGAGACTTAGATTTGAAGCACCACAACAGCGGTGCAACAAAAGAAAAAAAGCTGGAGTGGAGCTTCAAAAAGGCCTTCCTCTTTATACAATCTTTACTTACTATAAGGGTCCTTCAGCAATAGGCTGATGACAATGTGACCCCCGCCCTGGCTGTAATCAGGATACTGGGTCCAGACCCTCCTCTTTAATGCTGGGGATAATAGGGTATATGGATATAGGTTTTCTAAATGAAATCACTGACAAGTATGTAGTGTACATCTGCAAGACATCATCTTGGTACTGAATTCCAATACGGTCTGGCAGGCCCTGCATTGCTGCTATAGCAACTGAGGCAGTCTGCTGCTGAAATAGATTATGAACTACTGCTTGGAAACTAGAAATGTGTTGCTATGGAAACTATGAGGCCTAGACACCCTCGCCATTAAGCTAACGTACAGTTTCAGCAGACAGCTCAATCTTCTACTCAAGTTTAATTCTATTTAATAGTGCAATGCGAAAGGTAGAATGTCGAACTTAGCCAAAACTCTTAATTGATGTCAATATACATCATTCAGTGGAGAGGTCTGATGGGACAGCTACCTCTCAAGGAAGTTGTAAAGAGCCAATAGATAGGATCCAGTAAATGATTAAACCCAAACAATCCTATAACTAACCGACCAATATATTTTGAGTCAATCCCTTTAAGCAGGTAAAAAATGTAACAACATGGCAGCCCCAGGGTAGTTGTGAGGTAGGTCGCTGGGTAAGAGATGATATACAGTAGTAGGACAGTACTGTTGAAAGAAAATACTGTATCTTTAAAAGTTATAGACACATTTGATATTAAAAACATACTTAAGCTAGAAGTTATCTTTGGCTAAAAAGTCATACTAAGTTTTAATTTGCATTCCTTATTCTTTTATTCATTTCACCTCCATTTTTGTGCAGTTTTCAACCTGCTCCTAGTTTCTCACTAATGGATGTGTTTCTACCAGTAATACATGCTGTATAACTGCATTCCTGCATTGATTTTCTTTTACAGCTCAATAAAGGAATCTATCATCAGGTTTTTGTCCTTCCCCCCCATTTGAGAGCAGCATGATGTGGATGCGGAAACCCTGATTCCAGTGATGTATCACTTACTGGGCTGCTTGCTGAAGTTTTGGTAAAATTACATATTTTTCTGCTGCTGTTCTATGAATACTAAGCTCTGTCCAAGTGTCCAACCCCACCCACACCACTGCTTGGTACCTTTCTGCCTATGCACATTGTACAGAGAAAATTGTCAATCAGTGCTGGGACGGGGTTATATAGAGCTTATGAATATGGAGGACTGCATGATAGCAGGTTTACTAGTCCTGTAGCAATAATCTCCTGCTGATAAAACAGTGATTTCATCAAATCTACAGCAAGCAGCCAAGTAAGTGATACATCGCTGGAATCAGGATCTCTATCTGTACATTGTGCTACACCCAGATTAGCTTTGAAAAATCTATTGACAAAGAAGGTAATATTGTTGCGCCACTCTGTAATTGTCATCGGGAGCAGGTTATTTGAATGGGAACCTCACCTGTGCTTGTTGTGCTGTCTGCACAACAAGAATTAGTGCATTGATGTTTATCTCCCTGTGTCCTTGGCTAATAAGCGGCTGTAGATGATGAAGATTTTGCTGCGTCCTTAATCCCAGCACCTCACATGTGAGTCGTCACGTGGTGGCTCCGTGGGCGTGTTCAGGACGTCATCCAAGGTCCTATTGCCCGGAGCTGCTCCATACCTCACTCCGCATAGCGGAGGAACGAATGTATTTCAAAAAGAGTAATAGGTATTTGTGTGAGCGCTGGGGAATCAACCGGCACCAAGGCTATTATGAATAGTTACCTCTCGGCTTTATTTGTACAATAAAAGGCAAGGTCCTTTAGGCCACAAGCGTACTCAGGAGAAACTGCACAACAAATTGTACGGTGCAATTCTTACTGTTAACCTTGTGAAAATAAAAAATGTTGAGCCCAAGTACATTTTTGTGTAGAAAATGTGATTTTTTTTTTCACTGCTCAAAATTCTAAAATTCTGTGAAACACCTAGGAGTTCAAGATGCTCACCACACATCTAGGTGAGTTACTTGAGCGGTCTAGTTTCAAAACTTGGGTCACATGTAGGGGGGGTCCACTGTTTAGGCACATCAGGAACTTTGCAAACACAATGTGGTGTAAGCTAACGATTCCAGCCAATTATGAGTTTGAAAACTCAAATAGTGCTTGTTTTCTTTCAAGCCCTGCCGTATACCCAAACAGTGGTTTTCCACCACATGTGACATATCGAGGAACTCAGCAGAAATTGCCTAATTGGGGTCTTTTTTCTCCTGTTGTAGCTAAAGTAACATTTTTAGGGAGAAAACTAACATTTTCATTTTTTCTTTCCACATTGCCTTAGTTCCTGAAGCACCTGAAAGGTTAATACATTTCTTGAAAGTTGTTTTAAGCAGTTTGAGGGGTGCCATTTTTAACATAATGTCAATTTAGTTTTTTTCTGACATATAGGCCTCTCAAAGTCACTTTAAATGTGATGTGGTCCCTAAAAAAGTGGGTTTGTACATTTGGTTGGAAAAATAATAGTAATTTATATATAGCACTACTAATTCCATAGTGCTTTACATACATTTTTCCAACACTGTCCCTTTTAGGGTAACCTGTCCTGGTGGGAGGAGAGGCTAGGTTATAAAGCAGTGGGGAAAGCAGCAAGGAGTTAGATCAGGAAGTGAATGCAGAGCTGAGAAGCCAGAAGGGAGCTGCACAGAGCCGTGCAGCACAGAGAAGCAAAGTGAAAGCAGCAGATGTAGCAAAGTTTGAGAGCTACAGAACAGCAGAGAGAAGCTAACGGGGAGGGCACCTCGACCTGGTGACCCAGAAGAGAAAGGGGCCAAGAATAGAATGGGTAACCGAATATCCTAGCCCAGTCCAAACCAGGAGTATCGGCTCCAAAGTGGTCCAGCCGGCTACAACCCTGAACCACAAACCCGGATGGTCGATGACTTCATAGGAGCACGACCCACCAGCCCTAAGACCATCACAGTCTACACCCGGAGCACCCACAATTGAGGGCCAGGGACCGTGGAGCGAAAAGCATCGGAAACTCAAACGAGAGCCTTCAGTGCTACTACACGGGTATAGCAGGGGCAGCAGAGCAAGGGACAGAGCGTGATAGAGAAGGGAACACTAGAGGAGCTTCAGAGGGACACTGCTCATTGCCAGAACCACCCGTTCCACTACTCTGCAACAACAACAGCATTACTTTGTATGCCTGCAGAATACCGGAGTAAATACCCGTTCAGAGTGAGCAACGTGTCAGTGTTTTCTTCCTTGAACTGTTATTGATCTGCCTTGCTCCACAGTGATTGTGCTGCCGTACTACACCAACCATTACTACTTCCAACACCCCGGGGATCCCGCTCCTCCTGTAGGGAGCCACTCCATGTTGCTGCCACCCATCACCCTGGAGATTCCCGCAGGGCCGGTGCCATCACCGGGACCTACAGGTGGCGTCACAAACAAACATTATCGAATAGACACTTTTACTATTTTCTTTTTCCACATTTTTCATTGTTCACCAGGCCCACAGCCTCAGGCATGGCCACCCGTGATCTCCAGACTGCGTCTGAGACCTGAGTCCCCTGGCCTGGGTGAGTCAACTTGGCGTCTACGAACAGGATACGAACCGATCCGTTTTACAACGGACATCCACGGATCTTCAAAAATCGCTATGTGAAAGCACCCAAAGACGGAGATTTATCTTCCAACAAGACAATGATCCCAAACATAAAGCAAAATCTACAATGGAATGGTTCAAAAATAAATGTATCCAGGTATTAGAATGGCCAAGTCAAAGTCCAGACCTGAATTCGATCAAGAATCTGTGGAAAGAGCTGAAAACTGCAGTTCACAAACGCTCTCCATCCAATCTCACTGAGCTTGAGCTGTTTTGCGAGGAAGAATGGGCAAGAATTTCAGTCTCTCGATGTGCAAAACCGATAGAGACATACCCCAAGCGACAGCAAAAGGTGGCGCTACAAAGTATTAACTCAAGGGGGCCGAATAATATTGCATGTCCCACTTTTCAGTTTTTTATTTGTTAAAAAAGTTTAAAATATCCAAAAACTTACGTTTCACTTCACAATTGTGTCCCATTTGTTGTTGATTCTTCACAAAAAAATTAGAATTTACATCTTTGTGTTTGAAGCCTGAAATGTGGCAGAAGGTTGAAAAGTTCAAGGGGGCCGAATATTTTCACAAGGCACTGTATATAGCTTACAGTTAGGGCCTTTTCCTTCTCTGTCTTGATTCACATGGATATCACTGGCAGAAGTTAAGGTTGTAAAACTTAAAGAGGACCTGTCACCCTTCTGGTGCTATGCTACCTGAATGCAGCATGTCTGCTGCATTCAGGGAATGGTTCCCCCATGTTTCTAGCCCCCCTGTAAGCTGTTAAAAAGACTTTATAAAGTGTACAGATAAGGAGTCCGGAGGGACTTAATCAGTAATGAGTCATCACTGTTGCTGGTGTCCTCCCCGCCTCCAGCCCTCAGCAATAACACATAAAGGAGGCTGAACAACAGGGGGCTGGAGGTGGCACAGAGAAGGCTGGAGGCAGGGAGGACATGAGCAACAGCGATGACTCATTACTAAGCAAGTCCCTACGTACTCCTTAACTGTACACTTTATAAAGTCTTTTTAACAGCTTACAGCGGGCTAGAGACATGGGGGACCCCTTCCCTAAATGCAGCAGACATGCTGCATTCAGTACTGCATTCAATTAGCATAGCACCAGGAGGGTGACAGGTCCTCCTGCAGACAAGATAGGACCGCCCTGACTGGGCACACCGTGTCGTGGTGAGATGACATTTATGCTTTTTGATGAAACCAAGTACCCTATATTATTTACATGTACAATAACTATTTTCTTAGTTACTTACCACAGGGGTATATGATCATCTTGTGTTTTTTTCTTTTGTTTTGCTTTTTAAACCTAAGTTAGAAGCATGATATGCATATCCCTTGCTGTCGAAAATAAGTAAAAAGTATTAGTACATATAAATGACATAGGGTACTTAATACACACTATTTTTGATATAAAAAAGAATAGAGCCATCCCTCCATGGCAAGATGTTCTCCAATCGGAATCAACCCTAATCCTCTAACGTTAAAACCTCACCTTGTGTCCAAGTACATCAATGTAAATGGGGCAGAGATTGCATAGACACTCCCCATGGAAAGCTACATAAATGAAATATCCAGCTCAAGGAGGATTAGGCATGACCCTGTTTGTACATAGCATCATAAAAAATTAGGGGCCACCCCGATTGTGGTACCTTGTAGGGATGGGCGAATCTACTCGCTAGGACTCGTTACTCGGCGAGTAGTAAGGGACTCGCAGGACTCGGTACTCTGCGAGTTTCCCAGTGATTACTCGCACGAGTCCAATGCAAATCAATATCAATCCTAGTTTTGTCAGAAACGCTGACAAAACTAGGATTGCCATTGTTTGCATTAGACTCGTGCGAGTAATCACTGGCTACTGTGCCAGTGATAGCAGGGAAACTCGCAGATAACTGCTGTTTCTTTGCGAGCCGAGTCCAGCTGTCTTCTCTGTGCAGCTCCAGGGTCCTAGAGCCCGCCTGCTCACAGACATTATGTAGCAGTGCTGAGATTGTTCTCAGTCTGCTCATTCCCTGTGTACAGACATGAATGTCTGTGCACAGAGATGATGTAGCAGTGCTGAGATTGTTCTCAGTCTGCTCATTCCCTGTGTACAGACATGAATGTCTGTGCACAGAGATGATGTAGCAGTGCTGAGATTGTTCTCAGTCTGCTCATTCCCTGTGTACAGACATGAATGTCTGTGCACAGAGATGATGTAGCAGTGCTGAGATTGTTCTCAGTCTGCTCATTCCCTGTGTACAGACATGAATGTCTGTGCACAGAGATGATGTAGCAGAGCTGAGATTGTTCTCAGTCTGCTTATTCCCTGTGCATAGACATCTATATTTATGCACAGGGGATGTAGCAGAGAGGACATCGCGTTTTGGACTGCGTCGGACGGAAGAGGATTTTTTTAATTAAAGATGGAGTCCCTAATGGCTTTTTTTTTTATTTCTAATAAAAAATTTTCCTTGTGTTGTGTTTTTTTTAAAACAATTTAATAGAAATTCATGGCGGTCATGTCTAATATTGGCGTGACCGCCATAAATTTCGGGCTTAGGGCCAGCAGATAATACAAAGCTGGCCCTAACCTCTTTATTACCCAGTGTGCCACCGCTACCAGGGCCGCTGGAAGAGCGGGGTTCAGCGCCAGAGGATGGCGCTTCAATGAACGCGCCATCTTCTGGGGCGGCTGCGGGCTGCAATTTGCAGCGGGGGGTGCCCAGAAAGCTTGGGCATCCCTGCGCTGCGGATTCCAGCCCCAGCTGCTTAGCTGTACCTGGCTAGACATAGAAATTGCGCGGATCCCCACGCATTTTTTTTTTATTATTTCATGAATTTCAGAGTCAGAGTCTCAGAGTCAGAGTCTCAGAGTCAGAGTCTCAGAGTCAGAGTCTCAGAGTCAGAATCTCAGAATTTCATGAAATAATTTAAAAAAATGCGTGGGGCTCCGCGCAATTTCTATGTCTAGCCAGGTACAGCTAAGCAGCTGGGGGCTGGAATCCGCAGCGCAGGGATGCCCAAGCTTTCTGGGCACCCCCGCTGCAAATTGCAGCCCACAGCCGCCCCAGAAGATGGCGCGTTCATTGAAGCGCCATCCTCTGGCGCTGAACCCCGCTCTTCCAGCGGCCCTGGTAGCGATGGCACGCTGGGTAATAAAGAGGTTAGGGCCAGCTTTGTATTATCAGCTGGCCCTAAGCCCGAAATTTATGGCGGTCACGCCAATATTAGACATGACCGCCATGAATTTCTATTAAATTGTTTTAAAAAAAACAAACACAAGGAAAAATTTTTATTAGAAATAAAAAAAAAAGCCATTAGGGACTCCATCTTTAATTAAAAAAATCCTCTTCCGTCCGACGCAGTCCAAAACGCGATGTCCTCTCTGCTACATCCCCTGTGCATAAATATAGATGTCTATGCACACGGAATAAGCAGACTGAGAACAATCTCAGCTCTGCTACATCATCTCTGTGCACAGACATTCATGTCTGTACACAGGGAATGAGCAGACTGAGAACAATCTCAGCACTACTACATCAGGCAGCAGGCGGGCTCTAGGACCCTGGAGCTGCACAGAGCAGACAGGACTCTTCTCTTATCTGTGCGAGTTTCCCAGCGATTACAGTTACAAAGTAAACGAGCAATGCAAATAAATGACAAAACTAGGATTGCTTCAGGCTGTAGCTTCCGAGACACATCTGTGATTTGTAAATCTCACACTACTCGCTATTACTCGCTTCCCCATTCATTAACATTGGACTCGCTAGACTCGCAACGAGTAGCGAGTCCTGTGCTTGGACTCGCTAGAGTCAAGCGATTCCGAGTAATTTAGGATTCGCCCATCACTAGTACCTTGTCGTGGTTTGATGGCTTTATGCTTTTTATTCTTTATCAAAAACAGTGTCCACTAAGTACCCTATGTATACTATGTACCCTATTTATATGTATTATTAATTATATTTATTATTTTAACAGGGTATATGCTTATTTTGTCTCTATCTAAGGTTTTGACTGTTAAATAGCCACAGTGTACACATGCTTCTATTCAGTGCATGTATACCAACTTATACTTACAATATTTTTGTTTTTTTTCAATAATTGTTTAAGCAAAAATGTATGCATACATTATTAATAGTATTAGAAAAGGATTAAAATTAATAATGTGTGATGAATAATGGAGACATTCGGACTTGGAGGCTCCCAAGAATTACAATTTCTCCAGCTGCGTCATGGGATTATGTCCAATCTTTTAAGGTACCTTCACACACAACAATATTGCTAGGCAATTTCACTGGCAATTTGCTGGTTGCAGTGAAATCATGGACACATTGTTCCATTTGTACACAGCAACAAAAGAGAACAATGTGTCCATCATTTCACTGCAACCAGCAAATTGCCAGTGAAATTGCCTAGCAATATTGCTGTGTGTGAAGGTACCCTTAAACATTGTGAAGGAGACGGAACCTAATGTGTGCGATAAATTAATACAGTCATAGATCACTTCACTGAGTGTCTCAACAATATATGGTGAGCTTAGGCCGGCTTCACACTGCAGCGTGATCCGGTCCGGGGCTGTCCGGGATGACCCAGACAGCCGAGGATCGGATCAGCACACAGGACTGGGGGGCTAATATGCCCTCCGGTCAGGTGTGCAAAATGGCAGTCAGTGTAATAAAAGTCATCATCCGTTAGAGTATACATCAAATTTTATTGAAGAAATCTCCCTATGATAACAGTATAATTTTCAAAATTAAAAAAACTCTCAAAGCACTGTTCCAAATTATTAGGCACAGTAGAGTTTGTAAACATTTGATATGTTTGATAGAACTGAAAATGCTCATTTGTTGAATTTGCAGCATAAACAGGTTACATAAATTGAAATAAAAAGCTATTTAACTCCAAAACATCCTAACAGGCCAAGTTACATGTTAAAGTAGGAACCCTACTTTGATATCACCTTCCCAATTCTAGTGATGAGGCCAGGGCTGTCTGGGGGTACTCGGTCACCGGGTCTGCTGAGTAGGGAGTCACAGGTGGACGGTATCCCGGTGCCGTGCCCTGAGGATCATTTGAAGGGGGTTGTGAGGGAATTATTTACAGGGGGACGTGACGCCACCTGTAGGGTCTGGTAAGGTGGTACCAGCGCTGCCAGCCGGCCGCTGAGGTGATGGAGGGGGCAGCAAAGTGTGGTACAGCTCCCCACAGGTGGAGCTTTACCTCAGGGCAGCAATAAAGGAAGATGGTGAGGGAGAGCAGTGAAGGAGGAAGATGGTGGGTTATAGCCAATGAACAGTCACACATACACACAGGGATAGTTGTTCCGGTACCTTTTACTGGTAGTCACAAAACAGATACAGTTCTGAGTAATAACCAGGTCCCTGGTGCAATTTAGGATCAGCTCCTTGGAAGGATTTGAGGCCTCCTTTATCTCTATTCTTTGCCTTGAGGGATGAGTCTTGCCTGAGTTTGAACTCTCCAATTATCTATTATCTAAAACTAACAATTAGGCCCTTCTGTGGGAACCCGGTTTATCCTGTGGCCCCTGGTCCTCTGTTTGGTTAGTTTTTAATGTCTTTACTATCTTCCTTCAGGGCTAAACTTCACCTGAAACTGCTGGGCTTTTTACTGTGGCTCTGTAAACCCACAGCATCGGACTCCAGTGTCCGGTTGTTCTTGAGGGGAAATATCTTTTAGTCCCTCTTCTTATTCCCTACCTCTTCTCCTTGCCTCCGGCCCCTTCCCTGGGGTGTGAACAGCTGACAAAAATGGTCTCTTCTGGTCCTGGATCTCTGTCTTGTCTAGGGACCAGCAGCTCAGCCTCCTCCTCTTTCCTCTCCTCACACGAACTAACTGCCTAGCAACTGTCTCCTAGGACCAACTGTCTCCTCCTCTCAGCCTGGATCTCCTTAAAGGGGAACTGACTTAATGCAGCCAGTAGAGCTCCCCCTTCAGGTCTGGAGTGGAAGGTGTTGTGTGCTGAACAAACCAAGGTGTCAATCCTTCCTTGCACCAGTGTAACCTGTGGCAATCCCCCGCAGGGGTGCCACACTAGCATCCATTGATATTGTGAATTACTGGAGAGTTTCTGCTTGTATTTCTTTGGATGATGTCAGAATAGCCTCCCAGAGCTGCGGTTTTGATGTGAACTGCCTCCCACCCTCATAGATCTTTTGCTTGATTATACTCCTATGGTTCTTCATAGGGTTGAGGTCAGGGAAGATGGTGGCCACACCATGAGTTTATCTCCTTTTTATGCCCATAGCAGCCAATGGCATACAGGTATACTTTGTAGCATGATATGGTGCATTGACATGCATGACGATGATTTTGCTCCTAAAGGCACGTTTTTGCTTTTTGTACCATGGAAGAAAGTTCTCAGTTGGAAACTCAATATACGTTGCTGAGGTCATTTTCACACCTTCATGAACCTTAAAGGGGACTACCAGCTGTTTCCCAATGATTCCAGCCCAAAACATGACTCCTCCACCTCCTTGCTGACATTGCAGCCTTGTTGGGACATGGTGGCATCCACCAACCATCCACTACTCTATTCATCTGGACCATCCAGGGTTACTCAGCACTCATCAGTAAACAAGACTGTTTGAAAATTAGTCTTCATGTATATCTGGACCCACTGCAACTGTTTCTGCTTGTGAGCACTGTTTAGGGGTGGCCGAATAGTAGGTTTATGCACCACAGCAAGCCTTTGAAGGATCCTACACCTTGAGGTTCGAGGGACTCCAGAGGCACCAGCAGCTTCAAATATCTGTTTGTTGGTTTGTAAGGCCTTTTTAGCAGCTGCTCTCTTAATCTGATGAACTTCCCTGGCAGAAACCTACCTCATTCTGCCTTTATCTGCACGAACACATCTGTGCTCAGAATCAGCCACAAATCTCTTCACAATACGATGATCACGCTTAAGTTTTCATGCAATATCAAATGTTTTCATCCCTTGTCCAAGGCATTGCAATATTTGTTGCTTTTCGGCAGCAGAGACATCCTTTTTCTTTCCTATGTTACTTGAAAACTGTGGCCCGCGTAATATTGTGGAATACCCAGTTTTCCTTTTATTGGGCTCACCTGCCAAACTAATTATCACAGATATCTGAGATTGATTTCAATGATCCAAAGAACCCTGAGACACAATACCATCAATGGGTTTCATTGAAAAAAAAAAAAACATATGACACTTAAAACCAATTTGCATAATAATTTGGAACACAGTGTAAGAAGGGGATTGAGTAACAGAAGAGTTTGCCCCAAAGGAAGTAACCGGGTACCGGAGCCCGCACCTGTGAGTTCCTATACGGCTCACAGAGAATCCGATGATCGGGGATATTACAGATACAGCCCCGACTCCTAAAGAGCCCACAAGAGGGGAACCAGTCCTGCAGTTGGATCCTGCGAAGGACAAGTAAAAGGTTCACCGACGGGTGCAAGGGAGAGGAGAAAGGAACAGCAGGAGGTTAGATTATCCATATGAGTCAGACTTCACCGCCACTGGGAGGCAAGGAAAGAAAGGAAAATGAAAGGTACACAAGGAGGGATCCATCTACGGCCAGAAATTCCAGTTGCAGCATCCGTAGCTTTTGCCATTATATCATCTACTGCACTGCTGAACTGTATGACTTTGGAGACGTTTTCAGTAAAGTACCCGTTAAGTGAAGTTCTGACTCTGCTGCATCCTTTCCTATATAAACTGCTTTCTTACAGAATCGCTGCCCCGGCGGTCCAGTCCTGCCTGCGGGGGACTAATTAATCCAAGCCGCAATACCATTGACCACCGGAGGACTGTGGCGGCGCTGGTGAGCATCACCAGACACTGCAGGTGGCGTCACGACGACAAACTTTGTACATAATCCCTGTAAATAACCCCCTTATTTAATTGACCACCAGGGGCACGGCCTCGGGCAGCCGCCCGTGACATCCCAGACCCGAAACCCGAGCCCAAGAGCCGAGTACCCGAGTCCTGGGTGTGCGCGTCATATGTGTGTCCACATGTGAGGTAATGTTAAAAATGTGTCAAGCCATAAGGGTATTCAGTATTTAGATTCTAGAAATAGCAAACAAAATATTTAATGTTTTAATGATAAAACAAAGATTGCAATTATGATAGATTAATACTAGTTTTATTTTTTTATTTTTCATAATGGAGTAGTACCCATAAAAATAAGCAACTTTGTAATACATCTTAGTAGAGAAATCCACTTCTTCCTCTTTCATTAATCATTCGTTCTCAAAATTCTCACTGCACGGGTAAAATTTGTCTTCAATGAATTGAGATTTTACTACTAGTGAGAAAGGAGATAACAGTTAGGGCTCATAAAGTTATATTGAGAACTAACAGTACCTCATTTGAGGAAAATTTGCAGTAGAACGTCTGTCTGCTTCTAGCTCTTCCCTCCTCATCCAACGTGACCTCTTTATAGAATTTTAAAAGCACCAACTGCCTTTATCTTTCTCAAGACAGCGTACTGTCAGTGACATTAAAAGGACAAAACATGGAGAGCAGTGACTAGTCCCATCCCCAAAACAAATGTCACTTCTGGGGTCAGGACTGGAGTGCTCTAAGTTTTCCCTGCTTTCCAAGTTATCTCCCTGCTTTCCAAGCTATCTCTTTACAATGCACACTGTCAGGGCACTCTCCCGCCAGCTCGTCACTTCTCATTAGAGCAGCAAGGGAGTGCACTGAAACTGTGCATTGAAAAGGAATATCACACACTTACAAGGGAGCTCGTATTAAGCATACATCAGAACTGAGAACTGTCATATGCTCCGTAGAGTTGGGAATAGCCCAGACTCTGAAATGGACATCACTTGATTTCAGGGTGGGAACAGAGGCTGTGACATTGTGCGGTTAAGGCACAAAGCTGGGCTCTGAAGGAAGGGATGCAAAGTTGTCTGTCACTGAAGTGCCAAAATACCAGAAACCCTCCACAAGTGACCCAATTTTGTAAACTAAATCCCTCAAGAAACTCATTTAGTGGTGTGATGAGTATTTTAACCCACAGTTGCTTAAAAAGAAGTACAAGATTGACTTTGAAAATGAAAAATTATTTTTTTTCCACTAAAGTGTTGCTTTAGGCTCAAATTTTTCTTTCTCCCAAGAGGTGATGAGGGAAATAGAACCTTACCATTTATTATGCAATATGTTTTGAATGCCGAGATAATTCACATATGGTCAGAATCTATTGTTTGGCAACATGGCGGGGTCTGGCAGGGAAGGAGTGCTATCTATTGGAGCACAGATTTTGCTGAAGTAGTGGGCACCATTTTCGGAGTCTCCAACCTGCCAAAACTGCAGAAAAACCCAATCACATTTTGGAAATTACACAAATTTATGGATCCAATCAATATTTACGTCTCTTGGGTGCTTTGCAGAAATAAGCATTTACAGAATGTTTCAGAATGATACACTATTTATGTTAACATGATGTCTAAAATGACAGGACACTGCCAGACAGAGTCCAAAGTGACTCCATCTGGTTCATTGGGGTTTTATGTTAATTTTATTCTGTGTCAAACGATTGCAGCAATACCAAATGCATAGTGGTATTAATGTTTTATCAATGTTTAATCAATGTTTTCCCATCAATGGAGGTGTGTAAGGGCTCATTTTATTCCAAATCATGTTGAAACTCCCAGTAGACTTAAGAAATATACAAGTGATTGAGCAACCAATAATGACTAAAAATTCAATGAGAGAATCATGTGTAGATAAATGAAGCTTCTAAGCAAAGAATCTTCATATTTTTGCTGATAGTAAAAAAAATCCATGATAGATGCAAAATAATCAGAAAATGATTAGATGGATACCTCAAGATGCCAAAAAAGCTTAAATCCAGAGATCAAAGATTAAGTAATCATGACGAGTAAAGTGAACATGCTCACCCACCCAGGACAGATCAGGTGCACGTTTGTAACGGCTTTGCCTGTATCTGTCCTGGGTCGCTAAGGTCTTTTACTGACAGTGTCATGATTATTTAGTCTTTGATCTATGGGTTTCATCTTTTATGGCATTTTGAGGTATCCATCTTATTCTGTATTGTACATTGACTGACTATCAAACAAATATATATATTCTTTACCCAGATGTAATTTGTTCATATGTAGTTATGACATATTCTGGGTAAATATCTGTCCTACATTTCTATTCCCTAGGTTTGTTTAAAGGAGTATAAAATAAAAAAGTAGTATCAGTAATTCTTCTTTAAAAAAAGAAAAATCACATTTACATATTCTGTTTTAAGTTTTACCACTCTTGCACAAAAAAATCACTAAAAAAATCATTTTTTCGTCCTTATATTATATAACCAAATTTTTTTGCAGTATGTAGAGTTATATAAATGCTTGTTATTTTGTGGGTCAGCTATCATTTTCATTGGTACCTGTTGTGTGCAAACTTTTATTACATTTTTTGGAAAAGTAAAAAAAAGAAATTTGGACGTTTCACACTAGGATATGTTGCCAAGTCAGCAAAACCAAATATGTGTATTTATAGGTAGCATTTGTTTTTTTTCCCCAAAAAATTAAACCACATTTTATTAGGAAAACTGTGAATTTTAAACATATTTATTTATTTTTAACCCCTTTACGATGATGGATGTATCTATACATCACAAGTGGTTAACAACCTAGGACGTATAGATATGTCCTGGCAATTTTGCACCACAGCAGCTGTGCCATGCACTATCGCCATTTACAGACTCTGACTTTTCGACAGTCGAGCCTTGGCTCTTACAGCCAGGGATGGACCCCCTAAATTCCACGATCCATATTGATCATAGCACTTAGGGGATTGGGAGAGGGATCACACTCCCTCTCCCCTCTGATCGGTGGCCCTGTAATGTAAGCTTGCGGGCCCGATGATCAGTCATGGCAACTTCCAGGTCACCAAACTATGGGAAGCCTCAGGAAGTTTCACTTCTGCAGCCTTCAGCATGACCTCTAAAGCTCCTGACATTGCAGCTCTGACAACTGCACTGTATTGCAATGATCAAGCACTTCAATACAGTGCAGCTGCGATCAGAGCAGTAAAAGGTGATGTCCCACATAGAGACTAAGGCCGGCTTCACACCACAGTTTTCAGCTGCCAGGTTCTGTCCAGATTGAACCAGGCAGAACCTGATCCGGGTTTGCCCCCATGTATCCCTATGGTGCAGATTGGTCGTATTTGGCCATCTGGTTTTGTAGTTTTTGTCCGTGATCCAATTTTGTCTGGTTTTTCACCGAGCACAAAATTGGAGTCAGCATAATTTTTTGCCTCTGGTGCAAAAATCGAACAAAATCGGATCCTCCCGGATCTGGGGCAATCCAACGCCCATAACATGGGAGACTATAAGCGCCGCATCTGTTAATAAATCGGATCATTTTCCGGATCCGATGAAAATCACAGGGCAGACTCTGATCTGTCAGCCTGTGTGTTCAGTGCTGCTGTCCATGATACTGAACTTCCAGCCGTGACTCTGAAATGCTGCTGGCTGTCCGTGGTGTTGAATGAGCATGGAAGCATTTCAGAGAAATGGCTGGGAGTTCAGCACCATGGACAGCAGCACTGCACACATAGGCTGACCAATTAGCACTGTGGACAACAGCAGAAACAGAATCCTGCAAAAAACAGGATGGAGGGCATATTTGGCCATACTTTGTGATCATCCTGTGCTGTCAGATTCTGTCAAGTGGATTGTGCAAAAATCGGACAGAACCTGACAGCTGAAAACTGTGGTGTCAAGCCGGCCTACTTAAAAAGTTTAAAAGTAATTGAAAAGAAATGTACAAACATTTTTTTAAAAAGCAGAAAATAAAGTAAAAAAAATAATATTCCAATAATTAGTTATATGTAAAAAAATAAACTGTACATATTTGGTACTGACATATCCATAACAGCCTGTTTTATAAATCTCCAACACTAGTTAAACCCTTCAATGAATACCATAAAAGAAAAAAAAAGCTGCAAATGTATTTTCATTCTACATCTGTCAAAAAAGTAGAATAAGACGCGATTGAAAAATCATATATAAGTAAAAATGATACCACTGAAAATGTCATCCTGTCCCTCAATAAACAAACTCCATCAGCTCTATTAGCAAAAAAATACAAAATCCATAGCTCTCAGAATACAGAAATAATGCAAAATGACTTTTTTTTCTATTAAATAGTTATTGTGTTGTAAAAAGCTGCAAAACACAAAGTAAGAGTCTAGTTCGCAGTAATCGTACCGACACAAAGGCCATGTTCACACACATGCGTTTTTTTTACCATCTCTGCGTTTTTGGGCTGTTAAAAAAAACGCAGGTGCGTTAACGCAGGGTACATTTCAGTGTAGCTGCGTTTTTCAGCTCCATTTGCGTTTTTTACCCCTAGTCCAAAAAACGCTGCATGCAGCGTTTTTGGGTGCTGTAAAAAAACGCATGTGCGTTTTTCCAAAAACGCATGCGTTTTTTTAACATGGGGCCCTATGGGAAAGGCATGCAAAAACGCATGGTACATTAGTACCTTTTAGTGCCATTCAAAAATGCATGCGTTTCCCATAGGGGCCCATGTTAAAAAAACGCATGCGTTTTTGAAAAAACGCACATGCGTTTTTTTAACATGGGGGCCCTATGGGAAACACATGCGTTTTTAAAAGGCACATTTATGCACCCTGCGTTAACGCTTGCGTTTTTGCCTGCGTTTTTGGTGAAAAAATGACTAAGGCTGCGTTCACACATTCGCGTATTTTATCGCGTTTTTTTACGCGCGTCTTTTCAAGGGAAAAACGTGCGTTTAAAAACGCGATAAGAATACGCGAGAGAACAACTCGCTTCTACTTCAATCGCGCATTTAGACGCGCGTTTTTATAATGGGGCCTATGGAAACGCGCGCGTAAAAAAACGCAAAGAAACGCATGCGTTTTTTAACATGGGCTCCTATGGGAAACGCATGCGTTTTTGAATGGCACTAATTGTACATGCGTTTTTGCATGCGTTTCCCATAAGGCCCCATATTAAAAAACGCATGCGTTTTTGGAAAAGCTCCAAAAACGCATGGGACTGTCACACATGATTTTTGGCTATTAGGGCATGCGTTTTTTAACATGGGGGCCTATGGGTGCGTTTTTTACATGCGTTTTTGAAAACGCAGGTCTCCAAAAACGCATGTGAAAAATGGTACTGTGACCATAGCCTTATTACTTTTACGACTTAGTGAACAGTGTAAAAAATATGAAAAGGAAACTTCCTGAGTTTCGGTTTCTTTTTGATTTTGCCTCACAAAAAGCAGAATAGAAAGCAATAAAAAAAGTATTATGTGACCCAAAATGGTACCAATAAAAACTTTGGAGATCATAATTTTTACTGGGAGGTGCAGCAGCTGGATACGCATTTAAGGTGTTGTGACTGGGCACAACCTAAAAAGGTGAGCACAACACACACCTATATGGCCATTAATCACACAGTTAAGACCCTATTTTGCGCTATTTCTCCCCCATTTAGTGTATAGTAGAGATGTATATGGAAATCCTGATGTACAATAAGTGCTCAGCATAGAGCACAGAATAAATGTGGACTGATCCAAAATGTTCTGTACCCAAATGCAAAATAGCATTAATCTCAACCCACAAAACACAAGTCCACAGGTTCATCATCTGTTAACAGAATATAGGGGCGTTCACATTACCGGTAAGACTTGGGGAAAATGCAATGGCTACCCCTCTCAGAAAAGAAATCCATCTAAATCTGTGCTTCAAAATATAAATGACCCCCTCCCTTCTGAGCCCCACAATTGGCCTAAACCACAGGTAATGTCCATATATTTGACATTTCTGTAGTAAGGAGAGCCCACTTAATTTACAGAGTAAGACAAGGGTTGAAGTCAGCTCACCAATCCCAGTCTGGTAGCCTCCAGAAGCAGTGCAGTGCATGGATAAGAAACCTGGGCCGGATTCCAGATGAGCAAATCAATGAAGATAAAAGGAGTTTAATCCAGCTTTTGCACTCAGGAGTTCATGAAAGGGATGTTTCAATTAAAATTGACTTCATTGAAACATGTTAAAAAAAATGTAGCATTCTCTTACGTGTTTCAGACACTGTTGTGCCTTTAGGCTGGTTTCACATAGCGATTTTTTTTACTGTTCGTGGGATCCTACTTTTTGTTAGGACCCCATGGAACAGAAAAGGATCGCATCGGAGGTGACCTCTGGATGCCATTTCTGTCTCTGGGTCCGTGATTTTCACGGATCCGGACACAGAAAGCCAGAGCCTGCAAAGTGCAGGCAAGCCGGACACTTTCACTCCCGCAATGCATATATATATACATTGCGGGATTGAATTTAAGTAAAAACAAATGTTAAAAAATAAAAATATATATATATGCTCACCTCTCCAGCGAGTCCCCTGATGCGCTCCATCTAGCTCCCGGGGCTTAAAGACCTGCCGTTGCTGTGGCAACCCGATAAGCTGATGCGGTGAGGGATAGGATAGGTAATAAGAGAGGGGACAGGAGAGATGAGCAGCGGTCACAATAGATAAGCGGGGGAGAGAGGATGGAGGAAGAAGAACAGGGAAGATGTACTGAGCAGCGCTTCTGGGCATGCTCAGTACATCACTACGGAGCCGATATCGGATCCGAGGTCAACTCGGATCCAATGTCCATAGGCTCCCATGTCATTGGGGCTCGGATTGGTTTGGATCCGATACTCTCCGATTTCATTCTCGGACAC
Organism: Allobates femoralis; assembly: GCA_033576535.1. Taxonomy (NCBI): domain Eukaryota; kingdom Metazoa; phylum Chordata; class Amphibia; order Anura; family Aromobatidae; genus Allobates; species Allobates femoralis. Next base: position 110,641,370 of record JARQOC010000009.1, on the reverse strand, counting down.
AAAATCGCAGCAGGCTGCGTTTTTGTGTCCGTGCTTAAATTGGACAGAATCTGATGGTGCCAAAATCGGATGCCAAAAGGCACACATCCGATCCGAGCCCCATAGGGATACATGGGATCCGATTTTGGATCCTAGTGTATCCGTTTTGAAATGGATACACTCGGATACCTTGAAATCGTGATGTCAAACCGCCTAAGATGAAGCCAAAACTGTCATGAAAAATAACAGTCTTGGAATCATTGGGATCTGTTGAAGTCTTCCAGTTTTATAAAGTCATAAAGTGACACTGGTCAAAATTGAAAAAATAGGCCTGATCATGAAGGTGAAGATTAAAAGATTAAATAAAAGATTAATAAAAGATTAAAAGACCTAAAACATTTTATTTTTACCTTTTCTAGAATATTTATTAGTTCTCCAAGGCGACTTTAATATGCAATCCATTGATCCTTAAAGTAGTGCAATTCATTATTTAGCCTATCAGTCTTAAGGTCCCGTTACACGGTACGACATCGTGATCAACATCGCTGAGACGTACCAGCGATGTGGTTGCGATCTTGTTTCATGTGACTCTGGCAAGTCGCAACGAAAATTCGTTGGGTCGAAGTTGACAGGTTTACAAACATGTTGTAAAACCTGACAATCTCAACTCTAGCAACCTGCTGCATCGTTCTGTGTGACACTGCGATAATGATGTCGTGGACAACTTCGCCCATTCACAGCAATGAGCAGGGATCGTTCGCTGGGTTGTGCAAATGATACCTGCTCACTACATAGTTGGTGAGTTGTCCTCGATATCTAGACGTGTGACATCTCACCAGCGATGTTGAAATGATGTCAAAAACGACCGCGCCCCCCCCCCCCCCCGAGATCATTTCCGACATAGTTTCAACGTCGTGCCGTGTAACAGTACCTTTATATTGACAGCAGCCTATTAGATCCAGCACCCATCAATATCTAGTAGGCTTTGTTATATGGCAGACTAGGCAGACCAGAAGGCACCCCAAAATTGTGTTATGTGAAGTCGATAAAGTGACAGAGGGAGTTGCCTTATGTAAATAAGCTGATATTGTGGGCCACATAGCTCACTCTCCACTCCCTGCTTTCTCTATGCATATAGCAGGAAATAAAGTTGGTGAGAGACAGGGAACCATAGAATCATAATCATATGGAGAAGGCAGGACATCTCTTCATTACCTAATAGAAAGTGGCAAGTTTCATTAGGAGTTAAAAAGCCATGGTGATGACAGAAAGTAGTTAGACACGCTTGGGGAGGCTGATAAAATGAGCCAAGAACTAACAACATGAATACATTATTTACAAAATGTATTATTTATTTTTTCTGCTGCTGGTCAAATATTTATTGAATAAAAAAATACTAAAGCACGTACTGCTTGATATTTTTGTGCTGTCATCTATTTCTGCTATTCATTGTAATTTCAGTTTAATCTTAACAGGAATTATTTATTTATTTTCTCAAATTTGGCTGATGATTATCAATGGGCTATAATTTAACACAGAGATGAGTGATCATATTCGAGTGGAAATGAATTATGCTCAAATTTTACAAACGTCCACGTTCTCCGGCAAAATCAAGGCCAGCTCAACTTAAGAGGGTCACAAAAATGAACCAAGCATATTAATTTTAAATAGTGTAAAGCTACAGTTGACCAGGTTTGCTTAATTAGAATTATGTTATTCACATGAAATTTGAACCCCTTTCCGACCTTGGTTGTACCGGTTTGTCCTACATTGCAGTGCATTCCCACAAATGGATGTACCAATGTGTCCTGGCGATCATGAGTGCACATGAACTTTGCATGCACAATCGCCCCCAAATGCTCATCTTAAGTGAGCCACGGGTGCTATGATAGTCTAACAAGCGTTCTGCCATTGTCACGCCGACAGGTGTAATGTATTGCAATCAGGGGCGTAACTACCGGCATAGCAGACGTAGCAGTCGCTTTGGGGCCCGGCCCTTGTGGGGGGCCCGGACCCAGCGCCGCTACGCTGCTATCTGGTCAGCTACAGGCCCCCCCAGTAGGTATATACAGGCCCCCCACTCCTCTGCTGCACACGTCACCTGTAAAGGAATACATCATACTTACTTATCTCTGCCGGCTGCTGCCGCCGCTCTGCACCGCGCTCCGTCTTCATCCAGCTTCTTCCTGGTTGTGACGTCATTGCCTGCACCCGGCGGTCACAACCAGGAAGAAGCTGGATGAAGACGGAGCGCGGTGCAGAGCGGCGACAGCGGCAGCCGGCAGAGATAAGTAAGTATGATGTATTCCTTTACAGGTGACGTGTGCAGCAGAGGAGGAGTGGGGGGGGGCTGTATATACCTACTGGGGCCTGTATATACACACTGGGGGCCTGTATATTCCCACTGGGGCCTGTATATACACACTGGGGGCTGTATATTCCCACTGGGGGCCTGTATATACCTACTGGGGCCTGTATATACACACTGGGGGCCTGTATATTCCCACTGGGGCCTGTATATACACACTGGGGGCCTGTATATTCCCACTGGGGGCCTGTATATACACACTGGGGGCCTGTATATTCCCACTGGGGGCCTGTATATTCCCACTGGGGGCCTGTATATTCCCACTGGGGCCTGTATATTCCCACTGGGGGCTTGTATATTCCCACTGGGGGCTGTATATACCCACTGGGGGCCTGTATATACCCACTGGGGGCCTGTATATACCCACTGGGGGCCTGTATATACCCACTGGGGGCCTGTATATACCCACTGGGGCCCTGACTGTATATACCCACTGGGGGCCTGTATATACCCACTGGGGGCCTATATATTCCCACTGGGGCCTGTATATACCCACTGGGGGCCTGTATATTCCCACTGGGGGCCTGTATATACCCACTGGGGAGGCTGCTGTATACCACTGGGGCTGCTGTATATACTGCTGGGGCCTGTATATACCACTGGGGAGGTTGCTGTATACCACTGGGGCTGCTGTATATACCACTGGGAGGTTGCTGTATACTACCACTGGAGAGGCTGCTGTATACCACTGGGGCTGCTGTATATACCACTGGGGAGGCTGCTGTATACCACTGGGGCTACTGTATATACTGCTGGGGCCTGTATATACCACTGGGAGGCTGCTGTATACTACCACTGGAGAGGCTGCTGTATACCACTTTGCTGGGGGCTGTATACCTATGCTGGGGTCCACCCTCGGCTTATACACGAGTCAATAGGTTTTCCCAGGTTTTGGGGGCAAAAGTAGGGGGGTCGGCTTATACACGAGTATATACGGTAAACTGGGTGGCGTCAGCCTGTTAACACTGATTCGGTAAGGGGTGTGTCTTGAAGGGGGCGTGTCATTGGGGGCGTGTCTTGGAGGGGCCCCGTTCAAAAGTTTGCTATGGGGCCCTGCCAGTTCTAGTTACGCCCCTGATTGCAATGTGTGTACATTGCAATGCATTACACCAGCAATCATACTAATAAATGTTTAAAGCCAAGAGAAGAAGCAAAAATTAACAAATACCCCGAGATATATAAAATGAATTGAAATGGTGCATGCAAATAAAATAGGGTACTTGGTATCATTATTTGGATCAGAAAAATATAAAAGCCATCCCAACAATAGAGACCTTTTTAAGTTTGGTTCGGTTCGGTTTGCCATGCATTCAGATGGTCATCTATTAGTTCGGCAAACAGTTCAACAAACCTCCCGAACCCCATTGCATTCAATTTGAAGCAAAATCAAAGACAGAGAAAACACCTTCAGGGGAGCCCAAAAGTTGCCGAACACAGTTCAAACCATTTTATAGTTTTTGCACAGCCATTATCTTCCTAGATTATTATACTTCAGCACTGCTGTCACCCTGCTTCAAGGTATGCTCATTAACCTCTTGCATATTCACTGCTCACCCCCCATGATTGGTTAAAGTTAGACTTTGCCACACCCACCCTCACTGCTGGCATTTGTGATTGGTTACTATAAGCTGTAGCCGACTGGCTCCCGAAGTGTGGTGTAAAAATAAATAAATAATTGAAAAAACTGGCATCGTGTCCCCCTCAATTTTCATATCCGCTAAGATAAAGCGAAGGGCTGGGGATTAATTTTTCACCTAGGGGAGGGATATAATTATTGCCCCCCTGGGTAAAAATAGCAGCTTGCTGTCACCCCAGATTTCCCACATTTATTAGAAGTGCCAAGTCCGTGAACTTTACCTGGTTTCCCAATGCCTTGGCGGGATGGCAATCAGGGTAATAGAAAGGGTTAATGACAGCTGAGAATTGACAGCTGTCATCAAGCCCTGGATTGGAATTGTTCAGACCTCTATGAGACCTCTGCATCATCAATCCCATAAGGAAACAGTTAAAAAAAACACACCGAAAAATCCTTTATTTGTAATTAAACACACAGATAAAAAACTTTTTACTTGAAGCAAAACACACAGACTCCCTCTTTTACCCATTTATGAACCCCAAACATACCCAGCTCTGATGGTAATCCACAACATGATGTCCAGCAAACCTTCTCAGCTCTGCAACACTGTGGTGAGCAGAGACATTAGGACACTATCCCACACATCAACCGGTATGGCTGCCCACTCACCAGAGATTTCTATGGAGGTGAACGCTCCTGTTTGAGGAGCGGGTGGCCATTCTGGGTGATGCAAATGCTAAACTGAGACTGATGCCTATAGTGTCTGTTCATCGCAAACAGCTCTCTCACACTGACACCCGGCTGTGTGAGCAGAGACGGCAGAGAAATTATCTGATGTACTGTGGAAACCGCAACAGCTGTGATCACAGATGAACTCTATGACACCACCACTCTTAGAGCCACAGCTCTTGGTGCAGTCAGTGTATGTGTTGCTTAAAATAATCAGTAATTAATGTAACCAGTCAATGTGATGTAGCAGAGCTGAGAAGCTTCGAGGGACATTGCTGTAGATTTACTGTGGAAGGGTATGTTTTGGGTTAATAAATGGGTAGAAGAGAGTGTCTGCATGTTTTATTTCAAGCAAACGAATTTTCTCTCTGGGTGTTTTTTTAATTATTTACTCAGCGGATTGATAATATAGGGGTCTCATAGAGGCCTGAACATCACTAATCCAGGGCTTATTAACAACTGTCAATTTTCAGCTGTCATCAGCCACTTCTACTACCTTGTTTGCTAATGCACCAGGAAGAGGAGGAGCAAAGTCCTAGGATTGGCGATTCTAATGGAGGTGCCAATTCTGAGGCAGCTGTGGTCAGCTATTTTTAGGCTGGGGAGTGCCAAAAACCATGACCTTGGATGGTAATCCAAAACAAGGTGACCTCATTTTTTTTTTATTATTTATTGATAAATGAATGAATAAATAGATAAATAAATTAATAATTTAAAAAGTGGCGTAGGGTCACCCCGATTTTAGAAAACCAGCCAAGGGAAGTTAGACAGCTGGGGTCAGGTATTCTCAGGGGGGGGAAGGGCTATGGTTATTGTCCCTCCCCCAAAAATACAAGGTCACAGCCACCCCAGGAGTGGCACCTTCATTACATGTGTCACTCCTGGCGCTTAGCCCCTGCTTTCTTGCTGCCCAGGTGCACTGGCAAATGGAGTAATGGTATTTGGAGTTGAGGCTAGCTGGGTAATGTCATCTAATATCAAGACCAGAGGTGAGTAATGTTTAGGCTTCAATCAGATACCCAACATTACTAACCAAGTCAGTAAGGGCACAAATAACCCCACCCATATTTGATAAATATTTGATTCAAATATAAACTCCCCAGTATATTCCTCCTTCACCATTTTTTAAATAAAAATGTATTAAAATCCATTTTTTAAAAGTCTACCATTCAACCTAACAAAAAAATCATGGAATAAATAAAATAAGTAAAAATCAAAAAGCAAACTCCCAAAAATCCTGAAGTAGTCCCAGCATAGCAAGGTCAGTGACTGCATTCCCCAAATGCTGGGAGAGCAGGGCACTGCACAGCTCTTGGCAGTGTGACAAGCCATGACTTCACTGAGGATACATCAAGTTACAGCAGGTATCACATAGCAGAGAATGTCGCTGTGTGACCTGAGATAACATAAGTAACATGTAACATCAGTGCTCCTCACACTCACTCTCTGATGAGAGCCATGATAACACATGAGATCTAGCAGGTATATCTCACCAGTATCATGACACAGCGTGTATGAGGAGCAGGGACATCAAGAAGTACAGTGCAATTCAAACTCATGGGATAGCCCCTGTATGACCCCTCGAGTATGAACTGAAGTAGTCTTTGTGATGGCACCACTTTCACACTGTCAGCAGCGCCTGCATGCCTGTTCTTACAAGGGGAATGCTCTCTGCAAACATGACCCCCTATATGCTTGTAAGAGGGTCCAGGAATAGCCACAGTCATTGTGAAAGGGCTTGAGTATTCCTCATGCCCCCTGGCTACCTTCGCGGAGACTTTTAGAGCAGAGGTGAGCAACTACAGTCCTCAAGGGCAGCAAATGAGGCGGTCGACAGGGTATGGGGTACTCGGGTACCGGGGCTGATGGCGACTTTGATGGGGAATCACGGCTGATCGATCGCTGGTCCCGTGCTCTGGACCCTCAATGGCGGGGAACGGTGGGTGAATAAGGGGATTGTTAACGTGATGCCACCTATGGCACCTGGTAACGGGTATACCAGCGCTGTAGCCGGCCGCTGAGGTGATGATGGGTGCAGCAGAGTGTGGTACAGCTCCCCACAGTTGGTGGTGCTTTACCTCAGAGCCGTGGGGATGGAAGAGGGGAATAGTAGTTAAGTCTTTGCTGACACAGCAGTGAATTGTGGTGATTAGACAGGCACACAGACACACAGGGATTGTTGTTTCGGTACCTTTTACTGATGACTGGGTAACAGGTACAGTCCAGAGTAGTAACTAGGTTCCCGGTGCAACTTGGGACTTCCACCTTAGAAAGTTATGAGACCTCCTCTGTCTTTGTGCATTGTGGTGTGGGGTAAGTCCTGCCTGAGCCTGAACCCACTGCTTCTTCTCCCTCTCTGGGCTTTGCGCTAAACTGAAAATGAGGTCCTTTTGCGGGGTCCCTGTTTCTCCTTTGGCCCCTGGTCCTGTGCTTGGTCAGTTTTAGCGTCTCTACTTGCTCTCCCCAGGGCTGAACTCCTCCTGAGTCTTCCGGCTTTTGCTGTAGCACTAAATGCTGGCAGTGTCGGACTCCGGTGTCCGGGTGTATTAAAGGGCTGTAGTACTGGTTCCCTTTTCTTAGTTCCCTACTTTCTCTACTTGCCTCCGACCCTTTCCCTAGGTTGTAGACAGCGGTCAGTGGTCCCTGGTCCTGGGCCTGGATCTCTCCCAGTGACCAGCTCCTCCGTCTCCTCTCTCTTTCGTCTCACTGCAGATTCTAAACTGACCTCTGAGACTAACTAACTCCTCCCCTCAGGCCTGGATGTTCTTAAAGGGGAACTGACTTAATGCAGCCAGCAGAGCTCCCCTCTCAGGTTTGGGGTGGAAGGTGTGGTGTGCTGTGCGGACCAAGGTGTAATTCCCTCCTTGCACCGGTGGATCCTGTGGCAATCCCCCGCAGGGTGTCACATTCCCCCCTAGTTAAGTACAGTCCTCCGAGACTGAAACATTTTTCATAACCATAACATAACTATTTACATTTGATAATTGTACAGAGTCTTAAAATGAAAAATTTACAAAAACAAGGTATAATTAAGGAAACGGGTAACCAGTCCATACAGCGCTAGTCCATCCGCTGCAGGCTGATTAAAGGGTGTTTAAAAGGGTGGTTGCCACTACCAGTTCTGTGGCTATAGTCCATTTTTGAAAAAGTAAGAAAAGGGAAATTCAAAAGTCCAACAGGTAAAGTCTCTTAAAGTTCAAAAACATAACTATATACAATACGGGTGTCTCTGCTTAGGAGGCCTGGCTTCACGTATACCACCCCCAGGCACTTTTTTTCCCTAACTTGATGTGCATGGGGCTAATCCAGTTCCTCCACCCTTCTGTACACTACCATTAACAACATATTTACTTTCTGAACATATTTACATTTTCCCATATTTTACAACTTACTCCCTGTACCTGAGTGGTGGGTGTCCTAGATTGACACATGTCGACCTACGTAAAACTGGTATGCCACTGGTACGTATGCCTGGTGTAGAGTGAACACTACTTACTGACCCATGTGTTGATCTGCATAACACAGGTATGCCTGAGTGTCTTCTGATTCTCATATTGGGAATGGCAGGTACACCGATTGCAGAATTCTCTGGTTCCGGTACAACGGGTGGTTCTTGTACTCTTGGCATTTCTACTGCTGGTGGAAACATCAAAGTTGTGATTAGGTATGTACCTTCTATTTGAGGCCAATCCGCTGGTAACTCTCCAATGATTGTCTGGACTGTCTTTGGCTTCTCTTTCTCTTCTGACTTTGGACATGGTACATTTTCTTCTGGTTGAAGCTGTTGAGGGCACCTCTTCAAATGATCTCTGGACACTGTTGCAGTTGTTTCACCATTGTCCTTGCTGATTAAACAGGTTTTCTGGTTATCAAAACTGGATGATAATACAGTGTATGGTTCTTTTTCCCATTGATCATCTAGTTTGTGTAGCTCTTCGTTTTTTTTTTCAAAACCAATTCACCAGGTGTTAAGGGTGTTCCTTGTGCACTTTTGTTGAAGTTGGTTTCTTGTCTTCCTCTAGATTTTTCCAGACTTCTCTCAACGCATTCTTGGATTTTCTGGTATTGTTCTTTCCTACGAGTATCCCAATCTGCATCTGTAGTATCTTCTTCAGGAACTACTATGCCTATTTCAAAATCTGCTGCCAATTTTCCTGGTCTTGCCCTCATGAGGTATGCAGGGATACAATTTGCTGAGCTTACTGGGATGTTGTTGTAGATGTCAACTAGATCTGGTAACTTCTCTGGCCATTGGTTTCATTCTGCTAAAGGCAGAGTTTTAAGCATTTCAATTACCACATGATTCATCTTTTCACACATTCCATTAGTTTGAGGATGGTAAGACGTGGAGCGAATTTTCTTGCATCCGTATAAGCGACAGAATTCTTGAAATATTTCAGCTTCAAAGGCAGGTCCTTGGTCTGTCAATACCTGGTCTGGATAACCATGGGGTCTGCAGAAATAAGCTTGATATGTTCTTGCTGCTCTCTCAGCTGTTAAGTCTTTTAATGGAACTACCACAAGGAATCTGGAATAGTGGTCTACCATGATAAGAGCATAGGTGTAGCCTGATTTGTTGGGTGCGAGTTTGACATGATCTAAGACTACCAGTTGTTTGGTGATGATAGGATTGAGTGGTGCTTTCTGGCTGTTACAGTCTCTTCTTCTTAATGAGCATGGTCCACAATTTTTACACCATCTCTCTATGGAGGCTCTTATGCTGATCCAATAGAATCTTTCACGTAACAGTGTTTCCAGTTTTCTCCATCCAAAGTGTCCCGATCAGTCGTGGTACGCTTCCAATACCGTTTGGTCATCTCTCTTTGGAACCACCACTTGCCATACCATTTCATGTGTTCTTGGGTTGATATACCGTCTGCACAGTTGACCTTGATAGATGAATAACCTGCTTCTTTCTTTCCACAAGTGTTGGGCCTCTAGTGGAGCATTCTTTTCAAGTTTGGAATCCGGTTGGGTTATCAACTTCTTTACAAGGCTCAATGCCGGATCACTGTCTTGAGTCTCCTTCCATCCGTAGTGAGGCAACGGGTTTAGTTCCACAGTCTGACGGTTCTGGTAGATGCGATCTTCAGCAATTTTCCATTTTCTACTTTTATGGAAAGCTGGGAGTTCTATTTCCTCTAAGTCATCCTCTTCTTCTTCAATTCCTTGCAGATGTACTTGAAGGTTTCTGAGAGGGCATCAGCATTTGCGTTGTTGCGGCCTGCTCGATATTTGATAGTAAAGTCATAGTTCGATAGTCGAGCCATCCAGCATTGCTCCAGTGCACCAAGCTTCGAGCATCCAGATGTGTTAACCGGTTATTATCCGTGAAGACGGTAAACTTCGAAGCTGCGAGTTAATGCTTGAATCTTTCTGTTATAGCCCAGACCAAGGCCAGGAACTCCAACTTAAAAGAACTGTAGTTTTCTGGGTTCCTCTCGGTGGGTCGAAGTTTTCTGCTGGCATAGGCAATTACTCGCACTCTACTATCTTGAATCTGGGAAAGGACTGCTCCCAGGCCTACATTACTTGCGTCGGTGTAAAGGACGAATGTTAGGTTATAATTGGGGTAAGCCAGGATTTCCTCACCGGTTGGAGCTTGCTTCATTTGTTGGAAGAAATTTTCTTGCTCCTCTCCCCAGTCCAGTGGTGGCTCTGAAGATCTACTCTTTTTAGATTGGCCTACCAGAAGATCTTGTAAGGGCGCTGCCATCTTTGTGTAGCCCTTAACGAATCTTCTATAGTACCCAACCAAACCTAAGAACTGACGTACCTTGGTAACGGTGGTCGGCCTCTGCCAATCCTGGATTGCTGTTACTTTTTCCAGGTCTGGTGCTACTCTATCTGCGCTGACCACGTGTCCTAGGTATTGAACTTTAGGTTTCAGCAGGTGACATTTAGATGGTTTGAGCTTCATCTCGTACTTTGCTAAAGCCTCAAATACCTCTGCCAGGTGTTCCAGGTGTTCTTGGTAGGTTTTGGAAAACACGATGACGTCGTCCAGGTTTAAGAGTACTGTTTCGAAGTTCCAGTGTCCCAGGCAACTTTTCATGATTCTTTGAAACATTCCTGGTGCATTGCATAACCCGAATGGCATGCTGTTGAATTCGCATAGTCCCATTGGTGTTGTGAATGCAGTCTTCTCTCGGTCTTCTTCTGCAACGGAGACCTGCCAATACCCACTAGTGAGATCTAATGTGGAGAAATAATTAGCAGTCTTTAATGCAGCAAGAGACTCCTCTATTCGGGGTAATGGGTAAGCATCTCTGTGACTGATTTTATTGACCTCCCTGTAATCCACACACATCCTCATCGTGCCATCCTTCTTTCTAACTTGGACTAAAGGGGCTGCCCAGGGACTAATGCTATCTCTTATAACCCCGGCCTCCTTCATGAACCACAGCATCTCTTTGGCATGTTGGTAGTGACCTGGTGGAATGGGTCTGTGTCTCAACTTAATTGGGGGATGATCTCCTGTGGGTATGCGATGGTGTACCCCTTTAATCCTCCCAAAATCTAATGGATGCTTACTAAATATTTGCTCGAACTCCTGCGCTACCCGTAAACTCCGTGCTTCTGGTGAGAAGGGGTGGCATCAGTTCCTACGTGCAACTGCTGACACCACTCCTCCAGCTGTCCTCTGGAGTTGTTATCCTCTGCCTGGCTAGACGAGGCAACAGGTCCCACTGCCTGTATATTGTTGTTACAAACAGTATACAGCTTTGCTACAGTAGCATACTGTGGTAGCTTTGCTTCCTCTTCCCCATAATTTAATACACGGATTGGTACTATCTCTTGCGTACATCCACCACCACTCTGACTGTCAGTAGTGTAGGTCTGTGCTCTGAAAATACCGGCTCTACAACTGCCTGGTATTCCTGTCCTCTGTGACCTATCGCTGCTCGACATCATATCATCATCTCGCTTTTTAGTGGTAATACAATGGGAACCGGGTCTGTTACCTGCACACTGCCAATTTCTCCCCCAGAGAGATATACCTGTTGCTTGTGGATGAGGGCTCGGATCTCTCTTTGGATGACTCTTGTCCGTCCATAACCAGCAGTCTCAGCAATCTGTCGGAGTAAAAGCAACACTTCTCCAAAGCAGTTTTCAATGACATTTGTACCAATTACCATGTAGGGGTATATTTCATTAGGATTGTGTTCTACCACAAATAACCATTGGCCTTTTAATTCCTCCTCCGCAACTTTATTGCAGCTTCTCGGTACCCCACCTGTTTTTATGGTTGTCCATTAGCTGTAATAATATGAAAATTGGCGTTTGGGGGGTCAAGATCGTTATCAGACCAAAATTGTTTGTAAAGGATATGTGCGATCGTAGTGACCTGCGACCCGGTGTCCAATAGGGCCGACATGGGGATTCCTTCTAGCGTAATGTTGAGGTACGGACGGCCTCCCACGTACCAGTTACACCAGTCATTTGGGCCCACCTGCTCTACTCCTGAGGGGTTGGCCCTCGGGCCCAGGAATCTCGTGTTTAAAGGACATCCTCTTGCGAAGTGTCCTGGCTTGTTGCATTGCAGGCAGATGGGTTGTCCTGAAGAATCCGTGTAGTCCCCGGCTCTGCGTTGGAATGGTGCGTCGGTCCCCTGAACGGGCAACTTGTTGGTCCCCTCTACAGGCGACATGGGTCTACGTTGGAAAGGTGTGTTGGTCCCTTGCACGGGTGACTTGGTCTTCATCCATGGGACATCCTCAGGGCTATCAGCTAGTTGGGTTTTGCTTGGTGGTGCTCCAGGCATAGTTTGCATAAGCTTTAATACACAGTCCATGTTTTTGGTTAACTGCAGCACCTGGTTACGCATGTTATCATCTGCTACAGCTTGACTTTCTGCTTTTGCAGGTTCTGTAGAAACAGGTTTAAAGTCTATGGGAGAGGTATTAGCCTGCCAGGATTGGTTGCAGGTTCTGCAGGCACTGGATCTCTTAACATGGTTATAGCATGGTCTTTTAAGTCATTAAAGTTCACAGTTGGGTGATCCAATACCCACATATGTACCTGTTGGCGGTGGTAGTCTGACCTCATTCCCTCTGTAAACTGTTCTGCAAGCATTTTATCCTCTTCCAATACACTTGCCGGGTCTACTTGTTTAAGGACCGGAGTGCCTCTTGTAAACGAAGGGCATAGTCTCTGATGGTATCTTGTGGTCTCTGTTTATACTGGTAGAACAGCATTCTCAACTCAGACTGTGTGCGTTTTTCAAAGACAGTTTTTAGCTTATCAAACACTTTAGCAGCAGAGTCCATGTCAGCATCACTCCAGGACTCAACCTCTAGCTCCGCTGCTCGTGTTAATTGTCCCAGTACAATGGTGGTCCGCTGCTTTTCCATCATTATATACATGTCCAGCATTGCACACATCTGTTGCTTAAAGGGAACCTGTCACCTGGATCTAAGCCCCTACACTATCACTACCTATCCCTGCACCTTCCTAGCTGCTCCCTATCTATCCCTCTCTGAGCTAAATCCGCCCTATAAAACTGCAGAAAAATAACTTATAATTTACAGAAGTCCCTGAGGCTGGTGACTGAGAAGGCGGGCCCAGGCTCCATTCTGCCCCTCCTCGATGCAGCAGCAAACGCCCCGCTGGGCGGCGTTATTCTTTCTTCATCGCTGCCTCCTCCATTTGGAATCTCCCACCCGCTTTACACTGTAAGGTAGTGGTTAGGATCGGCACACAGTTCAGGTATTCACAGACCTCCAGGTTCCGGTGTAACAGGCCAGACTAACCCCTCGACCAGAATATACCCGGGGTTAAAGTGGCCTAGCCCAGATTATACCCCGGGTATATTCTGGCCTAGCCTAGTTTATACCCCGGGTATAAACTGGGCTAGCCCACAATATACCCCCCTGGGCCAGAATAAACCCTGGGTATATTCTGGCCTAGCCCAAACTATACCCCGGAGTATAAACAGGCCTAGGCCAGATTATAACTCTCCGTATACCACAGCAGCTGTAGATCAGGGCCCCAAGCCGTGCACAGGGCCCAAAGCAACGCATGAGCCCGAGGCAGCACAAAGTGGCCCCAGGCAGTGCTAAGGGCCTGAGGCAGCACACAGGGGCTCCAGGCTACACACAGGATCCCAGGCTACACACAGGGGCCCCATCCAGCATACAAGGGCTCCAGGCAGTGCACAGGGCCCCAGGCAGCACAAAGTGGCCCCAGGCAGCACAAAGTGGCCCCAGGCAGTAATAGGGCCCCAGGCTGCTCACAGGATCACAGGCTACACACAGGGGCCCCTTGTAGCATACAAGGGCCCCAGGCAGCACAAAGGGGCCCCAGGCAACATACAGAGGCCCCACACAGTACTAGGGGCCCCAGGCTACACACAGGATCCCAGGCTACACGCAGGGGCCCCATGCAGCATACAAGGGCCCCAGGCAGCACATTGGGGCCCCAGGCAACATACAGGGGCCCCAGGCAGTACTAGGGGCCCTAGGCTACACACAGAATCCCAAGCTACACACAGGGGCCCCATGCAGCATACAAGGGCCCCAGGCAGCACAAAGTGGCCCCAGGCAACATACAGGGGCCCCAGGCCACTTTGTGCTGCCTGGGGCCCCTGTGTGTAGCCTGGGATCCTGTGTGTAGCCTGGGATCCTGTGTGTAGCCTGGGGACCCTGTGTGCTGCCCGGGGCCCCTGTGTGCTGCCCGGGGCCCCCGTGTGCTGCCTGGGGCCCCTTTGTGCTGCCTGGGGCCCCTGTATGTAGCCTGGGATCCTTTGTGTAGCCTGGGGCCCATAGTACTGCCTGGGGCCCCTGTATATTGCCTGGGGCCATTTTGTGCTGCCTGGGGCCCTGTGCACTGCCTGGGGCCCTTGTATGCTGGCTGGGGCCCTTGTGTGTAGCCTGGGATCCTGTGTGCAGGCTGGGGCCCCTGTGTTCTGCCTAGGGCCCCCATGCGCTGCCTGGGGCCCCTAGCACTGCCTGGGGCCCCTGTATGTTGCGTAGGGCCACTTTCTGCTGCCTGGGGCCACTTTGTGCTGCCTCGGGCCCCCATGTGTTGCTTGGGGCTTTGTGCATGGCTTGGGGCCCTGATCTACAGCTGCTGTGGTATACGGAGGGGAATAATCTGGCCTAGGCCACTTTAACCCCGGGTATATTCTGGTCGGGGGTTTGTCTGGCCTGTTACACCAGGGCGCAGCCGAGTACAACCTCATACAATCCCAACAGCTGATATAGAAGCTCTGTACCTTCCCCAGGGTAGGCTGTGTTAGGTCAGCACACAACCTTTCTCTCCTCACCATCCGCTCATTAGCCTCATGAATGTCCACTCAGAGAGCTCACAGGCTGTGTTAAATCTTCACACAGCTCTCTACACAGCAGCTCCTGCTGCTATCCTGACACACTCCACCCCCTCCCCACAGCCCAGGGTAGGTCAAATCATCTCCTATTCACCCACACACCTGGGCATCAGTGCTTTCAATCAGCACTTAGCTCCAGTAACAGCTAACCCTGTGTGTGCTGCTACCGAGCAGAAGATGCAATCTCCCATATGCTGTGTCTCGGTCAGGGGACACATCGAGGTCGCATCACCACAACATGATAGGTGTAAAGCATAGATTCCAAATGGAGGAGGCGGCGATGAAGAAAGAATAACGCCGCCCAGTGGGGCGTGTGCTGCTGCATCGAGGAGGGCAGAATGGGAGCCTGGGCGGCTTCTCAGTCCCCAGCCTCAGGTACTTCTGTAAGTTAAAAGTTATTTTTCTGCTGTTTTATAGGGTGGATTTAGCTCAGAGAGGGATAGTTAGGGAGCAGCTAGGAAGATGCAGGAACAGGTAGTGATAGTGTAGGGGCTTAGATCCAGGTGACAGGTTCCCTTTATAGGCTGCTAAGGTATCAGGTTTGCCTTCATATGTTGGTAACTATTTGGCACCCGGTATATACAGCAAGTCTATTGGCATTATCTGGGCCACTGCTCCGGGTGCTGCGTTCGGGCATATCCCCTGTCAGGGACCTGTGCATCATTCGAATCACTCATGATGGGGCTCCCCTAGTTAATCGCTGCCAACCGGTGAAATGAAACGAACTTTCCCGGTCGTCGTCGGCTCTTCAGAGGGAGCGGAGCACCTCGGGTATTTCCGGAGCAGGGAGCTGTGCTTCGTTGATCTCTGGCAGAGTGAAGGGGCGGGGCTTATCTTCCCGCTCTTTTCTACCCACACTGTGGCGTAGCTCAATTTCTGTAATGGCAGACTGGTTTTACAGTCCATAAACGGTTAATAAAGTTCAGTTCTTGGCACACAGTACCCGGTTTTATTGGGCACGGGATCCTGTTCGTGATGCCAGGATTGAGGCGGTCGACAGGGTATGGGGTACTCGGGTACCGGGGCTGATGGCGGCTTGGATGGGGAATCACGGCTGGTCGATCCCCAGTCCCGTGCCCTGAACCCTCAATGGTGGGGAAAGGTGGGGGAATAAGGGGATTGTTAATGTGACGCCACCTATGGTACCTGGTAAGGGGTATACCAGCGCTGCAGCCGGCTGCTTAGGTGGTGGTGGGTGTAGCAGAGTGTGGTACAGCTCCCCACAGGTGGAGCTTTACCTCAGGGCAGCGGGGATGGATGAGGGGAGTAGTAGTTAAGTCTTTGCTGACACAGCAGTGAATTGCGGCGATTAGACAGGCACACAGACACACAGGTATTGTTGTTTCGGTACCTTTTACCGATACAGGGACGGCGTTAGGGAGGGGGCAGACTGGGCAGTTGCCCAGGGCCCCCACTTTCTTAGGGGCCCCCAAAGGAGCTGAACTGAAAATAGCAATAAAACAGTAAAAAAATAAAGAAATACACATAGTTGGTATCGCTGCGTTCGTAAGAATCTAAGCTATCCATGTACGAAGTAAATTGAACCAATTGGTAAATGGCGTAACGGAAAAAAAAATTAAAACGCCAGAATTGTGTTTTTTGGGCCACCACGCTGTTACAATACAATGCAATAAAAGGCGATGAAAAATGTTGTATCTGACTCAAAAGGGGATCAGTAAAAATGTCAGCTCAGGGCACATAAAGTAAGCCCTCACATAGCCCTGTATCTTCAAAAATTCAAAACATCATGGGTCTCGGAAAATGGCGAATAAAGCAAATTTATTTTAATTATTATTATTTTATTTTTTTTACAAATTTCTGTTTTTTTTATGATTGAAATAAAAATGTTCAGTATGTTCTTATTCTGACCTAGATAATCAACTTATGAAGTCAATTTTACCATATAGTTAACATGATAAATAAAAAACTAAAAAAAATGTGGAATTGCACTTTTTTTGCACTTTTATTTGCAATTTCAAAGCACTTGGAATTTCTTTCTCATTCTCCAGTACATTTTGTGGTAGAATGAATGATGTAATTCAATAGTACAACTCATCCCGCAAAAAATAAGCCCTCGTACGGCTATGTGGAAGGAGAAATAAAAAAGTTATGGCTCTTGGAAGAAATGGAGGGAAAAACAAAAACGAAAAATCGCTTAGTGGTAAAAATTATAAAATCCTTGTAATTGCCGTATAATAGCAGCAGGAACGCCCCCCGCAGGCTTCAGGCTTCACATTTTCATGATGGCTGTAATTAGAGTTAGGGGACCTCCTTAATTCCTACATTTGTAGACAGTTATCAAGCAGAACTTACAAGGCATTAAAGGGGATGTCCAGGATTACTAAAACATTACTACATTCTTTCAAAAACAGCGCCACCTCTGTGTACAGGTGGTATGTGGTATTACAGCATAGATCCATTCCCTTCAATTAAGATGAGGTGCAATATCACACACAACCTGGGGTGGCGCTGTTTTTGAAAGAAATCAGTCATGTTTATAGAATTCTGGATAACTCCTTTAAGATCAATATTTCCACTAGTGACCCCAGAACAACAAGATGTATTTTTTTTATAATATGAAGAATATAGCAGAATTTTGTTAAAGATGAAATTTAAGTAGATGATCTTATGGAAACATTCCTCTTACTGACTCTCCAGTTTGTAAAACCTATTTAATGAAACACTTGTAGGTAATTTTTAATCAATATAAGGAGTCCTGTGTTCACAATCCCCATCTCTTTGTCAGAGTATAAGAGGTTAGAAAGAGCGACTCTCCCTGGAGGAACCGTCCTGTATGACAGACAATGATGGGAATGGATTTGTGTGTCTATGTGTGTGTGCTCGGTGTATACGTGTAATATATAGTGTTTGCGTCACCAGGGCCGGCTCCAGGTTTTTGTGGGCCCCGGGCAAAACAGTGTCAGTGGGCCCCTTTAACACATACGATTAATGAATACAATATAGAAACTGAAGGCTATGTATAATATACAGGCTCCTGGGTGGGCTGTATATAGAACAGAAGCAGTGCAGGGCTGTAGATATAATATGGAGACTGCTGAACTGTATTTATAGTATGGAGACTGCCAGGCTGTATATATAATATAGGGACTGTGGGCTTTGTATGTATAATATATAGAGGCTGCGTGCTGTATATAGATTACTTGGAGGCTGTTCTGCGCTGTATATATATATATATATATATATATATATATATATATATAATATAGATAGAGAGAGCACAGTCTCCAAATGATATATATAACCTAGTACTGCCTCCACATACGCCCAGCAGCAGCCTCCAAATACACCCAGACTGGTGTTTACTGTATAGTGGTATTATTTAGTCATATAAGCTTATTATGAGGCTCACTGTATGGTTGTTTTATTCCATCAGTGTGATAGAAGTGACAATATGGTGATATAATCCTGTCACGGTATAAATGTAACATTAAGTCACCACCGTATGTTAGTAACAAAGGGGTTGTATGATGGCATTATTCAGTCATTGGAAACCATATTAATTAGTCACTGCACAGTGACTGTATGGCGGTATTAATCACTATAAGCAACGGTTCTCATTCACTGCACAGTGACTGTATGGCGGTATTAATCACTATAAGCAACGGTTCTCATTCACTGCACAGTGACTGTATGGCGGTATTAATCACTATAAGCAACGGTTCTCATTCACTGCACAGTGACTGTATGGCGGTATTAATCACTATAAGCAACGGTTCTCATTCACTGCACAGTGACTGTATGGTGGTATTAATCACTATAAGCAACGGTTCTCATTCACTGCACAGTGATTGTATGGTGGTATTAATCACTATAAGCAACGGTTCTCATTCACTGCACAGTGACTGTATGGCAGTATTAATCACTATAAGCAACGGTTCTCATTCACTGCACAGTGACTGTATGGCGGTATTAATCACTATAAGCAACGGTTCTCATTCACTGCACAGTGACTGTATGGTGGTATTAATCACTATAAGCAACGGTTCTCATTCACTGCACAGTGACTGTATGGCAGTATTAATCACTATAAGCAACGGTTCTCATTCACTGCACAGTGACTGTATGCGCGGTATTAATCACTATAAGCAACGTTCTCATTCACTGCACAGTGACTGTATGGCGGTATTAATCACTATAAGCAACGGTTCTCATTCACTGCACAGTGACTGTATGGGGTATTAATCACTATAAGCAACGGTTCTCATTCACTGCACAGTGACTGTATGGGTTTGTATTAATCACTATAAGCACGGTTCTCATTCACTGCAACAGTGACTGTATGGCGGTATTAATCACTATAAGCAACGGTTCTCATTCACTGCACAGTGACTGTATGGCGGTATTAATCACTATAAGCAACGGTTCTCATTCACTGCACAGTGACTGTATGGGGTATTAATCACTATAAGCAACGGTTCTCATTCACTGCACAGTGACTGTATGGCGTATTAATCACTATAAGCAACGGTTCTCATTCACTGCACAGTGACTGTATGGCGGTATTAATCACTATAAGCAACGGTTCTCATTCACTGCACAGTGACTGTATGGGGTATTAATCACTATAAGCAACGGTTCTCATTCACTGCACAGTGACTGTATGGCGGTATTAATCACTATAAGCAACGGTTCTCATTCACTGCACAGTGACTGTATGGCGGTATTAATCACTATAAAGCAACGGTTCTCTATCACTGCACAGTGACTGTATGGCGGTATTAATCACTATAAGCAACGGTTCTCATTCACTGCACAGTGACTGTATGGCGGTAATAATCACTATAAGCAACGGTTCTCATACACTGCACAGTGACTGTATGGCGGTATTAATCACTATAAGCAACGGTTCTCATTCACTGCACAAGTGACTGTATGGCGGTATTAATCACTATAAGCAACGGTTCTCATTCACTGCACAGTGACTGTATGGCGTATTAATCACTATAAGCAACGGTTCTCATTCACTGCACAGTGACTGTATGGCGGTATTAATCACTATAAGCAACGTTCTCATTCACTGCACAGTGACTGTATGGCGGTATTAATCACTATAAGCAACGGTTCTCATTCACTGCACAGTGACTGTATGGCGGTATTAATCACTATAAGCAACGGTTCTCATTCACTGCACAGTGACTGTATGGCGGTATTAATCACTATAAGCAACGGTTCTCATTCACTGCACAGTGACTGTATGGCGGTATTAATCACTATAAGCAACGGTTCTCATTCACTGCACAGTGACTGTATGGCGGTATTAATCACTATAAGCAACGGTTCTCATTCACTGCACAGTGACTGTATGGCGGTATTAATCACTATAAGCAACGGTTCTCATACACTGCACAGTGACTGTATGGCGGTATTAATCACTATAAGCATTCACTGCACAGTGACTGTATGGCGGTATTAATCACTATAAGCATTCACTGCACAGTGACTGTATGGCGGTATTAATCACTATAAGATTCACTGCACAGTGACTGTATGGCGGTATTAATCACTATAAGCATTCACTGCACAGTGACTGTATGGCGGTATTAATCACTATAAAGTCATTCACTGCACAGTGACTGTATGGCCGTATTAATCACTATAAGTCATTCACTGCACAGTGACTGTATGGCCGTATTAATCACTATAAGCAATGGTTCTCATTCACTGCACAGTGACTGTATGGCGGTATTAATCACTATAAGCAACGGATCTCATTCACTGCACAGTGACTGTATGGCGGTATTAATCACTATAAGCAACGGTTCTCATACACTGCACAGTGACTGTATGGCGGTATTAATCACTATAAGTCATTCACTGCACAGTGACTGTATGGTGGTATTAATCACTATAAGCAACAGTTCTCATTCACTGCACAGTGACTGTATGGCGGTATTAATCACTATAAGCAACGGTTCTCATTCACTGCACAGTGACTGTATGGTGGTATTAATCACTATAAGCAACGGTTCTCATTCACTGCACAGTGACTGTATGGCGGTATTAATCACTATAAGCAACGGTTCTCATACACTGCACAGTGACTGTATGGTGGTATTAATCACTATAAGCAACGGTTCTCATTCACTGCACAGTGACTGTATGGCGGTATTAATCACTATAAGCAACGGTTCTCATACACTGCACAGTGACTGTATGGCGGTATTAATCACTATAAGAAACGGTTCTCATTCACTGCACAGTGACTGTATGGCGGTATTAATCACTATAAGCAACGGTTCTCATTCACTGCACAGTGACTGTATGGCGGTATTAATCACTATAAGCAATGTTCTCATTCACTGCACAGTGACTGTATGGCGGTATTAATCACTATAAGCAACGGTTCTTATTCACTGCACAGTGACTGTATGGCGGTATTAATCACTATAAGCAATTGTTCTCATTCACTGCACAGTGACTGTATGGCGGTATTAATCACTATAAGCAATGGTTCTCATTCACTGCACAGTGACTGTATGGCGGTATTAATCACTATAAGCAACGGTTCTCATTCACTGCACAGTGACTGTATGGCGGTATTAATCACTATAAGCAACGGTTCTCATTCACTGCACAGTGACTGTATGGTGGTATTAATCACTATAAGCAACGGTTCTCATTCACTGCACAGTGACTGTATGGCGGTATTAATCACTATAAGCAACGGTTCTCATACACTGCACAGTGACTGTATGGCGGCATTAATCACTATAAGCAACGGTTCTCATTCACTGCACAGTGACTGTATGGCAGTATTAATCACTATAAGCAACGGTTCTCATTCACTGCACAGTGACTGTATGTCGGTATTAATCACTATAAGCAACGGTTCTCATTCACTGCACAGTGACTGTATGGCGGTATTAATCACTATAAGCAACGGTTCTCATTCACTGCACAGTGACTGTATGGCAGTATTAATCACTATAAGCAACGGTTCTCATACACTGCACAGTGACTGTATGGCGGTATTAATCACTATAAGCAACGGTTCTCATTCACTGCACAGTGACTGTATGGCGGTATTAATCACTATAAGCAACAGTTCTCATTCACTGCACAGTGACTGTATGGCAGTATTAATCACTATAAGCAACGGTTCTCATACACTGCACAGTGACTGTATGGCGGTATTAATCACTATAAGCATTCACTGCACAGTGACTGTATGGCGGTATTAATCACTATAAGCATTCACTGCACAGTGACTGTATGGCGGTATTAATCACTATAAGCATTCACTGCACAGTGACTGTATGGCGGTATTAATCACTATAAGCATTCACTGCACAGTGACTGTATGGCGGTATTAATCACTATAAGCATTCACTGCACAGTGACTGTATGGCGGTATTAATCACTATAAGCATTCACTGCACAGTGACTGTATGGCGGTATTAATCACTATAAGCATTCACTGCACAGTGACTGTATGGCCGTATTAATCACTATAAGCATTCACTGCACAGTGACTGTATGGCGGTATTAATCACTATAAGCAATGGTTCTCATTCACTGCACAGTGACTGTATGGCGGTATTAATCACTATAAGCAACGGTTCTCATACACTGCACAGTGACTGTATGGCGGTATTAATCACTATAAGCATTCACTGCACAGTGACTGTATGGTGGTATTAATCACTATAAGCAACAGTTCTCATTCACTGCACAGTGACTGTATGGCGGTATTAATCACTATAAGCAACGGTTCTCATTCACTGCACAGTGACTGTATGGTGGTATTAATCACTATAAGCAACGGTTCTCATTCACTGCACAGTGACTGTATGGCGGTATTAATCACTATAAGCAACGGTTCTCATACACTGCACAGTGACTGTATGGCGGTATTAATCACTATAAGCAACGGTTCTCATTCACTGCACAGTGACTGTATGGCGGTATTAATCACTATAAGCAACGGTTCTCATACACTGCACAGTGACTGTATGGCGGTATTAATCACTATAAGAAACGGTTCTCATTCACTGCACAGTGACTGTATGGCGGTATTAATCACTATAAGCAAGGTTCTCATTCACTGCACAGTGACTGTATGGCGGTATTAATCACTATAAGCAACGGTTCTCATTCACTGCACAGTGACTGTATGGTGGTATTAATCACTATAAGCAACGTTCTCATTCACTGCACAGTGACTGTATGGCGGTATTAATCACTATAAGCAACGGTTCTCATACACTGCACAGTGACTGTATGGCGGTCATTAATCACTATAAGCAACGGTTCTCATTCACCTGCACAGTGACTGTATGGCAGTATTAATCACTATAAGCAATCGGTTTCTCATTCACTGCACAGTGACTGTATGTCGGTATTAATCACTATAAGCAACGGTTCTCATTCACTGCACAGTGACTGTATGGCGGTATTAATCACTATAAGCAACGGTTCTCATTCACTGCACAGTGACTGTATGGCGTATTAATCACTATAAGCAACGGTTCTCATACACTGCACAGTGACTGTATGGCGGTATTAATCACTATAAGCATTCACTGCACAGTGACTGTATGGCGGTATTAATCACTATAAACGCCATTCACTGCACAGTGACTGTATGGCGGTATTAATCACTATACAACAGTTCTATCACTGCACAGTGACTGTATGGCGGTATTAATCACTATAAGCATTCATCCTGCACAGTGACTGTATGGCGGTATTAATCACTATAAGCAATGGTTCTCATTCACTGCACAGTGACTGTATGGCGGTATTAATCACTATAGCAACGGTTCTCATTCACTGCACAGTGACTGTATGGCGGTATTAATCACTATAAGCAACTGGTTCTCATACACTGCACAGTGACTGTATGGCGGTATTAATCACTATAAGCAACGGTTCTCATTCACTGCACAGTGACTGTATGGCGGTATTAATCACTATAAGCAAGGTTCTCATTCACTGCACAGTGACTGTATGGCGGTATTAATCACTATAAGCAACGGTTCTCATTCACTGCACAGTGACTGTATGGCGGTATTAATCACTATAAGCAACGGTTCTCATTCACTGCACAGTGACTGTATGGCGGTATTAATCACTATAAGCAACGGTTCTCATTCACTGCACAGTGACTGTATGGCGGTATTAATCACTATAAGCAACGGTTCTCATTCACTGCACAGTGACTGTATGGCGGTATTAATCACTATAAGCAACGGTTCTCATTCACTGCACAGTGACTGTATGGCGGTATTAATCACTATAAGCAACGGTTCTATTTCACTGCACAGTGACTGTATGGCGGTATTAATCACTATAAGCAACGGTTCTCATTCACTGCACAGTGACTGTATGGCGGTATTAATCACTATAAGCAATGGTTCTCATTCACTGCACAGTGACTGTATGGCGGTATTAATCATATAAGCAATGGTTCTCATTCACTGCACAGTGACTGTATGGCGGTATTAATCACTATAAGCAACGGTTCTCATTCACTGCACAGTGACTGTATGGCGGTATTAATCACTATAAGCAACGGTTCTCATTCACTGCACAGTGACTGTATGGCGGTATTAATCACTATAAGCAACGTTCTCATTCACTGCACAGTGACTGTATGGCGGCATTAATCACTATAAGCAACGGTTCTCATTCACTGCACAGTGACTGTATGGCAGTATTAATCACTATAAGCAAGGTTCTCATTCACTGCACAGTGACTGTATGCGGTATTAATCACTATAAGCAACGGTTCTCATTCACTGCACAGTGACTGTATGGCGGTATTAATCACTATAAGCAACAGTTCTCATTCACTGCACAGTGACTGTATGGCAGTATTAATCACTATAAGCAACGGTTCTCATACACTGCACAGTGACTGTATGGCGGTATTAATCACTATAAGCATTCATGCACATGACTGTATGGCGTATTAATCACATAACATTCACGCACAGTGACTGTATGGCGGTATTAATCACTATAAGCATTCACTGCACAGTGACTGTATGGCGGTATTAATCACTATAAAGCATTCACTGCACAGTGACTGTATGGCGGTATTAATCACTATAAGCAATGGTTCTCATTCACTGCACAGTGACTGTATGGCGTATTAATCACTATGAGCAAGGTTCTCATTCACTGCACAGTGACTGTATGGCGGTATTAATCACTATAAGCAACGTCTCATACACTGCACAGTGACTGTATGGCGGTATTAATCACTATAAGCATTCACTGCACAGTGACTGTATGGTGGTATTAATCACTATAAGCAACGGTTCTATTCACTGCACAGTGACTGTATGGCGGTATTAATCACTATAAGCAACGGTTCTCATTCACTGCACAGTGATTGTATGGTGGTATTAATCACTATAAGCAACGGTTCTCATTCACTGCACAGTGACTGTATGGCGGTATTAATCACTATAAGCAACGGTTCTCATACACTGCACAGTGACTGTATGGCGGTATTAATCACTATAAGCAACGGTTCTCATTCACTGCACAGTGACTGTATGGCGGTATTAATCACTATAAGCAATGGTTCTCATTACACTGCACAGTGACTGTATGGCGGTATTAATCACTATAAGCAACGGTTCTCATTCACTGCACAGTGACTGTATGGCGGTATTAATCACTATAAGCAACGGTTCTCATTCACTGCACAGTGACTGTATGGCGGTATTAATCACTATAAGCACGGTTCTCATTCACTGCACAGTGACTGTATGGCGGTATTAATCACTATAAGCAACGGTTCTCATTCACTGCACAGTGACTGTATGGCGGTATTAATCACTATAAGCAACGGTTCTCATTCACTGCACAGTGACTGTATGGCGGTATTAATCACTATAAGCAACGGTTCTCATTCACTGCACAGTGACTGTATGGCGGTATTAATCACTATAAGCAACGGTTCTCATTCACTGCACAGTGACTGTATGGCGGTATTAATCACTATAAGCAACGGTTCTCATTCACTGCACAGTGACTGTATGGCGGTATTAATCACTATAAGCAACGGTTCTCATACACTGCACAGTGACTGTATGGCGGTATTAATCACTATAAGCAACGGTTCTCATTCACTGCACAGTGACTGTATGGCGGTATTAATCACTATAAGCAACGGTTCTCATTCACTGCACAGTGACTGTATGGCGGTATTAATCACTATAAGCAACGGTTCTCATTCACTGCACAGTGACTGTATGGCGGAATTAATCACTATAAGCAACGGTTCTCATACACTGCACAGTGACTGTATGGCGGTATTAATCACTATAAGCAACGGTTCTCATTCACTGCACAGTGACTGTATGACGGTATTAATCACTATAAGCATTCACTGCACAGTGACTGTATAGCAGTACCATTCAATCACTGTCCCCTGCGTACATTTGCCCCCAGACAGGGGGCCCCTGCGTACCATTGCCCCCAGACAGGGGGCCCCTGCGTACCATTGCCCCCAGACAGGGGGCCCCTGCATACCATTGCCCCCAGACAGGGGGCCTCTGCATTCCATTGCCCCCAGACAGGGGGCCTCTGCATACCATTGCCCCCAGACAGGGGGCCCCTGCATACCATTGCCCCCAGACAGGGGGCCACTGCATACCATTGCCCCCAGACAGGGGGCCCCTGCATACCATTGCCCCCAGACAGGGGGCCTCTGCATACCATTGCCCCCAGACAGGGGGCCACTGCATACCATTGCCCCCAGACAGGGGGCCCCTGCATACCATTGCCCCCAGACAGGGGGCCCCTGCATACCATTGCCCCCAGACAGGGGTCCCCTGAGTGCTGTCCCAACCCCTCACGCACCCTCTCTCCCAACTAACCTGAGCAGCAGCTGGCAAAGGCTGATTGCAGCGTCTGACTGTAGTTTGTAGCAGCAGCTCTCTTTCTCCCGCACCATTGCGGTGCAGGAAGTAAACATGCTGCTGATGCTGCTCATGTTAGGAGGGAGAGAGGGTATGGGGGCAGGGGCCAGCGCTCAGGAGCCCCTGCAAGGTGAAAAGTACACAGCACCCAGGGGGACCTACATGGACTCCACGGACCCCAGCAAGCAGCCAATCAGCCATACTCACTTGTAGTCTGAGGAGGATGGGTGAATACTCGTCTTCCTCCTCTTCTATGCGGCGCATTCCACACTGTGGACCGCAAAAGGAAGAGGAAGTAAAGGGCGGGGGCGCCTCTTCTATGCGTTCCACAATGTGGACTGCAAAAAAAAAACGGAAGTGATGGGCTGGAAGCGGGGACGGAGCAGGGGCTGGCAGCGGCGGCCTCAGAGTTGACTAATGCACTGTACCGCGCCGGTAAAAAAAGAACACCGGCGCGATGCGGGCGGGCGGCGGTGGGCCCCTGAGTCATGCTGGGGCCCCGGCACTTGCCCGGGTACGCCGGGTGCTGACGCCGGCCCTGTGCGTCACATACCGTGTGTGTCTATCTGTGTGTGCTCGGTGTATACGTGTGTGTCTATGTGTGAGTGGTCGGTGTATACATGTAATATCTTGTGTTAGCGTCACATACCGTGTGTGTCTATCTGTGTGTGCTCGGTGTATACGTGTGTGTCTATGTGTGAGTGGTCGGTGTATACATGTAATATATTGTGTTTGCGTCACATACTGTGTGTGTCTGTGTGAGTGGTGGGTGTATACATGTAATATATTGTGTTTGCGTCACATACTGGGGTGTGTCTGTGTGAGTGGTCGGTGTATACATGTAATATATTGTGTTTGCGTCACATACTGTGTGTGTTTGTGTGAGTGGTCGGTGTATACATGTAATATATTGTGTTTGCATCACATACTGTGTGTGTTTGTGTGAGTGGTCAGTGTATACGTGTAATATATTGTGTTTGTGTCACATACTGTGTGTGTCTGTGTGAGTGGTCAGTGTATACATGTAATATATTGTGTTTGCGTCACATACTGTGTGTGTCTGTGTGAGTGGTCGGTTTATACGTGTAATGTATAGTGTTTGCGTCACATACTGTGTGTGTCTGTATGTATGCTCTGTGTATATGTGTAATATATAGTGTTTGTGTCACATAACGTGTGTTTTGTGTATGTAACATCCACATTTATAAACCCCAGCAGCACAGACGAGAGTTCCTAGGTGTAAACATGTCGGCAATCTCCCAACAAATGAGCAAAATGCGGCTCATCATCAGGTGATTGAATTTTTTATGGAGGAACAAAAATCCTTGCTCTCGACAGCACATAGCCGGCTGCAAACTGCAGAAGTGCTGCCGATAACATGATCCTGTAGAGGACAGATTGCTCCACCGGTGATTGTTCTGCACCCATCATTCTTCATCATCCTGTGTAAAAAGTCTGGAAACAAGCGCTGAATGATTTGAATATTATAAATCGCACTCATTCACCAGTCTAAATTCAGCGCTTGTGAGGCGCCCCTGTAGCTAGGCGCCACAGGGTAGTATTGCACTTGAATATGATGTGTTTTCTTTTCCCTGTAAAGTCATCAGTTCGGGGTTCACTTTATGGAGTCTGTTTTACACCCACCTAGGACCACACCACTTAGAATAGGGAGAACCGGTAATTTAGTAAGTCCCATATGGGTGGGGGTGGAGCCTAGGACAGGGTAGTGGGAGGAAAGCTTAGTTTACCTCAGACAGGGCTGGGAAGGCAGGCAGAGAGGTCAGGCAGGAGGGAGCCCCATCTCTAAGTGGGGGCCTAGGACAGAAAGCAATGGGCCAGGACTTGTTGGAGCCAGCTGGTCACGTTGGGGAAGCATCGGCAGTGCGGGTAGCCAAAGTAGTCAGGTGTTCATCCCTGGCTATAGACCGACGAGCTGCGGGCCCACACTAAACAGGTTGCCATACGCACCACAAGGTACCTCGCCCCTCAGGACCACAATAGATCCAGAACCGCTGGGGTAACGGCCCGAATACCAATGTTGGGGGAGTGACGTTTCTCCTCTTAAATCTGGGAAAGGATAACTGTGCCTCACCGAGGGAGATCAGGGGACTGGCGGGAGAGCTCTGCGAGGGTGGAGAATAAGGAAGATAAGTTAACCCAGAAAGCCAGAGAAGGAAGGACATCTAGAGACTCCATAACAGAGAACCTGGAACTGGTGACTGACCCCCCCGGTAAACCGGACTGTACTGTATACCATCACCATCTGCTGGTACTCATTAAAGTGGAGTAAAGTTGAATTGGACTCTGTCTTCCTTATTGTGGTGCCCGGAGGGCTCAGCATCATCAGCAGCTCAGCAGAGGAGTAAGAACTGCAGCACCAACTCCTACTACTACTCCCCTCATCTTTCCCACCTCCATCACTGCTGCCCTGAGGGAATATCTCCACCTGTAGGGAGCTGTCCCACACTCTGCTGCCCCCACCATCACCTCAGCGGCCGGCTGGCAGCGCCGGTACCAATTTACCGGGAACTACAGGTGGTGTCACGATCCCCTGTAAATACTCCCTTCTCCCCCATCATCAACATCTACTTCAAATGATCACCAGGGCACCGAACCGGGATCTAGACTACCCGTGACTTCCCACAAAGCCATCAGTCCCGGTGTCCGAGTACCCCATAGCCCTGGCTGCATCACTTGTACATGTAACCTAAATGTCTGAGTGTGACGGTGCACTATGTGAGCATTTAGGGCCCCACTTTAACCTTTTGCCCAGGGCCCCACTTTGCCTAAAACCGGCCCTGTACTGATAACAGGGTAACATGTACAGTCCAGAGAAGTAACCAGGTCCCCGGTGCAACTTGGGACTTCCACCTTAGAAAGCCTCCTCTGTTTTTGTGCTCTGTGGTGTGGGGCAAGTCCTGCCTGAGCCTGAACCCACTGCTTCTTCTCCCTCTCTGGGCTTTGCTCTAAACTGACGATGAGGTCCTTTTGCGGGGTTCCTGTATCTCCTATGGCCCCTGTTCCCGTGCTTGGTCAGTTTTAGCATCTCTTACTTGCTCTCCCCAGGGCTGAACTCCTCCTGAGTCTTCCAGGCTTTTGCTGTAGCACTAAATGCTGGCAGCGTCGGACTCCGGTGTCCGGGTGTACTAAAGGGCTGTAGTACCAGCTCCCTTTTCTTAGTTCCCTTCTTTCTCCTCTTGCCTCCGACCCTTTCTCTAGGGTGCAGACAGCGGTCAGTGGTCCCTGGTCCTGGGCCTGGATCTCTCCCAGTGACCATCTCCTCCGTCTCCTCTCTCTTCCCTCTCACTGCAGACTCTAAACTGACTTCTGGGACTAACTAACTCCTCCCCTTAGGCCTGGATGTTCTTAAAGGGGAACTAACTTAATGCAGCCAGTAGAGCTTTCCCTTCAGGTCTGGGGTGGAAGGTGTGCTGTGCTGTGCGTACCAAGGTATAATTCCCTCCTAGCACTGGTGGATCCTGTTGCAATCCCCCGCAGGGGTGCCACACATGCATGTTTTCAGGTTTTCCATAGCAATCCACATGTGGTTATATAATCAACTGCACAGGTGATGATTCCAACACCTTGTGCAATGCTAAGGAAATCATGAGTACACACACTGTTTGAAGTCCTTGAGGATTGGAGTTGTCCAGTCCTGTTCAGAGGAGTGTGGGTAGAGGGTGGGCCATTTATATGGATGCACCTTAACTAAGTGGGAATGGTAGGTGATATCAACTACCTGTTTGTGGCACATTAGTATAAGGGAGAGGGAAAACTTTTCCAGCGCCATTGCTGGGATGTTCCTGGCTCGTGCTTTGGCCAGGAGGTTCTCTTGTTCCTGGGCCCACCAGCGCTCTCGGCGGCAGTGTCTCTCTGCCTGTTCAGCCTGGAGACGCTGAAAAGTGAAATCTGATTGCTCTGGGGCTGGAGCTGAAGCACAGTCCCGCACATCAGGCAAGGCGGCTGCACCAAACCATTAAACCGGTCGGCTCTGCAGATCTCCCACCACAAAGCGTGGGGTTCCAATGTCCCGACCGCCTCTGAGGTTTCAGCCTCATCCTCTTTGGGCTCGTCCTCCTCCTCAATGGGATCCTCATAGCTGGTCAGCTCCTTTGCATCTGGCTCCACCATCACTGCAGGCATCACAGCCGGGACCTCTAAGGCATCTGCCTCGGGCATGTCAGGCATCACTGGGACTTCCAACTCAGCTTCAGTCGGCTTACCTGATGTGGAGATCCTTTTCTGCCCAAGTGTATTTGTCGCAACCAAGCCACACAAACATGAGACGTGTGAGGTCCTGCTCAAGGATGTCACAGGCCAACATACCTGGGTGACTCTGGAGCCATAATTTGACCCAGGGGCACCATGTGGACAGAAACAATTGTGTTGTGCTGATCAGAGCAGAGAAAGAACACCCTCAATCTACTAACAGATTAATAGCGGTTTC
This sequence comes from Allobates femoralis, assembly GCA_033576535.1. Taxonomy (NCBI): domain Eukaryota; kingdom Metazoa; phylum Chordata; class Amphibia; order Anura; family Aromobatidae; genus Allobates; species Allobates femoralis. The sequence goes on along the minus strand of JARQOC010000009.1, from coordinate 110,610,047 downwards.
CAGGAATGTACTTCCCACAGTGTCATACATCTACAGGAAATGTCATGAAGGGATTTTTAATTACCATTGTAGGACGTGTGCAGTTCAACGTTTATGTAACATTCATCATTTTATGTTTTACCATCTGGAGTTCAATTTTAAAGGGAACCTGACCTCTACAAATGACCCCCAAGCCTGTTGTAACCTGTCCCTGCACCATAGTAATCTATTCTAGGCATCCCTTTCTGTCACTAAAGCGCTATGTGAAAGTTTATAAAAGTAGTTTATTCACCTTTTGTTCTGCAGCTTCACATTACATGTGAAGCCCCAAAAGGTGGGCTTATGTGGCTCTCCCACCGGCGGCGTGTTAATTATGCACGCCCATATGGGCGTGCTATAGGGCAGAGATTGTGCTTGTGCTACCAAGGGGGTGGTACAGGCGATATGATGCGATTTTTGTCATATCGCCTTTACCGCTTCCTTGCATACCTGTCTGAGCTCATAATGTAATGTGAAAGGTAAAAAAAGTTATTTATACACTTGAGGCCATGTCACACAGTTCAATTTCAAACACAATATCATCAGAAAAGTCACGTGATTGAGATTGTTTGAACAATTTCACAATATCGCTTGTGCAGTGTAACAAGGATAGATCTCAATTGCGATTTCAAATTTAGCAATGCACTAGCGATCAAGCGCACAACCCAGCTATCTACAAAAGCCATTGTCAGGAATAGGCAAAATCATCCTGTAGATTGTTAGTGCAGCGTCACATGGCACGATGCTGTAGATCGCTCAAACGATTATTGCTTGATTTGTGCTCCTGCTCACAAATCTGCAATCAAACAATCAAGCGATTTTTCAATGAAATATCGCACAAACGATATCGCCTAAGCGATCAAAAAGGCAGACCGCTTAAGCGATATTGTTCACAAGATTGATGCGTGTGATGTAGGCATTACATTTCCTTATGTAATGAGGCAGTCAGTCTCCAGCTTGGAGGACATAGACTGTTTGGCATGTTAATAGTTAACATTTTAGCCTTATATTAGATAGAACATGTTGGGAGACCTGATGTGATGTCATAACCATGTGACTACAATAGGCGGAGCTAAGTCCCTATAACATAATATGAGTTTGCTCACTTAGCTCCGCCCACTATGGTCACATGATCATTACATCACACAGGTCCTTTAGCCATGCAAGTTAGTAGTGAGTTACCTATTATCCTGCCAGACAGTCTCCCTCCTGCAAGGTGTAGACTGAAATGTAAATATATAAATGCTTTTTTTCACCTTTCACATTACACTCTGAGCTCAAACAGGGATGATTAGAATAGTACTATGAAGCTGCAGGTACAGATAGTGATAACTGTGGGGGCATAAACCACCTGACAGGTTCCCTTTAATATCCTTTTCCTCTTTTTTGAGGGATTTTTTTCGGTGGCAGTGGAGACCCTTGGCTATGAACTCTGGTCAGTGGCATCACAGTGTGTCCCAGAAGCTGCAGTGAGTTGTCGTGTTTCCATCAGTGCAGCTTCTAGATGTAGCAGAGCTAGGATCATGAAGGGACATCATGTGGATTATTTTGGATCTGTAGGGATGCTTTTTAGGGCTAATAAAAGTGTATTTATTATTTCAAATAAAGGATTTTTCTGCATTTGTGTTTATTTCTTTTAACTCACACAATGGTAACGGGGAAGGTTACATAGACTCCTACCCATTAATAACATGGCATTTGGTGGCTTATAGCTCTGGTTCAGTGGCGCACCCAAGGGGGGGGGATCTACGTGTCTGGACACCCCCCCCTTTGGACGGCCCTACCATAGAGGCACAACAAATATGACCGTTTTCGTGCAGTATTAAGCATTAATTAGGTATTCAAATTTACAAAAATCGCTTGGCTTTTAGGGGGGCTTCGCTCCCCCAAACCCCCCCACCGGGGGCTTTGCCCCTCGGAACCCCGGTGGGGGGTGACACCCCCTTTCAGGGCCGGTGTGTGTTTCTTGGACCCCTACCTTGGGAAATTTCTGGGTGCGCCACTGCTCTGGTTCACCCCATCACTAAATATTACTGTAAATCCAGCGTGCTGATTTTTTCTGCTATGCTAACAGTTTGCTGAATTTTATATTTTTTTACTCTACAATGATTACAAAGTATTTATCTATTCTGAATTTTTGAAATTTAATTTCCATCAATTTCAGCTTAATATGTTTCAGGTGTATTCACTGGCAGACACAGACTGAAAAGGGCCCCTCTGCAAGAACAGTGAGGGTGGTTTCACACTGCGGTCAGGTCCAGTCCGGGGCTGGCTAGCAAGCTAGCTGCGGTCCTGACCTATCAGCAGCGGGAGCTGCGAGCGGCTGCACACCGGATTGGAGGGCATATTAGCCCTCCAGTTCTGTGTGCTGATCCAGTCCGGGGCTGTCAGGTTCATCCCTGACAGCCCCGGACTGGACCTGACCGCAGTGTGAAGCCGGCCTAAGTGGGCCCTTTTCCATTCCCATAGCTCATCATATTGCACAATCTCGCCTGCTATGGAGATGTATATGGGCCTCCTTCCCTCTTGGGGGCCCCTGTGTGGCTGCACAGGCTGTACCAATGTGCAACGTCCCTCAGTTTATTAACCCATTATATTGTCTTGTTATTGTTTAGGTGTATATTTAGTATTTATTCCTGTGATACAGACTTGCCGAATAAATTGAATGTGTTTTATACTTAAACAGTGAATTTTGCAAAGAAGAAAATGTAGGATTAATATTTTTTTTTCTATTTCCATTTTCCTTAAAATATTTAACATATTTTTTGATACATCATATATATACCTCAAAATGGTGACAATGAAAACCAGAAGTCATGATTATGACTTGTTCAGTGAAACATTTAAACTAGAGAGTGGTTTCCATTTTTCATATCATACTTTCCATGGTGGCAGTTCTGCTTCTTGATTTTATGGAATTTTCTAATAAAAAAGATCTTTTATCAAGAATTTTGGTGCAGGATCTACTTTTTGTTTTCTTGAATGAAAAGCTGAAAAAAATTGATGGAAAAATACCTACATCAGATTGTGACTACTATGGTAGTGAGTGTGCTTATGCAAATATATTAAGTACACATATAATATAAAATATTGCACACTAAAACCAATATAAAAATGTTTGTTTTTAATCAACAAGCTATGTCTATCCATGGACTTTTACTGTCACTATCTTTTGGAAATCGTGTAATGCAGATGCCTCACACGTAGTGATGAGTGAGTATACTCATTACTACTCGCTACTCGCACGAATAGTATGTTATTTGCGATACTCGTTACTTGGAGCGTTTTTTGGATTTTACTTGTGATATTCGAGTGAGCTGAAACGCATGCTTCCTAACTGATTTTCAGCCAATAAACATGCTGGGATTGCTTGCCAGTCATAGTAATGCCATATTAATCTTTGATAATGGCAGTACTGTGATTGGCAGGCGCAGTATAACTTAAGAAAAACAAGACGCTCAAACCGAATAGCGATGAGGTCAGGGGGGAGCAGTAAAAAGTCAGAGATGGATGAAAATGTGCTAAAACTGCATGGGAACAGTATACAGATATAATGCATACTGTTCTGCCATACAGCTGTCTGCTCTGAGTGACAAAACCTAGTTAAGATAGAAGAGCAGGTAGATCAGGCTTACCAGATTCCTGCTGCTGCTTCCGGGCCAGCTCAGTCTCCTGCTCCTGCTGAATCACATCCAGGGCTACTTGCATATTCACTGCACTGTCAGGCAAATAGCCAATCACAGACCCTCACACTATGAGAGCACCTCTGTGATTGGCTGTTGCAGTCAAAGTGCATTTCCCCAATCTGGATGGTTATTCTGCTTTGTTGCCAACAAACCTGCCATCATAGGGTGTTTTATTAAAAAAAAAAAACACAGAGACACTTATTGACTCTATCTTTATTACTCCATCCACACTCTTGTACCCTTCCGTGATCCTCTTCCTCTCTTCCTGAATAAACTAAGCTCTGCTACATCAGACACCACGGGGGGGGGGGGAAGGGGGTTGGGGGGATTAACACACCCGCTCCCATGTGCTCTGATCACTGAAAGACAGCGCTGAGACCTGCGGTATAGTAAGCATTGAGGTCATAGCATGGGGAGGCATAAAACAATGGCACTCACCCCGTTGAGAATACCAGCCCTCAGCTGCCTAGTCTTATGTTGGCTGGCAATTAAAAATAGGACGGTGCCCACGCATTTGTTTTGCCAGCCAATGTAAAACTACACAGCTGGGGGCGGCAGCTTGCAATTGCCTACTTTCACTGGGCTAGACTTAAAAATACTGCGAGGCCCCACGTGTTTTTTTTAATTATTTATTTAATACCCTTTGATGGCAGATTGGTTGCCATATGTGGCGCCCTACTCACGCAGTTAGCCACAGACTTCTCTAATGCACAGTTGGGTTTCCACAGCAGGTACCTACTACATGCAACATCTTCCACCCCGGCACAGTAGGGGGAGCTCAACTTGCTGACCTTAGGCAAGATCCCCTATAAATACTGCTGCAGGGGGAGGAGTTAGTCAGAGTGTGCAGACGCTAGGAGAGCTGCGAAGACGTCCTGATGGTCTGTGCTACGTTTAGGCCCGAACCAGTGACCCGGAGTGGCCCTTCTGATGTCCCACAAGCCTAAGTGGGGACAGAAGGCAAGGAGCAGACAGCCTAAAGGGAGTGAGGAGCTAGTGGGAGTTTGCCCTAAGACGTACCGGACATCAGGGATACGCACCTGTGGGATCCTTCAGGACTACAGAAAACCCTGTCACACCAGAGGAGGCTTCAGCCATCTGGTCCCCCTGTGGGTCAAAGAGAGGGAGCCAGACACAGCAGTGCACCACCACAGTGATCAGAAAGGGTAACACGTGGACCGCACAGGAGAAGACATCTTTACCTGCCGTAACAACAGTAAAAGGTAAAAGAGACTTTTGCAGTGTGCGTGTGTCATTCCTCTCCGCTCCCGATGCCCCCTCATAGACTGCTCCAACACTCCCCATCCTGCTTACAGCTCTACTCCAAGCTGTCCCTTCACACAACACTGCCCCGGAGGACTTTGCCAACTAGCCGCATTACCATCTACCTCCGGCGGACTGTGGCAGCGCTGGTGACTCCTCACCATTAACTACAGATGGCGTCACGACAACTGTAAATATAATCCCCTGTAAATAATTCCCCTTTTTCAAAGAAGTCCTCAGGCCACGGGATCAGGCGCGGCCACCACTCACCTTGACACAGGAACGTTAACCTCTTGGAGCCTGATACCCGAGTACCCCAAAGTCTGGGGCTCGACGTATCTTTTCTGGTGATCACAAACAGGATTCCGTGCCCGGTATTACCGGGTACTGTGTGACGTATTTTTGACTGTATTGAGTGACTGTTTAAACTACGCCGCCATTACATCGCCGGAGAGCGGGAAGAAAGGGGACGTGCCGGCCCGTAGAGCGTGAAACTGAATCCCGCCCCCCACTCAGCCGAGCATTCCCGAGTGCCGTGGCCTAGTCCGGAAACTCCCGAACTGTTTAACTCTTTAAGAACTGGCTGTAATTCACTAGGGGGGTCTCCAACATGTCAACCTCCTCCAGCGACGACGAAGGCACGCTCACTGACCCTAAGAATTACCCAGAAGCCACGATGGCTGGCTCCAGTAGCACTGCCAGCGCCACCGGCGCATCGGGTGCACTCGCCCCAATAATGCCGATGTCACTCCAATACATCCCGAGGGCCAAGTGGTTGCCCCAGTATGACGGACGCCCTGATACATTGGATGTTTTCAAGCGAAAAATCAATAGCGTCCTGGATATGTATGCGATGACCGGCCAACAACGCGCTGCTGTGGTTCTCGGACAGTTAACTGGCGCAGCAGAGAAAGAAAGTGCGTCCTGGTCTGTCGCTGAACACAGATCAGCCACCGCCATATTTAACAAACTGGGAGCTACCTTCGAGGAGTGCAATGAAGCTGATATACGCATGCGCTTTCATCACTGCTACCAGTAGCCGGGGACGATAGGGAGAGCTTATGCCTGGCATCTGGAGAAAGCATTGTGCGCCCTTAAACATGTCAGCCCCGCCAGTGTACCCGGCGAAAATAAGTTCCTGATTGAACAATTCACTCTGGGACTGCTATCCTCCGAGGACAGTAAGACTGTACGTTGGTGGTCATTAAGCAATCCTGAAGCTGACTTTTATACCCTGAAGGAGATGGCCATCAAAGAGTTATGACCGGTAGAAACCCATGAAACTGCTATTAAACGGTGGTGCAGTGGTGAGGTGCGGACTACCTCAAAACCATTATGATCCCTAAATCATACTGAGTACTAATGTTGTTAGCAATTGCATGGAGGAAGTCTTGTCTTTGCTTCAACAGATTGCAGACACTGCCAGACCTGGTCAGAGGGAGGTGCCCCTGCAAAAGGAGCAAAAAAAGACTATCATAAAAAAAACACGTTATCAGGCATCAAAAGCAACCACTACCTCCTTCCCTACATATCTCCTAGCCAGTTACCCACATCCTAGCAGACTCAGCACATATGGCCACCCACATAGATATTTTGCAACATTGAATGGTCACAAAAAGAAATTACACTGCCTCACCACAACACCTGCTATCACTACACCCAAAGTCCTCCTCCACAACTATATCTCCATTGTCCAAAATTAAGACATCATTATCATACCCCCATATAGCTGCCCATTATGTATGTGTACTACCACAAGGCCTACAAAAATGAAATGGTCAACCACACAGACAGATGCTTGTTAACAATTAAATACAAGAACATGCTAAACGTACCAGAGACATGTGCTACTGACAAATCATCATCCAACGCAGCTGACAATCGCATATTCATCGTGTCCAACACACATCCCTGTTGTGTTGATAAAGCTGGATCTTCACAGGCAGACATTCCCAAGCCACATGGGCTACTCCACATCTCAGTATCGCCAGAATAATTCCCTTATGTCTGTAAAGGCCAGTACTATGTGGCCACATTTCATATGTTCCACTAAACTAACCACAGAGCCCTCCTTGGGACATGATCCTGTATGGTGAAGGCAAAATGGATTGTCAATTAGGAGGATGTTTTGTGGCAAGGAAAGCCATCCATCCATTTTGCGGCACACAATAGCTCCATCAAACACATCATTACAAACTACATACACCAGGACTTGGGCGTCTGCTACACTACACAAGAACGATCCGTAATGCAAAGATGTATCAAACGCTATATACAGCCATGTCAAAGATCACGTCTGAATATCAGTACCTACTTAATGACTCTGGGCAGCAAGCGTGCTGTAGCTCTGTCGTTAGCGTTTTTTTATGTGGTAACCATCCAATCACAGAGTATCTGCGTCATCTACTTGACGTAGCCACCTGGGCGTTGCCACCTGTAACTACTGATTAAGCGCCTGTGCTGCTTTGTGATTGGTTATGTTGTGTATAAAATTGTGGCCAGATGGTCCGCCACCCATGCTCCTACTTCAATGTGCATTGTTCTAGTAGTGTCTCATCACCAGAACTCTGCTGGACAGACGGTAAGTCGTTGAATATGCTATTGTGCTTCTCATGTATGGTCTATTATTGTCTGCTTCCGAGCCATATTTTGCGACAAGTATGGGCGGGTTCTGTTGAGCTTCATGTAGCGTCATGTAGATGTGTGATTTGTGATGACTACTCATCGTTAACCCCCTGTGTCCTGTTTCACACATAATGATCCTTGCCACCAATGACATGACAATGTGTCCTACATCACTACATCGTTACATAAATATGTGTTGAGGTCATTCCTGTTTGTACATTTTGTGTGGTACGCCATGTGTGCCATTTCAACATGATACATCTTTGTAAATTTGCCTGGCCAGGCCCAAACCACATATGCCCCGTGTGATGTGCAGCATGTCAGATCTGTGTACACATATAAAGCCCATTAATGCTTTTGCATACATAAGCTAACTACCAGACCATCTGTCATTGCTAGTGCTGGACATGGATTGGCCACAAAGAGTAGGGTGTGACCTGATATGTACATGTATGTGTTTGGGTAGCACACTATGTTTTTATTTTGCAGATGGCTGAGGGTCCTGAATTTGTGTGTGACCTCCTATCCATGTACCAGGACCATGAATGCCTGTGGCGGGTGGCGTTGCCTGAGTACAAGAACAAGGTGGCGAGGGCTGTGGCCTACAGGCACCTTGTCGAGCTAGCAAACCGGCTCGACCAAAGTAAGACCTGGACGGTGCCGAAGGTTGTGGAAAAAAATCAAGCCCCTGCGCACCGTGTTCACCAAGGAACATAAAAAGTGGATGGACGCTCAGTTCAGGGCTGGAGCTGAGGTGGTCCCTAAGCCACGTTTGTGGTATTATGACCTCCTCACCTTCACCCCAGGCCAGAAGGCTCATCGGCTAACACGGTGCAGCAGGCGCCTTGCCCAACCATCTTCGGCCACAAGCCAAGAGCCTGCCCCGTCACAGGAGGTGCGTAATTGTTGTTTTGCTACCTATGTCCACACCTTGTTGTTTGCACTGATGTGTGGGTTCGTGGACATGTCGAAGGCACAACTGTGTTGTTCTTTCACCATTCTTCTGTGTGTACTGCTGTGCGTTAAAACAGGAATGGTGTCTGCGTTATGCGAAGCGGTGGAGGTTCTGCAGCAGCTGTTATCTAAGCGTTCAAGCTGGTGGTGGGTTTCACAACCTAATCAGGTGAGTAAGCCTCATCGCAACCACTGTCTACTTTGTGTCATTAGTGATAAAGCACAATGTGCGCCTCTCTGTGTCTCCTTCATTTATTATAGTTCTGCTGTGTGTTGGCTCGTGGCTGTTGGCACAGATTGTGCTGTCTTATGTTGGGTCACTTGGCATATCAATTTGGAGCCTCAGGTGAGTACAGAGCACTGGTCTACTTCTTTCTTCATCTCTGTTTCCAACCCTGCTACTGTTGATTTTGGTGTTTGGCATGGTCAGATATGCGCCATCTGGTGCTGGGTGGTGTATTGTGGTAATTGATGTCAGTACATTGCTACTCTTGTTCATTTTTGTTTTTTCTATGTTTGATTTACAGGCCCCTCGGGAGTCTGGCTCCAGTGAAGAGGACCCACCCGCTGGCCAGGCTCCACCCTCAACATCTTTGGTGGAGCAGGTGCCTGATCCCAGTGGTGGGGGGGCCATGCCCAGGGCCCAGCTCAGAAATACAAAGTCGACATACACCTGCCACACCAAACACTGAGCTGGGTACCTGGGCAAAACGTGTCCTATTGGACCGAGAGAGGACCCCTGCCACTTAAATCGGGCACATGGCCAGTGAGTAGGTGTGTCGCATGGAGCCGAGAGGGCCATCATTCGGGTCCTGGAAGTGGGTGTTGATGGGGCACTGAGATGGAATAGTTATATTGCCATCCCCAAGAAAACACCCCCAGTGCCCCCTGCTCCCCAACAACCCATGGCTAGAGGTCGCCAAAATCAGGATCCCCCACGTCCCCCACGAAGACAACAGCACAGAAGGGCCCCCAATGTGTGGGAGTATGGGGATGAGAGGGAGGAGCCATTGTCTGATCCAGCAGAGGACGAAGACACAAGACACTACTAGGCAATGCATGACATTGCGTACTGGACTGTTTGTTTTGTGAATCTAAAACCAAGTGTGTTTGGCTTTTAATTTTGTTTGAATAAACCTCACTCTTATTTGCCATACCTACGTCCACATGTGTCAGGTTCTGCAGTATGGTTGTGTGTGTAGTGTGTTGTGGGTGTAATGGTGATGTTTGTGTGTCAGAAGGAGAGGTCTCATGTCCACAATAACATAGTTGGGTCATTGTAGCAGACAGGAGCCTATCCCTAGGTGACATGTGTGAGTATTGAGAGATTACGAGTCTTCTCATGCCAACATAGGAGAGTATGTTTGTGTCTGTATGTTTGTTAATGTGGGTGTGAGATAGGAGACATTGATGTAATATAGGGCTGCATCTGAGTAGAAATGGTACAGTATGGTCAGATCTTTCTCATGTCACACTGCATACCTATGCAGAATCATTAGCCATGTGTTGTGTTTAAAAATTTCTCCTCCCAAATGTGTCCCTGTGTGTGCTGAGACAAGGGATCACACAGTATTTTGGTTTGCAAGCACATTTATTGTTTCCTTTTTTTTTAAAAAAAAAAAAAAAAAAAAAAAAATGATGTTTTTTCAGATTAGTTGTAGGCAAACCATACTACCCACTCTCCCAATGTGGGATACTATAAGAAAAGAGGCCAACAGGGCCTAATAAACAAGGGTGCCAACATGGCAAAAGTCACACAAAACTGGTCCAACATGGACAACAAGATAGAAGGGCTATTGGCCACATTATTGGGGGGGATACGGTGAAGTAGGGGCAATGGTGGACTGGGCTGCCTGGAGGGACATTATCATTGCACCCAACCGATGCAGCTGTTGCTGGCCTTCTCAGTGGCCACATTCCAGGTGCTGCTGGGCGTCCGTGTGTGTCTGCAGCAATTCTGCATTAGTTGGTTCACCTGTATTGGAAATAACGGCCATTAGTCAGTGACACGTGTAGGCGTTTGAAGTCAGGATTTCACTTACGTTGCAGATCCCCATCCCGGGTTCCATCTTCCGGAGATGGTGATGCGCTGACATCCCATCCTGCAGTGTGAGCTCTTGCCCCTTGACAAAGAATAGAAAAAAAAGAAACATCATTACTAGTGATGGGCGAATCCTAAATTACTCGGAATCGCTTGACTCTAGCGAGTCCGAGCACAGGACTCGCTACTCGTTGCTAGTCTAGCGAGTCCAATGTTAATGAATGGGGAAGCGAGTAATAGCGAGTAGTGTGAGATTTACAAATCGCAGATGTGTCTCGGAAGCTTCAGCCTGAAGCAATCCTAGTTTTGTCATTTATTTGCATTGGACTCGTTTACTTTGCAACTGTAATCGCTGGGAAACTCGCACAGATAAGAGTCCTGTCTGCTCATTGTGCTGGCTGCCACAGCTCCAGGGTCCTAGAGCCCGCCTGCTGCCTGATGTAGCAGAGCTGAGATTGTTCTCAGTCTGCTCATTCCCTGTGCATAGACATCTATATCTATGCACAGGGATGAGCAGAGAGGACATCGCGTTTTGGACTGCGTCGGACGGAAGAGGATTTTTTTTAATTAAAGATGGAGTCCCTAATGGCTTTTTTTTTTATTTCTAATAAAAAATTTTCTCTGTGTTGTGTTTTTTTTAAAACAATTTAATAGAAATTCATGGCGGTCATGTCTAATATTGGCGTGACCGCCATAAATTTCGGGCTTAGGGCCAGCTGATAATACAAAGCTGGCCCTAACCTCTTTATTACCCAGCGTGCCACCGCCACCAGGGCCGCTGGAAGAGCGGGGTTCAGCGCCAGAGGATGGCGCTTCAATGAACGCGCCATCTTCTGGGGCGGCTGCTGGCTGCAATTTGCAGCGGGGGGTGCCCAGAAAGCTTGGGCATCCCTGCGCTGCGGATTCCAGCCCCCAGCTGCTTAGCTGTATCTGGCTAGAAATAGAAATTGCGCGGAGCCCCACGCATTTTTTTTAAATTATTTCATGAAATTCTGAGACTCTGACTCTGAGACTCTGACTCTGAGACTCTGACTCTGAGTCTCTGACTCTGAGACTCTGAGACTCTGACTCTGAGACTCTGACTCTGAGACTCTGACTCTGAAATTCATGAAATAATAAAAAACAAATGCGTGGGGCTCCGCGCAATTTCTATGTCTAGCCAGGTACAGCTAAGCAGCTGGGGGCTGGAATCCGCAGCGCAGGGATGCCCAAGCTTTCTGGGCACCCCCCGCTGCAAATTGCAGCCCGCAGCCGCCCCAGAAGATGGCGCGTTCATTGAAGCGCCATCCTCTGGCGCTGAACCCCACTCTTCCAGCGCCCTGGTGGCGGTGGCACGCTGGGTAATAAAGGGGTTAATACCAGCTTTGTTATACAAGCTGGTATTAAGCCCGAGATTCTTAATGTCAGGCCACGTTTGACCCAGCCACTAAGAATCTCCAATAAAAGGTTAAAAAAACACAGAGAAAAATTTTTATTTGAAATAAAAAAAAAAGCCATTAGGGACTCCATCTTTAATTTAAAAAATCCTCTTCTGTCCGACGTAGTCCAAAACGCGATGTCCTCTCTGCTACATCCCCTGTGCATAGATATAGATGTCTATGCACAGGGAATGAGCAGACTGAGAACAATCTCAGCACTGCTACATCATCTCTGTGAGCAGGCGGGCTCTAGGACCCTGGAGCTGCACAGAGAAGACAGCTGGACTCGGCTCGCAATGTAACAGCAGTTATTTGCGAGTTTCCCTGCTATCACTGGCACAGTAGCCGAGTCTAATGCAAACAATGGCAATCCTAGTTTTGTCAGCGTTTGCAATTGATTTGCATTGGACTCGTGCAAGTAAACGCTGGGAAACTCGCAGAGTACCGAGTCCTGTGAGTCCCTTACTACTCGCCGAGTAACGTGTCCTAGCGAGTAGATTCGCCCATCCCTACTGGGTATAAATCCCGCGCCAGTATATAGCTGATTAGTCGCGGCCGCAGCGGTGTTGGCGTGCAGCGGTGTCAGTGTGCAGCGGTGTTGGTGTACAGCGCTGTCGGTGTACAGCAGAGTTGGTGTACAGCAGTATCAGCGTATAGCAGTGTCGGTGTGCACCGGTGGCGGTGTACAGCAGTGCCGGTAGTCAGCGGTGTCGGTGGGCAGCGGTGTCGGTGGGCAAAAGTGTCGCTGGGCAGCAGTGTGATTGTGCAGCAGTGTCGGTGTGCAGCAGTGTCAGTGTACAGCGAAGCTGATGTGCAGCGCTGTTGGTGGGCAGCGGTGTTGGTGGCAACGGTGTCGGTGTGCAGCGGTGACGGTGTGCAGCGATGACGGTGGCCAGCGGTGTCGCTGTGCAGCAGTGTCGTTGTGCAGCAGTGTCAGTGTGCACCAGTGTCAGTCTGCAGCAGTGTCGGTCTGCAGCAGTGTCAGTATGCAGCAGTGTCAGTGTACAGCACTGTCTGTGTTCATCGGTGTTAGTGTACACCAGTGTCGGTGGGCAGCAGTGTCGGTGTGCAGCATTGTGGGAGTTCAGTGGTGTTGGTGTGCAGTGGTGTCAGTGTACATCAGTGTTGGTGTACAGCAGTGTTGGTGTTAAGTGGTGTTGGTGTACAGCGGTGTTGGTGTACAGCGGAGTTGAGCAGGGGTGAGTGGGTGCTGGGCGAGGGTGACTGGGTGCTGAGTGGGGGTGAGTGGCTGCTGAGCAGGTGAGTGGGTGCTGAGCGGGGGTGAATGGGTGCTGAGCGGGTGAATTGGTACTGAGACGGGTGACTGGGTGCTGAGAGGGGTGACTGGGTGCTGAGTGGGGGTGACTGGGTGCTGAGATGGGTGAGTGGGTGCTGAACGGAGTGAGTGGGTTCTGAGTGGGGGTGAGTGGGTGCTGAGCGGGGGTAAGTGGGTGCTCAGTTGGGGTGACTGGATGCTGAGATGGGTGAGTGGATGCTGAGACAAGGGTGACTGGGTGCTGAGCGGGGGTGACTGTGTGCTGAGCGGGTGAGTGGGTGCTGAGCGAGGGTGAGTGGGTGCTGAGCAGGGGTGAGTGGGTGCTAAGTGGGGGTGACTGGGTGCTGAGACGGGTGAGTGGATGCTGAGATGAGTGAGTGGATGTTGAGACAGGTGACTGAGTGCTGAGCGGAGGTGTCTTGGTGCTGAGCGGAGGCCACTGGGTGTGACTGGGAGCAGGTGAGAGTGGGGTTCAGTGGAAGCAGTGTAGGTTCAGTACGCAGTGTGGAGTGAGAGGGTGCAGCGTGGGTTCAGTGGCGGTAGTGTGGGGGCAGTGTGGGTTCTGTGGGGGCAGTGTGGGATGAGAGGGTAAACAAGGGTAGTTAGGGGTGAATAGCAGGATGGAGGAGGCTCCACTCACCCCGACATTGTTCCTCTTCCTCCTCTTTTTTTTCTTGCTGCAATGACGTTCCGTAATGAAAGGCCGCTGGAGGCAGGGTTAAAACAGGGGTGTAGTAGTGGAGATCATCTGTTCATTTCAAATAACAAGGCGAGAAAGGCGACAGTGAAGTCAGCTTTCCTGCCCACTATGTGAGTGTAACGCTGTCACAGCAATCCTACCTCGCTAATGCGTCGCCGTCGCCAGGTTTTGAATGCGTGTGGCTGTTTTGCCTATGCTGCGCTCATTGGTTGCTGCGGCTGGCAGCGACCAATGAGCACTGGCGACCTGGCGCGCGATTTCAGCCTCAGACAGACATGATTAGGCAATTATATAGTAGATATGAACACACATTTAGTAAAAGATGATAGATTTGTATCATCCAAATTTATGGATTTGGTGATATGAACCACAATCTTAAGCTCCAGCACTATAGGTGCTGACAAATTTACATTTCTTTTTTCACTGGGAGAGGTTTTTGTAAACACCTGAGAGACGGGTAAGATGGCTGTTCACACACATCTCCATCTCAAGGTGTGTTCTGTACATATAGATACATAGTTTCATATATAGATAGAAAATTATGGATTTAGCTTTAACATCAGCATTTTTTGGCTATTTGTGGAAGTTTTGGCAGAAAAAAACACAATTTCTGCACTTGCTGCCTAAGGCCTCATCTACAGCACACTTGCCGTAAGCTGCATGCAATTTATATGGAATTTGTGGTTCACTTGCAGCAGGTGCCACATACGTGGTTACGGCAGTTTCGGCCGTAAAAACCGCACTGACCTGCGGTTTTGTAGCGGCTGCATTTCGTCCACCTGCCGAGGCCATGTGTGCCGCATTTACAGCAGGTTAACCGCAAGTTCCATATGCATTGCATCAGAATTGCTGCAAGTGTGTCGCAAGTAAGCCCTTAGGTGTCAAGTACGGAAATTGTATTTATTATATCCCCACCTTCTACAAATAGCTGAAAAATGCTGCTCTAAAACAGTTTTTAGTCTTCATAAATAGGAATTAGTTAGAGTAGGGACCCATGAGACGAAGGGCCACCTTGACGTGGTTGATGGGCAAACACAAACTGGCTGATACGCAGAATATCATTATTGATTTTTTAAATGAAGCT
Organism: Allobates femoralis; assembly: GCA_033576535.1. Taxonomy (NCBI): domain Eukaryota; kingdom Metazoa; phylum Chordata; class Amphibia; order Anura; family Aromobatidae; genus Allobates; species Allobates femoralis. The sequence continues at coordinate 110,594,982 of JARQOC010000009.1, read as the reverse complement.
ACTTACTAAGTATCAAGTATTAACCAGTCGGTGTACCAAGAGCCCTACAATATAATAATTCCATTGTATAAAAATAATATTCATCCTACAACTATACATAGTTCATGAATAGATATCATGGATTAATTGTATTATTTTTAATTTTTTAACAATAAACTATATATGGATTCTAGACTAACCGATTCTTTAGAATCGGGCCGCCATCTAGTCTTTATATATTGTGATATAGGGATCACAGAGCAGGCCAGGGTACACTCGCTTAGCAGCACAAAACCATAAACACAGCAACAGTCTCTTCTATGAAATAGGTCCTGCTGGTTTATTTAGGACAGCATAAAATGTACAGTGCAAATTAAACATGAGCCTTCCTTCGGCTTTACCAAAAACGTACAGTCCGGTTACCTCACACACGGCCTGCAGGCAGTCCACACAGGGCCTCTGAGAGACTGCTTCTTCAGAATCGACGTCTGACTTCTGCTCCCAGCCCAGCACCCTGCAGGCTCTGCATGCATGAGTCTGTCTCACATGTCAAACACAGACTCCATTAAACATCCTGAGACACACCCACATCTCCAGCAAGTCGCAAGCTTAACTCTTGCAATGCTGTGAAGCAGACTGTGGCTTCCAAGTACTGGCGAGACATTCTTAAAAACATTGCAGCAAGCTTCTGCCTGTGTGAAACATACTGGTCATGTATAGTGCCGCCATTCAGACCATTGCTGGCTGCCATATCACTATATGTATATATATATATATATACAGTTAGGGCCAGAAATATTTGGACAGTGACACAATTTTCGCGAGTTGGGCTCTGCATGCCACCACATTGGATTTGAAATGAAACCTCTACAACAGAATTCAAGTGCAGATTGTAACGTTTAATTTGAAGGGTTGAACAAAAATATCTGATAGAAAATGTAGGAATTGTACACATTTCTTTACAAACACTCCACATTTTAGGAGGTCAAAAGTAATTGGACAAATAAACATAACCCAAACAAAATATTTTTATTTTCAATATTTTGTTGCGAATCCTTTGGAGGCAATCACTGCCTTAAGTCTGGAACCCATGGACATCACCAAACGCTGGGTTCCCTCCTTCTTAATGCTTTGCCAGGCCTTTACAGCCGCAGCTTTCAGGTCTTGCTTGTTTGTGGGTCTTTCCGTCTTAAGTCTGGATTTCAGCAAGTGAAATGCATGCTCAATTGGGTTAAGATCTGGTGATTGACTTGGCCATTGCAGAATGTTCCACTTTTTTGCACTCATGAACTACTGGGTAGCTATGGCTGTATGCTTGGGGTCATTGTCCATCTGTACTATGAAGCGCCGTCCAATCAACTTTGCAGAATTTGGCTGAATCTGGGCTGAAAGTATATCAAGGTACACTTCAGAATTCATCCGGCTACTCTTGTCTGCTGTTATGTCATCAATAAACACAAGTGACCCAGTGCCATTGAAAGCCATGCATGCCCATGCCATCACGTTGCCTCCACCATGTTTTACAGAGGATGTGGTGTGCCTTGGATCATGTGCCGTTCCCTTTCTTCTCCAAACTTTTTTCTTCCCATCATTCTGGTACAGGTTGATCTTTGTCTCATCTGTCCATAGAATACTTTTCCAGAACTGAGCTGGCTTCTTGAGGTGTTTTTCAGCAAATTTAACTCTGGCCTGTCTATTTTTGGAATTGATGAATGGTTTGCATCTAGATGTGAACCCTTTGTATTTACTGTCATGGAGTCTTCTCTTTACTGTTGACTTAGAGACAGATACACCTACTTCACTGAGAGTGTTCTGGACTTCAGTTGATGTTGTGAACGGGTTCTTCTTCACCAAATAAAGTAAGCGGCGATCATCCACCACTGTTGTCATCCGTGGACGCCCATGCCTTTTAGAGTTCCCAAGCTCACCAGTCAATTCCTTTTTTCTCAGAATGTGCCCAACTGTTGATTTTGCTACTCCAAGCATGTCTGCTATCTCTCTGATGGATTTTTTCTTTTTTTTCAGCCTCAGGATGTTCTGCTTCACCTCAATTGAGAGTTCCTTTGACCGCATGTTGTCTGGTCACAGCAACAGCTTCCAAATGCAAAACCACACACCTGGAATCCACCCCTGACCTTTTAACTACTTCATTGATTACAGGTTAACGAGGGAGACGCCTTCAGAGTTAATTGCAGCCCTTGGAGTCCATTGTCCAATTACTTTTGGTCCCTTGAAAAAGAGGAGGCTATGCATTACAGAGCTATGATTCCTAAACCCTTTCTCCGATTTGGATGTGGAAACTCTCATTTTGCAGCTGGGAGTGTGCACTTTCAGCCCATATTATGTATATAATTGTATTTCTGAACATGTTTTTGTAAACAGTTAAAATAACAAAACTTGTGTCACTGTCCAAATATTTCTGGCCCTAACTGTATATATATATATATATATATATATATATGTGTATATATTTATATATATCTAAATATATATGAATATATACTAGATGGTGACCCGAGTCTAACGCGCCGGGTATTCTAGAATATGTATGTAGTTGACATAATGTGACTGACAGAACTTGTTCAGTCAATGTGAGTGAACTACAGATATATATATACATATATATATATATATTTATGTATATATAGCAGCGCTATGGTATATGGTGGTACATTACAGCACATGTATAGCAGCACTATAGTATATGGCGGTACATTACATTACATGTATAGCAGCGCTATGGTTTATGGTGGTACATTACATTACATGTATAACAGCGCTATGGTATATGGCGGTACATTACAGTACATGTATAGCAGCGCTATGGTATATGGCGGTACATTACAGCAAATGTATAGCAGCACTAAAGTATATGGCGGTACATTACAGTACATGTATAGCAGCGTTGTGGTATATGGCGGTACATTAGAGTACATGTATAGCACCACTCTAGTATATGGCAGTACATGTATAGCAGCCCTATGGTATATGGCGGTACATTACAGTACATGTATAGCAACGCTATAGTATATGGCGGTACATTATAGTACATGTAGTGCAGCACTATGGTATATAGCGGTACATTACAGCACATGTATATCAGCTATATCAGCAATATAGTATATGGCGGTACATTACAGTACATGTATAGCAGCGCTATGGAATATGGCAGTACATTACAGTACATGTATAGCAGCACTATAGTATATGGCGGTACATTATAGTACATGTATAGCAGCACTATAGTATATGGCGGTACATTACAGTACATGTATAGCAGCGCTATGGTATAAGGTGGTAAATTACAGTACATGTATAGCAGCACTATAGTATATGGCCATACATTACAGTACATATATAGCAGCACTATGGTATATGGAGGTACATTATAGTACAAGGCTGTAAGGGACGCAATAAATGACAAAAAGAAAGCATTTAGGGAATTAAAGCAAATAGGTAGTGATGAGGCATTAAATAAATACAGAAAATTAAATGACATTTGTAAAAAGCAAATCAAGGCAGCAAAGATTGAGACAGAGAGACTCATTGCCAGAGAAAGTAAAAATAATTCCAAAATATTTTTTAACTACATAAATATTAAGAAACTAAAAAATGATTATGTTGGCCCCTTTAAAAATAATCTGGGTAAAATGGTGGATGAGGATGAGGAAAAAGCCAATATGCTAAATGACTTTTTTTCAACAGTATTTACACAAGAAAATCCCATGACAGACAATATGATCAGTGATAACAAAAACTGTCAATTAAATGTCACCTGCTTAACCCAGCAGGAAGAACGGCATTGTCTAAAAATCACTAAAATTGACAAATCCCCAGGCCCGGATGGGATACACCCCAGAGTTCTGCAGGAATTAAGTACTGTCATAGATAGACCATTATTTTTAATATTTAAAGATTCCATAATAACAGGGTCTGTACCACAGGACTGACGTATAGCAAATGTGGAGCCAATATTCAAAAAGGGAACAAAAACTGAACTTGGAAATTATAGGCCAGTAAGCTTAACCTCTACTGTGGGTAAAATCCTAGAGGGTTTTCCAAGAGATGCTATACTGGAGTATCTGAAGAAAAATAACCTCATGACCCAATATCAACATGGTTTTACGAGGGACCGTTCCTGTCAAACTAATCTGATAAGCTTCTATGAAGAAGTAAGTTCTGGACTGGACCAAAGAAATGCAGTGGTTGTGGTGTATATAGACTTTTCAAAAGCTTTTGATACGGTGCCACACAAAAGGTTGATACATAAAATGAGAGCAATGGGGATAGGGGAAAATATGTGTAAGTGGGTTAAAAACTGGCTTAGCGATAGGAAACAAAGGGTGGTCATTAATGGAACACACTCAGAATGGGTCACAGTTAACAGTGGGGTACCACAGGGGTCAGTTTTGGGCCCTCTTCTATTTAATATATTTATTAATGACCTTGCAGGGGTCATACAGAGTAGAATCTCAATATTTGCAGATGACACTAAACTCTGCAGGGTAATCAATACAGAGGAGTACAATTTTATATCAGCTTGGGCTGATAAATGGCAAATGAGCTTTAATGGGGATAAATGTAAGGTCATGCACTTGGGCAGAGGAAACAAAAGGTATAATTATGTGCTTAATTGTAAAACACTGGGCAAAACTGTCACTGAAAAAGACCTGGGTGTATGGGTAGATGACAAACTCACATTTAGTGGCCAGTGTGAGGCAGCTGCTGCAAAGGCAAATAAAATAATGGGATGCATTAAAAGAGGCATAGATGCTCATGAGGAGAACATAATTTTACCTCTATACAAGTCACTAGTGCGACCACACTTAGAATACTGTGTACAATTCTGGTCTCCGGTGTATAAGAAGGACATAGCTGAACTAGAGCGGGTCCAGAGAAAAGCGACCAAGGTTATTAGAGGACTGAGGGATCTGCAATACCAAGACAGGTTATTAAACTTGGGGTTATTTAGCTTGGAAAAACGAAGGCTTAGGGGTGATCTTATAATAATGTATAAATATATGAGGGGACAGTACAGAGAACTTTCTAATGGATCTCTTTACTCTTAGGCCTGAGACGGAGACAAGGGGGCATCCTCTACGTCTGGTGGAAAGAAGGTTTAATCATAATCACAGACGTGGATTCTTTACTGTAAGAGTAGTGAGACTATGGAACTCTCTGCCACATGATGTTGTAATGAGTGAATCACTACTAACATTTAAGAAGGGCCTGGATGCCTTTCTTGACAACTATAATATTACCAGTTATATATACTAGATCCTTTGATAGGGCGTTGATCCAGGTAATTAAGTCTGATTGCCATATCTGGAGGAGTCAGGAAGGAATTTTTTCCCCCAATGTGGAGCTAGTGTTGCCACATGGGGTTTTTTTGCCTTCCTCTGGATCAACATATTAGGCTATGGGTTGAACTAGATGGACTTAAAGTCTTCCTTTAACCTTAAAAACTATGTTACTATGTATAGCAGCACTATGGTATATGGCGATACTCCGATCCCCGCGGCCCCCGCTCCTCCTGGCCCCTGCTCCTTCACAGTAAATGTAAAATTAAAAAAATCCTCAGTGAGGCTACTCACCTGTCCGCCGGCTTGCTCCACCTCCATCTTCTAGGTCCTACAGGCCTTTAGGACCTGTCGTTGCCTGGGAAACTGATCAGCTGATCGGTCACATGATCGCTAACTGCCGAGTAGGCAGGATGAAGCAGGGGGGCAGGATGGTGAAGGGGGGAGGGAAGGGGGGCAGGACTGTGTCAGGGGGGCAGGATGGAGCGAGCGGGGCAGGATGGAGCTGGGGGGGCAGGATGGAGCCGAGGGGGGCAGGATTGAGGCAGGGGGCAGGATGGAGCTGGGGGAGCAAGAACATCGGGGCGCGGGATGGAGCGAGCGGAGAAGGTGGAGCGAGCGGGGCAGGATGGAGCGAGCCGGGTAGGATGGAGCGATTGGGCAGGATGGAGCCGGAGGGGCAGGATGGAGCCGGAGGGGCAGGATGGAGCCAGAGGGGCAAGATGGAGCCAGAGGGGCAGGATGGAGGCAGAGGAGCAGGATAGAGCCGGAGGAGCAAGATGGAGCCAGAGGAGCAGGATGGGGGGGGCAGGATGGTGGTGAGGGGGTAGGATGGAGCAAGCGGGGCAGGATGAAGCAAGCAGGGCAGGATGGAGCAGGAGGAGCAGGATGGAGGCGGAGGAGCAGGATGAAGGCGGGGGAGCAGGATAATGGCGGGGAAGGGGGGGCAAGATGGGGGGGCAGGATGGTGGTGGTGAGGCAGGATGGAGCGAGCGGGGCAGTATGGAGCCGGCGGGGCAGGATGGAGCCGGCGGTGCCCAGGATGGTGGCGAGCGGCGCAGGATGGAGCGAGTGGGGCAGGATGGAGCTGGCAGGGCAGAATGGTGGTGGGGGAGCAGGATGGTGGTGGGGGGCAGGATGGAGCCGGCGGGGCAGGATGGTGGCAGGGGGGGCAGGATCGTGGTGGAGGTGCAGGATGGAGCTGGCGAGGCAGGATGGAGCCGGCGGGGCAGGATGGATGTGGGGGGGCAGGATGGAGCCGGCAGGGCAGGATGGTGGCGGGGGGGAAAGGATGGAGCAAGCGGGGGGGGCAGGATGAAGCAAGCAGGGCAGGATGGAGCGAGTGGGGCAGGATGGAGCCGGCAGGGGGGCAGGATGGTTACAGGGGGGCAGGATGGAGGCGCTCCTGCCCCCCTCCGCTGCTCCTGCCCCTCCTCCGCTCCCTGCAGCCCCCCCACTCCTCCACGGTGATAATAAAATAAAAAATCCTCAGTGAGGATACTCACCCGTCCGCCGGCTTGCTCCACCCCTGTCTTGTAGCTCCCAGGACAGGACCTGTCGTTGCCTGGTCAGCTGATCGGTTTCCCAGGCAAAGACAGGTCCTCAAGCCCTGTAGAAGCTAGAAGACAGAGGTGGAGCTGAGGATTTTTTTTATTTTTATTATCACCGTGGAGGAACGGGGGGGGGCAGGTGTAGCGGGGGGGGTCGCAGGGAGCGGGGGGCCAGAGGGAAGGGGGGCGTGGGGAGCGAGGCGGGCAGGAGGAGCGGAGGGGGCAGGAAGAGCGGGGAGTGGGGGGCTGCAGGGAGCGTAGGCAGGAGGAGCGGGGGCGCTGTGAGGAGAGCCGCCGCTGCGGTCACCGTCGGCCGGATCAAGTATCCCGGTAGCCGAGCTGCAAATTTGCGCAAAATTCGAACTTTGAATTCTCGCGCCTATTTGCATAGTCTGCACTCATTGGTGCCTGCCTATATATATATATATATATATATATATATATATATATATATAGAAAAAAATACTCTGCAGCACTCAGCTACTACCAATGATGTACATATGCTAACAATCTATATATATATGAGAAAAAAGTTTAAAAACTTAAGTTTTTTTCAAAAAACTCAAAATCTTATCTTTTTATTTCTGAAGTTCTTGGTACACACATTGGCCAATGTCTGTTTGCTCATCGACTGCGACAAAGTGACTTCAGGTCCGATGAGTCCTAACGCTGACACCCAAGTCCTCCTTGTCCACCCCCCACTTCTCAGTGGGCAGACTCCATCTCGACCCTAGATCACCTGTGGTCAATAAGGGTGCAAATTGCAGCATGGAGTCAGCCACTCCATAAGATACAAAACAGAAGAGAAAAAAAAAACTACACAGCACTCACAGACTAATGTGAACCGGTGCCAGCAGGGCTGCTGGATCAAATAACTAGAAAAAAATACTCTGCAGCACTCAGCTACTACCAATGATGTACATATGCTAACAAGCTATATATATATGAGAAAAAAGTTTAAAAACTTACGTTTTTTTCAAAAACTCAAAATCTTATCTTTTTATTTCTGAAGTTCTTGGTACATACATTGGCCAATGTCTGTTTGCTCATCCACTGCGACAAAGTGACTTCAGGTCCGATGAGTCCTAACACTGACACCCAAGTCCTCCTTGTCCACCCCCCCACTTCTCTGTGGGCAGACTCCATCTCGACCCTAGATCACCTGTGGTCAATAAGGGTGCAAATTGCAGCATGGAGCCAGCAACTCCATAAGATACAAAACAGAAAAAAAAAAACTGCACAGCACTCACAGACTAATGTGATCCGGTGCCAGCAGGGCTGCTGAATCAATTAACTAGAAAAAAATACTCTGCAGCACTCAGCTACTACCAATGATGTACATATGCTAACAAGCTATATATACAGTATATATGAGAAAAAAGTTTAAAAACTTACGTTTTTTTCAAAAACTCAAAATCTTATCTTTTTATTTCTGAAGTTCTTGGTACACACATTGGCCAATGTCTGTTTGCTCATCAACTGCGACAAAGTGACTTCAGGTCCGATGAGTCCTAACGCTGACACCCAAGTCCTCCTTGTCCACCCCCCTACTTCTCAGTGGGAAGATTCCATCTCGACCCTAGATCACCTGTGGTCAATAAGGGTGCAAATTGCAGCATGGAGCCAGCCACTCCATAAGATACAAAACAGAAAAAAAAAAAAAACTACACAGCACTCACAGACTAATGTGAACCGGTGCCAGCAGGGCTGCTGGATCAAATAACTAGAAAAAAATACTCTGCAGCACTCAGCTACTACCAATGATGTACATATGCTAACAAGCTATATATATATGAGAAAAAAGTTTAAAAACTTACGTTTTTTTCAAAAACTCAAAATCTTATCTTTTTATTTCTGAAATTCTTGGTACACACATTGGCCAATGTCTGTTTGCTCATCGACTGCGACAAAGTGACTTCAGGTCCGATGAGTCCCTGTTGGCACCAATTCACATTAGTCTGTGAGTGCTGTGCAGTTTTTTTTTTTCTGTTTTATATATATACTAGTTGTACTACCCGGCTTAGCCCGGGGATAATAACTGCTGTTAACGAAATAGAATGTGTTAACAAAAATTTATTCAGCACACAAAAACCACAAAACAAATCGATAGAAATGTAATTATTAAAAGGCAAAAACTAAGCTAATAGAAGCATTTCACAACATATATTTCAACACCACAGATATTCCACACAGATTTAACTAAATTGACCAAGTAATGTGAAGTAATCTTCTACTCCTTATTCGAGAGCCTTTTGATAGACGACATTCTTAGTTCTTCAGGTGCAAAGACGAACAGATTTTTGGCTGTTCCAACTCTTGAACAGGCCACATAAAGTTGACCATGAGAAAAGCACGGAGATTGTAAATCAATTCCAACTACTTTCAAAGACTGTCCCTGAGCCTTGTTGATGGACATAGCAAATGCCAGTCGAACATGAAACTGGAGGCGTTTAAAATCAAAAGGCAAATCAGATGGAATAAGAGGAATTTTTGGAATGAAAACATCTTCTCCTGTGGCACATCCTGTCAAAATGGTTGCCTCAATTACATGTGGAAACAGGTTCTTAATCAAGTGTCTTGTTCCATTACACAGCTTTGGTGGATCCTCGCTTCCCTCTCCTCAGAAAGTTCATTGGCCCTTGAGGAAGCAGCTCTTGTTTTCATGTCTGCAAGCCTCGCTTCCCTCTCCTCAGAAAGTTCATTGGAAGCAGCTCTTGTTTTCATGTCTGCAAGCCTCGCTTCCCTATCCTCAGAAAGTTCATTGGCCCTTGAGGAAGCAGCTGCTGTTCTCATGTGTGTCAGCCTTGTTTCTCAGTCTTCACATTTTTCACTAACCCGTAATGCAGCTTTTCTTTTTGCATCAGCTGACATTCGTGCCAAGGAACTCCTTTTCTTATGAGGCATTATTGTGGTAAAAATAGTCTGTAACTGGCAGTTTCTATATCCTCTCACATAGAGGTAATGTGACTGACATCAGCCTTTCCACCAACACACCCTAACTGACATCCTATTACCTCACAGACATCCTATTACCTCACAGAAGCTTTACTGAGAATGTCCTTTGTTGTCTATATTAACCAATCAGAGCTCAGATTAACAGTAGCAAAATAGAAGCTGAGCTGTGATTGGTTGCTATTGGCAGCCTGATAAATCCCCAGGCAACAAGAAACCCTGCCCCCCTGACAGTATATATTAGCTCACACATACACATAATAGACAGGTCATGTGACTGACAGCTGTCGTATTTCCTATATGGTACATTTGTTTCCCTTGTAGTTTTGCTGCTTATTAATCAGATTTTTATTGTTGAAGGATAATACCAGACTTGTGTGTGTTTTAGGGCGATTATGTGGCGAGGTTGGTGTATGTGTGGTGAAATGTGTGCTGAGGGTGGTATATGTGTTCAAGCACGTGGTAGTGTGAGGCGTATTTTGCATGTGTGTTCATATCCCCATGTGTGGTGAGTATCCTATGTCAGGGCCCCACCTTAGTAACTGTATGGTATATACTCTTTGGTGGCATCGCTCTCATTCTTTAAGTCCCCCTTGTTCACATCTGGTAGCTGTCAATTTGCCTACAACTCATTTCCTTTCACTTGTTCCCCATTATGTAGATAGAGCCAAAATTGTTTGGTGAATTGGAATGCGCGGGGTTAAAATTTTGCCTCACAACATAGCTTATGACGCTCCCGGGGTCCAGACGCGTGATTGTGCAAAATTTTGTGGCTATAGCTGACAGCTGTCGATTTTCCTCCAACACTTTTCCATTCACTTTTTCCCCATTATGTAAATAGGGGCAAAATAGTTTGGTGAACTGGAACGCTCGGGGTTAAAATTTTGCCTCACAACATAGCCTATGACGCTCTCGGGGTCCAGATGTGTGATTGTGCAAAATTTTGTGGCTGTAGTTGCGACGGTGTAGATGCCAATCCCGGACATACATAAATACACACACACATTCAGCTTTATATAATGGTAGATATATATTTATTTATTTAAAAAAAACTTTTTGTTTTTACTTTTTTTTGCTTTGTCTGATTGCTCCCTTTCCATTGCTTACACCACAAAGTAAGTCATGACAGCGTTCGTTCGGGGTCATTAGCTAACCCCACGCTGTCATGACAACACATCGTGGCCCTATGATCACATCATTGGGTCGCTGATGCTAGAAGGGCATAACACATTCCCCGTCGGTGTACTTTAGAGTGCGCTGTCAGTGATTGACAGCACAATCTAAAGGGTTAACAGTGGCGGGTGGATTGCTGATCCTCACGCATCTGTTACCTACACATGCTGGCTGATGAGATCAGCAGGCATGTTTGGGGGATGATGCAAGCTCATATTAAAGGGAGGAAGAGAGACAAAAAAAGTACCTTTAAATCCTTGGTCATGAAGGTCATAGGTTGAGGGTGTCAAGAATTTTGATCAGCCCATTTTGGGGGTTTTGTTTGACATTATTTCCAATTTGCCTTTTTTTCTCTTGTTTTGTACTGTTTTGATAAACACAATTTAAATAAACATGTGTATAGCAAAACGTGTAAGTCCAATAATTGTCTGGGAGAAATACTTTATTTTGTGGAACAATTACAGGGGCGTGAACACTTTTCGCTATGACTGTTGTGAGGCACCGCCGGCATGGTCCCCATGGCTGGGGCGCATCACATGCAGGATCAGGGTATAATCCTGTTCACACTGACCGGTTTTAATGTGATGATGCTGTGTGAACCTACCCGGAACACAAGGTGTTAAATGTGAGAGTGACTGCTGTAGATCCGATACATTCATGAGCCTAATGAGCGGCTGTGAGTGGCTCCTGAGATCGATGAGGCCCTGAGGAAACAAATGGGTGTTGATTGCTGACAGCCCAGGTGGGTGTGTCAGGTGGTTGTGTCCTGAGGAATAGCAGCCCAGCTGGATGAGTCAGTGTGGGAGTGGCAGGCACGATAAGAGCCTGCCAGCTGAGAGACTGGGAGATTATTATCAGCCAGAGATCAGCCTGAGAGGATGATCAGTTCACAGACTTCTGAGATCAGTCAGCCTGAGTCCAGAGAGAGAGACAGGTCCAGTCTGTGTGAGGGACTGAGTGAGAGTCCATACCGCCATGTTGAGATGGTGAAGGGTGCATACTAGGTCCATACAGGTGGCCAGGATCGGTGTTGTTACAGCTCCTGGAGTGGGGAAGCCGTGGCTGACCTAGGTGGATACTGGTCCGGGCATGTGGTTGAGACACGTCCGGGAAAGGAGCCCTTGGGGACACTTGGTAGACCCGTGACCCAGGCAGCGAGACCCGGATCCATGCCCCGTAAGAAAGCAGTTCCTGTATGCTTGTGTGAACTGTGCACCTGGTGAGTGAAATGTGCCAGGTGGGCATAGCCGCCCTGAGGTCTGACGAGATTGTCAGTGAGGGGCCTGTTTAACTGTATATGTGTATTATGGCTTAGATAGAAAGGCCATGTACGGTGTCTGTGGGAGAGCCCCAGCTGGAGTGGATGATATTGGAGGTGTTCCGTCCCTGTGGGACGAGAGGGAGGCTTGGCCTGCTGCGTGCAGCGGGTACCTGTCCCTCAACCACGACCTCTAATGGTGTGGGTGTGCCTGTGGCCAGAGACAGGGGTCACGAAGGCTCCTAGAAGGGTAACCATGGCTGATCCGATAGGGTGCTACTCAGACGCAGGGTACAGTCGTCGAACTGGAGACCTGCCATGAGATGGAGGTTTGGTGGCGACTGGTGGCCCGTACCGTGGTGAGTAGGCCATGGTGACGCGTGGTTAGCCCGGATTCTACGGTTGATTAGGTCCCTGTTATGGTCATGGAGGAGCCACAGTCCATGTATGTATTATGATGGGCAGTGAGCAGATGTGAGGATGCATGGGATCCATGAATATTGTATGATGGATCACATGTGATGTGTAAGGTCCCGGTCAGGCAGGAATCCAGACTACGGGGTAAATATGGAGTCATCAAGCTGGGTGACTAAAGCCAGGCAGCAGGTATCACCATTGGGACCCACAGGGCCCGTTGAAGGGTATATAGCGAAAGTCAGAAGCAGGGGTTAGAAGGCCTCCTAGAGTGGGGAAACTGTGGTTGAACCAGGTGGGTGCTGACCTGGACGTGTGGTTGAGATACGTCCAGGAAGGAGCCCCTTGGCGAGGCATGGCGTACCCGTGACTCAGGTTGCTCAATCCCTGTTCTCAACCCAGAGGAGTCACCGTTGATATATCTATATATATATATATATATATATATATATATGGTAAATTGATAAGTGTATGTGTAAAGTGTATATTGGCCGGAGGCCGTAGCCACCACGGGAGCTGTTAGTAGAGCCCCAATGGGGACAGAGAGATGGTTACAGGTCCCGAGTTACGATAAGACGTTATGTGCAATAAGTGTTATGTAATGTTATATGTAAATGTATGGTGTATTTATGTAAAGTGTTTATAATCAATGGGCTATGTGTCAAACATGCTACCCGGGTTATGTTGTGATATGTGAAAAATAAACGGGTAGACATTGGTTATAATTATAAACACGTGTGTTTTGTCGTAATGCAAGCGGGTTCCCCGGGTGCTACCTCACACTGTGTATGGGAGATGTATTTGCTCATTTTTACAGTTTGAGATCAGATCCACATACCGTATTTTTCACTTTATAAGACGCACTGGATTATAAAACTCACCCCAAATTTGTTGAAGGGAAAGAGAAAAAAATAGTTTTTAATGTTAAATGGAGTCAGTCTTATAATGCCAGTGTCCGTTTTACAATCAGTATATAAGGTGCCCTCCATGCTGTTAAACAAGGTGCCCCCATGCAGGTAAACAAGGTGCCCCTGATGCTGGTTACACAGCCTCCCATGCTGGTACACAGTCCCCCATGCTAGTGCACTGCCCCCCATGCTGGTATATAGCCCCCATGCTGGTATACTGCTACCTATGCTAGTACACAACCTCCATGGTGGTGCACAGCCCCTAATACTGTTGCTAACTTAAAAAATAATAAACAATCATAATCACATTGCCATATCGCTCACTGCAGCCCATGCCATTTATCTGCCTTCTTGTTCCAGGCATTTGATCACGCGAGTAGCGCGTGCAGTGATGACGTCTCTGAGCTGTGCCACTCACATGATCGGATGTTGACAAAAAAATAAGGATGGCACGGGCTGTAGGAAGCGATGGAAAGGTGAGTATGCTCCTCCATTGCTGGTATAGTCACTGCTTTCCATGCAATTAAAGATGCATGGAAAGTACTGACTATTCACACAGGATTACATGGGGCTGCAGCTGCAGCTGCTGATCCTACTCATTAGGCTCATGTCATATGCGCAGCTCCCCCCTCCCCACCTCTCAGTGCTGAGAGGTGATGGACAGGGGGATGCAGTGAATATTACATGAGCCTAATGAGTGAGCCCACGTGACCATGCTGCAGCCTGCCCCAGCTTCCTCAAACCCCTGGACACCGCTCTAGAGCCCTCCCTTATAGCACAGCACAGTAGATTCAGATTATAAGACGCACCACCCACTTTCCCCAAAAACATTTTTGAGGAAAAGTGCATTTTATAATGTGAAAAAAATGGTATGTGTATGCACTTAGGTCTCCCAATTATCTCCCTTACCACTGGAAATAGCTGTTTATATTTATCCAGATCTATTGATACCTCCCATCAATATATTTCTATTAGGGATGGGCGAGTCTACTCGCTAGGACTCGTTACTCGGCGAGTAGTAAGGGACTCGAAGGACTCGGTACTCTGCGAGTTTCCCAGCGATTACTCGCACAGTAACGAGTCCAATGCAAGTTAATGGCAATCCTAGTTTTGTCAGAGTTTACTTTTTCTCACTCGCTAGACTCGCTATATCACATCGCTATGTAGCTTGAATCTCCCCAAATCGTTTAAACAATCGCACCGCTTCACGGATACCCGCTGTCAGCAGCGAGTCTGAGCGAGTCTGAGCGAGTCTACGAATCCAAGTCCTGTATACTGTATTCGGGACTCGCGAATACAGAATCTGTTATGTTCCGACAAAGCTTCCGAGACAGCCTAGCGTGTTAGGTCAGAAAACTTGTGAAGATGGACAAGCATGTTAGCCAATCATATTCAGTAATGCCACAGCCATGTTGGTTGTGGCAGGACTATGATTGGCTTCTGTCCATCGTGATGCCTATGTCATGTATGAGAGGCGAGCCTGTATATAAGCCTTGCCACCGCCATTTTGGGCACATTCCTGTGAAGAGCTGAGCTAGAGCAGGGTGAGGTAGATGCTGGAGCAGATCATAGGGAGTGTCAGTCAGTGCAGGGAAACTAAAAAGATTCCTTATATTTAACCCAAACAGCTCTTGTGAGAGCTACCAGGAGGACAGAGGAGTACTGTGTAGAGGACTGTAGGCAGGCAGGCAGGGAAGTGCAGCCTTACAGTGCACACAGGACCGACCTCATAGCTTAGCTTACTCACTCAGCTGTCCTAATAGCTGAAGTTAGAGGTTTAGCTGAGGTACAATTTCCTATTTTTTTGCACCTGATAGATTTTGGGTCATAAACACTAGTGATGAGCGAGTATGCTCGAGACTACTCGGTACTCGCACGAGTATCACTGTACTCGGGCGACTCGCCGAGCACCGAGTAATCTCGCGATACTCGTGCTGTGCTCGTGGTCATCATCTCTGCATGTTGGCGCTCTTTTGAGACCCAGCCCACGTGCAGGGATTGGCTGGCAGACCACTGCAATGCCACAGCCCTGTTAGTTGTGGCATAGCAGTGATTGGCCGCCCTGCACAGCGTCACAGCGTGCACAGCGTCACCGAGCCTTTATAACTCCCGGCGCGCTGTGCTCGGCACAGCCTTCCAGACAGTGAGTGTAGGGAGAGTGTCTGCTGCTGATTAGGGACAGATTTGCGGCCCTTACAGGTAGATCCGGAGCAGGGCTGCAAACTGCTGCTGACCACAACAGTCCTTCTCAGGACTAATCTAGGAGGATATAGGCAGGGTGATCCAGATCGGAGTCCAAGATTTCCAGTGACCAGAACAGTCCTTCTCAGGACTAATCTAGGAGGATATAGGCAGGGTGATACAGATTGGAATCCAAGCTTTTCTGTGACCATTAGAGTCACCACACTCTTGTACTTACTACCTTAATACAGGTTAGGGACTAAAATCCTCTCCTGAAACCATTACAGTCACCAGACAGGTGTACGTACTACCTTAATACAGGTTAGGGACTAAAATCGTCTCCTAAAACCATTACAGTCACCAGACAGGTATACGTACTACCTTAATACAGGTTAGGGACTAAAATCCTCTCCTGAAACCATTATAGTCACCAAACAGGTGTACGTACTACCTTAATACAGGTTAGGGACTAAAATACTCTCCTGAAACCATTAAAGTGACCAGACAGGTGTACGTACTACCTTAATACAGGTTAGGGACTAAAATCGTCTCCTGAAACCATTACAGTCACCAGACAGGTGTACGTACTACCTTAATACAGGTTAGGGACTAAAATCCTCTCCTGAAACCATTAAAGTCACCAGACAGGTGTACGTACTACCTTAATACAGGTTAGGGACTAAAATCCTCTCCTGAAACCATTACAGTCACCAGACAGGTGTACGTACTACCTTAATACAGGTTAGGGACTAAAATCGTCTCCTAAAACCATTACAGTCACCAGACAGGTATACGTACTACCTTAATACAGGTTAGGGACTAAAATCCTCTCCTGAAACCATTATAGTCACCAAACAGGTGTACGTACTACCTTAATACAGGTTAGGGACTAAAATCCTCTCCTGAAACCATTAAAGTCACCAGACAGGTGTACGTACTACCTTAATACAGGTTAGGGACTAAAATCCTCTCCTGAAACCATTACAGTCACCAGACAGGTGTACGTACTACCTTAATACAGGTTAGGGACTAAAATACTCTCCTGAAACCATTAAAGTCACCAGACAGGTGTACGTACTACCTTTATACAGGTTAGGGAACTAAAATCCTAACTCTTGTCATCTCAACAGTCACCACACTGTTGTACGTCATACCTTTATACAGGTTAGGGAACTAAAATCCTAACTCTTGTCATCTCAACAGTCACCACACTGTTGTACGTCATACCTTTATACAGGTTAGGGAACTAAAATCCTAACTCTTGTCATCTCAACAGTCACCACACTGTTGTACGTCATACCTTTATACAGGTTAGGGAACTAAAATCCTAACTCTTGTCATCTCAACAGTCACCACACTGTTGTACGTCATACCTTTATACAGGTTAGGGAACTAAAATCCTAACTCTTGTCATCTCAACAGTCACCACACTGTTGTACGTCATACCTTTATACAGGTTAGGGAACTAAAATCCTAACTCTTGTCATCTCAACAGTCACCACACTGTTGTACGTCATACCTTTATACAGGTTAGGGAACTAAAATCCTAACTCTTGTCATCTCAACAGTCACCACACTGTTGTACGTCATACCTTTATACAGGTTAGGGAACTAAAATCCTAACTCTTGTCATCTCAACAGTCACCACACTGTTGTACGTCATACCTTTATACAGGTTAGGGAACTAAAATCCTAACTCTTGTCATCTCAACAGTCACCACACTGTTGTACGTCATACCTTTATACAGGTTAGGGAACTAAAATCCTAACTCTTGTCATCTCAACAGTCACCACACTGTTGTACGTCATACCTTTATACAGGTTAGGGAACTAAAATCCTAACTCTTGTCATCTCAACAGTCACCACACTGTTGTACGTCATACCTTTATACAGGTTAGGGAACTAAAATCCTAACTCTTGTCATCTCAACAGTCACCACACTGTTGTACGTCATGCCTTTATACAGGTTAGGGAACTAAAATCCTAATCTCCTGTGACCTCAACAGTCACCAGACAGTTGTCGCTCTATACAGGCAAAATGCGCAAAGGCGTTGGCAAGGGCGTTGGCAAGGAACAAGGAGGTGGACGTGATGGTGGTGCAGGCAGAGGCCGAGGTCGTGTGCAAGCACTAATTTCGCAACAACAAAGGGCCACATCTCCTCGCTCGCACGTCCTGTCCCAAATTCTTGGGGCCCGCAGCAGTACACCACTGTTGAACCAAGACCAGTGTCAACAGGTTGTTACTTGGATAGTGGATAATGCTTCAAGTCAGATGGGCACCTCCACAAACACCTTGTCTTCCACACGGTCAACTGTCAGTAGCCGTGATACTGCACCGCACATTTCCCAACCTGATCCTCCTTCCTACCACCTGGCTGAGTACACGTCCACGGACATTACTGATCCCACACTAGGACACTCGGAAGAGCTGTTCACGTATCCATTCGCAGAATCTGGCCTGTCGCCACCTCCTCTTGAAGTGGGTCATGAGGAGATGGTATGTACAGATGCCCAAATATTTGAGCAGCCACGTTATGACGAACGGAACGTTGTCAAAGTGTCTCAACAAGGGGTGGACGATGATGAGACACAATTGCCAGGAAGTCAGGAGGAGGATCAGGGTGCGGAAGAGGAAGATGACGTGGTGGATGATCCAGTAGCTGACCCAACATGGCAGGAGGATATGCAGAGCGAGGACAGCAGTGCACAGGGGGAGGGAGGCGTAGCATCCCAACAGGCAGTACGAAGCAGGATTGCGTCCGCAGGCAGAAGGCAGGCAACCGTTCCCCGGAACAACAACACGACTCAAGGTGCCTGTGCAAATGTTCGGTCTTCCCGAGTCTGGGAGTTTTTTAAGTTCGCTCCAGAAGACTCTAAAAAGGCCATTTGCCACACCTGCCATGCCACTATCAGCAGGGGTATGAAAACTAGCAGCCTGACCACCACCAGCATGATCAGGCACATGTCAGCCAAGCACCCGACTTTGTGGGAAGTACCACAGAGTCGAGGAGCGGTGCGTGCTGATGTCACTGCTACGTCTTCGCCTGTTGTGCATGCGAGCCAATCCCCTGTCCATGCTGGCCGCGAACAAGCCTCCGGCCCTGCACCTGAAGTTGCCCACGCACAAATTACACCACCATCAAGCACGTCCTTGTCCCAGCGCAGCGTTCAATTATCCATTCAGCAAACATTTGAACGCAGGCGCAAATACGCTGCCAATGCCCCGCATGCCACAGTCCTGAATGATCACATTTCGCGACTCATAGTGCTAGAAATGTTGCCTTTCCGGCTGGTGGAGACGGACGCATTCCGCGACCTGATGGTGGCTGCTGTCCCACGTTACTCGGTCCCCAGCCGACACTATTTCTCCAGATGTGCCGTCCCCGCATTGCATAACCACGTGTTCAATAGCATCACACGTGCCCTGAACAATGCTGTTTCAGCCAAAGTCCACCTAACCACAGACATGTGGACAAGTGCTTGTGGGCAAGGCCGCTACATCTCCTTGACGGCACACTGGATTAATATTGTGGAGGCTGGGACCCAGTCTGAGCGAGGGACGGAACACGTCCTTCCCACACCAAGGATAGCAGGCCCTACCTCTGTCAGGGTTTCACCGAAACTCTACAGCTCCGGAATGTGATGCTCCTCAGCCTCCTCCTCCTGCGCATCCTCATCCACTGTACCCTCCACACCAGTCCCAAGCTGGAAGCACTGCAGCACGGCCTCTGCAAAGCGGCAACAGGCTGTGCTGAAACTAGTCTGCATAGGTGACAAACCCCACAATGCAGAAGAGGTGTGGACAGCTCTGAAACAGCAGGCAGATCACTGGCTCACACCTCTGAACCTAAAGCCAGGAAAGATCGTGTGTGACAATGGCCGGAACCTGGTGGCAGCTTTGAATTTGACATGTACCTCCACTCACCCATGGGTACACACTTCCGGACTTTGGCTAATCGCTGGACTGCTCCTCCTTCTCCTCATGTGACACCATGATGACCGTTAGAATAGTTAGGCTCTTGTTTGAGGTATACCCGCAGTGGTAAATTTTTTAGCCCATTCTGTTAGAATGGGCATTACAACGACAGGAGACCCGCTCCTTTTCAATGGGAAAAATGTTTTTAGGCACTCTTGCACGTCTCTATCCATGGACAAAGAGGAGCCTCCCAATGTTTGGCTGCCCTGACAAAAGGGCTATACTACAATACACCCACTTGAGGGTTACAGGCCCTACTACATGTGTGTAAGCATGGGTCATTGTTGAACCTCCCAATTTTTGGCTGCCCTGGCCAAAGGTCTAGGCTAAAATACACCCACTTGAGGGTTACAGGCCCTACTACATGTCTGTATGCATGGGTCATTGTTGAACCTCCCAATTTTTGGCTGCCCTGGCCAAAGGGCAATACTACAATACACCCACTTGAGGGTTACAGACCCTCCTGCACGTCTCTATCCAGGGACAAAGAGGAGCCTCCCAATTTTTGGCTGCCCTGACCAAAGGGCTATACTACAATACACCCACTTGAGGGTTACAGGCCCTACTACATGTCTGTATGCATGGGTCATTGTTGAACCTCCCAATTTTTGGCTGCCCTGACCAAAGGGCTATACTACAATACACCCACTTGAGGGTTACAGGCCCTCCGCACGTCTCTATCCAGGGACAAAGAGGAGCCTCCCAATTTTTGGCTGCCCTGACCAAAGGGCTATACTACAATACACCCACTTGAGGGTTACAGGCCCAATACATGTCTGTAAGCATGGGTCATTGTTGATTCTCCCAATTTTTGGCTGCCCTGGCCAAAGGCCTAGGCTAAAATACACCCACTTGAGGGTTACAGGCCCTACTACATGTCTGTATGCATGGGTCATTGTTGAACCTCCCAATTTTTGGCTGCCCTGACCAAAGGGCTATACTACAATACACCCACTTGAGGGTTACAGGCCCTACTACATGTCGCTATCCATGGACAAAGAGGAGCCTCCCAATTTTTGGCTGCCCTGGCCAAAGGGCTATACTACAATACACCCACTTGAGGGTTACAGGCCCTCCTGCACGTCTCTATCCAGGGACAAAGAGGAGCCTCCCAATTTTTGGCTGCCCTGACCAAAGGGCTATACTACAATACACCCACTTGAGGGTTACAGGCCCTCCTGCACGTCTCTATGCATGGGTCATTGTTGAACCTCCCAATTTTTGGCTGCCCTGACCAAAGGGCTATACTACAATACACCCACTTGAGGGTTACAGGCCCTCCTGCACGTCTCTATCCAGGGACAAAGAGGAGCCTCCCAATTTTTGGCTGCCCTGACCAAAGGGCTATACTACAATACACCCACTTGAGGGTTACAGGCCCTACTACATGTCTCTATCCATGGACAAAGAGGAGCCTCCCAATTTTTGGCTGCCCTGGCCAAAGGGCTATACTACAATACACCCACTTGAGGGTTACAGGCCCTCCTGCACGTCTCTATCCAGGGACAAAGAGGAGCCTCCCAATTTTTGGCTGCCCTGACCAAAGGGCTATACTACAATACACCCACTTGAGGGTTACAGGCCCTCCTGCACGTCTCTATGCATGGGTCATTGTTGAACCTCCCAATTTTTGGCTGCCCTGACCAAAGGGCTATACTACAATACACCCACTTGAGGGTTACAGGCCCTCCTGCACGTCTCTATCCAGGGACAAAGAGGAGCCTCCCAATTTTTGGCTGCCCTGACCAAAGGGCTATACTACAATACACCCACTTCAGGGTTACAGGCCCTCCTGCACGTCTCTATCCAGGGACAAAGAGGAGCCTCCCAATTTTTGGCTGCCCTGACCAAAGGGCTTTACTACAATACACCCACTTGAGGGTTACAGGCCCTACTACATGTCTCTATCCATGGACAAAGAGGAGCCTCCCAATTTTTGGCTGCCCTGGCCAAAGGGCAATACTACAATACACCCACTTGAGGGTTACAGGCCCTCCTGCACGTCTCTATCCAGGGACAAAGAGGAGCCTCCCAATTTTTGGCTGCCCTGACCAAAGGGCTATACTACAATACACCCACTTGAGGGTTACAGGCCCTACTACATGTCTGTATGCATGGGTCATTGTTGAACCTCCCAATTTTTGGCTGCCCTGGCCAAAGGCCTATACTACAGTACACCCAGTTCTTGTTTACAGGCCATCCTGCATGTCTGTATCCAGGGGCATTGGTGAACCTCCCAATTTTGGACTGCCCTGGCAAAGGAAGATACTACAATAGACCTAGTTCCTCAAAATGGGCACTTTATTTCTAGACAGGGCTTCATGTACGTCTCTTGTCAGGGTCATCGGAGTGTCGAACAATGTTTTCACGTAAAATCTTTCATGTAATCACAAAAAGTGACATACACCAGCTTTATCTCACTATTGGGTATGTGCCCTTAACATTTCCACCCTAAATATTCATTTTGGTGTCATTTTGGAAGGTTTTCTGGAGACTCCGTAAAATTGGCGTGAAACTCGGACAACATTGTTCACAGCTGTGACTTTTGAGTGAGAAATGCTTCCAGGGGTCTTCCCCGTGGTGTTGCCATGTCATTTCAGCACTCTTCTGAGACTTTTGTGACATTTTTAGGGTTTTTCCATGCTGCCGGCAGTCATTTCATAAAATTACTCGTGTCTCCCATAGGATAACATTGGGCTCGTTACTCGGGCCGAGTACACGAGTATCTCGGGATGCTCGGCCCGAGCTTCGAGCACCCGAGCATTTTAGTACTCGCTCATCACTAATAAACACCCCTTCAGCTTTATTTTCTCTGTGGCAGACCAGTGCGTTGCTGCTCTCCTAGCTGCAAATAGCACGTACGCCACCTACTTGTGCGACTACTTGTGCGCACCTAATAATTTCTTCAGGGACTAGTGTTCTGCTTCACTGACAAGTGTTAGCACGCACTTAACCCGCCAGCAGGTGACGCCTACAGCAACACCTAACTCCATCTCGGTGGCTGTGCGCACTTAATAATTTTTTCAGGGACTAGTGTGCTGCTTCACTGACAAGTGTTAGCACGCACTTAACCCGCCAGCAGGTGACGCCTAGAGCAACACCTAACTCCATCTCGGTGGCTGTGTGCACTTAATAATTTTTTCAGGGACTAGTGTGCTGCTTCACTGACAAGTGTTAGCAAGCACTTAACCCGCCAGCAGGTGACGCCTACAGCAACACCTAACTCCATCTCGGTGGCTGTGCGCACTTAATAATTTTTGCTGGGACTAGTGTGCTGCTTCACTGACAATGTTAGCACGCACCTTAACCCGCCAGCAGTGACGCCTACAGCAACACCTAACCCACTCGGTGGCTGTGCGCACTTAATAATTTTTGCTGGGACTAGTGTGCTGCTTCACTGACAAGTGTTAGCAACGCACTTAACCCGCCAGCAGGTGACGCCTAGAGCAACACCTAACTCCATCTCGGTGGCTGTGCGCACTTAATAATTTTTTCAGGACTAGTGTGCTGCTTCACTGACAAGTGTTAGCACGCACTTAACCCGCCAGCAGGTGACGCCTACAGCAACACCTAACTCCATCTCGGTGACTGTGCATTTGTCAACAATGTCACAAAAACCACAATTTCCCAAAAAAGAGGTTGCAAAGGGACGAAGACGAGGTCGTGGCCGTAGCAGTCGTGCCCAAGAAGGCACTGGTACAGGTAGACAGACGAGGATTGATAGATCTCTCTTTCTCCCGTCTAAAATTCCCAGTACTCAACAAAAACGTGTCTTGAGGCCGGAAGAGCATGACCAGATAACATCTTGGATGGCTGATAACACCTTGACCACTGGTTCTTGCAGTACACAATCATCCTTGCCAACACAGTCTAGTGCTACAGACAACGCAGGGCCATCCAATCCTCAAAGTCTTCCTATATCCTCAACCCATCGGCAGCCAGAGGAAAAATTGGAGTGCGACCTTGGTCACTCCGATGATTTATTTGGTTCTTATCAGCCCTCGATTGCATCTGGCCTTTCTTTGTCACTGCCTTGACGAATGATTACAATTGAAGACGTAATGTCTATTCATGGCCCAAAGTTTTTGAAGCACCTCGTACTGAAAGTAAAGCCAACTTTACTACCAAAGGCATAACAGCATCCTCAGGAGGTGGATGATGATGATGATGATGAGACACACATCTCATCTGGCCAGCCTGCTCAGTCACGTTATCCAGAAGACTTTGAAGAGGAAGGCATGGATGATGAAACCACAGATCCTACCTGGACTCTTGGCATGCATAGCCAACAGAGCAGCCAGGAGGAGGACAGTGGCTATGTACCACCGCCAAAAGCACCAAGGCTTACTCCTTTCTCCAGAACACAAACTGTGCCCTTTAGGCTTGTGGGTACAGAGTCTTTTCGGGAGTTGTTGGCTGTGGCAGCACCACGATACTCTGTACCCAGCCACTACTTTTTCTCACGTAGTGCCGTCCCCGCGTTACACCAGCACATTGTTAACAACTTAAAGCGTGCACTAACAAATGCTGTAACCGCCAAAGTCCACCTAACAACGGACACATGGACAAGTAGTTGTGGACAGGGCAGATACATCTCAGTAACGGCTCACTGGATCAACCTGGTGGACAGTGTCCCAACTTCTCAAAGTGGACCATCTGAGATACTACCAACTGCACGAATAGCGGGCACAACATCATTCCGGGTGGCTGCCTCATCATATATGTCCAGTACACAATCTGCTTCTGCAACTTCCTTGTCCACTGCTGAGCTGTCCGCACCATCACGTCCAAGTTGGGAGCTTTGCAGTAGTGCTTCAGCAAGGCGACAACAGGCTCTTCTGAAGCTTATCTGTCTAGGTGACACACCTCACACTGCAACTGAGCTGTGGAAAGGTCTTAAGCAACAGACTGATGAGTGGCTGGCCCCACTGCAACTACAACCAGGTCTTGTTGTCAGCGATAACGGACGAAACCTTGTGGCGGCACTAAAGCACGGTAAACTTGTACACGTGCCTTGCATGGCTCACGTGCTGAACCTAATAGTTCAGAAATTCCTGAAAATATACCCCGAGTTATCTGACCTACTGGAGAAGGTGAGGCGAATTTGCGCCCATTTTAGACATTCGTACACAGCAGTTGGAAGTCTTTCAGCCCTTCAAAACAAATTAAATTTGCCTAAACACCGGCTAATTTGCGACATGCCCACGCGATGGAACTCAACATTCCATATGTTGGCAAGGTTTAATGAGCAGCAGAGGGCAATAGTGGAATATCAGCTGCAACATGCCCGTCACCACGGAAGTCAGACCAGACACATTAGTACTTTCGAGTGGGTCTGGATCGCTGATCTTTGCGAGTTGCTGGAGAACTTTGAATACTGCACCAAACTTGTCAGCGGTGATCGCTCCTGAATCTGAAAACAGAATCTTTGAGGGCCCAGCGGATGGCTATGGAGCCAGAATTTAACATCGCTGATCCTAGCCAGCCAAGCCAATATCAGCAGACTACATTGGGTCTGGAAGAAGAAGGTGATGAGGGTGATGATGAAGAAGATTCATTTCTCTGTGGTACTGATGTGAACCCTGATGGTACTCCCAACCCTACGTTTATGTCGGTAAAGCATGGCTGGGCTGAAGAGGAGGAGGCGGACACCGATTTAGAGGCCATGATGCGTAGTGATCCTCATTATGTTGTAACCGAGGAGATGAGTCTTTGCAGCTTAGCACACATGGCTGACGTAATGTCTCAATGTCTCTCCCAAGATCCACGCGTCATTCACATCTATGCCAGCAACCTCTACTGGTTGTCAACCTTTTTGGACCCACGGTACAAAGACAAATTTCCATCGTTGCTGTTTCAGTCACCCAGGGGCTTAACGATGGATTTTTTCAAGAGTTTTTCAAGTGTTGTTGTTGACAATTTGATGTCCATATCATCGTCTGACTCCGCTATACCCCGAAGAAACAAGTTCTTTGCAACAGCAGCCTTTGGTTGGGACACAAACGTCATCAATGTCAAGAAGAGGTGGGGGTAAGATGTCCACTAACTGGGCGATGTTCAACAGACCTTCCGATCAACAACGGATCAAGCCTACGGTCACCTTGACTAGGAGACAACAATTCTCCAACATGGTGAACGAGTATGTCAGTGACAGTACCAGCTCCTAACCGACCCTTCTGTACCCTTTAATTACTGGGTTTCCAAGCTTCACACTTGGACAGAGCTCGCTTTGTATGCCTTGGAGGTGCTGGCCTGCCCAGCTGCTAGTGTGACATCAGAGCGTGTTTTCAGTGCCGCTAGGGGTATATTCACTGATAGAAGGTCACGGCTTACTACTGAAAATGCCGACAGGCTGACTCTCATTAAGTTCAACAAGGACTGGATATTATCGCAGTTCGTAAGCCCCCCAGACGACAGTACCCAAATGTAGAGTAACCTAATCATAATTAATATAATTGGAATATTGCGCTTTTAACTTTATGCCCTTTTAAGACAGGAAGTATCGGCATCTCCCTCAACTCAGACGATGTGATAAGTCATGTTCCTGCAACATTTGCTGCATGATAACAAAACTACGCAATCAGTAAAAGTTATTTTACTTTACAAGTGCATCCGCTTGTGAGCATTTTTCATTTTTTTTTTTTTCCATTCAATACAATACAGCCCCTTGGGCTAATTTTTTGAGGCAACAAGCCTATGCCTGCATCGTGGACGTTGCTTGTACTATGATCCTGCTGGAGCCTGGCGAAGGGTCCCACTGTATGCTACGGAGATAACGCGTAGATGCGCTGTGTTGCAAGTAGACGTCCCAGCGTCTTGCATCTGTGTTCCTAGTGTTGTTGCCATAGCGAGTCATTAAGTAACCCCCCCCAAACACAGGCACTATTTATTTGTCAGCAACATTTGTATGTGGAGTCATGATTTTACACATACTAACCAAGGTGCCTTCATGCGCCATGCGGGCCGTAAAGTACTTGCTAATAATGATGACTTTAAGCCCACCCACAAAACAACCTACACATCCATTCCCTGAAAAAAGACAGACACAAAGCAGTTTTTTCAAAATGTGTATTATCACGCCTTAATGGCAAAGATGTCAGATAGCTTTTAGAAAGCTCACAAACGCAAAAAAAACAAGCAATTAAAACAGAAAAAAACAAAAAGAAATTGTGCAATGCACTTTTTGGATAACAAAAAAAAACAAAAAAAAACAAAAAAGTTGACCCTACAGCCGGTGGTAGGTGGGCTGATTGTGTGGGGTAGCTTCTACCGGGCCACCATCACCCTGGTCCTGGAGGAGGTCCAGGGCCCCATGGATAGCCTCCCCCACTGATTGTAACCCTGTAGGGTGGGTCATCTGGGCCGGTGTGTCCAAATGGCCTTGGGTTGGGAGGTCCATGTTGGGTGGCCACAAATGTTGTATAGACCTCTGGGTCGGCAGATAGCTGTCCTGGGGTGTAGGCCTGTCTAGCCTGTTGGAGCTCGACTGCTGCCACCCCTACAAATAAGTAAATACCTGGCCAGGGTGGTTTGGGGGCCGACAGGCATCAAGGACAATGTGGATTGCTGACCTTGCCCGCAGTCATCTCTCCAATGGAATGAGAGCCAGGAAAGGTATGAGACTGCGGGCAAAGTCAGCATCACATTGTCCAAGGTGGTCATTTGGTGCCCCCGGGATCTGAGCATGGCTGCTGGGGTTCTGGTGACTCCCCACACTGCTGCCAGTTGGCCATCCAGCTTCGTCCACTGCCGGAGGTTGGTTTTGGTGGGGAGACCGTTGTTGTGGCCCTTCAACCTCCTCATCTTGTGGCCGGCCATGCCCCAAAGGTGGTGGTGGTGGTACTCCTTCTTCCTCCACTCCAAGTGGTGGTGGTTCAGGGGCCTCCCTCGCCTCTTCAGGCAGCTGTGCTGGCGGGTTACCACGCCGCCTGTGGTAGTGAGCAGCTCTGTGGGTAAATACAAAAAAATTTGGTGAATGGGTTGCGTTTGGAAACAAAACCATAGGCCAAACATAAAATGTGCACGCTTTTTTGACTCAGTGTATGTGAGTATTCTGTGTCTTTTCATTGTTGGCCTTAAAATGGAATTGCAGCAAATACATTAAGGACATTTTGGCTCATGCCTCAACTAATATTCTATGTGTGGGTAGTGTTGGTCCTCGATTTTTTGCCATTACATTAGAAATTTAAAAATTTGTCTGCACTATTACACTGTGCCCTGCCTTAGGCAGGACAGCTATTTAGGCACTTGAAGACATATTAGTGGCCACAACTATTGCTTTGACTTTTTGTTGAAACTTTATGTGGACAAAGCTATAGCCTGACACTGTGAGGCAAACACATTCTTCAGGGTTGTTTGCCATCAGATGGACACAAAAAGACGCAGTGTAGTCAGCCTTGGTCTCAATGCACATAAGGGCCATGTCACACACAGAGATATCTGTGCAGATATTGTTCGCAGATCTCTGGTTGCAGTGAAATCATGGACACATTGTTAATTTGTATACGGCCACAAAATGGACCAATGTGTCCATGATTTCACTCCAACCAGAGATTTGCAGACAATATCTGCACAGATATCTGTGTGTGTGACGTGGCCCTAACCCAGATCTATAGGGCAGATGAGCAAGACAGGAAATTGAGTCCTGCAGCATAGGTGACACATGAGCATTCGGCTTAGTGGCCTACACTCCTTTTTGCTGCCATGTATGCTAATCAGGAATGTCTTGGTAAATAAAACACACAAAACAGATGGCTTGGCTTTTGAAACGACTGTAATGGACATAGAGTATGGGGTTGTTTTTGAGCAGCAGGTCACACATCGTTGGTGCCAAACAAGGTGGTATGCACAGATGGACAGTTTTACAGTTATTCCAATGGGGCCGAACAAAAAAACGGGAGCAGCAAGGGCAAACCTCGGGTTTCCTAAAGGACCTTGGACAGAAAAGCCTGTTGCACTTAAAATATAGCCCCCTTTAGTTTGATTTTATACAGCATTAATACACTATGTTTTCCGGAGGATTTGTAATGTGACCATCAGTGAATGAAAAAAAAAAAAAATTCACATGTGGGCCCTAATATCTACACCATCACCCTGCAGCCCCAAATATACCCATGGCAAAACTCACCCACACGTATTTGTAGTGATACAGGGTATGTCCTCAAATGTGTGTGACTGTGTCAACAATCTGGGATGGTGTATAAACAGTTTAGTGCAAAAGGGGTATATCCTTACAACGTTATTTAGCCGAAAAAAAGACCCACAACTAAACATGTAGGGATGTATGTGGCCCTTATGCAAGTCGAGGCCATTAGGAACTGATACAAATGATGCTTACGACAGGCAAACTAGACAAGGCCACACTCCTTAGAGGCCATTGCAGGGAAGAACATGGCTTTGTTCCACAAACATGCCAATAATAATAGCTAATTGTGAGGTCACGGAACATTGTGCCCACCCTGCAGAACATTGCTTATTTGTCCCAACGTCACAATGTGGCTATAAATGTGTATGTCCTGGATCATTGCCAAAGGTAATAGAATTCTGTTGCACCATGGCAGAAACAAACCCCAGTGTGGGTATGTAAACCACCACACTGATTATAGAGCTTCATACGTAGACTGTGTGCCCTCGTGGACAGGGTCCTCTCCTCTTGTACCTGTATGACCTGATTGTCTTCATGTACTGTTTTTTGTCGTTAACCCTTATCCTCATGTAAAGTTCCATGGAACCTAATGGCGTTATATAAATAAATAATAATTACAATAATAGTACACAACAGTGCAGCAGACACATACAGTTAGGGCCAGAAATATTTGGACAGTGACACAAGTTTTGTTATTTTAGCTGTTTACAAAAACATGTTCAGAAATACAATTATATATATAATATGGGCTGAAAGTGCACACTCCCAGCTGCAATATGAGAGTTTCCACATCCAAATCGGAGAAAGGGTTTAGGAATTATAGCTCTGTAATGCATAGCCTCCTCTTTTTCAAGGGACCAAAAGTAATTGGACAATGGACTCTAAGGGCTGTAATTAACTCTGAAGGCGTCTCCCTCGTTAACCTGTAATCAATGAAGTAGTTAAAAGGTCAGGGGTGGATTCCAGGTGTGTGGTTTTGCATTTGGAAGCTGTTGCTGTGACCAGACAACATGCGGTCAAAGGAACTCTCAATTGAGGTGAAGCAGAACATCCTGAGGCTGAAAAAAAAGAAAAAATCCATCAGAGAGATAGCAGACATGCTTGGAGTAGCAAAATCAACAGTTGGGTACATTCTGAGAAAAAAAGAATTGACTGGTGAGCTTGGGAACTCTAAAAGGCCTGGGCGTCCACGGATGACAACAGTGGTGGATGATCGCCGCATACTTTATTTGGTGAAGAAGAACCCGTTCACAACATCAACTGAAGTCCAGAACACTCTCAGTGAAGTAGGTGTATCTGTCTCTAAGTCAACAGTAAAGAGAAGACTCCATGACAGTAAATACAAAGGGTTCACATCTAGATGCAAACCATTCATCAATTCCAAAAATAGACAGGCCAGAGTTAAATTTGCTGAAAAACACCTCAAGAAGCCAGCTCAGTTCTGGAAAAGTATTCTATGGACAGATGAGACAAAGATCAACCTGTACCAAAATGATGGGAAGAATAAAGTTTGGAGAAGAAAGGGAACGGCACATGATCCAAGGCACACCACATCCTCTGTAAAACATGGTGGAGGCAACGTGATGGCATGGGCATGCATGGCTTTCAATGGCACTGGGTCACTTGTGTTTATTGATGACATAACAGCAGACAAGAGTAGCCGGATGAATTCTGAAGTGTACCGGGATATACTTTCAGCCCAGATTCAGCCAAATGCTGCAAGTTGATTGGACGGCGCTTCATGGTACAGACGGACAATGACCCCAAGCATGCAGCCAAAGCTACCCAGGAGTTCATGAGTGCAAAAAAGTGGAACATTCTGCAATGGCCAAGTCAATCACCAGATCTTAACCCAATTGAGCATGCATTTCACTTGCTCAAATCCAGACTTAAGACGGAAAGACCCACAAACAAGCAAGACCTGAAGGCTGCGGCTGTAAAGGCCTGGCAAAGCATTAAGAAGGAGGAAACCCAGCGTTTGGTGATGTCCATGGGTTCCAGAGTTAAGGCAGTGATTGCCTCCAAAGGATTCGCAACAAAATATTGAAAATAAAAATATTTTGTTTGGGTTATGTTTATTTGTCCAATTACTTTTGACCTCCTAAAATGTGGAGTGTTTGTAAAGAAATGTGTACAATTCCTACATTTTCTATCAGATATTTTTGTTCAACCCTTCAAATTAAACGTTACAATCTGCACTTGAATTCTGTTGTAGAGGTTTCATTTCAAATCCAATGTGGTGGCATGCAGAGCCCAACTCGCGAAAATTGTGTCACTGTCCAAATATTTCTGGCCCTAACTGTACCTTGGCATACGGTTCAAGGAGGGTCGTAGTGGCGATATATCGGCCCTGGATCTGCTTCCGGTCCCCCCTCCGAGAGTTTACGGTGTTGCCTTTTGTGCTGATCCCGACAGCTCCTCCACCGTTTGATAAGCACGTCAACTGTGAAATGATTTCAAACCGGGTTTAGACCTCTGTAACATTTGAAACACTAAAAGTATGTGTACAAATCAACAATAACATTTTATTCATGTTGTGTGTGTAATGTGTATACAAGGCACAGTGACACGAGAGTGTGGAACATGATCAACAGCATTACGGACATTGAGCTCACGTGGCCACAATCACAAATGAGGCAGGGCACATGTCAACGTATAGAAAATGTAATAGTGCGGGCACCAGACTCCGCTCATTAGTGGTATTTATATACACCCAACCCCCTGGCCTTCAGAGCCAGGAGGACCAGCCCTTAAACTAAGTGTACTATTGTGACCCCATCCAAATATAAGCAACCATGCGACGGCGCATGATAACACATTGAGGGCCCTGTATACCCACAGGGGCCCTGTATACCCACTGCACTGTGGGGGCCTGTATACCCAAGGGGGGCCTGTATACCCACTGTTGGGGGCCCTGTATACCCACTGGGGGCCCTGTATACCTACTGCAGGGGGCCTGTATACCCACGGGGGGCCTGTATACCCACTGCTGGGGGCCCTGTATACCCACTGGGGTCCTGTATACCCACTGGGGGACCTGTATACCCACTGCAGGGGGGCCTGTATACTCACTGAGGGCTCTGTATTCCCTAATATGGGGGCAGTATCCACTGGGCTGTATACTCTGCAGTAGGAGCTGTATACTCTGCTGGGGGGCTGTCTACCAGTGATAGCCGCTGTATACCAGAATGGCGGTCAATATGTTTTCCCAGTTTTTGGGGGCAAAAGTAGGGGGTCGGCTTATACACGGGTCGGCTTATACACGAGTATATACGGTAAATGCAATATAACGTGTGAACACATTTAACTTACCCATATTGCTCTGTGCATCCTGGCCACTGCGATGGAATGCATGGAACATGACTTGAGCGACCTCCCTCCAGGCTGTAGTCCACTGGATGTTATCCCCATAAGCAGGGTCAGTGGGCAGCCAAAGCAGGGGCCGAGCCTCCACCAGGTCAATTAACTGCAGCGTGTTGACACGGGCCATGCTTGCTCTGTGTGTGTGCGTGTCTGGCAGCTCGAGTCGGCTTCTTTCCAGTTTGCTAAAAGCATGGGGTGTGCTAGAGAAAATCGCTTGCCTCGCCTCATCGGCGCCAAATAAGACAAACACATGCGAGTTTGGCCTCGGGACACAGCAGCAAAATACAGTTGCGAGTGGGGATTCCAACACGGCAATGCGAGCGCTTTCCAAGACACATCTGTGATTTTTAAATCGCACATTACTCGCTATTACTCGCTTCCCCATTCATTAACATTGGACTCGCTAGACTCGCAACGAGTAGCGAGTCCCGGGCTCGGACTCGCTAGAGTCAAGCGATTCAGAGTAATTTAGGACTCGCCCATCACTAATTTCTATAAATGTTTGAGGAAATTACACATAGTAGTACAAAAGCATACTAACAAATACAGTACAATCTATTATTATACCTGACAGTAATTTGAATTATCAGTAAGGACATAGAGCAAACTTCCAGAGTACCTTCCGGGTTTCCTGAGTGGCCTAAAAACAACCTTTTTCATATTCTGTCCCCACAGATCCCTTTTCAGAAAGAAAAAAGTGTAATCAAGTCAACTATCTGTTCAGATTAATTTCACTTTCTCCTTCATCACCTCAGGAAATGCCGGCACCATAGTTTTATAAAAGTTCTACTTACTGCAGAAACAGTTCTGCCAGAAAATCCACAAAATTACTGAGGGAATAGGCCACGATATTCTCCTATAAATATACCCAAATAACCTTAGCTATAAAATAATTGACAAACTACAGAGTGTTGTAGGTTAAATAATCTGGTACTTTTTATTAAGGTTAACCAATAGATCAATATTAAATATCTTTTAATAGAATCTTTTTCCTTTAAAATATTATTTTCCAATAAATAACATAAATATAATAAATAAAAATTCATATTCTTTAAAGAATCTCATAACATCTGGTTCACCCATAACATCTGGGCAACCCTCCCACCAGGGCTCAAGCTTGAAGAGCGTAAGCCCCACCCCCCCCACCTAACGCAGTACCCATTCCTCCACAACACTCTGGATCCCCAAATTAAATATGTCAAGACCAATTTCTGATAAATGTACTCTATCAGAACGATATAAACCCTCTACGAATCCCTCCAAATCTTTATTGCGGTAAGAAGAACCACCGATGGATGGCATAAACCGTGCCATTTCCCTATTTACATTTTTCATGATTCTTTCAAGAAAAGCCAGACCATCCTGTTTCCAGCATAGCCTAGATACTACTTCCAAAAAAATCAGTGTGGTACCCTGGAGCAGGTGTGACATTCTACATAAGTCGTTTTTCATTTGCCACAGCAAGTCCAGAGTAGCAACACGGCCTAAATCATTTCCTTCTGCATGGATAATAACTAGGTCCGGACGAGGGAAAAAGACTAATTGGCTAGGTATAATACCGGAAACCTCTCCCCACTTAAGACCTCTTACCCTGTGCCAGTATACCTGCACTTCAGAAGGGGAAAATGATAGGTTCTCCGAATAACACCTGTGCAATGCTCACTAGTGAGCCCAGAACACAAAAGAGTGGCCTATCCCCCATACGATTTTATGTCCTATGGAAAAAACAAAACATATCAATGAACAATAGAAGGGCGAACATATGACTTGTAAACATCAGATTTCCAGAGCCCTATGCTTTTAATGCACTCAGGCCGCAAACCCTGATTTTCGGCCTCGGTGGCAGCTCCGATTCTAAAAGAGTGAGAAGTTATTTTATGACCTACAATATGACTTGCAGGTAAACATTTACCCAAAACTGCCCTGAACTGAAATTCAGTTGCAGGAGTCTTATCTTTGTGTATAAATAAAGCACCAGGGGAACCACCTCGATAACTTAGCCATTTTGCCATATTACGAACTGGACATAAATCCGATTCAATAACAGAATTTAAATAAATCGTGGTCCCAATCCCAAGCTGGTCGGTCTTTGACCTTCATAAATAAACTGTTACCACTGAAATAGACACCACCACATCGGACAAATCCAAACCAGACCGTTTCCTTTTACTCTCCGCAAGGACCTCCCCGATCCTAAGAGCTCCAAAAAACGTCAAAACAAAAATTGTTCGAAACATCACTGTCTCGTATAAGTTAAAGCATACATTAGGGAGCACAGGCCACAAGTCTGACAACATTGGCAGAGTGATGGGGCTTCTCACATCTTTCAGGAAAAAGGATTTCCGATACCCTTTTAAAAATTGTTTAACTGGGAAAAGGGAAAGTAACGATTGTTCCCCATGCAACTTTAGAAAAAAATGAAATTCCTGCTAACTTTTTTGAGATACCCGAATAAGAAGCACCTGTAGAAGCAAGATGCTCAAGAAATGGCACAGCCGTAAGTGCCGATGTAACCTGAAATGGACGGCCCAGTCGATTGCAAAAAGAAATCAAAATGGGCCAGCTCAAAGAATAATCCGACCAAGTTCTAGGGGCCAACGAATTAATTATGTATTGAGGGACGAACTCTAAACTAGATCCCAAAGTTGATGTGGGCAGGGAAATCCTTCCGCTGCTGCCTCCGGGTAAAGCTCTCGAAATTGACTCAGAAGCTGATGGGAAAGGAAAAAGCACATATTGCTGCTATCTGTAGAAGAAACATTCGCTTTCATCCAAATGTTGTACTGCAACAATACCAGAGTCAATTTACGCAATAGACGATTAACCGAACTATCTTTAGATGACCAAATGTTAAGAGCCAAGCACGACCTTTTTGAACGCACAGGGATCAAAATCCAATAATTACGTAACTTATCTCCCCAAACTGAAAA
The DNA here is from genome assembly GCA_033576535.1 of Allobates femoralis. Taxonomy (NCBI): domain Eukaryota; kingdom Metazoa; phylum Chordata; class Amphibia; order Anura; family Aromobatidae; genus Allobates; species Allobates femoralis. The sequence continues at coordinate 110,559,852 of JARQOC010000009.1, read as the reverse complement.
AATTGTGAGTACCGTAAAAACTTCCCGAAGAGACTGGCCACGCGAAAATTGCTCATGGTCCGATAAAGGCCATGGGAAAGACATCCAATTAGCCTGAAAAGGAACGCCGGAACCTATTCCACTAGTCTCAAAAATTAAGCCTAACGAACCTGCAGTGCAAAACTCGTGCTGCCAACATGATACGCCATTGAAGATATCAAAAAATTCTGACCAAATAAGTAAATCATCCCGTACCTCTTCAGAGATAGGAATAACAGCCGAAGGAGAAGAAAAACCCCGCATCGCATCATAAAGCCGGCGCAAAAAGGGATGTCCTGAAGGAATAATGCGTAAGGAAAAATTCAGGCTACCTACTAATGATTGAAATTCTTTCAAGGATGCAAACTCCCGGGACAAAAATTGGGAAACTAGTAAACGCAAAGAAGCTCATTTACTGTCAGGGAGACGGCATTCCATGCGCAGAGTCTATATGAGTACCCAGATAATCCAATTCGGTACAAGGGGGGAGAGTTTTCTCCGCAGCAATAGGAACCCCAAATTGAGACATTAAAGACAGAAATTCAGACAACAAATTAAAACAAGCCGGGGATCCTGCGGAACCTATAAATAAAAAATCGTCAAGGTAATGGGTAGCGTAACCTGAGGGGCAAATCAATTGAGCGCACCATTTTAAAAAAGTAGAAAAAGATTCAAAATAGAAACAGGACAAAGAAAACCCCATGGGCAAACATCTATCAAAATAAAAAAACCCGTCCATGTGAAAACCTAAAGAACTAAAACCAGCCGGGTCAACAGGCAACAACCGAAATGCCGACTGAATGTCAGTTTTTGCTAATAAGGAATTCTGCCCTGCCAATCTCATAAGATCAATGGCCAAATCAAATGGGGCGTAACAAACAGATGCCAAATCCGATGTAACCTGGTCGTTGAGGGAAGACCCGGCTGGATAAGAGAGGTGGTGGATAAACCGATAAGAACCATCCTCTCTCTTCGGAACCACTCCTATTGGAGAGCCGGTCATCTCCCGGTAGACTGGCCGTGGACCTCGGTGCGGCAGTAGATGAACCGCGGCCACCTGCCATACAGAGGTCCTCGGCAAGCTAGCTGGAAGACTCGCTGTGGACCTCTGTGCGGCAGTACATGAGCCATGGCCACCTGCCGCACAGAGGTCCACGGCAAGCCAGCCGGGGAGATGACCAGCGTCAGCCGGTCATCTCCCAGCTTCTCGCAGCGGTAGTACCCCGAGCGGGATTCAACTCCCCTGCCAAGCTGTGCTACGTCTCTGAGAGATGCAGCATTCAAACCGCGCGCCAAGCCGCGTGCCGCGTATCTCATTGGTCGCCATAGCGACCAATTAGAGACGTGGAATTCAAACCCGCGCCAAAGCCAGGCTACTTCTCTGATTGGTTTCTGCGGCTGTGGCGACCAATCAGTGAAGCATCGTGGCTTAACGGGAAATATGAATCCCGCACACTGATTGGTCGCTGTTGAGAGAGGCAGCCAATCAGTGGCACGGGATTCATATTTCCCGCCAAACCGCACCGCTTCGCTGATCGGTCGCTGCGGCTGCGGCGACCAATCAGAGAAGTAGCACTGCTTGGCGCGCGGTTTGAATGCCGCATCTCTCATTGGTCGCTGCAGTGACCAATGAGAGACGCGGCATTGAAACCGCACGCCGCATCTCTCATTGGTTGCCGCAGCGACCAATGAGGGACACAGAATTCAAACCGTGCACCAAGCCACACTACTTCTCTGATTGGTCGCAGCGGCCGCAGCGACCAATTAGCGATGCAGCTCAGGTTGGCGAGAAATATGAATCCCGCACCGCTGGTTGGTCGCCGCTCTCAGCAGCGACCAATCAGCGGCACTGGATTCATATTTCCCGCCAAGCCGCGCCACTTAGTTGATTGGTCTCTACGGCGACCAATTAGAGAAGTAGCACGGCTTGGTGCGCGGTTTGAATTTGGCATCTCTCATTACCAGTTATACATACTAGATTCTTTGATAGGGCGTTGATCCAGGGAATTAGTCTGATTGCCGTATCTGGAGTCAGGAAGGAATTTTTTCCCCAATGTGGAGATTAGTGTTGCCACATGGGGTTTTTTTTGCCTTCCTCTGGATCAACATGTTAGGCTATGGGTTGAACTAGATGGACTTAAAGTCTTCCTTCAACCTTAAAAACTATGTTACTATGTTACTATGTAGTCGCCGCAGCTGTGATATTGGCCCAGAATTTTAACTGCCAGTCATAATGTGACGAAGTTCACTCCTGTTTACAAGGCTGTCAGTCAGTGTGACGCACTTCACTCCTGTGTACAAAGCTGTCAGTCAGTGTAACGAACTTCTCTCCTGTCTACAAGGCTGTCAGTCACTGTGATGCACTTCACTCCTGTCTACAAGGCTGTCAGTCAGTGTGACGCAGTTCAATCCTGTCAACAAGGCTGTCAGTCAGTGTGACGCACTTCACTCCTGTCTACAAGGCTGTCAGTCAGTGTGACGCACTTCACTCCTGTCTACAAGGCTGTCAGTGAGTGTCACAAACTTACTCCTGGCTACAAGGCTGTCAGTCAGTGTGACGCAGTTCACTCCTGTCTACAAGGCTGTCAGTCAGTGTGACAAACTTCACTCCTGTCTATAAGGCTGTCATTCAGTGTCACAAACTTTACTCCTGTCTACAAGGCTGTCAGTGTGACGCAGTTCACTCCTGTGTACAAGGCTGTCAGTCAGTGCGACACACTTCACTCCTGTCTGAAAGGCTGTCAGTCAGTGTGACGAACTTCACTCCTGTCTACAAGGCTGTCAGTCAGTGTGATGCAGTTCACTCCTGTGTACAAGGCTGTCAGTCAGTGCGACACACTTCACTCCTGTCTGAAAGGCTGTCAGTCAGTGTGACGAACTTCACTCCTGTCTACAAGGCTGTCAGTCAGTGCGACACAATTCACTCCTGTCTACAAGGCTGTCAGTCAGTGTGACGCAGTTCAATCCTGTCTACAAGGCTGTCAGTCAGTGTGACGCAGTTCAATCCTGTCTACAAGGCTGCCGCTTATAGTGTGACGCAGTTCACTACTGTCTAACAAGGCTGTCAGTCATCGTGTGACGCACTTCACTCCTGTCTACAAGGCTGTCAGTCAGTGTGATGCAGTTCAATCCTGTCTACAAGGTTTGTCAGTCATCTCGTAACGCAGTTCACTCCTGTCTACAAGGCTGTCAGTCATAGTGTGACGCACTTCACTCCTGTCTACAAGGCTGCCACTCATAGTGTGATGCACTTCACTCCTGTCTACAAGGCTGCCGCTCATAGTGTGACGCATTTCACTCCTGTTTACAAGGCTGCCGCTCATAGTGTGACGCACTTCACTCCTGTCTACAAGGCTGCCGCTCATAGTGTGACGCACTTCACTCCTGTCTACATGTCATAGTGTGACGCACTTCACTCCTGTCTACAAGGTTGTCAGTCATAGTGTGCTGTTCTTCAGTCACATTTACTTCACACATTGTGTCAGTGACAGTCTGAACTACTTCAGTCACGTTTATTCAATGGGTTTAAGTGGTCGTAAGCACAAATTCGCCAATGATGATGACAAAAAAGCTGCAAAAGCAGCAAAGCGATGACAACTTCGACACCAAGAGACAGAAGGAGATGCTGTCGCACCGAGCAGCTGCGGAGCACCCGGCGGAGCTCCAGCACCAGGTAACAGAGGAGTACCCAGTGGTAATGCTGCGCAAGGAGCAGCACCCATCATGCCACTCCTGATGCCGTATAGTCCGGGAGCAATGTGGCTACCACAATACTCAGGTGAGCCCAATACCCTCAATGACTTTATTACAAAGATAAAAGAGTACTATGTGATGTACCCCTTGACTGAAGCCCAGAGTGTCAGTATGATTATTGGACAGTTAACCGGCAATGCACGGCGGGAAGTTGCGTCCTGGCCGGACACAGACAAAGATACTGTAGAGCATCTTTTAGCTGGACTAAAAGCAGCATTTGAATCCAGTGCTAACACCCGGGCTAAAATGAGGTTCTTTGGATGTCAACAAAAGCACAAGGAGAGTGCCAGAGACTATGCCTTAAACTTGCAGGAAGCACTCAAAGCACTTACACTAGCAGAACCTGCCTTAGCCCGGGAGCTGACAAAATGCTAATTGACCAGTTTATAGAGGGCCTCTTATCCCTTTTTAAAAGAGGACAGCTGAGTATGATGATTATCCAGAATCCTGAAATGACATTTGCTGAGTTAAATGATAGAGCCATTCGTCTTCAGCAGATAGAGGAGCCCCAGGATCTAAACTTCATCCAAAGCCCCACAGCAGCACCCCAGCAGCCAGGAGCATCAGCGATATCGGCCATGTCAGAGACTGCTGCTGAACACAGAGAGACTATCTCTAATGAGGCCCTCAACCAAAAGCTAGATGCCCTGACAGATACTGTTATTTCCATGGCTAAACTCATCAAGGAGCTGCGAGGATCCAAGCCTGCACCCAAGATCGAGTTGGCGATCAGCAAGGAGGATGTCCCGTGGATGAGGCCCAGGAAGTACCAAGCGACGAGAGAACGACCCCAGCGACAGCTATAAACCGGATGGACAGCCCATTTGCCGCGGTTGTCAGAAACCAGGTCATTTTGCCCGGGAATGTGCTTTAAACGAGGACTCCATGGGCATGCGGGCCACTTCTCAGGAGAAAATGCTCAAGATCCTTCAGCCTGGTATGACAGATTCGTGGGAGGACGTACAGTCATCCCTATCGTGTTGGATGGCATTCCCTTTAACGCCTTGCTTGATACGGGTCCCAGGTAACATTAATTCCACATGTTCTATACAAAAGGTACTGGGTTGATTCAGACATTATTAGTAGTCCAACTGACATTGTAGTAAACTTATGGGCTAGTAATGATCAACTAATACCACAGGTTGGGTTCAGAGAAATGACCATTCAGATTGGGAAGGTAGAATTGCAGAACCAGGGTATTATAATTGTAGATTTTGACCGGCGAGAAAGTGAACCAGTAATGTTGCTGGGAATTAATGTATTTGAAAAGTGTTTTTCCGAGGTAATTACTGTCTTATAGCAAATCGTTGAGACTGCCAGAGCCGGGCAACAGAGACTTCTGCAAAAAGAAATAACAGCCCTGATTTTGAAACAACAGGTAGAAATATCAGGAGGAGAAATTGGCAGTGTAAGGATAAGTGACCCGATAGCCATTGTAATACCTCCCAAAACTGAAATGTTGGTCTGGTGCAGAGCCACAATAGGCATTAAAGGGCAAAACTATCAAGCCCTGGTAGAACCCGTGTACTCAGATAGTAGGCCTACTATACTGACAGCCAGAGGAGTAGTTCAGGTACACCAGGGAAGAGTGCCATTATGCCTACTAAATTGCTGGGAAGATGAGGCCACATTACCAAAGTATGCTACCATGGCTAAATTGTTCAAGGTTGATAACAATGTCATCACAGCCGTTGAGCCCTCGAACCCATCAAGTCAGGCGGATGACAATGGCTCAGGGAAAAAGCTTGAGGATTGGTGCCAAAAGCTACATGTAGGTACCAGTTCTACACCTTCCCATCAAAAGCATGGAGTATACCGGGTAGTAAAATAATATGAAGGAGGTTTATGGCTCCTTTTTACCTTATGTGTATCAAAATAATCCATGCTATGTCTCATTAACCAGAATTTTATTAATTTCTTTTTAAGGCAGTACATATACAACCATTCTCATAGCAGGTAAAAGTAGATACAACATTTATTACAATTATTTTAACAGTGATCAGTTTCAATGTGAATTGTGACCAAAAAATTCCCTAAAAATTCATATAAAACCCCCTCTCAAGGTTATGGTATCTTAATCCAAAAAGTGTGGTTCAGTTTACTGCATAACAAACAACTAAGTGGGAAAAACTGCAGAGCAGGGCTATTTTTGTTAGTAAGAACAACCCCCCATTGATCACTGTTAAAATAATTGTAATAAATGTTGTATCTACTTTTACCTGCTATGAGAATAGTTGTATATTTACTGCCTTGAAAAGAAATTAATAAAATTCTGGTTAATGAGATATAGCATGGATTATTTTGATACACATAAGGTAAAAAGGAGCCATAAACCTCCTTCTTTTTTGAGTTATGTTATTATATGTTTAAGGAGGGGCTCACTCTGGCCAAGAGCCGAAACTGTTATATACTTTACAAAGGCAACAACCCTATTCTTAGTAAAATAAAATGAGCAGATATTCAGCAAACACCCGTTAGACTTGGGGCAAATTAAAGGTGTAGAGCACACTATACCCACAGGTAACAATCAGCCTATAAAGGAGAGGTATAGACCATTACCTTCCAATCACTACCAAACCACCAAAGACATGCTCAAAGAAATGAAATCTGCAGGGGTAATAAGGGACAGTTGTAGCCCCTGGGCAGCGCCTTTAGTGTTGGTTAGAAAAAAAGACAGGACCATGAGAATGTGTGTAGATTACCGGCAGATCAACCGCATCACACATAAGGACGCATACCCATTACCTAGGATTGAGGAGTCATTAGCTGCATTAAAATCTGCTAACTACTTTTCTATCCTTGATCTGACTAGTGGGTACTGGCAAGTTCCTGTGGCAGAGGCTGACAAGGAGAAGACAGCGTTTACTATGCCGATGGGCCTCTGTGAGTTCAATTGTATGCCATTTGGACTCTGCAACGCACCCGGTACCTTTCAACGCCTGATGGACAGCTGCCTAGGACATAAGAACTTTGAAACTGTCCTCCTGTACCTAGATGACATCATAGTCTACTCAAAGACGTATGAGCAACATCTACAAGACCTGGCAGAAGGGTTAGAGGTTTTATCCGGATACGGCATGAAAATCAAGCCATCCAAGTGCCACCTTCTCAAGCCAAAGGTACAGTACCTGGGACACATAGTGAGTTCAGAGGGAGTAGCACCGGATCCTGATAAAGTCACCGTGATAAGGGATTGGCCAAATCCTACTAATGTGAAAGAAGTGAGGCAATTCCTGGGCCTGGTAGGCTATTACCAAAGATTTATCAAAGGATTCACGAAGCTAGCAGCTCCTCTACGAGACATCCTGGTAGGACAGTCAAAAAGGTCTTCAACCCGTAATCCTCCTTTCCAGTGGAGTGAAGAGAGGGAAGACTCCTTCAACAAGCTGAAGCGTGCGCTGACAGGAGAAAAGATCCTGGCATATCCGGATTACCATCAACCCTTCATTCTATACACGGATGCCAACAATGTGGGACCGGGAGCAGTACTGTCACAGAAGCAAGGAGGCAAAGAGAGAGTGATTGCCTTTGCAAGCAGGAAACTCCGGCCTACGGAAAGAAACCCTGAGAATTACAGTTCCTTCAAGTTAGAACTACTGGCAGTAGTTTGGGCTGTAACTGAACGTTTCAAGCACTACCTGACAGTTGCAGAATTCACCATCTACACTGATAACAACCCATTGACCCACCTGGACTCAGCAAAGTTAGGTGCATTGGAGCAGCGATGGATAGCCCGGCTGTCTAACTACAATTTTGTCATCAAATATAGGGCAGGCTGCAAGAACGGGAACGCAGATGCCTTATCCCAGATGCCACACCTGAAAGACGTGGAAGAGGAACCGGAGGAGCTGGAAAAAATTGAACTACCGGCCTTTCACCGTTCTAAGGTAGAAAAATATCAACCCAGCATCTATCAAAGAGAACAGCAGGCAAATCTCAACCTGTTAGCACACCATGGATGGGCTGACACCCAGGATAGCGACCCGGCTGTGAAGTTAGTGAAAGAACTGCTTACACAACAAGGTGCGTACCCTGATCAGAACGCCCCAGCTGAGACCCAACAACTCTGTAAAGAGAAAGGTAAGTTGTTCCTGTATCAAGGGAAGCTCTGCAGAAGGCACACCAACCCTAAAACACATGAACTAGTCTGACAGATAATCGTACCCAAGTGAGACGTCAAAATGGTCTTAGAAGCCTACCATGACGGTGCAGGTCATTTTGGATGGAAGAAGTTGAGAGTGCTCTTAAGAGAGAGATTCTACTGGGTTGGCATGAGGAAATCAATTGAAGATTGGTGTAGAAAATGTGGCCTGTGCAACCTCAGAAGAAAAGATCACCAGAGAGCCCCACTCCAGTTCATAGTAACCAAGCAACCACTAGAGTTAGTTGCGTTAGACCATGTCAAGTTGTCACCAAGCCGGTCAGGCTATGTCTATGCCTTAACCATCGTGAACCATTACTACCGCTTCTTAGTGGTGGTACTCGTCAAGGACTTGACAGCGAAGACGGCTGCAAGAGCGTTTCAGACACATTCTGTAGACCTCATGGCTACCCGGAACAAGTCCTGGCAGATCAAGGTCCAGCTTTTGAATCAGAGATTTTCCAGGAGTTCTGCAATATGTACGGCTGTATGAAGATCCGCACGACAGCGTATCATCCCCAAACAAATGGCTTATACGAGAAGATGAACTATATTGTAATTGAGCTGTTAAAAACATTACCAGACTCAGAAAGAAATCAATGACCAGAGAAATTACCCGATTTGGTAGACTTGTACAACCATATCCCGGTGAGTTCTACAAACTGCACCCCAGCCTACCTTATGCGTGCAAGACCCGGTAAGCTGCCAATTGATTTAGATATGGGAATTCTAAAACCTGACGCAGAGGTTGAAGAATCCAATTGGGATACTCTACGTCAACAGCAGTATCGCCAAGTACGGGAGTGTGTAGAGAAAAGTCTTCAGCAAGCTAGAGCGAGACAAGAGAGAAACTTTAACCAGCGTACTCAAGCAACTCCATTACAACCTGGTGAGCAAGTTCTCAAGAGAAAGAGATGCACCAACAAATTTGATAATCAGTGGGAAACCACCCCATATACAGTCTTACCATCCAACTTAGACAATGCTAAAATGTGTCTCATTAGCAAAGATGAAGGGAGAACATCAGCAGTTGTGTCAAGAGACCATCTAAAACTGTGTCCTGAAACCCTGAAGACACCAGAAGTAACTGTACCCATACAGGTCCAACCTGTCAAAGAAGAAGAAGTATTCCATACTGTTCTAGGAGATTTCCCCAAAACATGGCCAAATTACTACGGAGCAGTTGTAGTCCCAATGATTGCTTTCCCTCCAATGGTTGTACAAACACCAGTACCCGTACAACCAGAAGTCCCAAGACCTGACAAACTGGAAGTCGAACCTGAAGAGGAGAACCCATTCCTGGTCCCAGTGGGCTTGCCAGTCCTAGTGTCAGATCTCCATCTTCAGTAGTAGCAGACACTCCAAGTAGGTACACATCCACCCACACCATCAGGCTAAGTGCACCCAGTACACCAGCATTACGCAGATCAGAGAGTAGCACCAAGGGTCAGATACCGGCTCGGTACAAAGACTGAAATGTAAAATTAAATGTGAAATGTAAATATGTTTGTGTAAAGTAAATTGAACCCGTTAAAGTGTAAAGTGTACAAAAAGAGTGAGAGTAGCATGGTGTTAGGTGGCAGCCACGGAGAGTAAGCACTTGGCCTCTTATGCGGTGACCCGAGGGCTTAGGAGCCTACTACACTTAATCCAGAGACACCCATATGTGTTAATATTTGTTTGTAATGTTAAAAAAGCCCAGTGCCTACAGAGACTATCCTGTATGATCTTCTTAAATATTCTTGAACTGTTCTTCTTTATTTATATATGGACCATACCTACCACAGGACTGGTTGTGGTAAAGACTCTATTGTGAATATCTATCAGCCCAGAGGCAATAGACTAAACCCCTGGATGGACTGCTATTTTGAACGTTGGACTCTTTTTGAGTTTTTATTGGTTTTTGTACTTTTTACGACTCTGTAAATATTAAATTGTATTGATATGTTAACTGTTTTTCCACAGTCCCGGAGTACTGTCTTTGACTAAGTGGGAATGTGGCACCCCAGGGTTTAATGCGCCACAGTAACACCACAAAGGGTTAACTCCCCACACAACTCACAACACTACACTAGTGCTTCCAGACCAGAAGGGGGAGCTAAAGCTGCTTCCTTATAAATTCTGGTGTGGAGAGGAAGTGAGGAAGAGCAGGGTGGTGGGAGGAGCTAATGTTGTTCATCTCAGAGTGGCAGTGACAGTTAGTCAGTTGGAGTTAGTTCAGTTCCTGGCAGGACTGAGGAAGAAATACTGGTGGTGTAAAGGGGCTGCCTTAGGCCTCTCCACAGCCTGCTACCCACTTCCAGGCCTAGCCAGGGTCTGAGGGAAGGAGTAAGAGAAACAGGAGAACACATCTGGGAGACTGAGTTATCTCATAACTCGCCCCGGAGGAGCACACAGATCAGATACCGGATCCGAAACTGTGACTGACACACGAAGCACAGTAAACACCGGACTAGTGGAGGTAAATATCTACCCTGTACCTAAGTGAAGCAACACGGCGGGGTCAGAAATACAGAGGAAAGACTCAAGTTGCCTAGCAAAGGGGGTACCTAGCTGAAGCGGCAGCATGGCCACACACAAAGCGCAGGAGAGGGAAGCTGAGGACCTGGTCAGGGTGGGAGCAACTTAAAGCTTTTAACAGTAGAGAAGAGCGAACATTCCCTTAATCTGTCTGCTAATGTCAAATTCAGCACGAACACTGCAGATTCAATTCGCCATTGGAAACCCGAGAATTAAAAAAAATCAGTGAATGCGGCTTTGTTTGGGAAAAATGAAATTTAAAATGGACCTAAAACTTTACTTTGTTTGGGGCCAAAACGCTCGCCGGAAGACCTTCTGGTCGGGAACAACACCTAACCTGAAAATTAGGAATGTTCCTGCCATCAGGTCTACCTGATTCCATCAAACTGTAGAATTTTTTGGAGTTTTTAATGCTTTTTTTTAAGCCTCCTGGAGTTTGCAGATGTTTTGAGAGCTGCAAGGTGTGAATTTTGGAAACAGTGCCAGATGTGGCAGGAGCTGTGAAGTCCAAGAAGCTTACAGTGTCCTTAAAACATCTGTTTAAGGCTGGCTTCACACCTGCACCCCGTGCGCATCCTTTCACTGACATGTCGCGTTCAGAGTGCGGACGAAAGTGTGTGAATTGTGCACATGGTATCGCATGCGTACAAATTATACATGGCAGTGAATGGGTGCGTCCCCATGTTAAACATAGGGACTTGCAGTTTATGCGCTCAGCTTGCGGTCCCCCTCCACAGGACGCTGTGGAGGGGGATGCAAGTGTGAAGGCAGCCTAAAAGAGATTTATATTTTGGGGGAAATGTTTTTGAATATTTTTTAGCTTATTTTATTATTATCATTTTTTTTTTTTTTGGGGGAGGGGAGAGGAGAACAAATTATTTTATTATTGCAGAAGGTCAGCACTGTGTGAGGCCATCTCTTCTACAGTTATGTGATATCAATTCATATAAAAATGGCATATAGTCATTATAGTAAGGATATTGCTTATTGAATATGTGCAATCATTGTTTCATTTCCTTCCATATGTTTACAATACAGATTTTTGACATGTGCACAACTGTGTTATATCTATAATTAATATTGAAGTTGTCATTGCATTGCTGCAGTGCCCACTATCCTTATTCAGCATTACAGATGAATTGGTAACCTGAATAAAGATTTTTGTTTTCATCATTATGTCTCCTACAAATATGTAAGGCTTCAATAATCACTGCACCTAACTGCAACCCAGTTGTTACCTTGTGTCATGGAAAATTAGATTTGTGAGTGACATTACTTCTGCAGCCCACCACATGAGGGGAACTAGGCAAAAATATTATGTAAACGGTAATATCTAGTAATAATTGGTTGTGTCTGACTTAGTCCTGGCACTGGAAGAGGCGGGCCCCTAGGCAAACCAAACAGGCATCACTGCAGAGCTCAGAGTTTCTTCACCATATTAGAAGTGCAGTCCAAATCAGCTACACTCTCCTACACTTTCCTTCACTTGCTATTGTGTGCCTGCATTAACCAGTGTGGCTATGGATCCCCCGCAAGACATGCCTGATCTGGAGGATGTCATCTTCATAACTACCCCAGGGGCAGAGAATTGTTCACCAGCACCAAAACCAGAACTGGAGCTGCATGCAGTGGAGATTGACACATAAGTGACCTGGAGATCCACCACACTACCCACATTGGACCTCATCTGCAGTGAGGTGTGGCGGACACAGTGCTGGGCTCCCATGACAGAAGAGGACCTAAGGAGCTCACAGTCAGAAGGTGACCCTTTCCCTATGCCAACCAGGCTTGAGAGCACCAGATGTCAGACTGCAGAGGACCTTGCAGCAAAGCTGGCATTATTACACCTGCAGCTGATGCCTTAGCTACTGGATCACTAATTCCCCCAGGACCAGAAGAATGAGGAGGAGAACGAGGAAGAGGAGGATGTTGAAGACGCAGAAGGCCCTGTTTCCTTGCCATGTGTATCACCCTTGCCAGTGGTCACTGACTGGAGGAATGACATATGGGAACCCCTACCCCCTCCAGCAATTCCCCAGCATGGCATGAACCACCCTGTCCCATTCCTGTCTCGTTTATTGAGCAAATTAAGTTTGCAGATAACATGGGCCTGGAGTATTTGTATAGGCCTAAGGCCAATCACTTCTATAACCAATGTACCTGAGGCAAGGTAATGGCATTCTGAAAGGATAGAGGGTATGGATTCCTAGTGGAATGCACCATCTTTGCCAGGAAGACGGTCATAAAGTTGATTGGCAGTTCGCGATTGGCGTAAGTCTGGCTGCCACCCTTGACGAATTTGAAAAGTGGCAGGAGGTGTCCGTCTGGTACAGGATGTGGCGTCGGGTGAAGGACAGACCTCTCTTGGTTAGCCAGCTGCACCCAAACCCACATGGCATGTCGGGGTTCCACAAGTTGCTCTTATCTGTCCTAGAGGGCATGGTCATACTCTAAATCCTTCATTGTCTTCTCCAGTGGTGGCCATGGTGGATTGTGCTGGGGCAGGTGATGGCGGATAATGCTCCTGCAGGAGTACCCCTGCAATCCCCCCAGACTGTCTGGCAGCGGAGTACCACCACCAACGGCGACCTTCAGCCCGGGCAACATTGAGAATGTTGCAATGCTGCTGTATTGATGCCAAGTACAGTGCCCCTACTTGGTAAGTAGGCATGCATGCAAACCTTGGGGTACAACTCAAAAACCTTAGTGGACTCTGCCCTTTATGGACTTTCCACTACTTTAAGATTCTGTGCATATACTATGTATAGTCATATGTTTGTGTTTGAGGGCTTGGGGACTTATATACAGTATTCTACGATACTGTATATAAGTGATTACAGGTGGTAACTGAACTTTTTATTTGCAATACCTGGTGACCAGTGGCGTGACTTGAAGCTAATGAGCCCTGATGCAAAAGCTCCAACAGGGCCCCCAATTATTGCAAATCTTTAAAGCAATAGTCTTCTCCTATAGGCCAAAGGGACTTTTGGGGTTCCCTAGGCTCCAGGGCCCAGGTGCGATTAATATTGAAGTTGCCATTGCATTGCTGCAGTGCCCACTAGCCTTATTCAGCATTACAGATGAATTGGTAACCTGAATAAAGTTATTTGTTTTCATCATTATGTGTCCTACAAAATATGTAAGGCTGTAGAAACGCCCCTGCTGGTGACAGGTTCACTTTAATAATCTTATTTATAGCAGCCAAGGGGTGTAAGTCAGAAGATTTCTGCACAAGGTGCTCATACTCTGAATTGAATTAATTATGATATTTCAAAAATTATGTTTTCATCATTTGCATATCAACATCTATTCCTCCTCTAATTTTCATAAATTAATGACTTTTCCTTCTGAGTGTTGTAATTTCAATGTAGAGAAGTGCATAATACACTTACTAAAGTTGCATTACCAGTTGAAAAGTCACCAGGTGGCAGCAATGAGGCCGTACGTTGTGCTGACGTAGAATACATTTCTGAGCGCTACTCAAGATGACAGCAGGCTTTTGTATTGACTATACATTATTAGTCAGGCACCAATTTTCAGATTTCATGTAGCTATAAAAACTATTATAATAGCGTGAGTGGTAGAATAACTATAGCCTTCAACAATAAGACACAGGCAGCAAAAGGTTCTGCCCAGAACATTAGCAAAATTATATGATTTGCCCAAGAAAAAGTCTGTTTATAAATATTCTTAACTCATAATCTCGTTTTCAAATATGTTACACATGTAGTAATCCTAGAAAACAGAATTAGATATCTATTATATAATTGCCGTAGCGACTTCCGTCGGAGCGGCGCTGCTTCCGGTCGCTTGGTTAGCGAGTCCGAGCTGCTTCTCCTGGACTCTCCCCGTGGCCTGCCCGCAAAGCGGGCATTGCGAGTCGTTGCAGCCTAGCGAAGCAATGCCCGCGAAGCGGGCATTGCGAGTCGCTACACCGCTAACCAAGCCACCGAAGCCCATACTCCTGTAGTGTACACCGCTATACTATACTACAGTCCCATGCCCATAAGCGCCATGGGACTGTAGTATACCATCGCGCTGTACACTACAGACCCCTGCCGCGACTCGCTACACCGCTAACCAAGCCACCGAAGCCCATACTCCTGTAGTGTACACCGCTATAGTATACTACAGTCCCATGCCCATAAGCGCCATGGGACTGTAGTATACCATCGCGCTGTACACTACAGCCCCCTGCCGCTCTAAGCCTACCCCCTAAGGCACCGCCGCCCCTAACCCCCTACCCCCTAAGCCCGCAGCAGCCCCGACCACCTAACCCCCGACCCGCACCATCCAAAGCCGCCGCCGCCCCTAACCCCCTACCCCCTAAGCCCCGCAGCAGCCCCGACCACCTAACCCCCGACCCGCACCATCCAAAGCCGCCGCCGATACCCCCTAAGCCCCGCCGTCTACCTCCTAAGCCATCGCCGCCCCTACCTAAGCCCCTACCCCCTAAGCACCCTACCCCCTAAGCCCCGCAGCAGCCCCGACCACCTAACCCCCGACCCGCACCATCCAAAGCCGCCGCCGATACCCCCTAAGCCCCGCCGTCTACCCCCTAAGCCATCGCCGCCCCTACCTAAGCCCCTACCCCCTAAGCACCGCAGCAGCCCCGACCACCTAACCCCCGACCCGCAGCATCCAAACCCGCCCCCGATACCCCCTAAGCCCCGCCGTCTACCCCCTAAGCCATCGCCGCCCCTACCCCCTAGGCCCCCGCCGATACCCCCTAAGCCATGCCGCCTACCCCCTAAGGCACCGCCGCCCCTAACCCCCTACCCCCTAGACCCCCGACGATACCCCCTAAGCCATGCCGCCTACCCCCTAAGGCACCGCCGCCCCTAACCCCCTAAACCCCGCAGCAGCCCCGACCACCTAACCCCCGACTCGCACCATCCAAACCCGCCGCCGATACCCCCTAAGCCCCGACTACCTAACCCCCGACTCGCACCATCCAAAGCCGCCGCCGATACCCCCTAAGCCCCGCCGTCTACCCCCTAAGCCATCGCCGCCCCTACCTAAGCTCCTACCCCCTAGGCCCCCGCCGATACCCCCTAAGCTCCCGCCGCTGTCCCCTGCCCCTGTCGCTAAAGCCCTACACCCTAACCCCCCGCCGTCCCCTAACCTAACGCCGCTCTCACCTAAGGCCCTACACCCGAAGCCCCCGTCCATCACTTACATGCCTTCAAGTCATCTGATCGTCCGTCCGATCGTCCGTCCGATCCTCCGTCCGGCCAGGCGTCCTCTTCCTCCGGCCCCGGGGGTCTTCTCTCTTCTTTCCGCCATCTCCGCCTCTTCGTCCGGCCCCGGGGATCTTCTGTCTTCTTTTCCGAAAATTCCACCTCCGACGTCCTCTTCCTTCTCATTAAGATAGAATGGAGGAAAAATCCCCCATTCTACCTCAATGAAATCTCACGCCGTCTTCTGATTGGTCGCTGGATAATGCCCTCAGCCAATCAGAAGAGCTCCTCATTCAGTTTTCATTCAGGTCCGCCTTTTTTCCCCATTGACATACATTACCGGTGTGTCGGCGATTTTATGGCCGCCCCCCTGGTTCTATTTGTCGGCCCTAAAATCGCGGACAAACCGCTAATGCATCTCTATGGGCAGTCAGCTCGACTTCTGATTGGTTGCCGTTCAATCCGAAATCGGGCTGACTGCCCATAGAGATGCATTAGCGGTGTGTCCGCGATTTTAGGGCCGACAAATAGAACCAGGTGGGCGGCCATAAAATCGCTGACACACCGGTAATGTATGTCAATGGGCAAACAAAAAGGCGGACCTGAATGAGAACTGCGTCTCAGTCAAACTTAAAAAAATAAATAAATTAAATAATAAAAAAAATATTTAAAAAAGAATTAAAAAATAATAAAAATATTAATTAAAAATAATAAACAATTCAATAAAAATAATAATAAAAAAATAAAATATATGCTAATAAGATCAACCCTTTGCGGACCTCAATGAGAACTGCGTCTCAGCCTAAATAATAAATTAAATAATAAAAAAAATAATTAAAAAATAATTAAAAAATAATAAAATAAATTAATTAAAAATAATAAAAAAATTCAATAAAAATAATAATAAAAAAATAAAATATATGCTAATAAGATCAGCCCTTTGCGGACCTGAATGAGAACTGCCTCTCAGCCTAAATAATAAATTAAATAATAAAAAAAATAATTAAAAAAGAATTAAAAAATAATAAAAAAAAATAATTAAAAATAATAAAAAATTCAATAAAAATAATAATAAAAAAATAAAATATATGCTAATAAGATCAGCCCTTTGCGGACCTGAATGAGAACTGCGTCTCAGCCTAAATAATAAATTAAATAATAAAAAAAAGAATTAAAAAAGAATTAAAAAATAATAAAAAAAAATAATTAAAAATAATAAAAAATTCAATAAAAATAATAATAAAAAAATAAAATATATGCTAATAAGATCAGCCCTTTGCGGACCAGAATGAGAACTGCCTCTCAGCCTAAATAATAAATTAAATAATAAAAAAAATAATTAAAAAAGAATTAAAAAATAATAAAAAAAAATAATTAAAAATAATAAAAAATTCAATAAAAATAATAATAAAAAAATAAAATATATGCTAATAAGATCAGCCCTTTGCGGACCTGAATGAGAACTGCGTCTCAGCCTAAATAATAAATTAAATAATAAAAAAAAGAATTAAAAAAGAATTAAAAAATAATAAAAAAAAATAATTAAAAATAATAAAAAATTCAATAAAAATAATAATAAAAAAATAAAATATATGCTAATAAGATCAGCCCTTTGCGGACCTGAATGAGAACTGCGTCTCAGCCTAAATAATAAATTAAATAATAAAAAAAATAATTAAAAAAGAATTAAAAAATAATAAAAAAAAATAATTAAAAATAATAAAAAATTCAATAAAAATAATAATATAAAAATAAAATATATGCTAATAAGATCAGCCCTTTGCGGACCTGAATGAGAACTGCCTCTCAGCCTAAATAATAAATTAAATAATAAAAAAAATAATTAAAAAAGAATTAAAAAATAATAAAAAAATTAATTAAAAATAATAAAAAATTCAATAAAAATAATAATAAAAAAATAAAATATATGCTAATAAGATCAGCCCTTTAGCGCACCTGAATGACAACTGCCTCTCAGCCTAAATAATAAATTTAATAATAAAAAAATAATTAAAAAATAATTAAAAAATTATAAAAAAATAAATAAAACATAATTAAAAAATAAATAACAAATAATAAATAATAATTTAAAAAAAAATGCTAATAATAATATTACTGCTAATAATAATGCTATTAATGCTAATAATTATGTTATTAATGCTATTATTAATGCTAATAATGCTATTATTAATTCTATTAATTTTAATAATAATGCTATTAATGCTATTAATAATACTATTAATGCTATTAATGCTAATAATAATGCTATTAATGCTATTAATAATGTTATTAATGCTATTATTAATGCTAATAATGCTATTATTAATTCTATTAATTTTAATAATAATGCTATTAATGCTATTAATAATGTTATTAATACTATTAATAATGCTAATAATCCTATTATTAATGCTATTTATGCTAATAATAATGCTATTAATGCTATTAATAATGTTATTAATGCTATTAATAATGCTAATAATGCTATTATTAATGCTATTAATGCTATAAATGCTATTAATGCTATAATAATGTTATTAATGCTATTATTAATGTAATAATGCTATTATTAATTATTAATGCTATAATAATGCTATTAATGCTATTAATAATGTTATTAATGCTATATTAATGCTAATAATGCTATTATTAATGCTATTAATGTCAATATTTATCCTATTAATGGTATTATTAATGCTATTAATGCTAATAATAATGCTATTAATGCTATTAATGCTAATAATAATGCTATTAATGCTATTAATAATGTTATTAATGCTATTATTAATGCTAATAATGCTATTATTAATGCTATTTATGCTAATAATAATGCTATTAATGCTATTAATAATGCTATTAATGCTATTAATAATGCTATTAATCCTATTATTTATGCTATTAATGCTATTAATAGCTAATATTTATCCTATTGATGGTATATATTAATGCTATTAATGCTAATAATAATGCTATTAATGCTAATAATAATGCTATTAATGCTATTAATAATGTTATTAATGCTATTATTAATGCTAATAATGCTATTATTAATTCTATTAATGCTAATAATAATGCTATTAATGCTATTAATAATGTTATTAATGCTATTATTAATGCTAATAATCCTATTATTAATGCTATTTATGCTAATAATAATGCTATTAATGCTATTAATAATGCTATTAATGCTATTAATAATGCTATTAATCCTATTATTTATGCTATTAATGCTATTAATGCTAATATTTATCCTATTAATGGTATTATTAATGCTGTTAATTCTAATAATAATGCTATTAATGCTAATAATAATGCTATTAATGCTATTAATAATGTTATTAATGCTATTATTAATGCTAATAATGCTATTATTAATTCTATTAATGCTAATAATAATGCTATTAATGCTATTAATAATGTTATTAATGCTATTATTAATGCTAATAATCCTATTATTAATGCTATTTATGCTAATAATAATGCTATTTATGCTATTAATAATGTTATTAATGCTATTAATAATGCTAATAATGCTATTATTAATGCTATTAATGCTAATAATAATGCTATTAATGCTATTAATAATGTTATTAATGCTATTAATAATGCTAATAATGCTATTATTAATGCTATTAATGCTAATAATAATCCTATTAATGGTATTAATAATGCTATTCATGCTATTAATAATACTATTAATGCTATTAATGCTAATAATAATGCTATTAATGCTATTAATAATGTTATTAATGCTATTATTTATGCTAATAATGCTATTATTAATTCTATTAATTTTAATAATAATGCTATTAATGCTATTAATAATGTTATTAATGCTATTATTAATGCTAATAATGCTATTTATGCTAATAATAATGCTATTAATGCTATTAATAATGCTATTAATGCTCTTATTTATGCTATTAATGCTATTAATGCTAATATTTATCCTATTAATGGTATTATTAATGCTATTAATGCTAATAATAATGCTATTAATGCTATTAATGCTAATAATAATGCTATTAATGCTATTAATAATGTTATTAATGCTATTATTAATGCTAATAATGCTATTATTAATCCTATTAATGCTAATAATAATGCTATTAATGCTATTAATAATGTTATTAATGCTATTATTAATACTAATAATGCTATTATTAATGCTATTAATGCTAATAATAATGCTATTAATGCTATTAATAATGCTATTAATGCTATTAATTATGCTATTAATGCTATTAATGCTAATATTTATCCTATTAATGCTATTAATGCTAATAATAATTCTATTAATGCTAATAATAATGCTATTAATGCTATTAATGCTATTAATTATGCTATTAATGCTAATAATAATGCTATTAATGCTATTAATAATGTTATTAATGCTATTATTAATGCTAATAATGCCAATAATAATGCTAATAATAATGCTATTAATGCTATTAATGCTAATATTTATCCTATTAATGCTAATAATAATGCTATTAATGCTATTAATAATGCTATTAATGCTATTAATTATGCTATTAATGCTATCAATGCTAATATTTATCCTATTAATGGCATTATTAATGCTATTAATGCTAATAATGCTATTAATAATGCTATTAATGCTAATAATAATGCTATTAATGCTATTAATACTTTTATTAATGCTCATAATACTGCTAATAATGCTATTAATACTGCTATTACTGCTAATAATAATGCTATGGCTTATTATTGCTATTGATGATGCGATTATTATTTAAAAATCTTTAAAAAAACAATAAACATATTTTAGATACCCGATGCATTTGCATCAGGCTAACAGCTATAACTACTATAATCAAATTAATGCACGTTCTAGAATCCCGATGCATTTGCATCGGGCTCACAGCTAGTTTATTTATATTAGCACAAGAGTAAAATGTTAGGTTTAACAGCATATTCCGTAGTTTTGTGTACAAGAATAAACATTTTACTTTTTACCAGGAGACTAAATTGAATAAAAATAAAAGTTATTAATTTGTGCATTATTTTCAGCTCTTGCTTTGTAGTAACAGAGTTTATGTGAAATAATCATTACTTTGTCAGTTATTTTAAATAACAGCTATTGCAGGAAAATCCTTACAACTTTCATTCAGCAAAAACTACTTTTTGTTTACATGGTTTTAGAGCTGTATGGCACAAAGATGGTACACGCAGAGGAGCTGTGCCTGCATCATCCGCAAAGCATGACAGCTTTTGTTTGCAATCATGGGGTATTGATTGGTTGCATGGTAGCTGGGAGTCTCACACAGGCTCCCAGGTCTACTATGTTGGTGAACTTATAAAACTTTATAAGGCTAACAGATTGCATTATTTCTACAGCCAAAACCTGCTCTCCTGAGCTTGCATCATTGCCTGTACATGTCATCTGATCTGATCAGCCGACATGTACAGTTAACAGATGGAGGCACCGCTGTTAACCCCTTAGATTGCACTGTCAAACACTGTCACTCCTGTACTGCAGGTGTGATCGCATTGTGCAGCGTTGAGGCACTCTATGGGGCCAAGTAAAATAAAGTAAAAGTGAACAAACTTTTTAAAAATAAGAAATCGATGTAAATAAGTAGCCAAAAAAAAAAAAAAGTTGTGAGAAAAGTATTCTAGGAGTGATACCTTTATTGCCTAACCAGAAAAGTTATATTTGTAAGCTTTCAGAGCTCACATGGCCCCTTCATCCGACAATACTACAAATGAATAACTGAGACATTTAAATAAGTATTACAACAGGACATGAGATAATGCTAAGTAGAGATGGGCTAAGGAATTTAAATTAACGTTCCTTTAGTGCACCTTGTACATTGTATCATGTATACCACATTGGAGGATGTACATGAAAAAAGTCCATGATTTTATACTCCTAGTTTGTGTTGAGTATACGCCAACAGATACAGTTCCTATACTCAACACAAACCAGGAGTATAAAATCAACTTTTTTCATGTACATAATCTAATGTGGTGTACATGATACAATGTACAAGATGCACTAAAAGAACCTATATTGGTGAAACAAAGCAAAAATTACAAACGAGAGTGAATCTACATAGACAATAAACAATGTGCTGGATACGCTGGATACGCCTGTAGGAATATACTTCTCTAGACCTAGACACAAAATGGCCAACTTAAAAGTTCTGATATTGAAAGGTCACTTTAAAAATGATAGAGAAAGAAAAATCTTGGAATTCAAACTCATAAGAATATTTCTATCTCTAAAAAATGGGACTCTATGTGAAACCTGGATTCATGAGTCATTACAGTGACACAGTTCACACCTCCACCAGAAGGCCTTCAGATCTGTAGAAGAACACTTCCACCTCATCTGCATCAGTAACAAAAGACCTTCATTTCATTTCCTTAGCCCATCTCTACTTAGTATCACCTCATGTCCTGCTGTAATACCTATTTAAATGTCTCAGTAATTCATTTGTAGTATTGTCTGATGAAGGAGCCTTTGTAGCTTTGAAAACTTACAAATATAACTTTTCTGGTTAGCCAATAAAGGTATCACTCCTAGAATACTTTTCTCACAATTTTTTAGGGGGACTTAAGTATTTACATCGATTATTCTATTCTAACTAACACGGTACCACAATATTATTTTGTATTTCAACTTTGTCAAAATAAGAAAAAAAAATTGTCTCCCATTTGCCCCATTGAAAATAAAGCTATTAAAAAAATATAATACACATATTTGGCATCGCTGCGTTCAGAAATGTCCAATCTATCAAAATATAACACCAATTAATCTGATCTATAAAACTGCAAAACGGAAAAACAAGAAAAAACGAGAAAATGATGTATTTTTGGTCGCCACACACCATTTCAATAACATACAATATCAGGCGATCAAAACAGCGCATCCACTCAAAAATGGTATAATTATAAACGTCAGCTCAAGATGCAAAATATAAGCTTTTACAATTAATAAACTGGTGTGCAGCACCCTATTGCTCGGACCAAGGGTATGTATTCTTACCTCAGGCTGGCTTCACACTGCGGTCAGATCAGGTCCGGTCAGGTCAGGTTTTGTGTTCCAAAACCAGGAGAGGAACTTGCAGAGAAAAAGTATAATTGAAAGATTGACACCTGTTCTAGGTTTTTGGCACACAAAACCTGACCTGATCTGACCTGACGGCAGTGTGAAGCCAGCCTAAGGCAGCACATGTCCCTCCAACCGAGTCGTCCTGGAGTACAGTAACATAATTCAATGTAAGGCACAGCGCTCCTCACTACCGGTATGTTCAAAAAACAAAGCTTTTTATTCCACCATCTTACAGTGCAACGTTTTGATCCACCATTTTGGACCTTTGCTACCAGTTGTGTGGAGCGCTGTCTTAGGCTGGTTTCACACTGCGGTCAGATCAGGTCAGATCAGGTCAGGTTCGATCAGGTTTTGTGTGCCAAAACCAGGAGTGACTCCAAAACCTAGTACAGGTGTCAATCTTTCAATTATACTTTTTCTCTGCAAGTTCCTCTCCTGGTTTTGGAACACAAAACCTGACCTGATCTGACCGCAGTGTGAAGCCTGCCTTACATTGAATTGCAAAACATAAGCCGTCACACAGCCCCAGATCCCAAAAAATGAGAAATCTACCGGTCTTGAAAAAGCGCCATTCTTTTTTTTTTTTCTTTACAATCTTCTGAATGTTTTTTTCACCACTTACATAAAAGTAAAAATATACATGTTTGGTAGCTATGAACTCGTACCCACCTAAGGCTGCCTTCACACTGCGGCAGTGTCCGGTCCGGGGCTGTCAGAAGTGACAGCCTGGACCGGAGTTTTCCTCCATAGAATCCTGTCGGGCTGCACGGAGCTGGATCCCGGCGGGTGGTAATTAGCTGCTATCCGGCTGCTGTGTCGCCGGATGAATCGTGCAGAAGTGGGGATTTTCTGCCGATTCCAAAACCGGTGCATGCAACGTTTTTGGAATCGGCAGAAAATCCCCACTTCTGCACGATTCATCCGGCGACACAGCAGCCGGATAGCAGCTAATTACCACCCGCCGGGATCCAGCTCCGTGCAGCCCGACAGGATTCTATGGAGGAAAACTCCGGTCCAGGCTGTCACTTCTGACAGCCCCGGACCGGACACTGCCGCAGTGTGAAGGCAGCCTAAGGCGTCATACTGACATGCCAATTTTACCATATAGTGAACATGATGAACAAGTAAAAAAACAGTTGTGGAATTTCACTTTCTCTGCAATTTCACCACACCTGAAATTTTGTTCCTGTGTTCCAGTACACTATATTGTAAAATAAATGAAGTTATTCAGAAGTACAACCCATCCCTCAGAAAAACAAGCCCTCATATGATTATTATTTATTATTATAGCACCATTTATTCCAAGGTGCTTTATATGTGAAAAGGGGCATACATACCAGTAGATAAGTACAATAATTAAGAGCAATAAAAGGCACAGACAGGTACAGGTGGACAGAGGACCCTGCCCACGAGGGCTCAGTCTATATTGGCTATACTGATGAAAAAATAAAAAGTTATAGGTCTTGGAAGCAGGGGAGGAAAAATGAAAATGGATAATTGCCCCGAGGTGAAGGTGTTAATAAATGCAAAAAAGCAGGAAAAGCGCAACTGTTGTATTTTTGCATTTTCTCATTGCTTTTAATAGTGAGTAAAAGCTGAGAGAATTGACATCCAGGTTCTTTCAAAAATGCAGCAGTTTTCCATCTCATGTAAGAAAAGAAAAGCAATAGTGAGATGAGATTTCTGAAATCCCATAGCTTTTGATGGTACTCTAAAAAGCAGCTTTAGGCTACGTTCACACGGTGCATATTTTTTGCTCTTTTTCTGCAATTGTGCTTTTTTTCACGCGATTACGGGCAAAAAAGTGCAACTGCATTCACACAGTGTGCTTTTTGCTGCTCGATTTTCCCAAGCCCATTTTAACATGTCAGCAATGGGAAATGCGCGCAGAAAAAAGTGTGAAGAACTGACATATCTAGTCTTTTTACACATGCGCTTTAACAGGGTAAGCCCGTGTGTAGAGAAACACGCAAAAGTGCAACGTGTGAATGGATTTCAGCAAAACCCATAAGTTTTTCTGGACTGTGCTTCCATAATTGTGTTTCACTGAATTTACGCACGCGTAAAAAAGCGCTGAGTAAATGCAGCAAAACGCAGGAATACGCAGTAAATACGCACTGTGTAAATGTAGCCTTAAATTGGTATAAAACTCATGAAAAAAACACAATGTGTGAACATAGCTTAAAGGGCAGAACTATGTGGACAAAAACTATTTTCTAGCCCAGAATGCTAACGTTCCTTCTTTGGTGTATTTTTTTAAGTTTTTCAAGCATTTTTGCAGCGATTTATGTCGAAGGCCATTTTGCAGCTTTTTGATTGGAGAGTTTGGAGCATTTTCATTCAGGAGCCACTTCAAAGAAGTGACATGTGTGGTATCCCATAAAGTGGCTGTCTCCATGGAATACCAAAAGTATAGTTCGTTCCATGTAAAGCTGTGATTTCAGTGTATATTGTGTGATGTAGCATAGTGTGAGACCTGACAGGCAGCACTGAATGAGTTAGTCTTTCCCCTGTAGGTGCTTGGTCATGTGACCCAGCTCTGCTTAGAATACAGAAGCAACTGGGAGGTGCTGGAAAAATGTCCCCTGAGCAGTTAACCAATGACTGCAGTTGTAAGAGTCATATGTGAGTGGGAGGAGCTAGCTCTGACTAGGCTGTGAAGAATTGAGTCAGTTGGGAGAAGGCAGTTGAGAGGAAGGGGAACTTACAGCCTCCATGTTGGGAGGATTTCTAATGCATCACCCAGGGTGTGTGCTCACCGATCAGGAGACACAGCATTTTGGACGCAGCGTATTGCCGCTGCATCCAAAACACTGCATTGTATAGTAGCAGCATAGTGGATGAGATTTCAAGAAATGCCATGCCCACTATGCTTCTCCCCACGGCAGCGTTATTTCAGCTGCAGTGCGAGTTACCATGCTCCTGCGGCTCCACAGTATGAAATTAACATGTCAGGAGCAATCTCCTGCTAGGAGAAACCACCCTGCTCCCACTGCAGATTGTGGGCACAAGGCGACTGCAGTCTCCATGCGCTCACCTGCGAGTTCTCATAGGTCCAGAGGCACTGGACACATCGCCTCCAGATACTGAGCACATACCCTAAAAGGATAAGTTGCTTCGAGGTGAAGCACAACTCAGCCTACAGTAATGGCCACTTTACACACACCAACTTATCTGTCCAACTTCTGAACAACTTACTGGTTGCAGTGAAATCATGGATACATTGTTCCATTTGTACACAGCCACATTGGTGGCCTCCATTCCTATCCAGCAGCATGGACCTTTACACAACGTCCGTTTGGTTATTGATCGATACCACTGTACACGTAGAAGTGTGGGTCCAGCAGCTGCTGTATGAAACGTTTATACTGGCTGTGGGTGCCACAACCATATCAGGTGAGCAGTGAATAATGTGGCCACAGTGCCATTTATGATAAAAGATAAGACCCTATTTGTGCTTGTATTTCCTTTATACAGATTGACTTGCTGTTCATATGTTCATTTTTTTTTTAGCTTATTTTAAATGTTTCAGAGATGCAAAGTGGTTACAAAAATGTAACCTGACCATTCCTCTTGAACGCCGTTCACTAATTCATAGATTTAGAAAAAAAAAACTAATGGCCAAAGACATTGTAAACAGCGGATAGGAAATAACTGGAATGATATAAAAAATATGGTACAGGGCAAGATTCCAGAAGCAATTTCCTTCTGAAAACCTCAGAGAATTTAAACATATCTAAAAAATGTCATGTTCAGGATGCACCCCCAGGGCCGTGGGGTGCTCGGAATCAGGCAACAGTACTTCTGGGGAGTCACAAGGGTCAAGACCTGGCTCCGAGGCCCTGCCGGTCTCAATAAAAGTTCGGGGGTTATGGTTTTGGGGATTGGATTCGTGACACCACTCATTATGTTCAGCTATTGATGGCCGACGCTGCAGTGCAGGACCTCAGGGGATGATGGAATCGCAGCTAAGGTGGTATTGCTCCCAACGGGAGGAGTGGTTTCCCTAGGGCAACTGGTAAAGTCTATGGTGATGGTAGGCCATTGGGGTGCAGGACTGAGGGCGCGGAATAACCGACATATGCAAATAAAGTCTGTGGAACCTCGTTTAGGAGTCTCAACATAGGACTAGCCAGATATCCCTCCAGGGAAGGACCTAGCCATGGGGTGGCTCTTTGAGGAGACCACCATAACCACCATATTTAGTGGCCCTTTGAGTCAATATCCAGCTCTTTACAAGCTTAAAGATATGACAAGGGAATACCAAGGCCAGCTATCTATCAACAGACAGCTGTTTTAAGGTGTTGTCCTTCATCAGTGTGGAGTAGGATTCTGGCTAGGTGAGAGCAATGCCTAGTAGACCAACAACACGAAGCAATCACTGATCTCAGGGAGACCAGTCCAAGAAAACACAGGGGGCAGCCGGCTAAAGCGCTCAACACAGTGAATTCCTATGCGCATTGCCCCCTGGGAATTAGGAATATGCAAATAAAGTCTGTGGAGCCTCGTTTAGGAGTCTCAACACAGGACTAGCCAGATATCCCTCCAGGGAAGGACCTAGCCATGGGGTGGCTCTTTGAGAAGACCACCAAAACCGCCATATTAAGTGGCCCTTTGAGATAATATCCAGCTCTTTACGAGCTTAAAAAGAGTCACCCCATGGCTATGTCCTTCCCTGGAGGGATATAATAATAATAATAATCTTTGCTTATATAGCGCCAACATATTCCACAGCACTTTATAATACATAAGATCATATTTAACAATCATAAGAAACAGTTTTCAGAAAATACAATACAATACAAAAAAAAAAACAATACAATACAAAGCATAATACAATAATTAGAGCTAAATAATGAGCGCCCTGCTCATAAGAGCTTACAATCTAACAATGAGGTGGGGGGTAGTCTGGCTAATCGCGTGTTGAGACTCCTAAACGAGGGTCCACAGACTTTATTTGCATATTTGTAATTCCCAGGGTGCAAGCACCTAGGAATTCACTGTGTTGAGGGCTTTAGCCGGCTGCCCGCAGTGTTTTCTTGGACTGGTCTCTCTGAGATCAGTGATTGCTTTGTGTTGTCGAAATAACCAACAGACACACAGTACATAGTCTCCGTTACTTTTACTGGTAGTTGCAGGTAGAAACTAGGACACTGACCACAGGTGATGTTGTGAATCCAGATGGCCTTGAAGCAAGTTAGGGATCGCTTCACCTGGTGAGTTCTGAGACCTCCCTGCTGCGCTCCTCTTTGCTGGTCCTGGTTGCCTGTAGCTGAGCTGCAACCTTCTCTTCCTGCTGGTAAGTCTGTCACCCGTATGGCAGGCAGCTTGAACCCTTCTCAGGCACCACTCCTCTGGTGACTGTCCCTGAGCTCTCAAGTGCTGCTGTGCCTCCAGATGCTTTTGCTGTGGCCGGGATACATGGAGTCTCCCTTCCTCCAGTTTTTGCTGCTGGGTCAGTAGTACCCGCAAAACCTCAAACTCCAGTATCCGTTTCTGGCGCTCTGCTCTAGGGTGAGCCGGCAACTGGCTCCACTCCCCAGGCCTTCTTCTCTTCTTCCTCAGACCCTCTCCTATGGGTCCCTCACTCTTGCTGCACTTTTGCTCTCTACTCTGCCTGGGACGAGCTTAGCAGTGCTCTGTCCCGAGGTCTTCACAGTCCTCCTAGGAACTGAAATAACGAACACTGCCCCTAGGCAGGAATTTATAGGGGAGCTCCCCTGAACCCAGGTTCAGAGCTCCCCCTTCAGGTCTGGAGTCAGAAAAGGTGTTGCATGCTGTGGGCTTACCTGGTGTGGATACACCTTCTTGCTTCCAAGCATGTCATCACCCCCCGAAGGAGGCAATGCCATTCCGGAAACCGGACTCTGGTGTGACACATTATCCCCTAGTAAATTTCAGTACTCCTGGACTAAGGAAACATTTTTTAGAAATAACAATAGAACAAGTCTCAAAAATGAAAAATTACAAAAACCAATAAAATTTGGAAAAACACAGTCACTACAGCGCTTAGTCCTTACACCGTTTTCTGATAGTGAACTTTATACAAAAGGGTTTTGACCACACCCAGTCCTGTGGTCCATTGGTCCATTTTTAATTTGAATGTTCAAGAATACTCAAAAGTTCATACAGTAAGTCCTGCAGGCATGGTATACTTGGTGGTGGCTTATTTACAGTTACATGAAAACAAAAAACATATTTACATTTCAACCTGGTTAAATTGTTCACGTAACTTGCAAACATTCCCTGTAACGTGATGGGATTTGACCTCTGTTACTACGAGTTGATCTATGCAGTACAGGTATCTCTGATTGTCTGCTCTGGTTTTTAGTATCTTCTGCTGGTGTAGTGACTAAACTAGTCACTATTCTACATGGGACCTACTTAACATGGGTATACCAGAGTGTCGTCTTAAGGCCCCGTCACACACGTCAACGTCCAAGCGATCCGATATACGATCTGACTTGACCTAGATCGCTTGAACGACGTTCAATGATCGCTAGTGAAGTGCCACACGTACAGATATCTTTAACGACGCAGCAACAAGCGAACGATATTAGCAATCGTTGGGATACCTATATTCCTATGTCCTGAATAGGCGGAGTCGTTAACGACATCGCTATCAAGGTGTCACATTCGCCAATGCTGCAGGCTGAACGTCCGATCATCGACTGATTTATGGTCCGGTTCATAAACCTGCTATCAACGATCAGCCGACTTATCGTTGGTTGAATCGATGTGTCACACGCAACGACATCATTACAACGTCGTTTAAACAACTGAAAACCCGTGACGTTTCAACAATATCGTTAACAATATTATAGTGTGCGACGGGGCCTTTAACCTCACATGGGACTGACAGATTCGTCGTTAGCAGGAGGTTGACGCTCCTGTTCCACTGCGGGTGTAGCGACTGTTGCTTGTGTAGTTATGTGGCGTCCCACTGGTCGGGACACCATGTAGCGGTACTGCTCCCATAAAAGAGAATGTGGTACTCCTGTGACTAGGGGATTTGGATGTCACATAAGGGACCCTCAATTTACCCATCCACACACCTTAGTGCAGGAAGGACGTGGGTGAACCAGTTGCCAGGGAGACCCAGTCCTGGTGGGAGGAGCTAGGTGGGTTAGTTGAAGAGCGGGAAGACAGTTACAGAGAAAAGGCTGTGAGGAGCAAAGCAGAGAAAGTCTCAGGAGAGATCCTCCTGACAGAAAGGGACCCTAGGGGCACCAGGTGTTGTGGTGCGCCCGAATTCAGGCCCAGTATGACCACCGGCTGGAGGAGTTCAGTCCCGGTATGGAGGACCGGCTCCGAGAGCGGTGTAGGTGTTCAACCCTGAGCCGCCAAATTGGAGGCACGAGCTTCTGTAGGAAGTTGTGGCTGACACCTGGCGTAATCCCCAAAAGGCCCCGTAAAGGTTCCGGAGGACCGAGAGAGGAACCCTCCAGAGGGGATCCGTGGGAGCTGGCCGAGGGCTCTGTGAGCGGGAGCGCTGCTGGGAAGTAGGAGAGAGAGTGCGGTGAGGGACAAGAGAAAAGAAACAGCAGGCACACCACCGAGGGTCCCAAGTGAGATGACCCGGTCGCCTGGTGACTACCCATGCCAGCAGAACCCATTAAGACTGTAACACCTGTATGCTTCAAAACAAGGTCCCAAACAAATTGCTTTCCTTAAAAATACTAAATCTTATACACATGGATGCAAATCTCACATCCAAAGGAAAGATTCAACATAACGATTTCATGATCATAAATCTTTATTAAATCTCATAAAAATTACAATAAAATATTTATAGTTCAGAGCATTCCCTCCGGGGGGAGACACAAGAAAACACAACCAGGCTGATCAGATTAACAGTATAGTATGCTTTGCACCATCAATATACTACAACTATATTCAATGAAGTGGAATCAATATGTTACCAACAGTCCTGACTCACATACATTGAACTGAAAACAATGCAACTGCTGAAGTTCCTACTAGGATGGTTATAACACACCTATCAACTGCCCATTCACCAAGTTGACACCTGTTTTCTAGTAAATAACTCACATCCCTATAGGCATACTGTGATTCACTTCCATACAGCAGCTCAATAAACATCAATTGTCTCCTATCACTGCGGCTAGGTCAGAATTGCAGTTTGCATTACTATAATCATAAGACGTGCCTCATACCTCAATCACTGAATCGCCTGTGTGTGCTCGTGCTCCCTCCTCCCCTACAGCCGTTTCGCTTCCGCTTCTTCCGGGGGCGTATCGAATGTTATGATACCGGGCCTTTTTATCCTACACTCCACCAATCAATAAACGCCACGTCATTATCACCAGGTGTTTGTTACATACGGCGCACGAAGCCCGTCATGATTCGTGCATCAATCGTCCTTCCCACTGCGGCGTGACGTAGTCAAGTACGCCGTAACGCCGCAGTCAGGCGGTACCTACGTCATCACGTACGGGCGCATGCGCACAACAAACATCTGCGGATCTGTTGTTTCCACGTTTGTCCCGTTACTTAGCAACAACCTAAATCAACCGATCTACATAATATCTCGATTACATAATGCACATTATGTTTCTAACTATCACGGATTAGTGTTAAGCTTCCTTATCATATACTATTTCCAAAATATACTTTAATAGTGTGATTTTTTAGACATAACTAATACACATATGAAATCCTCATTAGATTAGTGCCTACATATTATAAAGTGCCAGTGCCTATCTATTAATTTAATAATAAAGTGCTAATTTTGACATATCCATAAATATGCAATATGTAATATGTTGTAAATATAAAAATTCTAACAATCCCTAATTTTCAATGTTTATAAATAATTTAAATCTGTGCTTAATAACCATAAAATGGAAACTAAACACCATCCTCATAATACTGTGCATATATAATTGTTGACATTAATGACATTCTTGCTGATTCTTCCTTTCTTCATATTTTTTTCAAAAAAATTCAATGTCAGCATCCATAGGTAAATACAACAACACCATCAGGACAACATTGAATCTAAAAAAGATGATCTGAAAATGAGATTTAAGGCCAGGGGTTATGGTCACCGTCGCATTAAACGTGGATATAAGAGGGCAATGGAAACTTCAAGGAATGATCTTTTATATCAACGGAAAGAAAAGTCCTCAGATTGGGAACAGGTAAGGTATATCACTACGTTCAATAAAAACTGGACGGACCTCACAGTATTATGAGGATGGTGTTTAGTTTCCATTTTATGATTATTAAGCACAGATTTAAATTATTTATAAACATTGAAAATTAGGGATTGTTAGAATTTTTATATTTATAACATATTACATATTGCATATTTATGATATGTCAAAATTAGCACTTTATTATTAAATTAATAGATAGGCACTGGCACTTTATAATATGTAGGCACTAATCTAATGAGGGTTTCATATGTGTATTAGTTATGTCTAAAAAATCACACTATTAAAGTATATTTTGGAAATAGTATATGATAAGGAAGCTTAACACTAATCCGTGATAGTTAGAAACATAATGTGCATTATGTAATCGAGATATTATGTAGATCGGTTGATTTAGGTTGTTGCTAAGTAACGGGACAAACGTGGAAACAACAGATCCGCAGATGTTTGTTGTGCGCATGCGCCCGTACGTGATGACGTAGGTACCGCCTGACTGCGGCGTTACGGCGTACTTGACTACGTCACGCCGCAGTGGGAAGGATGATTGATGCACGCATCATGACGGGCTTCGTGCGCCGTATGTAACAAACACCTGGTGATAATGACGTGGCGTTTATTGATTGGTGGAGCGTAGGATAAAAAGGCCCGGTATCATAACATTCGATACGCCCCCCGGAAGAAGCGGAAGCGAAACGGCTGTAGGGGAGGAGGGAGCACGAGCACACACAGGCGATTTAGTGATTGAGGTATGAGGCACGTCTTATGATTATAGTAATGCAAACTGCAATTCTGACCTAGCCGCAGTGATAGGAGACAATTGATGTTTATTGAGCTGCTGTATGGAAGTGAATCACAGTATGCCTAGAGGGATGTGAGTTATTTACTAGAAAACAGGTGTCAACTTGGTGAATGGGCAGTTGATAGGTGTGTTATAACCATCCTAGTAGGAACTTCAGCAGTTGCATTGTTTTCAGTTCAATGTATGTGAGTCAGGACTGTTGGTAACATATTGATTCCACTTCATTGAATATAGTTGTAGTATATTGATGGTGCAAAGCATACTATACTGTTAATTTGATCAGCCTGGTTGTGTTTTCTTGTGTCTCCCCCTGGAGGGAATGCTCTGAACTATGAATATTTTATTGTAATTTTTATGAGATTTAATAAAGATTTATGATCATGAAATCGTTATGTTGAATCTTTCCTTTGGATGTGAGATTTGCATCCATGTGTATAAAACACCTGTATGCTGCCTGAAGTCTGCCAGTAAAACCTGTACAGAGCTAAAGACTGTATGATGTATTTTCATTTGCCTACGCCTGAGGAGCCGCACACTTGTTCCTTGATTAAGACTGTAGCAGAGCCGCTGAATGAACTGCTTTCCAGTGTAAATCCCTATTCTTTACCACTGCCCTGGGGACCACGCTCCACCTACGGGGAGCGTTACCAACTAGCTGCATCATCACCCCGGAGGTCTGCAAGCAGCGCCGGTATTATTACCGGGAACCGTAGGTGGTGTCACGAGACATTATCCCTTGTAAATAATTCCCCTTTTTAAAAGCGGCCCCAGTGCCCGGAACCGGGCATTGGCCGCCAGTGACACAGCAATCTCCCCAATCAGTGAACTGAAGGCCCGGGACCGGGTTCCGCAGGCCTTGGAGCGGGACACTTGAGCAGGTGATTCTTCAGGTCTTTCTTGAGTCTCAACTGGTTCAGGTACGACAGACTGGGGAAAAGTTAATACAGGTACTACAATTGCTCCATTCACTTGGGTTCACGATGTGGGAAAGTCTCCAAGAACGGTATGAATCATCTCTTCCTCTTACTCTATAGGCTGAAGCATATCTTAGACTTCTCTGTCTCTTAATTGGTCAGGGTATATTTTTAGATGATCTCTTGAAACTGCCTCTGAGGTCTCTCCTCCATCTTTACTGATTAGACAGACTTTGACATTGTCAAAATTCGAAGGCAATACAGTATATGGCTCTGACTCCCACTGGTCATCCAGTTTATTCTTCCATCGTTTTCTCTTTAGGACTTGCTCTCCAGGTGTTAAGGGAACTGCAGGTGCATGTTTGTTATAGGCTCTCTCTTGCCTTTCCCTTACTTCAGACAGGTTTCTCTCTACGCACTCTTGCACTTTACAGTACTGCTGTTGCCGTTTGTAATCCCAATCTGCATCTGGTGGGTTTGTCTCAGGTGTCAGGACTCCCATTTGTAAGTCAATGGGCAGCTTGCCAGGTCTTGCCCTCATCAGGTAGGCAGGAGTTCAGTTGGTGAAGTTCAAAGGAATGATTGTATAAATCCACTAAATCTGGCAAATTTTCTGGCCACATTCTTCTTTCTGCTAATGGCAGTGTCTTCAACAGGTCTATCACTACCTGATTCATCTTCACGAACATGCCATTGATCTGTGGGTGTTACGGCGTCATTCTTATTATCTTGCAGCCGTACAAGTTGCAATACTCCTGGAACACCTCTGCCTCGAATGCTGGACTTTGATCCGTAAGGCCCTGCTAAGGATAGCCATGGGGTCTACATGAATGAGCTTGAAAGGCTCAAGTCGCTGTCTTCACTGTTAGGTCTTTCACTGGTACTATTACCAAGAAACCGGAATAGTGATCTACGATGGTGAGGGGGTAGACATAGCCTGACTGGCTCGGGGTCAGTTTCACATGATCCAAGGCTACAAATTCAACTGGTTGCCTGGTGACAATAGGCTGTAGAGGAGCTCTCTGCCTGTCATGATCCTTCCTTCGCAGGTTGCACCGGCCACAGTCTCTGCACCATTTCTTGATGGCCTTCCTCATGCCAAACCAGTAGAATCGTTCACGTAACAGAACGTCCACCTGAAGTTTCCTGGCCCATCATGGTACGCCTCCAGGACCATCTGGACATCTCTCTTCGGGACCACTATCTGCCAGATCAGTTCATGGGTTCGTGCATTGATGTGCCGTTAGCACAGCTTACCTGCATAGATGAATAATTTGCTCTTTTTTCTCCACAACTGTTGTGTCTCTTGCGGAGGCATCTGGGCCAGGATGTGTCAGCTTGTGTCAACAACTACTTGAGTAAGCGTATTGCGGGATTGCTATCTTACATCTCGGCCCAACCATGGTGTGGTAATGGGTTGAACGTGGCTTCTACATTACAGGCCACTTGTCTCTTACACCATGGGAATACTGGAACACACTGCTATGGTGAAAAGCCTCTTCCAGCTCCTCTGGGTCTTCTCCCACATCTAGCAAGTTAGGCATCCTTGACAGCGCATCGGCATTGGCGTTCTTATGCCCTGCCTGGTACTTGATGGTAAAGTTGTAATTGGACAACTGAGCCATCCATCGCTATTCCAACGCTCCTAACTTCGTGGTTTCTTGATGGGTCAGCAGATTATTGTCCATATAGATGGTAAACTTTGCTTAAGCCAGGTAGTGTTTAAAGCGTTCATTTACAGCCCAGACTATGGCAAGGAACTCTAGCTTGAAGGAGCAATAGTTGTTGGGGTTCCTTTCTGTAGGACGGAGCTTCCTGCTGGCATAGGCAATCACTCTCACCTTGCCTCTCTGCACCAGGAATAATATGGCTCCCAATCCCATGTTACTTGCATCTGTGTAAACCACAAATGGTTGGCCATAGTCAGGGTAGGCCAGGATCTTGTCCCCGTAAGGGCCTACTTCAACTGGGTGAAGGAGTCTGCTAATCTGCTGCCCCATTCAAACGGAGGACTCAGGTTCTTGGCCTTCTTGGACTGGCCTACCAGGAGGTCTTGCAAAGGCGCTGCTGTGAAGCCCTTGATAAACCTCCAGTAGTAGCCTACCAGTTCCAGGTACTATCGTACTTGTTTGATGGAAGTTGGCCTCGGCCAGTCCTTGATTACGGTGACTTTGTCAGGGTCTGGTGCCACCCCTTAAGTGCTGACCATGTGTCCTAGGTACTGTACTTTGGGTTTCAGTAAGTGGCAAATGGATGGCTTCACTTTCAGGCCAAACTTGGCTAATGCCTCGAATACCTCAGCCAGGTAATTCAGATGGTCTTCATACGTCTTCTAGTAGACGATTACGTCATCCAGGGTTTCAAAGTTTCTATGCCCCATAGAAACACTCCATCAACCTCTGCAAAGTTCCTGGTGCATTGCAGAGTCCAAACGGCACGCAGTTAAACTCACAGGGGCCCATCGGTGTCGTGAACGCAGTCCTTTCTCTGTCTACTTCTGCCACGGGAACCTGCCAATACCTACTGGTGAGCTCTAAGGTGAAAAAATAGTTAGCAGTTCTCAGTGCAGCTAATGACTCTTCAATTCTGGGTAACGGGTAAGCATCCTTTTGTGTAATGCGATTAATCTGCCTGTAGTCAACACACATTCTCATTGTACCATCTTTTTTCTTTGCCAGGATGAGTGGAGCTGCCCAGGGGCTACAACTATCTTTGATCACCCCAGTCTCCTTCATTTCCCATAACATCTCTTTGGCACATTGATAGTGAACTGGTGGAATAGGCTGGTACCTCTCTTTAATGGGTGGATAGTCTCCAGTGGGGATGTGATGTTGTACCCCTTTTACCTGCCCAAAGTCTAAAGGATGTTTACTAAACACCCATTCATATTCTTGAACTACCCGGTAAACTCCATGCTTTTGGTGCGAAGGGGTTGAGTCAGTGCCTACGTGTAGCTTCTGACGCCAGTTCTCCAGCTGCCCCTCGGAGCTTTGTCCTGGTCATACAGAATCAAAGGTTCCACTGCCGTTATTGCGTTGTTAGTGACAGTGAACAGCTTAGCAATGGTAGCATACCGGGGTAGTTTGACCTCTTCTCCACAGTTTGAGGTACGTACAGGTACGTGGCAGAGGTTGACCATTGCTGGTATATATTGTAAAGCTTTTATCTGGGCGACAGGTGAGGTCAGAGTTGGCCCAGTACCATTTATAAAGGATATAAGGCATCGTAATCACCTGCAAACCAGAGTCCAGTAAAGCATTCATGGGGATGCCATCTAGCACGACATGCAGGACCGGTCGTCCTCCCAAATACCTGTCACGCCAGTTCTGTGGGCCAGGTCATCTCATTCCTGGGGTGTGGCCCGTTGCCCCAGGGGTTTCTCGTTTAAAGTACAAAATCTTGCTATGTGGCCCGCTTCGTTGCAGCGGCGGCAAATGGGTTGTCCTGAAGAATCATAGCGAATGCTGGCTCGTCCTCTGGTCAATGGATTCCTCCTCTGGCATAGCCACAGGATGTTATCAGGGCTGGAGTCCAACTGTATCTTCTCCGATAATTTGGGCCCCTGCATGGACTGTACAGCCTTTGTTAGTTCAGCCATACCCTTGGTTAGCTGCTGCACCTGCAATCGTAAGTCATCAGGGGTAACAGTTTCTAGAGTCTGCGCACTGGCCCCCACTGTGGAGCAGCACTCGAATGGCCCGGTCTTTAAAGGGAACCTGTCAGGTGGTTTATGCCCCCCCAGCTATTACTATCTGTACCTGTAGCTTTATAATACTATTGTAATCATCCCTGTCTGAGCTCATAGTGTAATGTGAAAGGTGAAAAAAAGCATTTATACACTTACAATTCAGTCCCCACCTTGCAGGAGGGGGACTGTTTGGCAGGATAATAGTTAACTCACTTTTAACTTGGATGGCTAAAGGACCTGTGTGATGTAACGATCATGTGACCATAGTGGGCGGAGCTAAGCCAGCAAACGTATTATGTTCTGAGAACTTAGCTCCGCTTATTGTAGTCACATGGTTGCGACATCACATCCGTTCTCTCAAAATGTTCTAGCACAGTGTTTCTCAACTCCACTCCTCAAGGCACACCAACAGGTTATGTTTTAGGAGATTTCCTTATCATTAGACAGATGATGGAATTATCCCCTGTGCAAGTGATTAAATTATCACCTATGCAATCCTAAGGAAATCCTGAAAACATGACCTGTTGGTGTGCCTTGAGGACTGGAGTTGGGAAACACTGTTCTAGCACAAGGCTGAAATGTTAACTATTAACCTGCCAAACAGTTTCCGTCCTCCAAGCTGGGACTGACTGCCTCATCACTTAAGGAAATGTAAGTGTATAAATGATTTTTTTTCACCTTTCACATTACACTCTGAGCTCAGACAGGGATGATTAGAATAGTACTATGAAGCTGCAGCTACAGACAGTGATAACTGGAGGGGCATAAACAGTCTGACAGGTTCCCTTTAGGCCATGTGCACATGTTGAGTATTTGATGAGTTTTTCACCTCAGGATTTGTAGCCAAAACCAGGAGTGGATAATTAAATACAGAAGTGGTGCACGTGTTTCTATTAGACTTTTCCTCTGATTGCCCCACTCCTGGTTTT
Organism: Allobates femoralis; assembly: GCA_033576535.1. NCBI lineage: Eukaryota > Metazoa > Chordata > Amphibia > Anura > Aromobatidae > Allobates > Allobates femoralis. The sequence continues at coordinate 110,521,650 of JARQOC010000009.1, read as the reverse complement.
GTCTACAAATCCTGAGGTAAAAAAAACTCATCAAATACAGAACGTGTGCACGTGGCCTTAAAGTGTACAAAGTCCAGGTCAGGGTTTTGCAGGGCCAATATATTTGTAGCTGTGTCTGGTGGGCATGAGACTGGAGCCCCTCAATAAATTGCTCAGTCAACAGCTTGTTTTCATCTTATGCATTGTTGGGGTCTACCTGCTTCATGGCCCTCAGCGCCTCTTGGAGATTTAATGCATAGTCCCGTATACTGTCCTGCACCCGTTGTTTGCACCCATAAACCTCATTTTAATTTCCGCTGCAGTACAAGGTGTCAAAGGCTTCTTTCAACCTGGCTAAGATTTGTTTACCATTTCTTTTGTCAGTGTCCAGCCAGGACTTTACCTCTCTTTGGGCTGCACCAGTCAATTGTCCTATTAGTATGGCAACTTTCTGTCTCTCAGTCAGGGAGTACACTTGAAACAAACTTTTCAGTCTCTACCTGAAGTCGTTCAGGGTATCCGATTCCCCTGAATACTGCAGTAACCATGTCACTCCGAAATATACGGCATTGAGAACGGCATGACTGGCGCTGCTGCTGGTGCCGTGGCTATGGCTGCGGCCGGGGCTTCGGCTGCGGCTGTAATTGGAGCTGCAGCGCCGGCTGGGGCTGCGACCGCGACCGGAACTATTGCAAGTTCTTCTACCTCCGGATCAGACATCTTTCTTCCCCCCCTAGTGAACTGCAGCCAGGCTCTCAATCTCTGTCGGCTTATGTGGAGCCCCAAGGGACGTGGGGTACTCGGTACCGGACCGGTCTGCGTCGGGGATGTCACTGGTGGCTTGGTCCGGACCGTGTCCCTGGCTCAGCACAATAAAAGGGGAATATTTACAAGGGATTTGTCACGGGTGACGCCACCCACTTGGTGCGGCCAGTAATGGGGCCGCCGCTGCTGCAGAACCTCCGGGGGTGATGGAATGGCAGCGGGGATGGTATAGTTCCAGTGGGGGGAACTGTATCCCCCGGGGCAGTAAAGGGTTAAAGTCTATTGGGGTTATAGATGGTGGAAAAGGGTTGGAGGACACACACTCACGTTTGGTTGGCACTGTAATTCCCTTCTTGTCCTGATGCTGCAGAGCTGACAGGCTGGATCTGCAGGGAGGCTCTCTGTGCTGGATCTGGAGCAAAGGTCGCAATCAATACACAGACTCCAAAGTTGTTTTCCAACGCTTTACTGCTGATATTATTGCAGATTATAGTCCACGGAGTCTGTAATGGAGCTGGGCTCTCTCCCCACACCCTGTCCGGGTCGTTGGCTTCCTTGTGCTGCACTGTGTGTGTGTCCTGAGCTGCTGCTTCAAGCTAAGCTGCTAGGATTCCTCACGTTTCTCTCTGTTTGCTGCTGGTACCACTTGGCTAGGCAACTTGGGTCCTTTATGCTGTGCTGACCCCTCCGTGTTGCTTCACTCTGGTACTAGGGCCTAGAGATCCGCTGTCCTGATCGCTGTCTGTGTCCAGACACAGTACCCGACTGTGTCCGATTCGCTGTGTCTTGGTGCCAACGTACCGGATCCTGTGTCGTCTCTCAGTGATGGTTCACTCTGCTCCAGATGTGTTCCTCTGTCTTTCAGTGTTCCTGCTCCTCTGCCTTTGCCCAAAGGTTGCTTGCTCCCTTCTATTGCCCAAAGGTGGTAGTGTTTGTCAGTGTGTAGTGGGGGAGAGAACCCATGTGATGTTATTGTGGCACATTAACCCATGGGGTGCCACATTCCCCCTTAGTTAAATACAGTACTCCGGGACTGTAGAAAAACAAGTAAACAACAATTAAACACAATTAATATTGACATAGACATAAAAATGAAAAAGTACAAAAATCACTAAAATGTGAAAAAGAGTTCGAAAGTCAAAAAGTAGTCTTTCCAGAGGTTTAGTCTATTGCCTCCGGGCTGATGAATATATATACAAAAGAGTTCTTACCACAACCAGTCCGTGGTATATATGGTCCATAAGTAAATAAGGAGATTGCAAAGTTCATACAGGATAGTCTCTGTAAGTACTGGGCTTTTTAACGTTGCAATAACTATGTACATTTGTCCACTGAATTCAATTTATATTCAAACAACATATTTACATTATACATTTAATTCTGTATTTTATTCTTTGTACCTAGCTGGTATCTGACCTTGGGTACTACGCTCTGATCTGCGCAATGTTGGTGGAGTTAGTATGAAAGTGTGAGTGGACGTGTACCTATTTGGGGTGCTTGGTGTTATGGCAGATGGAGGTCTGACTGCAGGACTGGCAAGTTCACTGGGACCAGGAATTTGTTCTTCCTCTTCGAATTCTACTTCCAGTTCTTTAAGTCTTGGGTCTTCTTCAGGTAACACAGGTACTGGTAACACAGGTTCTGGTAACACGGGTTCTGGTTTTGGGTCCATCATTGAAGGGAATGCAATCATTGGTACGACAACTGCTCCATGGTAATTTGGCCATGTTTTAGGAAAATCTCCTAGTACCGTGTGGAATACTTCTTCTTTTTCTTTCTCTTGAATAGGTTGGACCTGTACGGGTTCTATGACTTCAGGTGTCTTCAGGGTTTCAGGACACAATTTGAGTTGATCACGAGATACGACTTGTGAAGTTCTTCCTTCATCTTTGCTTATCAAATAGGTTTTAACATTGTCTAGGTTAGATGGTAAGACTGTGTATGGGACTGCTTCCCACTGATTATCCAGTTTGTTTGTACGTCTCTTTCTCTTGAGAACTTGATCACCTTCTTGTAATGGCATTGCTTGAGCATGTTTGTTAAAGGTCTTCTCTTGCCTTGCTCTTGCTTGTTGTAGGTTTCTCTCTACACATTCTTGCACTTGGTGATACTGTTTCTGACGTTTGATATCCCAATCTGCTTCTTCTAATTCTGTATCTGGTTTTTCAATTCCCATTTCTAGATCAATTGGTAGTTTACCGGGTCTTGCACGCATAAGGTACGCTGGAGTGCAGTTTGTAGAGCTCACGGGGACATGGTTGTATAAGTCTACCAAATCAGGTAATTTGTCTGGCCACTGGTTTCTTTCTGATTCCGGTAAGGTCTTTAACAGTTCGATTACTATATGATTCATTTTCTCGCATAGACCATTTGTTTGGGGATGATATGTTGTTGTGCGAATCTTCTTACAACCGTACATATCGCAGAATTCCTTGAATAGTTCTGATTCAAAAGCTGGACCTTGGTCTGCAAGGACTTGTTCTGGGTAACCATGTGGTCTACAGAAATGCGTCTGGAATGCTTTTGCTGCCGTCTTCGCTGTCAAGTCTTTGACTGGTACCACCACTAAGAAACGTGAGTAATGGTCCACGATGGTTAAGGCATAGACATAGCCTGACCGGCTTGGTGACAACTTGACGTGATCTAATGCGACTAGCTCAAGTGGCTGCTTGGTTATTATTGGTTGAAGTGGAGCTTTCTGTAGATCTTTCCTTCTGAGGTTGCATGCGGCACATCTTTTGCACCATAGTTCAATGGATCTTCTCATGCCAACCCAATAGAATCTGTCTCTCAGGATTGCTTCTAACTTCTTCCATCCGAAATGACCTGCACTGTTATGGTACGCTCTTAAGACCATTTGGATGTCTTGCTTGGGCACGATTATCTGCCAGACCAGTTCATGCGTCTTGGGATTGGTAAATCGTCTACAGAGCTTCCCTTGATGCAGGAACAGCTTGCCTCTATCCTTTCATAGCTGTATAGCTTCAGCTGGAGCATTCTGACCAGGGTGTGCATGTTGTTGCGTAAGCAGTTCTTTCACTAGCTTCACGGCTGGATCAGTATCTTGAGCTTCGGCCCATTCGTAGTGTCTTAACGGGTTAAGATTTATTTCCTGTTTCTTTTGGTAGATGCCGGTTCGATAATCTTCTACCTTTGAACGATGAAAGGCCGGTAGTTCAATCTCTTCCAACTCTTCCGGTTCCTCTTCCACGTCTTTCAGGTGCGGCATTCGGGATAAGGCATCTGCGTTCCCATTCTTGCGGCCTGCCCGATATTTGATGACAAAGTTGTAGTTAGATAGCCGGGCTATCCATCGCTGCTCCAAAGCACCTAATTTCGCTGTGTCCAGGTGAGTCAACGGGTTGTTATCCGTGTAGATGGTGAATTCTGCACCTGCCAAGTAATGTTTAAAGTGTTCTGTCACAGCCCAAACTACTGCCAGTAGTTCTAACTTGAAGGAGCTGTAGTTCTCGGGATTTCGTTCTGTAGGCCGGAGCTTCCTGCTTGCAAAGGCAATAACTCTTTCTTTGCCTCCTTGCTTCTGCGACAATACTTCTCCCAGTCCCACGTTGCTGGCATCCGTGTAAAGAATGAATGGATGATGGTAATCAGGATATGCCAGGATCTCTTCTCCCGTCAGCGCACTTTTTAGTTTATTGAAGGAATCTTCTCTTTCCTCATCCCACCATGCCAGGGAATTACAGTTTGAGGTCTTCCTTGACCGTCCTACCAGAATGTCTTGCAGAGGAGCTGCTAGCTTCGTGAATCCTCGGATAAATCTTCTGTAATAGCCTACCAGGCCCAGGAATTGCCTCGCTTCTTTTACATTCGTAGGTCTTGGCCAATCCCTTATTGCTGTGACTTTATCAGGATCCGGTGCTACTCCCTCTGAACTCACGACATGTCCCAGGTACTGTACCTTTGGCTTGAGAAGGTGACACTTGGATGGCTTGATTTTCATGCCATATTTCGATAAAGCTTCGAACACTTCTGCCAGGTCTTGTAGATGTTGTTCGTACGTCTTCGAGTAGACTATGACGTCATCTAGGTACAGGAGGACAGTTTCAAAGTTCTTGTGTCCTAGGCAGCTCTCCATCAGACGTTGGAAGGTCCCGGGTGCGTTGCAGAGCCCGAACGGCATACAATTGAACTCACAGAGGCCCATCGGCGTAGTAAACGCTGTCTTCTCCTTGTCGGCCTCGGCCACAGGAACCTGCCAGTACCCACTAGTCAGATCAAGGGTGGAAAAGTAGTTAGCAGATTTTAATGCAGCTAATGACTCCTCAATCCTAGGTAATGGGTATGCGTCCTTATGTGTGATGCGGTTAATCTGCCGGTAATCTACGCACATTCTCATGGTCCCATCCTTCTTTTTAACTAACACTAGAGGTGCTGCCCAGGGGCTACAACTGTCTCTTATTACCCCTGCAGATTTCATTTCTCTGAGCATGTCTTTGGTGGTTTGGTAGTGAGCTGGTGGTAAGGGTCTATACCTCTCTTTTATAGGTTGATGGTTACCTGTGGGTATAGTGTGCTCTACCCCTTTGATCTGCCCAAAGTCTAACGGGTGTTTGCTGAATATCTGCTCATATTCTTTCACTACCCGGTATACTCCATGCTTGTGACGGGGAGGTGTAGAACTGGTACCTACATGCAACTTTTGGCACCAATCCTCCAGCTTCTCCTCTGAGCCATTGTCATCCGCCTGGCATGACGGGTTCAAGGGCTCAGCGACGGTGATGTTGTTGTTATCAACCGTGTACAACTTAGCCATGGTAGCATACTTTGGTAATGTGACCTCATCTTCTCCGCAGTTCAATAGGCGTAATGGCACTCTCCCCCTGTGTACGTCAACCACCCCTCTAGCAGTGAGTATGGTCGGTCTACTGTCTGAGTACACGGGTTCTACCAGGGCCTGATAATCTTGCCCTTTAATGCCTATCGCGGCTCTGCACCACACCAACATTTCAGTTTTGGGAGGAATTACGATGGGTATTGGGTCACCTACTCTTACACTGCCGATCTCACCTCCGGAGATTTCTACCTGCTGCTTCAACATCAGGGCTTTGATCTCTTTGTGCAGAAGCCTCTGTTGTCCTGTTCCGGCAGTCTCGGCGATTTGCTGTAAAACACTTAACACTTCGGAAAAACATTTCTCAATAACATTCATTCCTACCACCATCACGGGTTCACGGCCTCGCCGGTCGACATCTACGATTATAATACCCTGTTTCTGCAATTCTACCTTCCCAACCTGAATATTCATCTCTCTAAACCCAACCTTTGGTATTATCAATCCATTACCAGCCCATATATCAAAATTAAAGTCATGTGGCGCATTAGTAATGTCTGAATCAGCCCAGTACCTTTTATATAGAACATGTGGGATGGATGTTATTTGGGATCCGGTATCCAGCAAGGCACTGAAGGGAATGCCATCCAACACAATAGGGATCACCGGCTTTCCTCCCACGAATTTGTCACACCAGGCTGAGGGGCCTTGATCGTTCATTCCTGGGGAGCGGCCCACCTGCCCAGGGTATCGTCGTTTAAAGGACACTCTCGAGCAAAATGACCTGGTTTCTGGCAACGGCGGCAGACGGGCTGTCCATCTGGTTGGTAGCGATCGCTGGGTCGTCCTCTTGCTGCTGGGTATCTTCTGGGCCTCGTCCACGGAACATCCTCTCTGCTGGTCGCCAACTCGATCTTGGGTGCAGGTTTTGACTCTCGCAGTTCCTTGATGACCTTGGCCATGGAGATCACGGTGTCTGTCAGGGCATCTAGCTTTTGGTTGATGGCTGCATTTGAGATGTAGTCCCCGGCCTCAGCAGCAGTCGTTGACATAGCAGATGTCACTGGCGCTGCCGCCTGCTGAGGTGCTGCTGCAGTGTCAAGACACAGATGTTAATTCCCTTGGCTCCTCCAGCTGCTGCAGACGGATAGCTCTATCCTTCAGCTCAGTAAATGTCATGTCAGGGTTCTGCAGTAGTACCATGCTTAACTGTCCTCGATGGGAAGGGGAATGGAGGCCCTCAATAAATTGGTCAAATAGCATTTTATCAGCTCCCAGGGCTAAAGCAGGTTCTGCCAGCTTAAGGGCTTTGAGTGCTTCCTGTAAGTTCAAGGCAAAGTCTCTGGCACTCTGTTTAGGTTTCTGGTGGCATGCAAAGAACCTTATCTTAGCCCGGGTATCAACAGCAGATTCAAAAGTTGCTTTCAGTCTGGCTGCTAGATGCTCTCCAGTGTCCTTATCTGTGTACAGCCAGGACGCCACCTCACGCCGTGCATTGCCTGTTAACTGTCCCATTATCATTCCTACACGCTGGGCTTCAGTGAGGGGATACATCACATAGTACTCTTTAATCTTTTGCATAAAGTCAGTTAAAGTATTAGGCTCACCGGAGTATTGGGGCAGCCACATTGCCCCCGGAGTATACGGCATCAGGAATGGCATTATGGATGCTGTTCCTTGCGCCGCTGCACCGCCGGACGCTACTGGCTGACCCGGCGCTGCAGCTCCATTGGCTACTCCGCCGCCGTCTTGTGCATCGGCCTGCGACATCTTGGGCCCCCTTAGTTATTATGCGCCCTCCGCCTTCCGCTTCCGTCCGGATGTCTCTGGGAGGTTCCGGGGCGCAGCAGGGATCTCCTTCCCCGCCGGATGTCGTCAGCACCAAGGGAGGAGGCTGGGTTCGCGCCAATGCAGGGTACCGCCCCCTTTGTCTCCCACGCGCCGCGCGCTCCAAAATGGCGGATTCTCAAATATACAGTTCAGATGACGCACAGGGTCCAATTCTTTTGGACCGGGTAGATCCTGTTCGTGACGCCAGGTTGTGGAGCCCCGAGGGACGTGGGGTACTCGGTACCGGACCGGTCTGCATCGGGGATGTCACTGGTGGCTTGGTCCGGACCGTGTCCCTGGCTCAGCACAATAAAAGGGGAATATTTACAAGGGATTTGTCACGGGTGACGCCACCCACTTGGTGCGGCCAGTAATGGGGCCGCCGCTGCTGCAGAACCTCCGGGGGTGATGGAATGGCAGCGGGGATGGTATAGTTCCAGTGGGGGGAACTGTATCCCCCGGGGCAGTAAAGGGTTAAAGTCTATTGGGGTTATAGATGGTGGAGAAGGGTTGGAGGACACACACTCACGTTTGGTTGGCACTGTAATTCCCTTCTTGTCCTGATGCTGCAGAGCTGACAGGCTGGATCTGCAGGGAGGCTCTCTGTGCTGGATCTGGAGCAAAGGTCGCAATCAATACACAGACTCCAAAGTTGTTTTCCAACGCTTTACTGCTGATATTATTGCAGATTATAGTCCACGGAGTCTGTAATGGAGCTGGGCTCTCTCCCCACACCCTGTCCGGGTCGTTGGCTTCCTTGTGCTGCACTGTGTGTGTCCTGAGCTGCTGCTTCAAGCTAAGCTGCTAGGATTCCTCACGTTTCTCTCTGTTTGCTGCTGGTACCACTTGGCTAGGCAACTTGGGTCCTTTATGCTGTGCTGACCCCTCCGTGTTGCTTCACTCTGGTACTAGGGGGCATCTAGAGATCCCGCTGTTCCTGGATTCGCTGTGCTGTGGGTGCCAGACACAGTACCGGATCCTGTGTCCGTCTCTCTGTGCGTACCTCTGGGGCAAGTGATGGTGTCACTCTAGCTCCCAGATGTGTTCCTCTGTCTTTCGTTCTCCTGCTCCTCTGACCCTTTACTAGGTCTGCACTGAGCTAACTCTGCTCTGTGTCCTCTTCTCAGCCCTGCTCCGAGCTGAACTGAGCTCTCCCTCATGGGCAAGAGTATATAAGGGAGCAAGTGGTGCTCCCTCTATTGCCCAAAGGTGGTAGTGTTTGTCACTGTGTAGTGGGGGAGAGAACCCATGTGATGTTATTGTGGCACATTAACCCATGGGGTGCCACACTTTTCGGTCTGTGGCTCCGCAGGCGGGGAGTCAAGCGTACAGGAGATTTCCGGGTCAGAGCCTCCTGTGTCCAGTCGGCTGATGTCAGAGCACAGGGTAGGATTTCTCTTTGCGCCCTTTCTAGGGTTCTGCCTATGACGGCACACCCCTTTTGGCTTCCCGCGCGCCGTGTAATAATGCCAGGTATCATTTAGTTCAATAAGGTCTGTGGCACACAGTACCCATTGACAACGGGCACAAAATCCTGTTTGTGATGCAAAGTTTGATGCAACCCAAGGACCGTTGGGTACTCGGAACCGTGCAACAGTACTTCTGGGGAGTCACAGGGGTCAAGACCCAGCTCCATGACCCTAGTAGTATCAATAAAAGTGTGGGGGTTATGGTTTTGGGGATTGGAATCATGACGCCACCCGTGATGTTCGGCTATTGATGGCCGACGTTGCGGTGCGGGACCTCTGGGGATGATGAATCACAGCTAAGGTGATATCGTTCCCCACGGGTGGAGAGGTTTCCCCAGGGCAACTGGTATAGTCTATGGTGGTGGTAGGCCATTAGGGTGGAGGATTGAGGGCGCGGAATAACCAACAGACACACAGTACGTAGCCTCCGTTACCTTTACTGGTAATTGCAGGTAGAAACAAGGACACTGACCACAGGTGATGTTGTGAATTCGGATGGCATTGAAGCAAGTTGGAGATCTCTTCACCTGGTGAGTTCTGAGGCCTCCCTGCTGCGCTCCTCTTTGCTGGTCCTGGCTTCCTGTAGCTGAGCTGCGACCTTCTCTTCTTGCTGGTAAGTTTCTCACTCATATGGCAAGCAGCTTGAGGCCTTCCTGGGCACCACTCCTCTGGTGACTGTCCCTTAGCTCTCAAGTGCTGTTGTGCCTCCCGGTGCTTTTGCTGTGGCCGGGAGACATGGAGTCTCCCTTCCTCCAGTTTTGGCTGCTGGGTCAGAAGTACCCGCAAAACCTCGGACTACAGGTGAGCCGGCAACTGGCTCCACTCCCCAGGTCTTCTTCCCTTCTTCCTCAGACCCTCTCCTACAGGTCCTCACGCTTGCTGCACTTTCGATCTCTACTCTGCCTGGGACGAGCCTGGTAGTGCTCCAGTCCAGAGGTCATCTTCACAATCCTCCTAGGAACTGAACTAATTAACCCCACTCCAGGGCAGAATTTATAGGGGAGCTCCCCTGAACCCGGGTTCAGAGCTCCCCCTTCAGGTCTGGAGTCAGGAAAGGTTTTGCTTGCTGTGGGCTTACATGGTGTGGATACACCTTCTTGCTTCCAAGCATAACATTACCCCCCGAGGGAGGCAATGCCATTCTGGCAACCGGACTATGAGGTGCAACATTCACATACCCAATGACCAGGGGTGTACATAGAAATCATGGGGTCCTATAGCAAAATTTCTAATTGGGCCCCCCAAATAAAAAAAATAATAACAATAACAATAATATTTGTCTGGGTCCCATAAGAACATATCTCTCTTGCACAGTAATTTTCACTGCTCACAGCTCTTGCAAAGTAATTTTCCTCTTATTAAAACCCCTGGATTCCCTTTTCATTGCAGCCATATAGTATGATGCCAACAAAAGTGCCCCACAAAAACTTAATGATCCTCCACAGTGAATAACTCCACAATATGCTCCACACACAGTATGATGACCCTACTGTACCACTGGCAATGAATGCTGATCCCAACACAGTATAATCCCCAAATATGACTCCCACACAGCCTACATATGGTATAATGACCCATACTATCTCTCCAAATAGTGTAATGGCCCCCACACAGCCCTCCACACAGTATGATGGACCACACATAAATCTTCATACTGTATAATTGCTTGCATACAGTATAATGGCCCTCAAATAGACCTCCATAAAGTATAAAGACTCTCTCATTGCCCTCCAAATATTATACCATAATTATTATAATGGCCTCCACTAAGCCCTTTAAATATTATAATGGCCCCACATAGCCTTCTATATAGTAAAATGAGACACATATAGTCCTCCATAGTATAATGCATGCCATAGTCCTCCATTTAGTAATGGGCTCCATGTAGTTCTCCATATAGCATATTGCGCCCCTATAGTCCTTCATATAGTATAAAAGACTTCACATTGCCTTCCATACAATAGGATGCTCCCCATAGTCAGCTATATGTTATAATGTACCCCCATAGTCTTCAATATAGTAATGTACCCCCATAATCTACCATTTATTATAATGCACTGCCATATTCCTTTATATAGTATAATGCAGCCCCATATTCCTCTAATATTATAATTCAGCCTCCGTAGTCCTCCATGTTGTCACGCCACCACAGGCGTAGCTGACTAGTGAACCCACTGGATCATGGGATATACCGTGGAAGCTGATACCAGAAACGAGCCAGAAAAGGATATTAAATGAATGAACAGGATTTATTGAACTAACAATACAAATTCCCAAAGGGAGGTCTACAGGGCCAGAGTATAAGGATTCCCCTAAGGGAGCAACCAGAAGTGGAACCCCATAGAACAGGGAGTGTCCCAGTGCAACCAGAGAAGAGCTAGTGAACCAGTCAAATCTGTGGGTCCGACCCAAGGCAGAACAAAACACAATAGCCAAGAAACTAGAGAAACAGCAAGGATGGGACTTGGACCCTGAGGTATCGGATCGGGTCCAGAAGGTTGCCGGGGTACAGCAAGGATGGTACGGGTCTGAGGAGAGTCAGACAGGAGAATGGATCCAGCACTGAAAACAAAGATACATTATGTTAGTAATTAAAAAACACAGAACATGCAAGAACCTCGCTGAGACCTGAGCTGGCAACCAAACTATCAAATGAAGTTGCCCAGGCACCTCCCTTAGTAAGTGAGGGCTTTGAGAACCCACCAGCCCTCAGCGATTGGCTGAGAGGTGGTGACAGGAAACAAGGGCGTACTGGCCCTTTAAATGTACTAAATGTGGCGCACGCACCTTATGCTCGTTTTCCCCCGCCACCAGGAAGTGAGGAGGAGGGGGAGAAGTGCCGAGGAGCCGCCACGGCCGAGGAGGACGCCGTGGGAGCACAGACCCGGTGAGTATGCCTGCCAGGCACAGCAGGATACCAGCGGCCGGATGGGACCCGATCCCCCTGCGTCCCTGGGAGGGACCCCACTGGCCGCAGAGTTACAGTACCCCCCCTTCCCTCCCCCCTGTCTCAAGTCAGCAAGAAAGCTCCACAGAAGATGAGGAGCATTGATATTCTCCTCCAGTTCCCAAGACCGTTCCTTCGCACCAAACCCTTTCCAGTCAAGCAGATGCAACAACTTGTTTCCTTTCCGTTTGAAATCCAAAATGGCTTTAACCTCGAACACATCAGTAGCCGAGGCGGGTGGAGGATGAATACTAGGATCCCAAGAATAACGACCAAGAACCACTGGTTTAAGAAGGGAAACGTGAAAGGAATGGTGAATTCGCAAAGACGGAGTCAACTTTAGCTGGTAGTTAATCCTTTGAAGTACCTCAAAGGGACCGATATATCGAGGAGCGAACTTGTAGAAGGGAACCTTAAGGCGGATGTATCTGGAAGAGAGCTATACCTTGTCCACAGGTAGATATGGGGATGGATCCAGTCGTCTCTTGTTGGCATGGCTCTTCATCCATCTGGAAGCCCTTTCCAGGGATGCCTTAGTTTCGGACCAGATGTTAGCGAAATCCCTAGCCAGTATCTCAGCTGCTGGATTATCGGTCGTGATGTCCAAGGCAGTCGCAATCCTAGGATGGTGCCCATACATGATAAAGAACGGAGTATTAGAAGAAAACTCACCGACATGGTTGTTATAGGAGAACTCTGCCCAAGGCATTAAGGGGTACTCAGTCATCATGGTGTACGTTGACGAAGTGGCACAGGTAGCTTGTCAATACCTGATTCACCCATTCCGCTTGACTATTGGATTGCGGATGATATGCCGAGGAGAAATCCAGAGAACGCCAGAACTGAGACACAAACTGCACTTCCCTGTGAGACACAATATGAAGAGGTAGACCGTGAAGATATAGAATATGCTGCACAAACAACTCCGCCAGCTTGGGTGCAGAAGGAAGACCAGATAAAGGAACAAAATGACCCATCTTGGAGAATCGGTCTATCACGACCCATATCACGGTACAGCCAGCAGACATCGGAAGGTTGGTAATGAAATCCATTGAGATATGCTTCCATGGCACAGATGATACTGGTAGAGGCAAAAGATGGCCTGCGGGTAACCTTTTGGGTGTCTTATTACAGGCAAATGAGGAGCAGGCAGAAAGAAACACGGTAATCTCCTGGCACATCTTGGGCCACCAATAATGCCGTAAAATTAACTGCAGAGTTTTTGCCTGTCCCGCGTGGGCAGCTAGCTTAGACAAATGACCCCACTGAAGAACACGTCTCCTGCCAGGAACTGGAACAAACCTCTTACCCAGAGGTGGCTGCATCAGCTGGACCGGTGCTACCGTGACCATCTTGGATGGTTCAATAATAAGATTTGGCTCCTCCTCTTGATCATCATAGTCGAAGAACCTGGATAACGCGTCTGCCTTCATGTTCTTCTCGGCCGGATGTAAATGGAGGCGGAAGTCAAACCGTGCGAAGAACAGAGACTATCGAGCTTGACAAGGATTGAGCCTCTGAGCAGACTGCAAGTAGGACAGGTTCTTATGATCGGTGTAGATTGTGGTGCCCTGCCAGTACAGGTAACCACAGACCTACATAAAACATGGATGGATTTTCATAGTGAGTACCCCAAACACACAACACCTTCCATCCCAGACCTGTAGGGGGAGCCCAACTTGCTGCCTTTAAGCAAGATCCCCTATAAATACCAGTGCTGTGGGCGAAGTTAGTTAGAGTGTGCAGTCGCTAACTGTGAAGAAGTCCTGGTGTGTCAGAGCCGTGCTAGGCCCGAGCCAGTTGATGACCGAGCAGTTAACAGCCTAGCAAGTGCAGTGACCTAAGAGTGAGGTGGAAGGCAAGGCGTGAGGAACGAAGTGAGAGCAGACTGGGGGCAGAGGAGCCGTACTGGTGCACCCCAGAAAGCCACCCTGACACTGGAGTTTGAATCTGCAGGAGAGCATTTAGCTCAGCAGAGAAACCGGTTCACTGAGGAGACTCCAGTCTCCCGGGCATCTGTGCAGCAACCAGGAAGGGAGCCAGGCACCGCAGGAGAGAATATAGCGGCAGTCCACATGAAGGTTTCCCACTACAACACACAGGTGACAGAAGAGCAGAGGAGGTCAGGCCTAGTTTTACACAGGGCAGGGGCTTCAACAAGGGAAAAGTGACAATGAGGCCTTAAACTCACTCACCGTGCAGATCCAGAAGTGTTTCCCGACCACCGTAGAGTACCCTGGACATTACCTGCAATTCAACCAGTAAAGGTACAGAAACAACTTTCGGTGTGTGTGTCGATTCCTCCATCCCTAACCCTGTCCAGCACAGAGACTGCCACCATTGCCTGGCAGCGCAGCCAACTCCCGGCATCAATCTCTGTCACCTCACCTCAACCCCAGGGACCCCGCTCAGCCTGTGGGGAGCTAAACCGCCCAGCTGCCCGACCATCATCCCTGGAGGCCCACAGCAGCTCTGGTGACCATCACCAGAAACCACAGGTGGTGTCACGACAAACTTTAAACTTTATTTCCTTTTCCACAACTCCCCCAATTTTTAGGCTGACCACTAGGGCCATGGGTCCAGATGGGCCACCGGTGACATCCCTGCAACTCCACGCCCGGGTACCGAGTCCCCATAGGCTCTCGGGTGAATCAAGATCACCACTGGATGTACCGCCCCTTCCAGGAGATAGCGCCACTCCTCCAATGCCAACTTGACGGCCAACAACTCTCTGTCACCCATGGAATAATTGCGCTCACAGGGTGAGAATGCCTTGGAGAAAAACCCACAGGTCACCATTCCTCCGGAGAAGGTAAAAAAACTATAAGCGGTCTAATTGGAGGCGCTCAGGCACAAAGGCAGCAGGCCTGCTGCCTGAGCGCCTCCAATTAGACCGCTTATAGTTTTTTTACCTTCTAATATAAATCCCTCTCTGAGGGTAAAGCGGCGGGGAGCAGCTAGGCGCAGAGTGCAGCTTAACGTGAGGACCTAGCGTCGCCTGGCAACAGGAGCTTTAACTTAAGGACCTGCGGTGACATGACCGGATGCTCGGAGCCCCCGGAGCACACGGTGTGCGGATGAGCTAGAGCCTGTGAAGGGCGCCTTATCAAATCTATTACCGGGTTGTGCGGGGACAGCACAACCCGATAAGGTGAGTGGCCACCTATTAGTACGCCACGCTAAAAAAAGCCCCCTGGTAACCGCACTATTGCGCCCCTTTCTCTTTCTTTTCTCTTACCATTCCTCCTGAGGGAAGCTTCTGTGAGAGTACGGCTCCGGCCCTAGAAGAGAAAGCGTCCACTTTCACGAAGAACTGTTTATTCACCATCGGCCTATGAAGAGTGGGAGCGGCAGAGAAGGCTTGTTTGAGGGACTGGAAGGAGGACTCCATCTCTGGGGTCCATTCCTTAGGATCAGATCTCTTTCAAGTCAGAGTGATGAGTGGTCTGGTCAGATCAGAAACGAGTGGGATAAACTGCCGGCAATAGTTGGTGAATCCAAGGAATCATTAGATGGCTTTGACTCCGACAGGACGTGGCCACTTGAGGACGAGAGACACCTTCTCAGGATCCATCTCGAGACCTGTATCAGAGATAACATATCCCAAAAAAGGCAGAGAATTCTGCTCGAACAGGCACTTCTCGACTTTGGAGTATAAGTGATTCTCTCATAACCGTTGAAGTACCTGGCGGACATTCCTTCTATGTGTAGGGAGGTCTGGGGAAAACATTTAGCAGAAGTCTTTGAGGTGCTATCCAAGTTTGGCATGAAGGTAAAGCCATCCAAATGCCACCTCCTCAAACCAAAGGTGCAGTACCTATGCCATGAAATGAGTGCGGAAGGCATGGCCCCAGACCCCGACAAGGTCACAGCAATCCAGAGTTGGCCAAGACCCTGAACCATCAAAGAAGTGCGGCAGTTCTTAGGGCAGGTAGGCTACTACAGGAGGCTCATCAAAGGTTTTACCAAGATGGCTGCACCACTTTAAGACCTCCTGGTAGGCCAGGCCCAGAAGGCCAGAGCTCCGAGCCTCGCAGTGAAATGGGAGGCCAGAGAAGAAGATTACTTCCAGCAGCTGAAGAGAGCCCTGACAGGGGAGGAGATTATGGCCTACCCTGATTACAGACAGCCATTCGTATTGTACACTTATGGTAGCAATGTGGGAATGGGACCCGTGTTGTCCCAAGTGCAGAGAGGCAAAGAAAGAGTGATTGCCTATGCCAGCAGGAAGCTCAGGCCTACGGAGAGAATCCCCAACAACTACAGCTTTTTCAAGCTTGAGTTCCTAGCCATAGTGTGGGCCGTGACAGAACGATTCAAGCACTCTCTGGCAGCTGCAAAATTCACCATCTACATGGATAAGAACCCCCTGATCCACCTGGTGACCGCCAAGTTGGATGCGCTTATGCAGCGCTGGATGGTCCGGCTCTCTAACTACAACTTTACCATTAAGTACCAGGCAGGGCACAAAAATGCCAATGCTTGCCGACGCCCTGTCCAGAATGTGCCATCTGCCAGACAGGGGGGAGGGGAAGATCTAGAAGAGCTGGAGGACGTGGAGTTACCAGCTTTCCCCCGTAAAAATGTGTCCCAGTGTTCCCTTGAAGTGAAAGACAAGCGATCAGGAGGACAAGAAGTCACCATAGACCCGTTGCCCCACCACAACTGGGCAGAGATAGTTGCTCAGGTAAATTGTACAGGTAAAAATTTTATATGAATACCCGGCACACACCCATGTAACAACAATACAAGGAGACGTTCGCTCAACTATAATTTTTTATTTTTTAAGCGTTGAACAGTGCTCAAGTTGCTTGGCCCCAACATTTCAACCAATAATGGTCTTCACCATGGGTTCTGGAGCTGTATCATAACATAAGGATATAAGCAAAAACAAAACACGTACTGAGATCCATGAAAAATAAACAAAAAAAATCAAGATATCTTATACAGTATTTGTTAAGGATAACACATACAAATATATACAATGCCAGAGTAAGACCTTACAGTACACCCCCGAGACAAGCTATAGAAATAATGAGCATAAAGTGACATTTAAGGGGTAAAAAAGTAAAATAAAGGGTGGTCTCAGTCAGTCTGTCATGTCCCTTGACAAAAAGGATATGAATCGGATCAAGAGTTAGTATGTCATACCGGATGCTGGGACTAAATAATATCGGTCTATGTAAGTTAAGCCACTGATGGTATAGGAAAAATAGAAAAAAATATGTTAAAAATGATAGCTATCAGTTCAATGTATGGACAAGATGTAGTAGCACTATCTCCACGGTGGATTCAATGACCTGGAGAAATACATGGGTAAAAATGTATGGTAAACCATAATCTGTGCAGAAAGTATTTGGAATCTGTGATTAAAGCATCTATCCCTGAGGTCAGAAGGATCTTGCATATACGGTAATACAATAGATGCTGACCACACAATGTATTACAGGATTCCTATCACATATAGGAGAGAAGTAACCCATGAATTGAATGTAATATATCCAACACTGATGCCAGAAGACAATCAATATAAATATATATATATATATATATATACTAGCTGTGAGCCCGATTCTAAAGAATCGGGTAGTCTAGAATGCATATATAGTTTATTTACTAATATTTAGGGGAGTGCGGTGAAATTAATTGTGTGTATACAGGTGGCTCAGTGGTTAGCACTGTATATGGTGGCTCAGTGGTTAGCACTGTATATGGCGGCTCAGTGGGTAGCAGAGTATACGGTGGCTGAGTGGTTAGCACTGTATATGGTGGCTCAGTGGTTAGCACTGTATATGGTGGCTCAGTGGTTAGCACTGTATATGGTGGCTCAGTGGTTAGCAGTGTATACGGTGGCTCAGTGGTTAGCACTGTATACGGTGGCTCAGTGGTTAGCACTGTATATGGTGGCTCAGTGGTTAGCACTGCGCGGTGGCTCAGTGGTTAGCACTGCGCGGTGGCTCAGTGGTTAGCACTGCGTGGTGGCTCAGTGGTTAGCACTGCGCGGTGGCTCAGTGGTTAGCACTGCGCGGTGGCTCAGTGGTTAGCACTGCGCGGTGGCTCAGTGGTTAGCAGTGCGCAGTGGCTCAGTGGTTAGCAGGAGTATGGTGGCTCAGTGGTTAGCAGTGAGTGGGGTGGGCAGAGTGGTCAGCGCAGTGCGGCGGGCAGAGTGGTCAGCAGAGGACAGAGGCACTCTGCCTGTCATACTTACCAGCGGGTCATCGTCTTCCCCGCCACGGCATTTTCACTCCGCCGTCGCCAGCATGTTGGCTCCACTCATGCAGAGCATTGCTCCTGTGCAGGCTCCTCTCTGCTGAGTATTGCTCCTGTGCAGCCTCCTCTCTGCAGAGCATTGCTCCTGTGCAGCCTCCTCCTCTCTGCAGAGCATTGCTCCTGTGCAGCCTCCCCTCATGCAGAGCAATGCTCCTGTGCAGCCTCCTCTCTGCAGAGCATTGCTCCTGTGCAGCCTCCTCTGTGCAGAGCATTGCTCCTGTGCAGCCTCCTCTGTGCAGAGCATTGCTCCTGTGCAGCCTCCTCTCTGCAGAGCAATGCTCCTGTGCAGCCTCCTCTCTGCAGAGCATTGCTCCTGTGCAGCCTCCTCTCTGCAGAGCAATGCTCCTGTGCAGCCTCCTCTCTGCAGAGCATTGCTCCTGTGCAGCCTCCTCTCTGCAGAGCAATGCTCCTGTGCAGCCTCCTCTCTGCAGAGCAATGCTCCTGTGCAGCCTCCTCTCTGCAGAACATTGCTCCTGTGCAGCCTCCTCTCTGCAGAACATTGCTCCTGAGCAGCCTCATCTCTGCAGAGCATTGCTCCTGTGCAGGCTGCTCACTGCAGAGCGTTTCTCCTGTGCAGCCTCCTCTCACCTGTATCCTGGAGATCAGCTCTTGGGGGCTCAGTCCGGGGTCCTCTGTCAGCTGTATGTTCCCTTGTGATCACAGGATGTCAGAGGCAGAGAATCAGTGATGAGGACACGTCTGATGTGAGACAGCGGCATGATGTCTCCTGTGCTGACTGCAGCAATGAAAGTGCCTGTGATGATGTCACAGTCATGTGATATAGCCCCGCCCATACCAGTGACATCATCTCAGGTCCTGAGAGTGAGAGACTGTGCATGGACTCGCAAAGGCATTGCGAGTGAGGAGAGACTCTGGAAGGACTCGCAAAGGCATTGCGAGTGTGGCAGCCACGCATACGACGACGGAAACACTGCTGAATATGACGGAAGTGGCCTTAGGGTAATTATATATTAGATATATAATATATATATATATATATAACCCATGTATTGAATGTAATATATCCAACACTGATGCCAGAAGACAATCAATATATATGCTGAATAGTAATCTACTGGTAGTAAGAACTGCTTGGGCGCAAATCGATTCCTACAAAGAAATCAGTGGTATAGTCATTGTAAAGGCAGTAGGTACTTTGAGTAAACAGTGCTTCCGTTACCTTTGTGTAATGGCGTCCAGGCCTGAGAGTGTGTGGTGAGGAGAGGACGCTATGCGCGCCCTTATGATGACAAAGTAGGCGGAGCACCGGCTTCCTGCTTCCTATGCGTGGAACACAGGTTGCCAGGTGCTTGAACCGCAAACCGCGCCTGCGCAGTGGGTTCGTCCAACATCTCAACCATGCATTCTTGGTGAGAACATCGTCCGTCACCACTTTCGGTGCGGCAATGTGCAGCGCTTTAGATATAAGGGTAAAGTAGTGTCATCAGGAAAACGATATCGGTAATAAATACTTGGGTTCCTCCGTCAGGGACTAATAGTCTCAGAGAATTTCAAAAGTGGGCACACAGTGGTAAAGTGTATTATATTCCTGGTTACCAGGTTAGGTGTCAGTGAATCTGTGGAAGAGATTGAAGAAAGTGGTTAACACAGGTTTACAATATAAATCACTACGCATGTGTATGTTGGTCGAAACATTGGGTGGATCCAAGCAACTTGAGCACTGTTCATCACTTAAAAAATAAAAAAACGATAGTTGAGCTTACGTCTATTAGTATTCTTGTTACATTGGTGTGTGCCAGGTCTTCATATATAATTTTTACCTGTACAATTTACCTAAACACCTAAATATTAAAGGTGTGAGACAAACCTTTAAACCTAATTATTTCAGCACAAACAAAACAGGTCTGCACAATACAGCTTCAGGTATAGTGTGATACTCTATCAGCAACAACACCTGGTGGAAGGAGAGGCTACTTATAGGCTAGGGGGAGGGGATTTCAGGGTGATTCACACCCAACCCTCACATAAACCAGCAACTGAGCACAAGACCTTCACGTCGGTACCTAATGCAGCTCCTAAAGAAATGCAAACATGAACACACTCAGAGGCATCCAGCAAAGTCAGCATAATCTAAGCGTGACATTATTCTTATGTAATATGTACTGCACCCACTGTCCATCACCCCAGTGCAGAAGCCGTGCCAAGATGTGGACAGGGGAGCGGTGCATATTACATTTGCCTGCAGTCACCCACCCATTCTGGATATGGCCTCTCCATCACTTTGTATGGCCACCCATGCTACTGCCCACATTAAAATAATAAATGCTGTGAACTTACCCTCCGGCGCACCCCTCCGTTGCTCCCTGCTTGCCGCACTTCCTGAGTCCTCCTGTCTGTGCATGCTGGCATCCTGTCATATGATCGGCACAGCACAGTGATGTCATCACTGTATACTCTGGTCACAAGATTCGATGCCCGGGACAGACGCAGGAAATCATCGCTGAGCTAGAAGCATGGAGCGTGCAACGAAGGATAAGCTCACAGTGTTTATTTTTTTAGTGTGGGCAGAAGCAAGGGGGGCATATAGAGTGACAGTGGGCCATATCATGAATAGGGCGGCATGTCTTGCATAGGGGCTATTTGCCATCACAGGGGGGCTATGTGCCAGCACAGTGGGCTATATGTGTCAGCATAGGGGGGCTACTGGGGCTCCATGTGCCAGCACAGGGGGGCTTTATGTGCCAGCACAGTGGGGCTATATATGCCAGCACAGGGGGACTATATGTGCCAGCACAGTGGGGCTATGTGCCAGCACAAGGGGCTATATGTGCCAGCACAGAGGGGCTATGGGGGCTATATGTACCAGAACAAAGGGGCTATATCCAAGATAAGGGGGCCATATCCATGATAGGGGGGCCATATTCAGGATGGGGAGCTATGTACCAGGATGGGGGTTATATATAAATATATACCAGGATGGTGGACATATATATGATTTGTAAGATTGACATTGGCATTATAAGACGAACTCCAATTAACATAAAAAATTATTTTTTTTCTTTTTTCCTTCAGCATATTTGGGGTGCGTCTTATAATCCGATGCATCTTAAAAAGCAAAAAATACGGTAAATGGAAGTCAGGACATTGCCTTTACCACCGAGGAGATAAAGACAACTCCCTCAAATTATGACTGTCCCCGTTGACACGGGATTGGGAGATGGGAAAAATGATAGTGAATCTCATGGTGCAGTGTCTGACACCATCTGCTGGCTTATTGAGTGTGGAGTATGTGTGAAAAGGCGCCCGACATTTATTTTGTGGCTGTTGTAATCAAATAGGTAGGAAACTCACCCAGCGGATTAGAGGTAGTGTGAGACGGGTTCTAGTCCATCTGTAGCCAACCGCTGAGCTCGTGTAGATCAATAGTAGATAGAGTGAAGAAAGTGCACACCTAAAAGCATGTGGAGATGTTTAATATTGGGTTATTGACACATTTTATATCCATTGGTTACACCACAGTTAGAGCAATATAATGTAACATTTCGGGTGTCATCAGACATATAGATTCTGTTCACTGCATATAGGACAAGAAGATCCTGGGTGTGGGGAGGGCTACCTCCAAACAAGGACAAGCAGGATTCAGCTAGCTCTGGGCCTGCGGTGTGTCAGCAGGTCCTGCACTTGACATCCCAGTTTTGCAGGGACATATTCATTTGAAAACCACTTTACTGATTTCTTTGTTTTTACAAATGTATTTTTCATTTTATAACAGTCCTGATATACAACATTTTCCTATAGAAATAATAGGAAAGATACACAGAAGTTGGCTCCGGGATGTTTAAAGCACATTTTTTACATTTATTCCAGTGTGAAACTGGATGCGGCAAACACATGACTTCTGAGCAGCTGATTCCAGCAGTGATTTAACAAGAGCGGAGCGGCTGCCATTGATGTCAGCTGCTCACGTGGCGTTCTGCCTCACTCTCCACAACACACTTAATATTGGCTTGTTACTTTGGATATTTCACAAACAGTGTTCAAATTACAAAATTAAATAAATAAAACCTTACCTATTAGTTGTAATCTATGTTTATTGATGCATGACAATACATGCATTAGAAAAATACTATAAACTCACAAATACTGAACAACTCAGCGAACTTATGTAAACCTTGTTAAGTCTCTTGTATGTCCTCAGTTCGAAGTCACCTTCTCTCAAGATTTACTTTGTCATTAATTATGGGGTCATTATATGTATATATGGTTCAGGCTTATAGCCTATGACTTATTGTCCTTCTAGCTCCCCAACGGGGAAGGGGGGGGAATGTCCCTTATTTACATTTTGTAATACAAGCCTGAGCATCTTAAGCTAGTTTTCCAAACCATTGGCAAATTTGTGTACTCAACACGAAGAGTACCTCATAGAACAAGATTATCTTGTCGTCTTATAACTTGCATCTTATCAATTGCTTCCAGGAAATTAACCAGATAGGAGCATATCTCCTATATAAGTGCATATGAGTTTAGTGACATAAAATGTATAGAAACATAAGAGATAAAATGAAAAAGGGAGAAAAAAGTGGGGAAATATGGGGGAGGATAAAAGACTGAGAAGGGAAACAAAAGAAAGGAAAGGAATAGGGCGAAGGATCCCCGGCTGTCCCCCAACCACACTCCCAAAACCTTACCTATTAAACACTCTGATAGATCTCCATTATTTTGAAGATTCTGAAAAAAAAAACCTTTGATATTGGATTAACTAAAATCTTGAATTAAAGAGTAAAGTTCACTTTTGAAATAGCCAACCTGTAAACGTGAGATAAATGCGCATAGGGTCTTATCCTTTTAACAAAGGGTTATAGCGGTGTATATCAGTAACTGCTCACCTGGTTCGGTTGTGTCACCCACAACCGGTATAATCGCCTGTAAGATGGCTTGTAGAGAATGGCTGCTGCAGGGCCACACCTTCACGATAACCGTGGAAACAGGAATGCTGTAATGGGACAAAATGCCGGATTGCCCGCGCTGCCACCAGGAATCACCAGGAAACAAAGAGTTAACTGGGCAGATTTTTCTTTATTCTATCCTACATGTTTCAGAGCCTCTATCCGAGCTCCTTCCTCAGGGAACCCTGAGGAAGGAGCTCGGATAGAGGCTCTGAAACGCGCTCTCTGCCATCCGGTTTCATCACTCCGGGACAATCCAGGAGAATACGGATTATTCTCTCCGGACACAAAAATGATGCTTGCATCATTTTTTAGTCCGGGGAGAAATATCTCCCCAATTTGCCGGATCCCGGATTCTCCCGGAGCTGGGGCAATCTGGCGCTCCCTAACATGGGAGCCTATGGGGCCGCATTGCCCTGGACCGGGAGGTTCTGGCAACCGGACACTGGCGGCTGCACGCCGCTGTTGTTTCAGGACTGCGGCTAGCTCCATGCTAGCCACGGTCTTGAAAAATCAGCAGCTGCGGCTGCAATTAGCAGCATCCGGCTGCACACAGGACCGGAGGGCACATTTGGCCCTCCAGTTCTGTGTGCTGATCCGGTCCGGGGCTGTCAGGGTCATCCCGGAGAGCCCCGGACCGGATCACACCGTGGTGTGAAGCCAGCCCAAGATGTGAGCTTCAAACAGGCAACGGGGATTCAATTCACATTATTGATCTATTCAATACTGAGAAATTAAAGGGAATCTGTCACCAGGTTTTTTCTTATTTATCTGAGAGCACCATGATGTAGTGGAAGACAGCCTGATTACAGTGATCTGGCACTTACTGGACTGTATTGTGCTACTTCAATACAATCAGTGTTTTATCAGCAAGACATAATAATTACTAGACAACTGCCATCCTGCCTCCTAATCCAACCACTGACCCAGCACGGATTAGCAGCTCTCTGTCACTATACAATGTACACAGAAATATGTGGTGTGGGCAGGATTATTCACAGCTCAACAAAGGAGCTCAGCTAGATCTGCAGCCAGGGGCGCACCTACCTTGAGGCAACTTGAGCTGTTCGCCTCAGGCTGCACCCCCTGCTGGTAGCCAGAGGGCAGCATTGGAGAGGAGCCCAGTGGTAGCGTGGGCGAGCCCACAGATGCCGCTCCCACTGCTAAAGTCCTAGCCGCCGCTGCATGCTCCATGGACCCTGACTCCACTGAGTGCTCTCTGTAGCTCTGCATGGCAGTGAGAGATGACACCATCACAAAGCGTGTAGCTGTGCCTAGCAGGGCAGAGAGAGAGGCCGGCAGACTGAGGAGACCCAGAGCAGCCACTGAAGACCCAGGAGAGGTGAGTATTTTATTTTTAATCGGTTCACTGGTGGGAGTCTGTGTCACATTATAATATAAGAGCTGTATATATATGGAGGTGCTGTGTAATTATTTAGAGGTGCTGTGTTTATATGGGGGGTGCAGTGTATATATATGGAGGTGCTGTATATATTGGAGGTGCTGTATATATGGGGATGCTGTATATATGGGGAATGCTGTATATATGGGGGCGCTGTGTATATATTATGCGGGTGCTGTATATATATTTGGGTGCTGTATATATGAGAAGTGCTGTATATATATGGGGGTGCTGTATATATATATGGGGTGCTGTATATATGGGGAGTGCTGTACATATGGGAGTGCTGTATATATATATATAGGGGTGCTCTTTATTTGTGTACCAGCTGTACTACCCGGCTACACCCGGGTTAATAAATAACTGATGTTGGCCCCTTTCACATCAGCGGTAATCGCTCATCACGGCAGTTGCTGTGAATAAAAAGTAACTGCCTCGGTTACCGCATAACGGCCGCACTTGCGGTTCACTTGCGGCAAGCCCCATGCAATGTTTATGGGCTTGTGGCAGGTGCAATAAGTGCGGTTTCGGCACTTGCGGCAGATGCGGCCGCGAAAAAAACGCGGCTGACCGCGTGTTTTTCGCGGCCGCATCTTCCGCAAGTGTCGAAACCGCAACTCTACTGCACTTGCCACACCTGCCGCAAGCCCCATAAACATTGCATGGGGCTAGCCGCAAGTGAACCGCAAGTGCGGCCGTTATGCGGTAACCGCGGCAGTTGCGTTTTTTCACCACAACTGCAGCGATCAGTGATTACCGCTGATGTGAAAGGCGCCTTAGCTATAACAAAATAGAATTTGAATATGTCATATTTATGACCTGTAGGAAACTAGAAGCTGAACTGTGATTGGTTGCTATAGGCAGCCTGATAAATCTCTAGCCAACAGTAAACCCACCCCCCGGCCTGGCAGTATATGTTACCTCACACATACACATAATAGACAGCTCATGTGACTGACATCTTCCTTAATTCCCTATATGGCACATGTGTTGCACATTGGCTGTTTTTAATCAGATGTTTATTTTTGGAAATTAAAGATAGCACACGTATGAGGCGAGTGGTGTGAGGCGATTTGTGCACATATGTGTCTGTCTGTGTGGTGTGTGTGTGCCTGGTGTGTGTGTGTCCCTGTGGGGTGAGTGCTTGTGTCCCTATAGGGTGGGTATGTACCCTGTGGGTGGGGTCTTTGTGGTGTGTGTGTCCCTGTAGGTTGAGTGCATGTGTCGCTATAAGGTGTGTGTGTGTGTGTCCATGGGGGTGTGTGTGTGTGTGTCTCTGTGCTGTGTGTGTCTCTTTGTGGTGTGTGTGTTCGGGTGCAAGGTGAGTATCCAATGTTGGGGCTGCACTTTAGTGACTATACACTTGCTGTTACTCTTTGTATGTGTGTGGTGTGTATACATGTCCCCGTGCATGGTGAATATCCCATGTTGGGCCCCCACCTTAGTGACTATATACTGGTATATGCTGTTAGTCTTTGGCGTTATCATTAAGCCCCTCTCATTCACAACTGTCAACTGGTAACTGTCACTTTTTCCCCATTATGTAGATAGGAGCAAAATTGTTTGGTGAATTGGAACGCGCGGGGTTAAAATTTCACCTCACAACATACCCTATGACACTCTCGGGGTCCAGATGTGTGACTGTGCAAAATTTTGTGGCTGTAGCTGGCAGCTGTCGATTTTCCTCCAATACTTTTCCTTTCACTTTTTCTCCATTATGTAGATAGGGGCAAAATTGTTTGGTGAACTGGAACGCGCAGGGTTAAAATTTCGCCTAACAACATAGCCTATGACGCTCTCGGGGTCCAGACGTGTGACTGTGCAAAATTTTGTGGCTGTAGTTGCGACGGTGTAGAAGCCAAACCTGGATATACACACATACATACATACACACATTCAGCTTTATATATTAGATATATATACACATATATATAGGGGTGTTATATATATGGGTGTACTGTGTATATATTATGGTGCTTTATATATGGGGTGCTATATATATGGAGGTACTGTGTATATATTATGGTTCTATATACACTTTGTGCAGAATTATTAGGCAAGTTGTATTTTAGAGGATTATTTTTATTATTGATCAACAACTATGTTCTCAATCAAACCAAAAGACTCATAAATATCAAAGCTTAATATTTTTGGAAATTGGAGTGTTTTTTTTTTTAGATTTGGCTATCATAGGCTCCTTTCACATCAGCGGTAAACGGTGAAAAAACCGCAACTGTCGCGGTTACAGCATAACGGCCACACTTGCGGTTCACTTGCAGCAAGCCCCATGCAATGTGTATGGGGCTTGCGGTAAGTGTGCGGCAGGTGCGGCAAGTGCTGTTTCGGGATTGCGGCAGATGCAGCCGCAAAAAAAAATGCGGCTGACCGCTGTTTTTTGGGCCGCATCTGCCGCACGTGCCGAAACCGCACATATACCGCACTTGCCGCAAGCCCCATAGAGATAGCATGGGGCCTGCCGCAAGTGAACCACAAGTGTGGCCGTTATGTGGTAATCGCGGCAGTTGCGTTTTTTTCACCACAACTGCCGTAATCAGCGATTACCGCTGATGTGAAAGGGGCCTTAGGAGGATATCTATTTGTGAAGGTAACCATTACTGTGCAGAATTATTAAGCAACTTAATAAAAATCAAATATATTCCTTTCTCATTTATTTTCACCAGGTAAACTAATATAACTGTACAAAATTTAGAAAAAAACATTTCTGACATGCAAAAACAAAACCCCAAAAAATTAGTGACCAATATAGCCACCTTTCTTTATGACACTCAACAGCCTTCCATCCATAGATTCTGTCAGTTGCTTGATCTGTTTACTATCAACATTGCATGCAGCAGCCACCACAGCCTCCCAGACACTGTTCCGAGAGGTGTACTGTTTTCCCTCCCTGTAGATCTCACATTTTAGGAGGGACCACAGGTTCTCTATGGGGTTCAGATCAGGTGAACAAGGGGGCCATGTCATTATTTTTTCTTCTTTTAGACCTTTTCTGGCCAGCCACGCTGTGGAGTAGTTGGATGCATGTGATGGAGCATTGTCCTGCATGAAAATCATGTTTTTCTTGAACGATACCGACTTCTTCCTGTACCACTGCTTGAAGAAGTTGTCTTCCAGAAACTGGCAGTAGGTCCAGGAGTTGAGCTTCACTCCATCCTCAACCCGAAAATGTCCCACAAGTTCTATACTATTTCTTGGCCAAGTCTTGAAGTTTTATCTTATGTTTCTTGTTCAAAGGTGGACGTTTTTCATCTTGGCAGCTTCACGCTTGATTTTCCTCAATTCATGGGCAGTTATTTTGTGCCTTTTTTGCCCAAAACGCTTCTTGCGACCCTGTTGGCTATTTGCCATGAACGCTTGATTGTTCGGTGATCACGCTTCAAAGTTTGTCAATTTCAAGACTGCTGCATCCCTCTGCAAGACATCTCACAATTTTGGACTTTTCAGAGCCCATCAAATCTCTCTTCTGAGCCATTTTGCCTAAGGAAAGGCATTTGCCTAATAATTAAGCACACCTTATATAGGGTGTTGATGTCATTACATCACACCCCTCCTCATTACAGAGATGCACATCACTTGATTTACTTAATTGATAGTTGGCTCTCAAGCCTATACAGCTTGAAGTAGGACAACATGTACAAAAAGTATCATGTGGTCAAAATACTCATTTGCCTAATAATTCTGCAAACAGTGTATATGGGGTGCTGTATATGTGAGGGTGATGTATATGTATGGGTGAGTGCTGTATATATATATGGGGGAGTGCTGTATATATATGGTGAGGCTATATATACAGTCATGGCCAAAAGTATTGACACCCCTGCAATTCTGTCAGTTAATACTCAGTTTCTTCCTGAAAATGATTGCAATCACAAATTCTTTGGTATTATTATCTTCATTTAATTTGTCTTCAATGAAAAAAAACACAAAAAGATTTGTCCTAAAGCCAAATTAGATATAATTCCACACCAAACATAAAAAAGGGGGTGGACAAAAGTATTGGCACTCTTAGAAAAATCATGTGATGCTTCTCTAATTTGTGTAATTAACAGCAAATGTAACTTACCTATTGCACCTAACAGGTGTTGGCAATAACTAAATCACACTTGCAGCCAGTTGACATGGATTAAAGTTGACTCAACCTCTGTCCTGTGTCCTTGTGTGTACCACATTGAGCATGGAGAAAAGAAAGAAGACCAAAGAACTGTCTGAGGACTTGAGAAACCAAATTATGAGGAAGCATGAGCAATCTCATGTTCCTGTGTCTACCGTGCGCAGTGTCATCAAGAAGTTTAAAGCCCATGGCACTGTGGTTAACTTCCCTAGATGTGGACGTAAAAGAAAAATTGACTAGAGATTTCAACGCAAGATTGTGTGGATGGTGGATAAAGAACCTCGACTAACATCCAAACAAGTTCAAGCTGCCCTGCAGTCCGAAGGTACAACAGTGTCAACCCGTACTATCCGCCGGTGTCTGAATGAAAAGGGACTGTATGGTAGGATACCCAGGAAGACCCCACTTCTTACCCTGAGACATAAAAAAGCCAGGCTGGAGTTTGCCAAAACTTACCTGAGAACGTTTAGAAAATGGTTTGAGAGAAATCACTGGAGACTTCTAAGGTGGCCAGCAATGAGTCCAGACCTGAATCCCATATAACACCTGTGGAGAGATCTAAAAATGGCAGTTTGGAGAAGGCACCCTTCAAATATCAGGGACCTGGAGCAGTTTACCAAAGAAGAATGGTCTAAAATTCCAGCAGAGCATTGTAAGAAACTCATTGATGGTTACCGGAAGCGGTTGATCACAGTTATTTTGGCTAAAGGTTGTGCAACCAAGTATTAGGCTGAGGGTGCCAATACTTTTGTGTGGCCCATTTTTGGAATTTTGTGTGAAATGATCAATATTTAGCTTTTTGCTTCATTCTCTTTTGTGTTTTTTCATTGAAGACAAATTAAATGAAGAAAATAATACCAAAGAATTTGTGATTGCAATCATCATTTTCAGGAAGAAACTGAGTATTATCTGACAGAATTGCAGGGGTGTAAATACTTTTGGCCAACGCTGTATATGAGGGAGGGCTGTGTACATATGGGGTGCTATGTATATTTGGGGACTGATGTATATAGTGCTGAAAAAAAAATCAGCTACCAATTTATCCCACTTAAAAAAATGAGAGGCCTGTAATTGACATCATAGGTAGACCTCAACTATGACAGACAAGATGAGACAACAAATCCTGAAAATCACATTGTCTTATTTTGAAATAATTTTTTTTTCACATTTTGGAGGAAAATAAGTATTTGTTTAATAACAAAAGTTCATATCAATACTTTGTTATATATCCTTTGTTGGTAATGACAGAGGTCAATCGTTTTTTCTAATTCTTCACAAGGTTGGCACACACTATTTCTGGTATGTGGGCCCATTCCTCCATTTCTGGTATGTGGGCCCATTCCTCTAGAGCAGTGATGTTTTGGGGCTGTCGCTGGACAACACAGACTTCCAACCCCCTCCAAAAGTTTTCAATAGAGTTTATGTGGCATCATTATGTGTGGTACCATTGCCCTCAAGTAAGCTGGGAACACTAAGCTGAGACACATTACTATACACTTAACACCCATCCAAACTCCAGGCCAGGAAGATTCTGGGCGGAAGAGGCTCAAACTTTAGCTGCCAATCCTCTAGCTGAATGGAGAAGCAGGTCTAGGGAGTAAGGGAGTGTGATGAGTGAGTCTTTGGGAAGAGAGAGAAGGAGCAGCAAGATGGAGTTCTAGGGGATGCTGGGGCCTAGCGGGACCTGTGGGTGGTGAGCCGCGAGTCCCAGAGACCCCTGAATCTACAGCTGACTTCCAGGTCATTGTAGAAGAACTGGCTGCAATTTGGTGTGGAACTTTAAGACCAAACCAAGAAACCAGAGGTCACTAAACTGCAGGTGCAGTGGCCATCATTGTGTACTCCTCCAGTCACAGTAGCTATAGAGGGTCAAGACGACGTGCCAAGCCCGTAGCTCTGTGGAGCCCGCAGTCACCTGCCTTGGGACTTGTAGCACGAAGGCGCAGGAGAAGGGAGAGAGGAGAATAGCACAGGAAAAAAGGAGCAGCATGGAAAGGCTTATGAATGGTGTCTCAATGGAGTGGACCTGGTTTGCTAGAGAGCTGGCCAAGTTGTAATCTGGAAGAGCACAGTACCATGGCTGGGTTGGCACTAAACTGAGCTACAGTAAAGAGACTGGTAAGAACTGCCACCCCTGTGTCTGTCGACTTCTTTGGTGTCTTCCTGCATTCACAACCACCATCATCATCCGCCAAGTGTTACACATAGCTACCATAACACCTATTCCCTGGGGTCGCTACAAGCAGCGCTAAAAATATTTTTCTCTGCTCATCACATCTGCCACCTGATCTGGTCGAATTTGTGTTAAGTCTGTTGGAGTTCTCGCTTACGCATTATTTTTTCACCTTCAAGGGGTCCTTCTACCTACAGCTCCAGGGGACAGCCATGGGTGCATCATTTGCACCGGCATGTGCAAATCTGTTCTTGGGGCTGTGGGAGAGGGACCTCTTCCTCTCAGATGGGGAGTGTCTGCAGACCGCGTCCCATTCTGGGCGCGGTATATAGACGATATCTTTCTCATCTGGCAGGGAACGGCGAAGAATTTGGATCAGTTTGTATTAGACCTGAACTCCAATGTGAACAATATCCATTTAACATATACATGGTCAAAGACATCAATTCATTTCTTAGATGTGACTGTGCGGAGAGATAAGAACGGTACATAACAGACTCAATTGTACCGTTAGCCGACGTCAACGAATAGTCTGTTGCATGCTTCATCAGCTCATCCCGATTATATGATTAAATATATATATAGTAGGCGCTCTATTAAAAAGGCCTATAATAGACCCAAACATACCACACGGGACCAATTATTGTATTCACATATGGGTCAGAAAAATACCAACCCAATAAGATTCATTACTGAATATAATTGTGGTTTTGGTAAAATGAGAAAAGCACTGGAGAAATCATGGCACATCCTGCAGGCGGATCCAACGCTAGCAAAAATCTTACCTCTGAGTCCATAAATGACCGTTAGACATAGCAGGAATTTAAAGGATCATTTGATCAGAATCCACTATGATGGATATGAGAAAAAACCTTTCTAGATAAATTCCCATCCCCAACTGGGTGCTCACCGTGCAGCAAATGTATTGCTTGCCCCAATATAGAACGTTGTAATTCGTTTATGGATTCTAGCGGATCTAAAACATACATGATTAAACAACGGATTACATGTGAGTCGAGATGGGTGATCTACTATGGGGTATGTCCCTGTAGAAAGATATATGTTGGGCTAACTAGCCGTCAACTTAAGGTCCGGGTGAGAGAACACATATTGGGGATTGAGGCGGCTAGAGAGGTAGAGGATGAGACATCATTGAAAACAATGCCTAGGCACTTTAGGAAATACCATCAATGTGAGAGCAAGAGATTTAAAGTGCGGGGGATTGAGATGGTCAATTTGGGTATTCGCAGTGGAAATGCTATTGCAAAACTAGCCCAACTCGAAACCCGCTGGATTTGGATGTTAAAAACTGTCCAACCAGCAGGCCTGAACGCGAATATTAGCTATGTTCCTTTTTTGTGAAGTCTATTTTCCACTAATGGGTATAAGTGGTTTTAAATTGTATATTAACTTTCTTTTAAACTTATATTTTTAGTATTGAGGAACGGATGCCAGTCTGGGAGTATAAGATGTTGCACTATGGTATATTGAAAATGGACCCATATATAATGAAGAGTGAAGAACAGCATCCAAGATTGATATGAAATATATAAATGTTAGTGTAAACCATATGATAATGTATGTTACAGCTATTTGATCTACGGTAAGTATAAATTGAAAAAATATATAGGTTGTAATCATACTGATGAAAGTGATATATATATCCTATGGGTTTACAAGTGTGATTTGTAGTTTTGAGGTATATTCTATTATTTGGATTGTATACCTTTTGGACACTAATGACAGTATAAAAATACCATGAAATCTGGAGACCAAAGGGTATATACATATACTGATAATCTGATGCAGAATATCATCCCATGGTGGATGGTAAGCAGATAGAGACCTGCTATATCTATATATATATGGTACATCATTATGGTGGGACAGGTCAGTTGTATATATGATAACATGATGAGGGATTGTGATGTTGTGACATATGACCACCATGTGTGGATGCCATCATTAGATACAGTCAGGTGATGATATGGTTTTATGAGAACTGCTATTTCAGCAGGTCTCTTTATAAGAGGCTTCTGTCTTACATCAACTAACTAAATTCATAAGGGTACTATATATATTATATTATATATATATATATATATATATATATATATATATATATACATATATATATATATATATATATTACCGTATATAATGGTGTAGAGGAGATACCCACTATGGTATGGGTATTTAGATATGTATTTGACCCCCGGACACTCTAGACCGTGCGGGCGCTTCGCTGATGCCTCGGGTCCGCTCATCGGCAGGGCGTTTCTATGGATGAGGTGCTGCAGTCACACCCCTCCATGACGCTGCCTGTGACGCGGGGCCTGACGTGGCGCCGCGGAAATGCGTCCGCCGCTATGGTAACTAGAGCGCCATCCGATTGGTCCTCAGTACTATTTTAACCCGCCCCTTCCGCTTCACTCACATGCCCTCCGAAGAAGGTGAAATTCCGAAATGCGCATAAGGGCGCATGCACTATACAGACAAGAGTAAATACTACAGGTATGGAAATTCTAGGGCATACCTTCTAGGCTACTGAGGATAAGGCGAGTTGCAGCCACTGTATTACTGCACATAGGTCCCTTGCAGTGTGCCCCAGCGCCTTATATGTGTGTAATCAATTGAAAGCCCAGTGAGGGGAGAGACTGAATAGGCAACCAGCTGGGTAATCAGTGCTGGTGCTGTGCTGTAAATCCTTTAGTAAATTGTCAGTAAAGGTGATAGAATACAATTGATAAAAGCATTTAATCGTGGTAGTAGGTGGTTGGATAACACTGTCTCCCCTGGTGGGTTTATATCCTCTTTTGATTCGGGCAAGTTGCACGAATATCTATATCAATCTTATATATAATCGCCGTAGCTCACTTCCGTCATATTCGGCAGTACTTCCGTCGTCGAAGACGTGGCTGCCCTGCAGCCACGCGACTCCCGAAGCATTGGCCGCGAAGCGGCCATTGCGAGTCGCTGGCCGAAAATCGAACCAGAGGCTCGGCCATACATTTAGCGAGATACCGCTAATGTATGGCAAGCAATGGCCGCGAGGCCATTGCGAGTCGCTGCCTGAGGCAAGCCACAGCATGGGGCTGTAGTGTACACCGCTATGGTATACTACAGTCCCATGCACATACGCCTGTCCGCCCCGCTCCTAAGCCCCTACCCCTAAGTCCGCCGCACCTAAGCCCCTACCCCCTAAGTCCGCCGCCCCTAAGCCCCTACCCCCTAAGCCCCGCCGCATCCTAAGCCCCCACTGATACCCCCTAAGCCCCGCCGCCTACCCCCTAAGTCCGCCGCACCTAAGCCCCTACCCTAAGTCCCGCCGCATTCTAAGCCCCCACCGATGCACCTAAGCCCCTACCCCCTAAGTCCGCCGCAGCTAAGCCCCTACCCCCTAAGTCCGCCGCCCCTAAGCCCCTACCCCCTAAGCCCCGCCGCATCCTAAGCCCCCACCGATACCCCCTAAGCCCCGCCGCCTAGTCCCTAAGTCCGCTGCACCTAAGCCCCTACCCCCTAAGTCCGCCGCCCCTAAGCCCCTACCCCCTAAGCCCCGCCGCATCCTAAGCCCCCACCGATACCCCCTAAGCCCCGCCGCCTACTCCCTAAGCCTGCCGCACCTAAGCCCCTACCCCCTAAGTCCCGCCGCATTCTAAGCCCCCACCGATGCACCTAAGCCCCTACCCCCTAAGTCCGCCGCACCTAAGCCCCTACCCCCTAAGTCCGCCGCCCCTAAGCCCCTACCCCCTAAGCCCAGCCGCATCCTAAGCCCCCACCGATACCCCCTAAGCTCCGCCGCCTACTCCCTAAGTCCGCCGCACCTAAGCCCCTACCCCCCAAGTCCGCCGCCCCTAAGCCCCTACCCCCTAAGCCCCGCCGCATCCTAAGCCCCCACCGATACCCCCTAAGCCCCGCCGCCTACTCCCTAAGTCCGCCGCACCTAAGCCCCTACCCCCTAAGTCCCGCCGCATTCTAAGCCCCCACCGATGCACCTAAGCCCCTACCCCCTAAGTCCGCCGCCCCTAAGCCCCTACCCCCTAAGTCCACCGCACCTAAGCCCCCACCGATACCCCCTAAGCCCCGCCGCCTACTCCCTAAGTCCGCCGCACCTAAGCCCCTACCCCCTAAGTCCGCCGCCCCTAAGCCCCTACCCCCTAAGCCCCGCCGCATCCTAAGCCCCCACCGATACCCCCTAAGCCCCGCCGCCTACCCCCTAAGTCCGCCGCACCTAAGCCCCTACCCCCTAAGTCCGCCGCCCCTAAGCCCCTACCCCCTAAGCCCCGCCGCATCCTAAGCCCCCACCGATACCCCCTAAGCCCCGCCGCCTACCCCCTAAGTCCGCCGTACCTAAGCCCCTACCCCCTAAGTCCCGCCGCATTCTAAGCCCCCACCGATGCACCTAAGCCCCTACCCCCTAAGTCCGCCGCCCCTAAGCCCCTACCCCCTAAGTCCGCCGCACCTAAGCCCCTACCCCCTAAGTCCGCCGCTCCTAAGCCCCTACCCCCTAAGCCCCGCCGCATCCTAAGCCCCGCCGCCTACCCCCAAGTCCGCCGCCCCTAAGCCCCTACCCCCTAAGCCCCGCCGCATCCTAAGCCCCCAACGATACCTCCTAAGCCCCGCCGCCTACCCCCTAAGTCCGCTGCACCTAAGCCCCTACCCCCTAAGTCCGCCGCCCCTACCCCCTAAGCCCCGCCGCATCCTAAGCCCCCACCGATACCTCCTAAGCCCCGCCGCCTACCCCCTAAGTCCGCCGCATCCTAAGCCCCCACCGATACCTCCTAAGCCCCGCCACCTACCCCCTAAGTCCGCCGCACCTACCCCCTAAGCCCCGCCGCATCCTAAGCCCCCACCGATACCCCCTAAGCCCCGCCGTCTACCCCCTAAGTCCGC
Source organism: Allobates femoralis (assembly GCA_033576535.1). Classification (NCBI taxonomy): domain Eukaryota; kingdom Metazoa; phylum Chordata; class Amphibia; order Anura; family Aromobatidae; genus Allobates; species Allobates femoralis. The sequence continues at coordinate 110,486,094 of JARQOC010000009.1, read as the reverse complement.
AGCACCTAAGCCCCTACCCCCTAAGTCCGCCGCCCCTACCCCCTAAGCCCCGCCGCATCCTAAGCCCCCACCGATACCCCCTAAGCCCCGCCATCTACTCCCTAAGTCCGCCGCACCTAAGCCCCTACTCCCTAAGCCCCGCCGCCTCCTAAGCTCCTGCCGCTGTCCCCCGCCGGTCTCGCTAAC